>OZ016488.1:9412488-10057488 GCA_963966615.1 Tenthredo amoena | reverse complement strand
AAATAATGTAAAGACTCTAAAATCACTCGTTTCTACCATTAAAGTTTCGGACAAACAGAAAGTAACGATTGATCCATCATTACTCTTTCAAAGGATTTGCGTTCTTAAAAAATCTGACGAAGAATTGAAAGTATTCTTGAATTATGAACTTGCGCCATATCCACTTTCGCTATTCGACGATGAAGGTATGAGAAAATGTCAAAAGTCCAAGCTTTATGATTTTTTCAAACCTATCGAAGCGCCAATGAAAAGCTCTAACGACTTATATGTCATCGACGGTGGCTTTTTGTTGCACAAAGTCGTCTGGCAAAAAGATGAGACTTTTGATAGTATATTGACAAAATATATCACCTACATAAAAAATAATTATTCGTCGAATTGCACCGTAGTCTTCGATGGGTACCCGGACAATGCCTACAACAAATACATCAAAAGCGCGGAAAGGCTTCGAAGGAGTCGAGTAAATTTTGCACCCGAAGTTATGTGCGAGGTGCATTTATCCGCTAAACTGTCGCAAGAGAAATTTTTGTCAAATGAAAAAAATAAAGTTCATTTGATTGATATATTATCAAAAAGATTGCGAGACGAGGGTTTTGGGGTGGAACAAGCTCCTGAGGACGCTGACTACGATATCGTCAATACAGCTCTTTCCGCATCTAACCGCTACGATTCTGTTTTTATAGTAGGCGAAGACGTAGATTTAATGGTATTGTTAACGCAAAATGGCCAATATACAGATAACGTTTATATGCTAAAGCCCAGTCGCGGCAGAATTGAACAAAAGATATTCAGCTCAAATAGTTTCGTCCATACAGAGATCAAACATCTAATTGGTTTCATCCACGCGTTTACTGGCTGTGATACAACGTCCGCATTGTATAAACAAGGAAAAGCGAAATTAATAAAATTGTTAAAAACCGATGCCGAATTGAGAGATCAAGCTGAAATTTTTAATAATCCTAACGCCAGTAGAAGCCTAGTACAATCAGCCGGTAGACAAATAATTTTTGTATTGTATGGCGGCAAATGCGACGATACTCGCACTTACGAGGAATTCAGGTATCTGTGTTTCACGAAATCGACGCTACGGAGCACTTTCAGTCTAAGCAGTCTTCCACCAACTTTTGAGGCCGCGAATGAACACGCATTGCGAGTATATCTACAAATTTCCGAATGGCGGGGTGATAAATCTAAAGATGCGATGCAATGGGGTTGGCAGAGAGTGAATAATGCTTTAACCCCCATTACCTGTCGGAAAGACCCAATTCCCGGAAACCTCTTGAAAATCATTTCGTGCAGTTGCGACAAAGGGAACTGCGCGTCTAACTGTACATGCAAGAGATTAGGACTACATTGCACTATATTATGCAAAAAGTGCCACGGCGAGACTTGCGAAAATATGGATGAAATGTGCGTTATACTCAGCGATGATGAAACAGAAAATGATTTTGTGAGAATGACTAGCATGATCGAAACGAATGAAGACGTAAACTACGATTTGACGACTAATAACGACCGTGATAATGAAAAAATATACGACAGTGAGAGCGACACAACAGATCTCGAGAGCGAAGGCGAAAATGATTTCTCAGAATGTAGTAGACCAAAAATCAAAAAATTAGCGTAAATTGTTCTTATAGTTGTTATAGTATTATAGTTATACTCTTATAGTTGTTCTTATAGTTGTTATTTTTCAGCTAATTATGACTAGAATGGGTAGATATGACAAAATACGACTATACTATCATTTATTTCAATGAATGAATGAACTTGTAATTATATATAAATAAATAGTGATAATATACAAATATGTGAATAGAATGGTCGTATTGAAATAAATAGATGTGTAATTTTAGAAAAATCATGAAACATTGATTTAAATAAAAAACTGTTAACATATCACGATTGCTAAGCAAAACAAAAATGAATTAAAAAAAAAATGATCCTTCTACGATAATTTTTACCGGAGATATTCATTTAACAACTAACAGCCTCCCACCACGTCGCCCCCCCCCCCCCCCCCCCACCACGTTGCCGCGCCGATGGAACGCGACGTCTCCTGTTCGCATCAATTCAATAATTAATTTTGAAGAAAATTGATCTCAAATCTAGATGAAAAAATTCATGGTCGATCCTTGAGGTATGTACGAGATACGGTATTTTTTTCAGGTCTTAATATTATTAACATTGATAACAAATCACAAATAAGTAAAACAAGTGTATCTCCGGTGCTAGTGAAGATAAAGAGGTTTTTTTTTTAAATAATTTTCCGCATCAAAAACTGAAATAACAATATCAAAAAATGGTATTCGTAAGTCAATAATTTCAGTCATAATCGTATTTGTTAAGTAAGAAAAATTTCATTTTCTTTTTATTAGACGTTTGTTGACGAAAAAAAAAAAAAAAAAAATTGTGAATCTCCATATCTGTAGCTACCACCAGAATTTTCGTTGGACCCCGTAATCCCATTGGCTCTAATTCTATTGGTACCCAAAAATTTTCAGAAAATCGCTATTTATTGCCATAATATGCGAGATAATCGAATGGTTTTTGGACTGGCTCTTGGGGCACAGATTTCATAAGCGGCATGTGAGTTTCGAAGGTATACATTGATGATTGAGGGAACTGGATTAAAATGAAAAAAAAAAAAAATATATGGTTTTTTACATTTTGCGGCTAAACTGACCAACATTTTTAAAATTTTTAAAATTTTTTATTATACACAAGGATGAGACCTACAACTTTTATATTGAACAGTTTTTCCTCACACGCATAGGAAAGAAGGTAAAAATAAAAATTGTGATTTTTTTTATTAAAAATTGTTTTAAACAATGTTCCGGTTATTTAATCAACACGCAAAATCAGGGGCTTCTTGGTCGAGGTCAAATCTACCTAGAAAAAAATCGGTATAACTGTACTCAAAGAGAATAGGTGTAGGTCGATTTTATGTATAATTCGACTGGACTATAGAGGATTTTTCTAATGAAAGGAATTCTTGTATTGAGTGTTACAGATGCTGGGACCGAATGATTTAGTCAAATTTCTCAGTAGTAGAGAATGATTAGAATCAAACACTGACGCTCACACATCACTATGGCATGAACTGCATGAGAATATACCACTTTTGAACACAACATAATAAAATGAAAATTGTAGTAAACACTTATAAGACATTTTCAATTATATAGAGTCAAACAAATGTGTTTCGGGACTGTTCTTCATCGATGATTTCTGGGAGGTTTCAGTTGTAGAACAGACTGGGGCCCTCCCTATGTGAGATATTACAACTCTTCAAATCCTTTAATTTATTGCTACTTCTACATTAACAAACTGAGGTTGTAATACCTCAAATAGTTCCCGGTTTGATTGCCGGGGCGGCAATCTTTTCGCGAAGGGGAGTAGTGTTACGTATCCCCCTTCGAACCCTTTTAAATTGACCCGTCTGAAGGATGTCAAAGAAGTCTCTTGGTAACGACTGTCGTTTGATACTAACGACGTTTTGACTGTCTTGATTTATCAGAATCTAATCTCTTCGTTCTTGTAAATATCTGAACGATTAATAACTAATAAACCGCCCCAACCATTTGATTATTCCGTGTTGTCGTATCTATTCATTGAGTTCATATAACAATATTATGAGATATATTGATTGATAGATTATTAACTTAGTTCAATTACCTGAGATCGCAATCATGACTAAGAGTTTAAGGGGAGGGACCAGACGATTTTTACCGACCTATCTAATTTCCGGAATATCTCCGAAACGCGGCTATCAATCGGATTGTCCTTTTGGCAGCCGATGTTTGACGAGGAATGAGTTCGAGCTAGCTCCCAAAATTCAATGAAATCGAATTTTTTTTTTAAATTTTAATCGCAGAATGTGGGCGTGTCACTTATTTCGACTAATATCAGAGGCCACGCATCATTGACCCGAAAATAACTGTGTAAGCACCATTCTACACGGCATGACAAACACTCCTATTCAAAAACATCTTTGTTTTATGCCGGAATAAAGTCTCTATGTGAAATCTCGCAATTCGTTGTAATTAGCGATTGTAAATCGTTGGGAAGCCATGATAATCCTTAGTTCCCCCAATGCCCAAGAGAGAGCGCAGCGCGCGAACCGTGGGTCGGTATCGCAGGCCGTGGACTGCAGCTCGGCCGGCGTCAGCCAGCTCGGGAGCGTAACTATTATATTTATCATGAAGCCAGTGCCGTGACGAATATTTTTTGGGAGTATTTTTGAGCCCCGGATTTCATCATTTTTTTTTTTTTTCGGTGTAAAGTGACTGGTCAAAAATTGAAGCAAATATGATATGAAAAAACATGCATCAAATCCCAGATGGTCAGGGTCCAAAATAATAATAATGGACAAGGGAGATTGTCGGCTGATATAAAATTATTTTTAGAAGTTGTCTGTGGTGTGAAGAAAAAAAAACGTAGAAAATTCTGACAGTGATGGTTTTCAAGCATAACGTTTTGCTCTGTGAAATGCACTTATTTTTAGATTTTCTGATTTATTGTCATCAAGTTATTCGTTATCAAGTAGCGCCAGTACTGTGTATGTGAAATCGGAGTGAGTCCGCGGATCAGGCCGTTTCGGCATACATACGACTGACGTTGCTCAAAATTGGATAACAGAGTGAAAAAAATCTGATATTTAAAAATTATTCTGAAGCGTCGACTTCAGTCATCGTAATATGTGATAAACTATGTGATATGTATTGTAAGGCTTTTTTTATTACACCAGACTATTTTTTAATGATCCATACATGGGACATTCCGTGTCAACTTGGTCGACGTCGGACCCTGACCATCTGGGATTTGATGCATGTTTTTTCATATCATATTTGCTTCAATTTTTGACCAGTCACTTTACACCGAAAAAAAAAAAAAATGATGAAATCCGGGGCTCAAAAATACTCCCAAAAAATATTCGTCACGGCACTGGCTTCATGATAAATATAATAGTTACGCTCCCGAGCTGGCTGACGCCGGCCGAGCTGCAGTCCACGGCCTGCGATATCGACCCACGGTTCGCGCGCTGCGCTCTCTCTTGGGCATTGGGGGAACTAAGGATTATCATGGCTTCCCAACGATTTACAATCGCTAATTACAACGAATTGCGAGATTTCACATAGAGACTTTATTCCGGCATAAAACAAAGATGTTTTTGAATAGGAGTGTTTGTCATGCCGTGTAGAATGGTGCTTACA
Source organism: Tenthredo amoena (assembly GCA_963966615.1). NCBI lineage: Eukaryota > Metazoa > Arthropoda > Insecta > Hymenoptera > Tenthredinidae > Tenthredo > Tenthredo amoena. The sequence continues at coordinate 10,052,272 of OZ016488.1, read as the reverse complement.
CAGTTATTTTCGGGTCAATGATGCGTGGCCTCTGATATTAGTCGAAATAAGTGACACGCCCACATTCTGCGACTAAAATAAAAAAAAAATTCGATTTCATTGAATTTTGGGAGCTAGCTCGAACTCATTCCTCGTCAAACATCGGCTGCCAAAAGGACAATCCGATTGATAGCCGCGTTTCGGAGATATTCCGGAAATTAGATAGGTCGGTAAAAATCGTCTGGTCCCTCCCCTCAACTTGACCGATTTTTTAAATCGTAATCCAGCATTGACCGGCGATTTTGATTTGATTCGGAAATTTAAGATCTATTAAATTATCAAACTTTATTATAATTTCATTTTATATAATTTGAACCATTGGATTGATAATTTTCTTGGAGGTAATTTTTCAGAAATTGCAATAACCAAGAGAAAGATCTGTCGCGCAAAGCAAATAATAATTACAAGAAAGCGCCTGAGAAATTCAAAATCATGGAAGGATAATGCTGCGAAAACAGCTCGTGATACTGGACGAGATGGAGTTGGACGAAAAAATGAGTGTTTTTCATCCAGAAAAATCAAAGAAGTGTGTGAAATTAGCTGCAGATTGAAATGCAGGAATCGGATAACCAAAAACGCAAGAGAAGCCATTTTTCACACGTTTTGGTCTTTGGATTCACACACAAGACAATGGGATTATGTCGACAAGTCAGTTCTGGCGTCAAAGCCAAAGGAAAAAAAAGTTTCACTTCAAGATGGTATAAAACCAAAAAAAGAAAACACATATAAATACAATTTGGCAACGCCGACTGAAAAAGTAAATGTGTGTCGCACAATGTTCCTCAATACTTTGGGTATAGATTCCATTTCGAAATACAGTGTTTAAACTATTCAAATAGAATGATCAGGATTTTATTGAAAAAATGGCTTCATACTGTTGCTTTATTTTTTAAGGAATTTCTCGGCAGTGGGTCGAAACTATAATGAAGAAAAAAGGAGACGCATTGAATGAGCATTTCATAATCAAAGATCAACGTGGAAAACGTCAGAACCGACCAGCAAAATACCCGCTGCATACTACAGAAAGTGTTCGTGAGCACATACAAATGATTCCTCGAGTTGAGTCCCATTATTGTAGAGAAAGAACGAATAAGTAATACCTAGAACGGGGGCTTAATCTCACAGCGATGTACAGAATGTACAAATGTTTCATGAGTGCGAAGAATGTCGAAAAAATAGCATCACTGAGCTATTATAGACGCATTTTTAATACAAAATATAATTTGGAATTTCACGTGCCAAAAAAAGATGCATGCGATGAATGTACCAAATTCAAAAATTTTTCCGCTGGAGAAAAAAAGATTCAGCAAAAAACATTTGATGAGCACCAAGCAAATAAAAGACTTAATGCATAGCGATAAATCTGAAGCTGCTGCTGAAGACTGCGAGAATAGGAAACTTTTGGTTGGTTCGTTCGATCTGCAGAAAGTTTTAACAACACCCCGTTCTAATGCGTCAAGTATGTGTTACTCGAGAAAGCTGTCAATTTATTATTTAACAACCTATGACATGGGTACACGCGCTGGGATATGTAATGTATGGAACGAAACGGATGGTAAAAGAGGGTCAAATGAAGTATCAAGCATTGTATGGCGAATAATTGATGAAAACTCTAAAAACAACATCGAGGAATTTAGATTTTACAGCGATAATTGCGGTGGTCAAAACCGTAACAAAACAATCTACACCATGTACAGGGTGTAAAAAAATTATGTTCGCCACTTGATCAGACGATTCTCGAGGTCGAGATCGGTGGAGATCTATCAAAACTTGCAGCCGCAAAATTGACCTTGACCCCGAAATTCAAGGTCAAATTTTTTTATTGTCTTGAAAAATTCTACTTATCAAGAATAACAAAAGTCTTCAAGGGACCATAGGTCGCAAGCAACCCGTTCTCATGGGAAACGGCCCTCGAACATATAAAAAAATCGATAAAATTAGGAAAAAATTACAAATAAACATTCCACTGAATCGTGAGATCATTCAGTGAAATCTCGTCATCTGTCAGCTTGACAAATGGATTCTCGCGTCTCTGGTCCATGAGTTATGACTTAACTGGTCCAATTTTAGCGTCTTTAGGACTAATAGAAGAAGAAACATAGAAAACCCGATGGATATCTGACATCGTTGACGGACACGACTCACATGAGAGTATTAAAACGAACTTCCAACATTCGCAAATGTTATGCGGACGCACCACCGTTTCCATAGACTTCAAGTTGTGAATATGTGCCCTGTAGCTGGGCAATTCACATCTCACTGAGGTCTACAGGGTTGAAAATCGAATTACCGTAGGTGGCAATTCTCTTCTCTTTTACTCCGGCTGATGGGGAAATCAGCTAACCTTGTAGTAAACTTATACCTTGTCTTTTCATATATTCATTATTACATATTGTAAATAATTAACGGAATGACTCATGGAATTTCCCACGCCATGAGGGGAGACAGTCCCAGGCCAGGTCAGACCCTTCGAGGATTTGGTGCCATAAAGAGTGCACATGAGTGTTAGCAAAAATAACCATGCCTGGAAATGGCGAGAAAGACAATGACCAGAACGTGCTCTGCGCCTCTTGAATGTCCATAAATTTGGGACTTTCGAACTTTCCCAGGTTTATGGCTTTCAAGTGGTCGCCAGACGCGACGGTCCCTCGGCTGCACTCTGCAAAGGTCCCGTGTCGAGGGCCTCGCGAGTGTGACGTAGGCGTATTGGGGTTTTTCCAACCCCTACCGTACCACGCATGGAGGTACCTGGCATTGCCTCCCACCCTTTTGGGTTCAGTTCCAAAACCTAGGCTAATGCAGTTTAAGTTTAAAAATTAACAGTCAGTCTTCGTTTAGTAGTCGCCTAGCACTACATCCCTCCTCTAGAGTAAACTTATACTCCGGGGATAGCGACGAACTCATTGATCCACTTGATCTCTTATAATAAATCTGACTAGGTTACTTTGCTTAGTTCAGAGTTACTTCAATCATATTTTTATATTATACAAATCTAATAGAACCACTTGGTCTATTAATTATATATATTCATAATCAATCTTATCTGTGATGTTATCAACCTTTAATAAATTACTTTTGTTGAACCTTGATGCATCATTTCACACACTGAGAAAATAAAGGCGAATCAGGATAGCTAAGTCCTGGTAACACTTTGTTCAAACACATTCTATCATTTCAATCATTGTAGATACTTTGAAGTTGGCCACAGTCAGAATGACGGGGACAGCAGGAACGGTTTGATCGAAAGAGCCGCTCGGAACGAAAACATTTTCACGCAAGACCAGTGGTATAAAACTATGCAATCAGCTAAGGTTGAAGATCCCTATGTTGTCCATCAAGTGAATCAAAATGAGATTTTTGATTTCTCAACACTAGCCGACACAATGCACCGGGAAAAAATTAAAATTAGTAAATTAAGAGAAATAGCTTTCGAACCAAGCAATGGAAACATTGTAAAATTTAAATATAGATTTGACGAGCCGGTGCATACTGAAAAAATTTCATTGAAAAAAAACTTCTTGAATATGGGCAGTTTAGAAAAGGCTTACAAACAAAAACTCAACATTAGCCAAGATAAAATCAACGATTTAAATCGTTTGTGCGAAAATCGGCTAATTCCAGCAAAACATCACTACTTTTATAATGAATTATTTCATCAATAATACCTTCTCATTTTTATAGTATAGAATCGAACCAAAGTTTATTATTTGTTTTAAAAAGAACAGACGCCACCAGCCTAGTTTGTGCGAGAACACAAATTTCGCAAAAATGAGTTTTCACAATCTTTATTTTGTTATTTTCCAATGCCTTTTAGTATTTCGTTTTTCAAGAATATGTACACATATGTAAGAATACAAATCTTGTAGGGAATTAGAGTAAAAAAACATGTATAGTAGTTGTACAAAAAAACATGTATGTAGAGTAGGGGGCACGGCCCCCCCCCCCCCCCCCCCCCAGGATGTCAAATTCCCATCCCAGAAAGCTCAAAAATAAGCGATTGGAAAATTCACTTACACAGTACCTATAAAATATCACGAGTAAAGCGAGAGCGAGATTATGATGCTGTTAATAAATGAATAATTGTCGGAATGGTTGCGTAAAATAGTAGTTTCTGAGAAAAAATGTACGCATAAAGGTTTAATTTAGGAAAATTAAAATCAAAATATTCGTCTGACGTTTTATGTGGAATGAATAACGTCTTTTAATTTCTTGTTAGTACCGGAGAAGCGATCGTGATCTACAACATTGTAGAGATCAGTGGAAATACATTTCTTTTTTCTTCTAAACTACGTTACGTCGAGTATAGGTGATGTATAGGTATACACTACTGCCATGCTACGAGTAAGGACTTGAGTGGGCAGCAAAAGCGCCTATGTCAGACTTCGTAAGGTGAACGCGTGGACTGGCCGGAAGTGTGGGGTGTCAAGTACAGCGGTAATCCAGTTCCAACTTGAAACGATTCCTCTATTGACAAATTTCAAATTATTAAGAACAAACCACAGTGTGCGGTTACGTTACCGACGTATGTTGATTTTGGCTACTTGACTAGTCCCGTATTGTTTATTGTGACATAACTATGTAATCGTATTGAGCCCCAGAGTATTTACTTGCAGGTGAGTTAAAAAAAATAATTTTCATTTTACGATTAGTCGATATACACTAAGTGCCAAAATTGGTGGATTGTAGATGTACTGTATAGGTACAACATATACCTGTTACCTATCCCATTTTTTGATCATATGCAATACTATGATTTTTCTTCCAAATTACAATAAGCTTATTCACGAACGTTAGGATATCGTACAAATTACTTCTTATTCATTCGAACTACTTACTAGAGTATGAATAGGCAACAAGTTTGGGAAACAAAATAATCAAAAGTGTAATGTAATTAATTATTTATAACATAGTAGACTATTTTTTAATTGTATTTTTTTTTAACGGAATTATTGAAATTCAAAAGAAGGCTATGAACGTATCTCACCTATCAACTTGACCACAACTTTTTGTAGTTGACATTTGTGTCTTTAATTTGAAGGTAAAACATGAAAAAGTTCAAAGACATCAGGAGTTTTTTTTAAATTTCTCAAGACACAAATGAAGACAACAAGATAAGTAGTGAAAAAAAACCTGAAGCCAAACTCGAAGCAATTTCGAGTACTGTGTCTTGTTCAAATAAATATATCAAAACAAAGGCTGCAGCTGAAGCACAACATGATTCAGCATTAAAATCTTCCTTGCCGTCAACATCGACCGTGGATACCGTTGTCTCCGTTGCAGAAATTTGTAGTGAACCTATAGCCGCAAGAAGCGAGAACGATCTTGGCACACTTTCCACAGGACCATCTCAACCTCGCTTAAATTTTCCGCAAACTAAATTTGGGGACAAATTACGCTCATTTTCAGTCAAATATTACGGAGAACACAACTGGATCGAGTACAGCGTAAAAGAAGACAAAATTTACTGCTTCGTATGCAGGCAGTTCTCGACAGGTAATATACGGGATCAAAATAAAACGTTTTCCAGAAGCGGATTCAAAAATTGGAAAAAAAACTACAGAGGCTCTACAAAAACACGCACTGTCATCTTTCCACTCTCAATGTGCCCAAATGTATGTGTCTTACAAAAAAACGGCCATATCAGGAGACGTTCATCGACAAATCGCTCAACAACATCAAGGAGAAATTGTCCAAAACAGGGAACACTTAATGAAGCTCATTGACGTTATCTTGTTACTCGTATGTCAAGGTTTACCTTTAAGAGGACACCGTGAGAACCTTGCTTCTACAAATAAAGGGAATTTTTTAGAAATTAGTCAGCTTCTGGCTAAATACGATACAAATTTTTCAAAACATTTCGAGAAACATACTAGCTACACCAGTCCAAAAATTCAAAATGAAATCATTGACATTATAGCGCAGCTTACTCTGGAGAAAATCGTAACAGAAGTCAAAGCATGTGGTTTCTTTTCTATAATGGTTGACGAAGCCAGATGCTACAAAGAAGAGCAATTATCAATTACAATTAGATATGCAAAGGATTTGGACACTGAAGAAAGATTCATGGGTTTTATAGATTGCTCTACCTCCAGAGACGCTAAAAGCTTAGCTACACTCATCTTAGACCTCTTGAAAAAGTACAATTTGGCTGATCTTCCTATCCTCGCACAATCATACGATGGAGCGAGCGTCATGTCTGGGAAGCACCAAGGCCTTCAAGCAATTATAAAGAAGACACACCCTCAGGCAATATACATCCATTGCTTAGCGCATAAGCTTGATTTAGTTGTTGTGGACTCATGCACAAAAGTTTCTGCAGCAACTGCTTTTTTTAATACCCTGGAAGCTTTATACATCCATTTCGCGCAACCCGGAAACCATGTCCGTCTTCAAAAAGTGAATGAAACTCTTGGTATCAAAGTTGGTCGTTGAGCACCACCAGATGGAGTTGCCGCTTTGAAAACTGTAGAGCAGTTTTAACGAATTACGAAGCTATAAAAGCAGTTCTGGAAGATGAAGTAAACAAGAATCAAGATAAGAATTCAGTAGAAGCGATCGGCTTATTATCGTGTATTCAAAAACCAGAGTTTGTTGTCTGTTTACACGTCTTTCATTCTGTACTATCAGTAGTAAATGTATTAAGCAAATACTTCCAAGATAAAAATGCAACTCTTGGTCGAGCAAGTAATATAATAACTGGCACCATGAGCACCTTTGAGAAGAATAGGAACCAGTTCGATGGTCTTTGGAAGGACATCGAAGAATTTGCAGAAATGCATGTAATTTCTCTCGAACCTACTCGAATGTCTAAAAGGAAACGACAGCCACCAGAAAGGACAAATAAATTTATAATAGAGTCAACACTAGGCAAAAGTAGCTTCATAGATTTGCCATCTGATACCAACGCATACGAATATTGGAAAATTAATATTTATAACCAAGTGATGGACAATATTATAAATAACTGGAGAAAGAGATTTGATAACTTGCCCTTGGCACAATCCGTTGACTCGTTCTTAAAGTTAGATCTAAAACACGGGGAAGCTTTCATCAAAAATTTTAAAGACATTCTAAGAATCGACACGACTTCATTACAAGCTGAAGCTTCAATCATTAAGAACATGATGGAAAATAAAAAAGCCGAAATTGATCTAGAAAATTTGAAGACGGAGGTAAAGAAAGACTTCTGCCCGAATTTGTACAAATTATTGCAAGCAACTATAGTTCTTTCGATAAGATCGGCTGGCTGTGAGCGAAGCTTTTCCGCCATGCGTCGTATTAAAACATGGTTACGAGCGACGATGTGTTAGGAGCGATTTTCAAATCTGTCTCTTCCTAACATAGAAAGCGAAATACAGTACTACCTCGCTATAAGAGTCCTCGTTATAAGAGAATTTCCCCTTTGTTCCGCTTGAGCGAGCATTATAGCTTCCCTCACTCTACCTGTGTACGTGAGGTATACCCAACTTTGGCGCGGACTCTTCGTTATAAGCGGACGAGCGATTTCGTTGAATTATACGTGTTAGACACCGAATTCGTGTATCTATGCTCACATAGGAGAGATCCCCTGTAATATTCTCATGTATGTATAAATAAGAAGCCGGAATAATAACGGAAGGAAACCCAAATTTAATGCGTGAGCACTATTGCACATAAATTTAACAGGTTTATGTTATTTTACAGTTCACAATGATGAAAAAAAAAAACTTGCATCTCAATAAGGTTAAAAGTACATAAAGAAATGTTAATTCATGTCATCAGAGTATAGAATATTATTAACATTTGCAAGAACTGTAGAGACTGCTTCGCTTTCATTAGTCCCTTTTGTGAACTAATTTTCAGCTGGTGTATTGGATAGATCGTGAATTTCGAGTCCAGCGTATTCTGTCGTTGAAACGCGTGCACTCGGTTGTTCCGGTATTTCTAAAAATCACAATTGAAAGATCTGATCTTTGTAGGCTAATTATGCCATTTATGCTCTGCAAAATGTTATGTAGAGAAGCCCACGAATTTTCCCTCTTAACTTAGAGATTCGCAGAACGTGAAATGAAAACAAAGCATGGAAAAAATGTATGAACGTACCCCAGTCTTCTGCTCTTGTCATCCACTCCTGAACGCTTTGTTCATTTACCATCTCGTATCCTTTAATTTGCTTCATCCTTTCCAACATTGTTCCTACAAGTGGGCTCGAAAGTGTTAAAATCGTCACTTCTTCCTCTTCTGTCTGTATCGCGATGCTACGAGTTTCAACTGGCCAAATTTTACTCCAGCATTTGTAGATTGTAGTTGGACTTATCTGCTCCCATGAATGGTGGATCCATTCGATGACATCTTTTATGGTGATTGTTTTTAGGTGGACGTTGACGGGGGTGTTATTTTTTTCTTGCTCATTTAAAATCGATGAAACCAGCTGAATTTTATATCGCCTCTTCAAGATTTCCAAGATCCCTTGGTCGAGAGGTTGTATGAGCGAAGTGACATTGGGTGGCAAAAATTCTGTGCCAATATCATCTACTTTGATGGGTGGATGGGCTCCACAATTGTCTATTACGAGCAAAGCGTTCGAGGGCAGATTTTTTTCACGCAAAAAAGTTCTGACTGTTGGTACAAACTCGTTTACAAACCAATTCGTAAAAATAGTAGAATCCATCCAAGCATTCTTCTGATGCTTATAGGAAACCGGCAGATTTTTGATATTGACATTTTTAAGAGCACGAGGACGAGCCGATTTACCGATAACTACAAGTGGTAACTTCAACGAACCATCAGCGTTGCAACACGCACCAATTGTGAGACGTTCCTTCTGGTTTTTGAAACCAGCAGCTTGATTTTCATGCGTCGCAGCTAAAGTTCTACTTGGCAGTGTTTTATACCACAATCCCGTCTCATCGAAATTGAAAATTTGAGCTCTTGTGAGTTTTTGGTCTTTTACGATGTTTGCAAATTCGATTTTGTACTGATCTGCTGCTTCTGTATTTGCTGACAATTTTTCACCAGTTACCGTTAGTCGACGAATCCCTTTTCGAAGTTTCCACCTATAAAACCAGCCATTACTAGCCCTGAAAGTTTTATTTCCACCTAATTCCGCATTCAATGCCAGCGCCTTGCTTTGTAGAAGTGACATAGAGATTGGAATACCACTCGTTCTTGCTCGCAAAAACCATACATATAAGGCATTATCAATGTCTAAATTTACTGCTGTCCTGTTCTTCTTCCGATTTTACATATTTGCCTTTTGGCAAATTTGTTTCATCTCCGCTTTTTTTTGCTGCCATTTGCGTAATACACTTTGGTGTAGACTCAATTTAGTACATACAGAATTTATAGATTCCGTGTCCAAACATTTCAAAATTTGTAATTTCTCTTTCATCGAGAAACTTCTTCTTTTGGAAGGAGCTTGATTTTTTACCGTGCTTTGTGAGGATGCTGTCGTATGCGAATCCATCGCCAGTTTTTCACTCAATTCATTCGTTTCTGTGGCATTACTTTTTAGAGACTTCCGGTTTAATGATGCAGCCATATCTATGAGCTAGTATCGCCTTAGTTTGCCTAAGATATTCAATAAGCTTCTTTGATACTTAGCGTACTATAAAACAACACTCTATCGGCTACCCGTTCGTGTCTCTCACATATGCGGTAACTGTGATTCTCTTATAACGAGGAGTGGTGAAGATCACCGACACACTGACTACGTATAGGATTCCCGAGCCTTCCAGGCAGTAGTGGGGGAATGCTTCGGCGACGAATTTCTTGGAATCCTATTCCCCTAACCGCCCTAACAGTCTCTTATAACGGGGTAGTACTGTAATTAAAAACCAAATTACAGCCGATGATATCTTAAATATTTTTGCGAAAAAAAACCGAAAATTAAAATTGCTGTGAAAATTATTTGTCATTTAATGAACAATTACTGGTTCTAATAGATAATCGTTGTTTTTTCTTTGAAGAAAACATTGAAATATTTTTGCAGTGTGGTGATTTTTCTCTCAATATGTATGTACTTTTGTTTCGTGGATCGTAGAATCTAGACACATATTTGCGTGAAGTGAAGTGAAGGATGAGGGCCAGGCCCCCCCTAGAGAAAAGTCCTAGTTACGCCAATGATTCTAGCATTTGTTCGCTGACAAATGAAGGGTGGCACGGCAAAACGGTGTAAGTGCCATCATTATGATTTCACAGGAGAGCAAAAAAACCTTCTCAAAATTCGGTTGATTAATCTAAAAAAAAAATGAAAAAGTACTTTTTAGAGTTTTCCAAGCTCTTTCAAACCCTGCAAACCCCGGCTCGATATCGCAATCCGTTTCCGAGAAAATGACTCGCAAAAATTGATTTTTCCCGTGCCAGTGTAAGTCCGCGGTTCGTGCCAACTTTTTTTTTTGACTTTGGATGCTGATTAAAAACACAATTACGATATTAAAATAACGAAACAGATATGGATCGAAAGCTTGAACTCTAACAAATAAGATCCGGTTGTAGATTTTGAAATTCGTAAAAATTTTCAAATGTTACGGGGTAAAATGGCGGACGAGGAAGGGATTGATTACGGTGTAAGTGCCAAAGCAAACATAATTTGCTAAAAAAATCGTTAAATTTTAATGAAAAATCAGTACAAAAATCAATTTCATTGCAACAAGTTCTCATAATATAATCATTGCAACAGATTCTCATAATATAATCGGGCCTGTGGAGGCATAAACCGTATCATATCGGCCAGGTCCTTTTTCTTTTCGACGCTGAGCCCTGAACTTGTGCGATTCCTAGAGAACTCCAAATTTGCCAAATCGCCTAACGTTACACCTATAAGGAGAAATCAACGCATGCAAAAACTTGTGACAGATTTTCCATTACATAATATGATCAATGATCATAAAAAAGCATAACTTTTTTCAATATGTGATGACGCGTGTACGTTTCGCCGTAGCCACGAGATATCCAAACTTCCCCGTTGTTATATTTGGAGACTTTGATTTGGACTGCTTGACTGATTTGCAAATTTTTAGTTGATTTGAAAGCGTAGGCAGCAACGGCTTTCCAATCGATGAAGTCTTCCATTAGCATCATTTCGAAAGGATTTTTATGCGCTGCTTCACCGATCATTTCAGCTACATCCTTCAACGTAAATAGCTTGGTCCTCTTCTTCACTTTTTCGATCAATCCGAAATCTCTATCACACGACATGTACGTATGACCTTTAACCAGGAACTTGTGGGTGACTTCATCAAAGTATCCTTTCGCAATCAAACACAGGTACATCGCGATAAGGAACTGGTTCTTGTTTTGGCCCCCGCAATTATCGCTCCACAATACCAATTGTCTTGTAGGAGTAGAAACTTCTTTTGATAGATAATCGTATACAGCCGTCGCAATTTCAGTGGAACCACGACATCCACAAACTTCGGTCCATAAGCACATAAAGCCCTTACGTCTGCGTTCGTCGTGAATTCCAAGATTATAGCAGCTTAGTTGGCGGCTATAAAACATCCTAGAATGTGTTAGCGTAGGAAGGCTGATTTGCTGTTGCAAATCAAAGCAAACAACGTACTTCTCGACATCTCTCGTATCGCGTTTCAGCGTTCTTTGACTTTCCTAGCAAATATTATGTTAAACAATAATATAAAAAATCGAATGTATAAAACTTGACTGCTGTAGATTCAGTATCTTGATTATTCTAGTTGCATTTAGTCAAATTATTATCTTGATTCGTTTTCATATTATATTAATTAAAGAGTACTTCAACGAGATCGTGATGTTCATGTAGAGCACGTTTAGCAGCTAGTTTAGATTGTTCATCACTTGCAGCATCATCAGCGGTCTTAAGTTCGTCGCACGTCATGCATGTGTCCGTTCTCGGTCTTCTGAAAGATAGTCTGAAATACTTTCGGAAGGTATTGTGGTACCATCTGCGGCTGACTGGTGGACTATTTCCGTTTGTCTCGTACTTAATTTGAAAACACCGATACATTTTGCTGATATTCAAGTCCTCCGACAAGTACTCTATATCTGGCGAATCGTTTCGATTATAGTGTCCTTTTTCTTTTGGGAACGACTGAATGTGTTCTTTCATTTTGTGTATCCATTCAGAACGTTCTTCTGTCTTCGTCGGGCCACCACGATTTTCGGAAACGTCTATGATGCTGTTAACCATTTTCTGGCCTAATCTGAGTACACGTCCTGCGCCAATTGAAAAAGTATTGCAAAAGGTTTTCTTGCACACCTTCGCTTCACCTCCGTTTGGCAGAGGTATGAAATAGGCGAATGTTTGCTGTCGTTGGCTTTTGGACGGATCATCGTATGTGCCATTACGGCGTCTCCGGATACGTATCGGGCGAATGCAGCCACGGAGAAAATTTTGTTGCTTATCGTAGTTACCGAGACTGTAAAATTGCTCCCATACTCGGTGATAACAGTCTTCTGCCACTGCATGACACGAGAAAGCGCATTTGCACTCAATCTATACGAAAAAATGTAAATGACGTTGAAGCATTATAAATGCCACAAAACGAGAAAAAAAGAAAACCTAACGTAAACGAACTTAACCTATACCTGTGGAGGTGGCTGTTTTTTGGCGATTTTCTTTCCTATCGTGCTTATACACTTTTCTCCGCTATCTCTTTTTCTTTTCTCAGCATTCCGATGCCACTCTCTTTTATTTCCGCGAGAACCGGGCATTTTTTCTCGTTTTAATATCAAAATCGAATGTATAATATTTCCATTGACAGCTGCCACTGACAACGGAGCGCGCAGACTAGCGCGACGGACTGGAGTTAACGATATACACTGTGAGATCGCACGGTTGGCACTTACACTGTTTTGCCGTGCCAACTTTATATAACTTCGCAAAAAAATTTTTTTCAGCGATATCGTTTTGCAAGGACGTGCGTATGAAATTTCAACAATTAAGAAAGCAAAAAAACGTATTTTCGATTTTTTGGCACTTACACCGTTTTGCCGTGCCACCCTTCAAATATCAGGCCAATCGAGCCATCGGTCGCCTCCACGAGGCCCCGGTAAATTGTCTGGGTCGGCTCATACGTAGCCAAGGCATCCGCTAGTTCCCGCAGACTTCCAGGTATGATTGGCCTGACCCGCGCACGGGCTCGTGTCATCGCACTTTTCAGAGTTGGAAATTTCAGTTTTGGTGCTACGATAGCATTTCTGTTATGGAATTGAGTATCGATTATAATTAATGTATCGGACAAAAAATCGTACCGGCGACCAATGTGGAGTATTATTCAACCGTCATTGGTTTCACCGAATTAACCGAATATATGGGGTATTCCGCATCAACTCGCCGTGTCTCAAAACTTTGACAATTCCAATAACACTACTTTTTTTCGTGCATATTCACCATAACTTCGATGATGAGTCTTATCGTTTCGATGGGGTAAAAGATTGAAATTTTGAAACGTACGTAACTCGAAATCTGTCAGTATGCTATAGAATAAATCATCACAGCGAATTTTTTTGTACATTAATTGTACTATTTGAATAGTACATTACGCAACAAGGGCTAGAAGTGATTGATCCCTGTACTGAACCGTAATGAGCCACAAATTTTCATTGTTTGCGTTGCTACGGAAGTTAACACTCAATCACAGCCAATTCATTTTTCTGGAGTTTAGTATTTGGATTTGTTAAATTACAATTTCAAACGTAGATTGAAGATAAAAAATGACAATTTTGGAGTATTTATGGAGTAGGTTCATCTTATGGTAGTACATGTACAAAAAAAATTAGCGTTATCGAAATTGTCAAAGTCTGGAAAGACGCCGCGTTGAGGCGGAATACCCCATATGAAGTCATTCTACAAAATATCCGCAGAATATGCAATAAACCTTCGACAAACGTCATCAAAAATTTGCTTCAGCGGAATGTTAGACTCCACGGCAAGGTCCAGCATCGCAGAACGCATTTCTGCCTCCTCAATGATGGTATCATTGGGATCATGGCCCGAGTGCGGCTCATACACGTCAACAATATTTCCCTCAAGTACCTGCGCAGCGCCCATACACCCTGTACTGGATCGCGTGGAACATCGGTATAGATGCGGCGATGTGGTATCGATATGATACTCATATCCCTCGTAGACATACCGAACGGTATTCACGCGTTTACCGCGAATTTGCTGCATCTAAATTTTCAAAATAGATGATTACCACAAGGGATCCGCGAGCAGTCAATAAATTGTTACGCGATTACAGTACGCAATGTATCAAGTTATATAATACGAGCTCATTGTAATCGATAACTGTCTTTCTAATATCTGATAGTAGGTAAACGCTGCAAAACTACACAATTGTAAGTTTCGATGCTAACTTTTATCACGGTAATGAAGTTTAATAAACAAAGCATAGAAAATAGAAGATCACCTCATATCACAGTATTTTTTGCTTTTTGATAATCTATTGTCAGACTAAAATTAGAGCATATCAGTAATTCGTTGTGAGGGCCTGAGGGCCGGAAGCATCACAAAGAGAACAGAAATTAACGTATAAATATTTTCATACAACACCTAGGCGTGAACAATTGAACGCGTTCAATTTTTTTACCGATCCTAACCCTACAAAATCAGAAATTTTTTTTCAGCAATCATGACACTTCTTCATTTAGTCAACTATTGGGTGAACGAATATCTATCTTCTTCCCAAACACTGTGTAACTTACCGCAAAAGATTGCACCCCAACGCTCAAATAGCCCTGAAAATGGCTGTTTTATGAGAAAATAGAAAAGAACAGAAGAAGGTGCAAAATATTTTTCAAAAAAAGAATGACTCGAAAAATCAGAACAATTAAGAGAGCTATAGAATATGGGAATAGGTATACGAAGAGGCAGGTATAGAATAAAATGAAAAATGACTCGAAAAATTAGAACAATCAAGAAAGCTATAGAATATAGGAATAGATATTCGAAAATGCAGCTATACAAAAAAATGACTCGAAGGATTAGAAAATTAACGAAATTGAAACACAAGTGTGGGCACTATATAGAAGTATAAGATCCAAAATCAATGATGCTAACTGTTCGACAAGGCACAAGTCAACTAACTTCTCCAACGTGAGCTTCACCTATCCCCTTAACAACGAGTTGGCAAATAACAACGCAATAGCCAATGAGGAAGCTTTCTAGAACAATCCGAAAAATTTCAAAGAACTTCTCCTCATGTCGGTAGTTATCAAAGCTACGTGCGATAACCGAGGTCTCGAGGAGCGCCCAACATTGTAGGCAAGTTGGTGCAGTTTAACCAAGTGAACCGAAAAACAAGATTTTCTAGCGTTTCTCGAGAAAAAACATTTTTTCAACCGAATATATCTGAACAGTTTTAAACTTTCACGTTTCGGTCAATACATAGACAAATTTTCCGACCAATTGGCTATCGACAAAAAGCCCATCCGAGTGAAGAAAATCCGAGTGGGGTCCGACAGACCCCAGAGTGGCAAGTATGTCCCAAAAAAAGAAGTGTGGAATAATAGGGAACGCCAAAAAAAATTATAGTCTAGTAACGTTATATAGATTATTATAGAATATTCCCATGTATGTATATTAATCATCAAAATCCGGAGCAGACCAAACTTGATAATTGAATCAAAAGTATCGATGCTATGTAGGCATCAAAATTGCGGAGACCATACCCGCTCACAATTAGTTTTATAAATAAACAATGAAAATCAACACAAAGTGTCGCAAATTTGTGACGCCTGCACTTTTAACGCCTTCTCCGAGATTTTTTTCCAAAATAGAGCAAAAATGCAAGCAGACAATTGTGTAGAACGTAGAATTCCCTATAGAAAAGTCAGTAATGGCATGATTTCTATGTCCAAGACTTGAGTCGTGAGAGGAGTCCGGAAATATAATTTTTGTAACACGTGCACGGAAAGTGGGTCATTTTTGTCCTCATTTAGGAGCGGAAAATAAGTCGTTTTGAGTCTGTATTCAATTCGTTAACTTTTTGGTCCTAGGACAAAATGCTGGTCAAAAATGAAAATAATTGTCCTCTAGTTCCGAACTTCGACACTTTTAAGAAAATGAACGAAAAACAAAAAAAAATCAAACGCAACAAACCTCAGTTTATTATAATATAACCTAGTCGAAAGTTGTGACTGACACGATACGGTATTATTATAATAAATCGACAATGAGTGATATTCCTGATGAAATTATACGTGCTGCCCTTGAGGCCGAGCAATCAATTCTCCCTGAAAAGTCCAGAGATAAATACAATGAAGCTTACAGCAAATTCATCAATTGGCGGACAGATAAAACGGTCAAAAGTTTTGACGAAAACGTTTTTTTAGCATATTTTTCGGAAATGACTAATAAATATTTGCCATCCACTGTCTGGTCTCAATATTTCATGCTCAAAAGCACGATGAATTTAAATCATAACCTCGACATCGCGACGTATTCCAAATTGGGTGCTTTTTTGAAACGAAATTCCACTGGTTTCAAGAGTAAACAATCAAAAGTGTTTGAGCCGGATCATTTGAAAATTTTTCTTCAAAATGCACCTGACGTGACATTTTTGGACGTAGAAGTAAGTATAATTTTTCTAACATTAGCAAATTTTTGACATATGATTTTGTTAATTTTGATTATTGTATAATCAATATATGATTAATATTTTATATTGATTACAGGTAGTTTTGATATTTGGTGTTTCCGGCGCCTGTCGCACACACGAACTAGTTAATATCAAAGTTGGGGATATTTCAGAACAAGGAGCTCTGTTATTAGTACAGATACCGGAGACAAAAACTAACGTGGCTCGTTTTTTTACGATTGATGGTGAATTTGCCAAAATCGTCAGACAATATTGTGCTTTACGTCCTAAAAATGTCCCAACAAATCGTTACTTCCTAAATTACCAACAAGGGAAGTGTACAGTGCAGGTTATTGGCAAGCATAAATTCACCGGTATGCCAAAAAGAATCGCTAAATTTCTTCATTCACCCGATGCGCATTTGTATACTGGCCATAGCTTCCGCCGTACGTCGGCCACTTTGCTAGCGAATTCTGGGGCGAACATAACTGCTCTTGAACGTCACGGTGGTTGGGAAGTCGACTGCAGTCGCCGAACGATACAATGAAGATTCAATTTCACGTAAGGAAAAAACTGACGATACCATCATGGCGAGTGTATTGCAAAGTGCAAGTGAAGATGATGAAAACATCCATCCAAAAAAATCAAAACACGAAGTCAAAATTATCAATGCGACTGCAGCGACAGCATCCACGACTGAAAAGTCAACGACACCAGAAGACTGCAACAACGTTGATACAGTTGAAGCCTTGCTTGCA
Source organism: Tenthredo amoena (assembly GCA_963966615.1). Lineage (NCBI taxonomy): Eukaryota > Metazoa > Arthropoda > Insecta > Hymenoptera > Tenthredinidae > Tenthredo > Tenthredo amoena. Next base: position 10,034,937 of record OZ016488.1, on the reverse strand, counting down.
AAAAGGCCTTTGTCAATTACCATGAATAACTGTTCGAATTTACACTTCCATTTTAAAGATTAAACTGCACGACGGAACTACAGTGATTTTTATATTTACTCCAAATATTGCGACAAAATCAAATTGTTCTTCTTTTAAAATTTTATTCTAGTTCAGATTTATATTATTTTATCATTACTTTATATTTTCATAACTTAATAAATTATCAAAAAAATTTTATAGCGTACTTCTAATTTCCTTTTTTAACGAAATTGATAAAAATTAATCAGATTGATTATTTCGTTGAATCCTAATTTAGAATTCATATGGTCAAAGTTATTATCAAGAACTTATTAAATTAACAAACATTTTTTCTAGAGTACTTCTAATTTCGATTTTGGGCGAAATTGAGAAAAATCATTTGAAATTTGGTTATGTTTACAACCGGTGGGCTTCGCCCCCCGGACCCCCTGCTCTGGTTTCGCAAGATTTTTCATTGCGGCGTACCTCGAGCCTCTGGCTTTAACGCAACAGATTCTTCTCCGTTTACTGTGCACTTGTTACAAAAAGTATCGTATGCAGCGCGGACGGAACGACGGTGAATTTTGACTCGGGTGAAGTTGGCTGCACTCGGCTTCGGCTCGGGCAGCCAACTTCACCCTGGTCAAAAATCAAACGATGAGACTAATCGCCGAAGCTATGGTGAACATGCACCAAAAGAATTACCGTTATTAGGATTGTCAAAGTCTGGAGACACGTCGAGTTGAGGCGGAATACCCCATGTATTCGGTTGATTCGGTGAAACCAATGACGGTTAATTAATACTCCACGTTGGTCGCCGAAACAATTTTTTGTTCAGTACATTAATTATAATCGATGCTCAATTCCATAACAGAAATCCTATCGTGGCGCGAAAACTAAGATTTCCAGCTGTTAAGAGTGCGATGATACGAGCCCGTGCGCGTGTAAGACCGGTGATACCCGGAAATTTGCGGGAACTAGCGGATGCCTTAGACACATATGAACCGACGCAAAGGATTTACCGTGGCCTTGTCGAGGCAGACGATGGCGAGATTGCACTGATATTTGTCAGTGACGGCCTGCTGGAAGCTCTTGGCACAAGTAGAGAAATTTATGTAGACGGAACATTCAAGGTGATATTGACCAAATTTGGATGTGCGCTATAGTATACTGTGCTCATAATCGGTCATTATAGAGTTTTCATTAATTATCGCGCATACAGAAAACAAAAGCCTATTAGAATTAATGAAATAGCAAGGGTTTCATTCTTTGGTTCAGATAAACACGTATCTCTAGTAACCTGTACGAAATCCCTGTTCCGGAGGCTTGATACCGATTCATTGCATTGCATGAGTCTGGGCATTACTTTCGAAAAATTATATCTAATATTCTAATTAATTCCAATTCTTTCCAGGTAGCACCGTCCCATCCACCGATCGCACAACTGTACACCGTACATATACGTGTCATGGATACCGTACGTCCCTCCCTTATTTGTCTTTCTCTGGTGATGTGTTGCAATTCAAAATAAATATGCCAGCATGACCTGTAATAAACTTTTCAGGGAATAGCAGCCGTGTACGTTTTGTGTAGTGCGAGAACTAGGGAGTTATATTCTGCGATTTTCCGAAAAATCGTTTATCTTGCACCGGGTGTCGCATAAAACTTGCGCTTCGTAATGGGGGACTATAAACGCTCCGCGATGAGTGCATTAAGGGAGGTGTTTCCCGAAGCGCACCTCTATGGATATTGGTTTCATTTTACGCAGGTAAAACATATACGACAATTATTATTCATAGTGTACATCGTGAACGTATTGTACTACGCTGATTACAACGGTGTTCCTCATTTCTTGACACTTCTTCTTACTTTAAGGCCCTTCTCCGGCGGTGGAGACACCTGGGCCTCTCCGATGCGCGAACTTCCGTCCTTGCTATGGCAATGGCGCTTCTATTGGCTCCGTCCAATAACTTTAACGAGGGGCTGGGATTACTGGCTGGAATGGCTGACCAAATCGCAGAAGACTACCCAGCAGTGCTGCAATTCATGTTGTACCTCGGAAGACAATGGGGTCCACTTACAGATGTGGTCAGCGTGTACGGCTGTCCATCACGCATGAATAGCCTCGTGGAGTCTTTCCACAACAAGGCTAAGCGCAAGCTCGGGGGCCTCCATCCCAATATTTGGAAATTCATCGGTACGTTATCATTTGCACGCGATAAGTACGTTTGACCTTCGGCTTGCCATTGGTTGAACTCTTAAATATAGGTGACTCGTACCGTGCAGGCTCGATTGTGCAAAAAAATAGTACGCTGATTTGATAATACCAGCAGTGGCGTAGTGAAACTTCTGTAACACCGCTTATTTTTGAATGCGTAGAAAATTTAACAGAGCTGATGGTCAATCAGGAGATCGACCTCGCACGATTGCTCAGAGGCGAGCGAGCCAGACGAGCCCGCAGTATCCGTAATATGGCCAGAGACACACTTATACGAGATGCTCAACATGCGCTGAGTGTCGGCAGGTAATGTCATCGAAAGCTTCTACACGGTATTTGAAAAATTTGCGAATAGATTCACACTAATTGGGGTCCCGATGAACTTGTGATAATGTAGAGCTTGATGATTCGTTCAGTGACTTTTTTCCCCAGTTATATGTAATAAAACTTATTACGTATTTTTTTTCCGTAGATTCACGTTAGTGGAGTTCCTGGAGCGTTGTGCAAGACGGACCGCTGCAGCTAGTCGACTCGATCTGGAACGCCACGACGTGGAAGAGGATGGTAAGTGGTATAACAATGATTACAAATACCGTTCTGCAAGGTCGAACATGCCTTCAGCATAACCATTCGTATGCCCCAGAAGAGCAAGAAGAAGACTTGGTCGAGGGTGGATTGATGGCTGTTGGGAAACCCAGACTCGATGAGCCAGGTAATTCCTACTGATTCATGATGTTGATTTCGATGTTTCTATTGAACTACGCCGTCGATAGTTCACCAATTTCTAGCATAACTTACCGATGTCAATCATTTGTAGTTCCACGGGGCCATAGACGAAGTCGCGGTGCTCAGGCCATAAATAGAGGTGATGTCAATCCCCAAGGACGTGGTAATGCGGAGGTGGAGCCCGGCAGTAGCGGACCCTGCTGCAATGCCACCACGGCACGATGTCGAGAACCGTGGCCGAGGTCGAGGACGCGAACGGGGACGGGGACGGGGACGGGGCGCTCGTCAAAGGGTTGGTGGTGCCAACGATCAGGCTCCGGAGCAGGATAGACCGCCCGGAGATGATGAACTAATCGTAACCATAGAGCAGCCCCAGCCGGAAATTAGAGTCGAAGAACAAGCTAACGGTGATATCAATAGAATATAACGTAGCAGAATCACTCAACTATGATATTCTGATTCATAAATTCGCTACCTTGAAAGCGCGAAAGGTGAGGCTGTGAGGATGGTAATTTGAGTTAATGGTTATTCCCAAGCCGAGCCATTCATTCACAATAAATAATAAATATGATATATTTAAAATCTATACTTTATGTTAAGAACAATCTGTTTTTCTTACGTGGTTTTACTTATGTGTGTAAAGATATGATTCTGAGTTCCGTTTATTTTTTTTTTTAATAAAATATAATATGAGTTATATTTTAGTGGACTAATGCATTGTATTATTTGAAAATTGTGATTGACGGGGGGGGGGGGGGGGGGTACGCATAGTTAGCCCCGGGCGCAATATTGTCTTTGTCCGGCGCTGAGTGCAACGTACTACGCGAAAATCTGTAAGATCGAACTCATAATCATTCTGTAGAAATGAACCATGTAGAATAATTCCTCTGTAGAAACGAATCTGTAGAAACGACACCCGCTCGTTATTGACTCATGAAAAAATTAATGCGATTCGATGTATATTCACTGCAGGTAGAACAGGAAGAAAGACGTTGAGAAACGCATTAGCCCAGAGTACACTGGTCTGCAACGAAATCCTCCTTTAAATAAAAATATGATGAATATGAAGAGTTTAAAATGCTCAATCTAGATCTGCTTTCCATTTTTTGCTATCACGTATATATTTTTCTTTTTTTATGTTTTTTTGAATGGCTCAAAATTCTGTATTTTTTGTCTGTCGTTCTTGTGTTAACGCTACTTTATTCAGTTTAGATCGTATTTGTACAGACAAAAACGGTTCGCACTGATAGGAAGAGAGATAACGATATTGAAGCAAAAAAAAGCGTTTTATTTAAAAATTGCATAAAAAAATATATATACGTGATACATGATTTTTGATACTATATTTCTATCCAGAAGTATCAAATCTATAATAATCATGCATAATAATAAGAAGGAAAAAAAAAAAAAAATTTTTGCAGACCAGTGGTATCAATAATGGGTACAGCCAGAATATGTATCATTTCATGGCTTTGACATGTTCATATCGTGGCGTGACAACCATAGGCGAACGTTGGTGAACGATGAATGCATAATTCTCAACTGCAACGATGCAACTAACATAAGTAATGCTGATTTGGAATTGAATAAGAACTTCAACTTCCAGGGTCATCGTTCATAAACTTATTAGTTCCCGCTTTAAAAGACATATTCTGTGAAAGTATTGACACGATAGGTATGTTTGATTGACCATTAATATTCAACCGATTATTCACTAGTTTCATTTACTAATGTTTCAATTTCAGTCAATAATGAATATTATTAGTGTGATAAAAGTTCAAGCAATCTTTGATCATGTGGTAAACAGTGTTGTGGATGTGATCGTCGCAAAGTGACTGGGAGAAATAAATCAAAAAAAGAGGGCAATTGATTATTTTCAGAACAATCTATGCCCGCCAAGTTTGTATCGTCATACGAGATAACTTTCTTCAGCAATATTTCCCGTCGCCAATATGCTGTTTTGTTCAAGTTAACAAATAATTTCCTATTGGTTTTTCATTGATTTCCATTATTTAATATTTGATAAACATAATTTGAAAAATAAAACTTAACTAAGGTATTGCTTGGCTTTGTTGCCTGATTTCACGGGCGAGGTTTTCGTATTATTTTGTGTGAAGAAATGAAGTTTGTAATCTGTCGCTTGAAAAGAGTATGAAGTTTATGAGTTTTTGACTGGCGAAACCATTTTTGTAATTGGCGGTAATTTTTGACATTTGCAATGTTTTTTTCGGGTATACTATTTGCTTCAACGAGACAACAAACATTGGTGGAAATAAAGAACTCCAAGTGACTGTTAGATATTGGTCACCAGCTCGTCAGCAAAGTATCAATGCTCATTTGCAAACTCTTCTCATTGGCAGTGCCCCTGGAGAAGTGCTTCTCAAAAAACTCAATGAGGTCTTAGAAACTTATTCGTTGCCGCGTACAAAAATGCTGATGTTGGGATGTGATGGTCCAACTACTAATCAAAAAGTGCTTCGTCTTCTGAATGAAGATTTAATCAAAATCCGAGGAAAAGCTCTACTTCAACTTGGGACTTGCAATATTCATATATTGCACAACGCGTTTCACAAAGGGCTCGAGGCACTTGGTAGTGATGGTTCAGATTTTATTATCGCCGTCTATTAATATTTCCATGGCTGGCCCTCACGTGTACAGGATTATCAATCTGTACAAAAAAAAAAACTGAAAATGCCACAACATTCATTCATTAAACACTGCTCATCTAGATGGTTGACTTTGGAGAATGCTGCAAAGAGGTTTTTGGAACAGTGGGAAACTGTTACCGAATATTCTTTGAAGTTCCTGCCAAATAAAAAGGCACCACTATTAACTAAGCAGTCTTATCTGAAAATTGTTCGTTTGATCAAATCCCCAACTATGAAAGCAGAGCTACATTTTGTTTGCAGTAGTGCTTCGGTATTCACTCGCTTCACCGCAACCTTTCAGAGAAATGAACCAATGATACATCTACTATACAGTGAACTCAATTGTCTCGTGAAAACTTTAATGAGAAGGCTCTGTAAACCCAGTGCCATCAAGACATAATGTCTCAACAAAAACTTTAGATCCGGAAAACCTTCGGTCTATGCCAGATATCGAGTGTAGAGATGAGGTCACGAGGGCACTTTCGCAGGCAACTGAAAAAGAGAAGCTCTATTTCTGCAAACAGGTACAAGATCATTACTTGAATGCTTGCGCTCACATACTGAAGAAATCAGCGCTAACTCTTTTACCTTTCATTAAACACTGCTGGTGTCTGCACCCCAAATAGAGAACATCACTACGCAGCTGTAACGATATTTTGGTCTTAGCATGAGCTCTTCCCATGGATGTTGCAATAGACTGCCTACTTGATGAATGGAAATTATTGCAGACCGAAAAGGATAAAGATGGCAGCAAGGATAGGCGCATAGATTCTTATTGGTCACAGTTTTTTTCGATGAAAAGTCTGTTCGGAATGGATAAATACCCTACTGTGGCCGCCGTTGTCAAAGCTGTCTTGTGCCTTTCACACGGGCAGGCTGATGTGGAACGTGGATTCTCATCATCAGCTCGAACTTTAACTGATGATAGAGCCACCATGTCTGAGAGATCTCTTGACTCTTACATGATGGTGAAGACTGTGATGCAAATGTATAGAAATTTTCCTCATCTTGTCCCTATGACAAGGGATTTGTCGACTAGCGCGCACAGTGCTTTCAGTAAATACAAAGCCCATTTAGAAGAGGAGAAGAAGAAGAGAACCGCAGCGTTACGGAAGGAAAAAGATGAGGCAGCAAGAAGAGCCCCAGAAAAAGCTAACGCTGAAGAAATGGAGAAGGAAAAAAAAGACTTGGAGAAGAAAAAAAAAAATTAAAAACATTGCGTAATGCAGAAAGCGAGATGAGAAAAACGGAAGAAAAGTTGTTTATCGAGGCCAACAAAAGATTGAAATCAGCAATTGAAAACAAAAACATGGAAGAAGTTAATCTTGCCCACGCGATGCTGGAAGGAGTAAGTCAGGTACGGAAAGCTGCTGAAGAACAAAGCAAAGAGGCCGATAATATCGAAAAAACACTGGAAAGGAGGACAAACAAGTTAATAAGTGACTTCTTTTCTAGGGAAAGTCAGAATAAACCTAGTCCATAATCGAAATACGAAAATTCCTATTACAGCAAGTTTAATTCTAGTCTAATGTTCCGATTAGTCATGGATCCATATTATTATTACTGATAAAAAAAAATCAAGTTTGTTTGATTGAAGAGTCTTAGTTGCTGTTCGTTTTATAGCGTGTGTTTATTTGTTCTCAATTCTATCCTAGTTTTAAGTTCAAGATCCTAAGTCTTACGGAACGTTGCAATAAAGTACACGATACGTCAACTACCAATCCTTAATTTAATTTTCCTTTTTCTCTACCTGTCTTATTATAGTTTTCATTCAGTTTTTGTTATATAATATGACAGATACTTCGTTAAATATGCATTGTTAGCTCTATTTTGTCATATTTGGATCAATTTCTGTCATATTACGAGTATATTTCAGTCATTTTCAGGTCATACTTTTCAATCTCTATCGGTCATATAATCATATTTTTGGGGGGGCTTAACCACTCACAGCCCTGAAAAGTTGAAAATGAGGGAACGTGCTTCTATAATACCTGTGCCTTCGATAGCCTCCTTCAAATTTTGTTATCTGCCTTATGCGATTGGCCAATACTAAGACAAGCGGTATGTATGGCACAGTTTATTTCGAATTCACCAAATGAGCTAATTTTAAAAACATCTCAGCGCATATTTTTGTCAACCCAAATAACGAAAGCACAGCGGGATCCTCTTGTTCAATAATTCCTTCTCAACAAGTCAATCAATGCATTGTTGCTTCTTCTCCACTCCGTTTCTATCCAGTCCATTTATTTTATTCGAATTGTGCCCACTGTATCTGTCCTCCAATTTTTAACTTATCGCACTTATTTGGATAATAAGTAATAGTTTGGGCTCTTACATAATTTTCGGCGATGTAAGTTTTGATCTACTCAACCGAGACATTAATTTCTGATTTAGGACGTGCACCTTCATTTAGCCGCTCAGCTTATCTTCTTTGCTTATGACAGATGGCAGAATTAAAAGGAGACAACGCTTTGATTGAAATGGCCTTAGAGACGCTTGACAAAGGATTACATTCATATTCTTATCAATTGCGCGGGAGAATATTAATGAAATTGTTTAAGAGTGACGAGAATCTAATACGCGGTGGATACAGACTCGTCGATTGCGAAACTAACGTGGGCTCATTAGCTCGTAGTTTATTCAAGCAAACGCCAAGCTTCATTAAAACATCCACATGCAGCTTTGGTTGTCCGCCTCGTACGAAACCCTTACCAGTACCTGAAGTAGGGCAATCAATTATACGCGACAAGGAGGCGTTTGTAGATGTCATTTGCACCATCTTAGGCTGAAAGGCCCAAGAAAATGTTATTGTTTTGAAAAATGCTCAGGATTAAATTCGGGCTCGTGCGTCCTCTTGTATTTCAACCGCAGTTTCTTGTAGGTATTAAGGACAAAGCAACTGGCTAGTATTCCCCGCGCAATCAATTCTTGGAGCTGGAATTGATTGCCAAATTTCTGAAAAAGCGATGCATATCTATGCGCCGTCTGTTACATGAGGGTGAGTTTCGAGGGTTGAGGACAGAGCAATCAAATTGGACGGTGGGTGTTCCTTGAGCAACTATATAAGGTGAAAGAGTCCCGATTGTTCGAGAGATTTCAACAAATACCGGATTTCGGCAACAAATTAGCACTAAATTGCTCATTGCTGTATAAATCGGTTCTGCTCATGTGGTTGTTCCAGCTTAGTGGACACGAATAACTACAAAGGCCCATTAGCCACTACCACTCCGACTAATACGAAAGTGACGCGAGAACTACCTCGACAAATCACTGGTTTAGACGCATTTCGACAAACTCCATTACATGACCTATACCCGGAAGATCCCAGACCTATAAGCACTTCTGGTCTACGACAAACACTCGACAGAACCAGCCATGACTTACGGAACCGCCTAAGTAACCCGGCTCAGGGCCGCCAACCGCGTCGTGCCGCCGGTAAGCGACTTCCCCCTCTTTTGCCAAAAGAAGAAGACTAACTACAAGAAGACCTTCCATACCTCGTTCCATGTGCTCACATAGTTATAAAACTCGTTATAAGTTTCTACGGCCTATTGCCAATAAGTCAAGATAAGATAAAATTTTGTTATTACCTCCTAGCATCGCTATATTCTAATTAATCATAAGTATCAAAGAGAATACTTTTAATCCAACTGTAGGCTACCTCTATTAGCAATCGATCTCCAGTCCTAGGAAACTTTGATTATTTCCATTTGATTTAGAAGGGAGTCTCACACTACACTTAATCCTAAAATACTCAGAGATCCTATTCTTACTTTCGGGAGTGTTCTCTTAAACTAGCTCTTAACCTTAAGCAACACCACCATAGGTGTAACTGGCACATAAGATAACACTTACATGTTTCCATTTATACGGTTAACCCAAACTCATATAAACCCTTCACCAATCACTGTAATCATGATAGGCCATTTAGCATCAAACATCAGCGATTTGTCAAGGCTTCATAAGATACTTTCAGAATCCTAAGATTTGGCTACGGCAGACTTGATATGACCTCTGTCTAGCGGAGGAGGATGTCACAAAGCGCGTTAAAATCTATAACTTCAAAATTACCGCCAGTCGGCCATCTACGTAACGCCAGAGCCAAACCTCTGCGTTCACAAACCTACCGAAAAACTCTTGATTTTTCGCCACCAGAACTGGTGGCGACAGAGTCGTTAAACAGAAAAAGATATATTTGAGAAGCCCACGAGGCAACCCGCTTCAACGTGCTTGCTCTTAAAAAGGCTTCGTTGAGTCCGAATAATACGCGAGTTATCAGTTTACAGTATAGATTTGGCAATAAGCGTAGGAAACAGTAACCATTGTAGAAAATTAAGATATATCACATTAACTTGAGTGACATAAGTGAGAGCGTTCAGTGAATAAACAGTATATATTCCAGTATAATATCGTCTCTTCAAGAATTGTCCTCTCCGAGAATCCTCTTCAACTGGTGCTGTACACTCTTTATGGTATATTATATCTATCTCCTAGAATTATCTATTTCTTCGTCTTTACATTATAAAAGAAAGAAAGTCTCTGAATACCAAAATCATAGGTACGAGGGCCTACATCGTAGCCCGGATCCACAACGCCCAACGTCGATAAAAATTAGGTGGCGCTCAACGGCACAGCTAGCCCTAAAAGATTTGAAAGCCCTGGTGCACATGGCTAAGTAATTAGCTTCCCTCGTTTAAATAATAGCAAAAGCTTAGTACGTGTCGCAAGGGTTTAGGTCACCTTCGGTTTTACCTGTCTGGGGAGAGAAAGAGATGCATCGTAGGCAGTGGCGAACGTGATCCTCGCATCTTATTCGCAACCTGGGAATCCAGTAAGTACGTCCTAAGATCTCGACCATTTCATTAATACCAACGTGCCCCATATCGTTATGGTAGTGAAACAGCACGCGATTCACCATCTGATCGGGAACTAAAAATAAGCTCGCACCCTTATGCTTTTTGTATATCAAGCCGTTGCGCATTTCGTAGTGAGGTCCTCCGTTTTGTCTAATTTTTGCATGATTTCGTAGATCTCCGGATCTTTACTTTGTGAAACCTTCAGGTTCCATTCGAATGGATTGTCTTCCACGACAAGAATTCCAAACGCGCGGCTTTAGGCATCTACGTGCCCCATTCGCGATCCTGGTTGATGGATTATCCTAAAATCAAAACTTTGTAATTCCCAACTCCACCGAGCAATACGGAAATTTATGTCTCGCTTTTCTAACGTCTGTGTTACCGCGCTACAGTCCGAAACGATAGTGAATTGCATTTCCTGCAAGTATACTCTAAACCGGCGTAGGGCGTATACGATAGCCAGCGTTTCTAACTCAAAGCTGTGATAACGGGATTCAGCTTCTGTGGTACGACGACTAAAGTAAAAGATGGGATGCATCAAACGGTCGGGCTGCATCTGCAGTAGAACTGCTCCGTATCCTAACGCGCTCGCGACACAATGGAGTTCGGTAGCTGCGTGGGGGTCGTAAATTGATAAGATTGGAGATTCCGTTAGTTCACTCTTAAGCAACTCAAACGCCCGTCTTTCGTCCTCGCCGTAGACGAATATCGCATTCTTTTTCACGAGATTGTACAGGCGTTTGGCTATGATCGAGAAATCTGTGATATACCGGTGGAACCACGATGCAAGACCTAAAAAACCTTGTACCTCTCTAACCGATTTCGGAGTAGGGAAACCTACAACTGCTGCTACACCGCTATCGGTCGGACCAACCCCTCTTTGGTGATTTTGTATCCCAAGTGTTCGATTTCCGTTTCCAGAAGGGAGCACTTGTCAAGTCGCAGCTCTAACTTGTTCTGAACTAAGGTGTGAAATAATGACTTTAGTACATTTAAGTGTTCTTCCAATGTCTTAGTTGCTATCAAAATGTCATCCATGTACACGGCAACGTCGCCTGAACGAATATATTCTGCTAAGGCTTCATTGATAAACCGCTGGAAGCACTGCAGTCTAATCTTTAAGCCAAACGGCATTCGCAGATACTCAAACTGACCCATGGGAGTGGTGAAGGAACTGTATTTGACTGATTACGGGGGCATTATCACATGGTAAAATCCGTCTTTAAGATCTAGTCCACTAAAGTATTCTTCACCCCGTAGCTGATCTAATTGGTCATCTATAAGCGGTAGGGGATAGTTATCCCTTGACATGATTTTGTTTAAAGCACGGAAGCCTACACACATTCTAATGTCTCCATTCGTTTTACGTGTTAATACTATAGGCGATGCATATTCAGATTTGCTCTCTTCTATAATATGATCTCTAAGTTATGTATCTAATATAAGTCTAACTTTCTCCTTGTCTGTGTAGGCCAGTCGACGTGGACCAAAATGAATAGGTTGGTTATTTTTTAAGTTTATCCTCGCTTCTACTTGTATTTTGGGGTTTACGGGTCGCCCCGGATTTACGTAGTATTTCATGAAAACAGTCTCAAATTGATCTTTGTATTCACGCGGAATAATTGGGTTAATCCTAATTTGATCGACCTCCACCTGATCCTCCATACCAATGTGCATAATACTAGTTACGGCAGCGTCATAGGTAGGACTTTTGGTAAGGGCGTAACCAAACACTTTGAGCGCATCCCTTCCCAATAGAACCGGTACATTCATGGTCTCATTCGAAACTACGCCTAACGTAATGTCTTTAGTCTTTAGTCACCGTCAAGCGTGACTTGGGTGTCTACTACACCTATGACTTTTACCACTGATTGATTCAGACCATGATATTTTTGCCACTCGCACCCAGGGGTACTCATAGCTTTCTTACTTACGAATTGCTCCTGGATAAGACTAATAGGACAACCTGTATCTATTCTAGACAATAGTGTGGAAGGCTGACACTCCTTAATCTTAAAGTCTGTAAGTTTCTGAAATTCATCTCTGTTTTCGGCGTTCAGCAGTGCGATTCTGGATCTTTTAACGCCGCTAACGACCGCGCAAACGCTCAAGTTAGCGACCCTCGCCGAGTCTATAGCAACCACATAATTTTCAACGGGTCGCTATCTAGCGAGTCATAATTGCAACATATTTTCGCAAGGCTAGTGCTCTTGGCCAATGAGAATTCTCTATTCCGTACCGATTTGCGTATGTGCGTGACGACTCTAGCGGCATCTCTACATTCTGTGCTAAGTTTATTATTGATGCTAACAGTTTATTTGGCGCCAACCGCTACATCGGGTGTTATAAACTGCCAAGAGCGCCTACGCGATGTCGCTTAAACAATGTACCTATAACGTCTTAACATTGTTTAGGCGTTAACTATCTATAGTTCTAGCGCCCGGCGTAGCACGCTCCCGCCAACCGTGTTTGAAGCCGTTAGCGCCGTCATGCATCAATTTAAATAGTATTCATTTACGTACTTGATTGATTTCGTCTGTGACGTGTGGAAGGTTTTAACTTCTTGATATGGTAGATTATAACGTATGAAAAGTTTTGCTTTATCAATATGGTATATTATTACGCGAGTAAAGTTTGAATAGGATTTGTTCTTTACACACATTATTTATTTATTTATCTATTTTATAATCTGCTTCCTTCGGATTCTTTTACTGAATGTATTCTAAAGATTCTATGTATTTTATTCAAATCAAATTAATTATGAAGTATATAAATGTACAAAAATATATGCGGTATTCCACGACAACTTAACCTAAGTCTCTGACCCTCAACTTCCTCGATTTAGTACACGATTTTTGATATAACTTTTCCATACTCCAAAAAGCCCTCATATTTTTTTAATAAATTTTTTATGACGATTTTCATCTGCTTATGATTTCTTGAAACAAACGTATTCATAATTCTAAAAAATACTGTATTCAATATAAAAACTCACGAGCAGAACATTGTATTTCGTTCGAGTGAATGTATTTTTCATTAATTGAATTATAGACACGTATTCTTATAATGCGATTTAAAAAGTACGAACGTTCGCTTATGTAACACATGAAAAAAAAAAAAAATTAGTTACCTAATTTGTTATGAATCATTGCAGCGGCTATCTTCCGAAACGCTGCAAATTATTTAAAAAATTCACGATTCACCATAGAATATGGGAATTCCGATACATCAATAACTCACTTATACAGAGATAACGCCTGACAACGGGGCGTTAACTTAACGCCAAGGCGTTAAAAGATCCAGAATCGCAATACAGGTCAATGAAAGCTATCTCTTCTCCGTCGTCATTGTCCGAAGTCCTTACCTCCTCTTCTTCTGACCGAAACTAGGGTTCCCGTTCCTCATCTTCTTCTGCGGCGGTGTGACAGACACACCCAATTTGGCAGTCAGTCCTGACTCCGGTCTCTTTCGGTGCTGGTTCCCTTCTCTCCTTTCTCGGTTGTGGACAGTCCTTGGCATAATGGCCATTGTTATTACAGTTGTAGCACTTCGTTATGCCTCTAGGTGTAGGTTTGGATGTATTGTTTGCCTCCTTGGTCAATGCTGACCCTGTGCCTTGGTACGGTGAGTCGGTTTTAGGTTTGTTTCTCACATCTTCAGGCTGCTGATAATCACGCTTGTTAGTGGACGGTTGTTGAGGGTTCAGTTGAATTTTCTTAAATGCTTCGAGAAGATTTTGTACTGAGGGGGATGTTTGCATGCGCGCCTGATTCTTCAAATATTCCGAAGGGATTCCCTGGATGACATAATCTACGATTTCTTCTTCGGCAATCGGTACCTTGTTTGCTAAAATAATCTTATTATGGCAATAATCGCTGAAGGATTCAGTGCGTTGCCACTCTCTGGCTTCGAACCTCCTGCGCAGCTGCAGTCTGTCTGGTCGTTGGTCAAACATAGATGCCATTTGCTCCAACAACTGCTACACGGTTAATAACAGATGCTCTAACTTGGAGTGATACCAATTCAGTGCCTTTCCCTTAAGTTTAGAGCCAATCATTACTTTGCAAGAATTATCATCCAAGTCATAAGTTCGTCGAAGGAGATTTACCTGGGCTCTCCACCGTTCGTGGTCCTCGCCCGATCCATTATATTCACTGAGGAGCTCGCTTACGTTGTTTACAATCAGTGATGTCCTGGAAGAGGTGGATCTGGAGCTTGGCGCCGGAGACGTTCTCAGCATCTCGTTTTCCGTCGTAACAATTCAAGTTCTCGTCTCATGAGAGCTGTTTCTGCTCGCCGGATGATTGCTTCTCGCTCCTCCAAGTCTCTTACCTCGTTTTCACCTGGTTGCAGTGACGTGCCACGGGCCTCGTCGTCCTCTTCTTCGGCAGCCTGGTGAGCTTCTTCGACCCATTTTCCTGATGGATCAGCTTCATTCATTGGTATGATTAATTCTGCTTTGCGTCCGGTTATAGGCAGATTACGCTACTGCAAAACTATTTTTATGGTCGTTAATTCCCCGCACTCCCTCCATACCTTGGTGACGAGCTCACTACTCGTTACAGCACTTGCTATCATTAATTGTTGCGGATCCATCGTGAGTTGTTGTGTTCGCGGCACTAATCTGATATGTGTGCGACTGTTGTCACGTGACTCGCTCCTTATCTTCTGTCGATAGATTTTATCGACCTCGTTTGTGTAGTGTTCGTAAAGCTAAGATATCGATATTATCGATTCAGATTCATATCACGGGCACGCAGCTCACTAAATCTACTAATACCGGTCTCGTTGAAGCACAAAGCATGAGACGCCAACACGCCCAAACACGCGGTACACAGCTCTACGGATCGGATTTTTCGTTTTCTTAGGGGGCACACAGCTTCCCATTCCTTTGATAACCGGTTAACGTTAGGTTATCCCACTTCTGAATTGTGGTGAGGGGTGTACTTGTAATAAAACACGACAAAATTACGTTTATGACCGTTTCATTGTGGGACACCTCCCGAGTGGTAGTCTATCAAAAAGGCAGACATGTTGCACTACTCTTTTCTACCAGTTACTTTTCATTTCTTGGGTTGGTAGCCCTAGCTACCTTACGCGCCCACATCGGAGAGTCTGAAGAGCCGGCTGGCACCGTGAATTGCGCGCGCGTCTCTGAGCAGGAGCAGTCAAAATTGCGAATGGGGTGCTTTCTCACCCCAGGTTACCGTTTACGTATAGTTTTCGCAAAAATTTTATTTTTCATTCTTACAACGAAAGGGACTTTTTGGGTTGTAAAAAGAGATTTCTAAGATTTATGTCCTTGAATTTATTCTAATTTTGCAATGTACAAATTTCTCTTACTTTGATACATCAACCCAAATTCATTTTTTTGGAAAAAAATTTAAAAAATGACTACACGTGTTTAAGGAGTACCTTTCCTCTCCCAAACGGAGTGAGTTTCATTCGATTTGCACATAATTTGGCGTGTTTACACAAATTTTCGCGGCAAAAGTCAACCTTTCGACTTTTTCGAATTTCCCAGACTTCGATTCCCGAAATAAATGTACTTTTTGGACAACCGAGTAAAACTAACGTACCTGTCTTGAAATTGTGTACTTTCACTTTGCAATGCCGTTGGTTTTACTCAATTTCGTTAAAAACTAACGGAGATATTGCAAATTTAATTTTTAAAAAGTCATTTTCACGAATGTTCCACGTTTTGTACCCTCTTCCCTAATTTTTGACCAACTTTTCAGACTTCACGCAAAATTTCCGTGTACCTACATGATTCTGCATTAAGAAAACGAAAAGAATAAGCCCCTGTTGGACCCTGTACGTGAAATTATACCCGAGATATGAATTTTTCAAAGTTGGGGTATTTTTTCACCCCACGTTACCGGAATAGGTTAGAAAAAATAAGGTCACCGCTCTAGGGTTAATAACTCCACAATGGAATGTAGCCAAGGACACTGTAGGTTAGTAGATAACTGTCATCGATCGAACATCGATTACATTTTATCTACAGGGTGATTCAGGTTGGGCGCACCACCTTACGTGGGTGTATTCCTCCTGAAAATCTAAGACTAAATGTCCTTTACCAAAACTTCGAGAGACTATAAAGTAGATCTTTATTGTACGTCGTTTCAGTTCGATTTCTAGATGAGTATGACGGCGTCGCCTCCTGGAGATGTCTTCGTACAGCATTCACCTTCGTTCTCGTCGTCCTGATCGTCCACACCGTAGTTCGAGTCGTCCAGATCCTCCGCCTCGTAGATTCAGTCGTCCAGGTCCTGCGCTTCGTAGTTCTCGTAGTTGATTACAACAGTTTCATGTTACATTTCATGAAGCATAATATCACGTTCATTCCGATAGATTACAAAAGAAAACAGTGGCTTGGCTATGTCAAGTATTGGCACCTAGGATTCAGCAGATGAGAAATACATGCATCCCGATCATTCTACAAGCATGTAAATTATCGAGTATAAGAGTGTATTTGGACAATTAAGATCGAACGATTCACAGGTATTGTGTACGTTGAGATTTCTGGCACAAGGCAATCATCAACTATTCATTGGTGAATCAGAACATTTGTATCTTTCTCAAGCATTCGTTAGTCGAGTCGTGAATCGTATTGCAAAGCTAATGGCTACTCTAGCGAACGAGTGGGTTAAATTTCCGCGAATAGTGGCCGCAAGAGTTCGAGCATCTACTGGGCAAGTGGATTTCAGTGAATATTCTGTTAAATTAGATTATCTCGACATCTACAGTGTAACTTTTTTTTGTGAGCTGCGGGTCGCGGCACTGAAGGTGTCGCGAGCCGTGAGTTACTGTGAGTTGTTTTATCGAGGATTAATTACCAGGACACCTTGTGAGACCAAAAGTTTGTTCCTAATACGGACTCGGGTGAAGCGAATCTCACCGTTGCCGCCTCCCTCAGACCTGGATGCGGTTATCCGCACCAAGGCTGTATCAGACTTGGGTCGGCGTTAACTCACCGAGACAGTACCCTGACTTGAATGCACCTAGTGCACCAAAGCAGGCATCTGATCTGGGCAGCGTTTGCCTGACCGAAGCTGTATATTAGCTAGGAAAGATGTTAGTGAGACAAGTTAGAAAGGTGTTCAGAAACTGACTTTAGCAGGATTTTAAATAATAGTTTTAATCTTTCAGAATAGTTGAGTTGTTCGTTACAAAAGAGAAACAAAAAAAAAGGTTTTCTAACAGAAATAATAATTATAATTAACTTAAATTTAAATGAGGTAAATAGTTTCGGCTAAGCCACGATAATATCGTTACATTTATGAATTTAGTTTTTATACAAGGCAGATATAATGAAGAAAAGTATAAGTTAAATTGAATGACTCTAGACGTAAGTTCCTGTTATAGGAAAGCTCTGTATTCGCAAATTGACTCTATAAAGTATCCGGGCTCAATCATGGTGGAAGGAACACATGGTGTGCTTATAACGACTGCTTCTCTCTCTAAAAAAGTTTCTCTCTCGCACTATCCGTAGGGAGAATAAACATTCATACCAATCGCCGGAATTCTCTAGAATCTGTGGGGAATTCTTGTTATAATGTTTGAATCCTGAGAAAAGAGTGGAGGCGGTTGATTCGAATACGCACCAATGAATTTCCGAACTTGTATGCATGCGTTGATGTATATTATGTATGTACTACATACTTCTTAAGAGCAAGATGTTGTATAATCCGTGAATGGATGAATTTGTGCCCTTTTTTTTATAGAAACATTTGCTAAATTGCGATAAAAATGAAAATTCAAATTGTTTGGTAAAATTTGCATTGGGAAATACGTAATGTAGGTTTCATTAAATCACAAATGATATTAAACGTTGTTTATTAATAACAGGATTGGGTTTTGATCCTTTTAGGATCATCATAGGCTTATACCCGTTAGGAAAGTAGCCAAAATTTTAAGCTCACTAATTAATTACTGCAACGCTGTACCTCAAAATTAATCGCTCGACAAACGTAAGTAAACGCGTCACCCAGGAGAATAAATTCAAGATGGCGGAGACACCACATTTCGACACTACTGCCAACTTTAAGACGAATTTCCCCCATAATATAGGATTTATGCGCAACAGTTGGCAACCATTTTTATTCTCCCTGATCACTGAACTCTATATAATACTGGAACGAGCGCAGCCTATGTATCCCTTAAGCGAGAGGCGGTGAGAGAGAGATAGTTGTGCTTGGAGTTGGTACACTCTTGTCGCACTCATAGCGACTTCCCGCGACTATCTCGTATAAAAACGTTGACCGCCAGGCAACTGCAGACGTTGTTTCGGTTGTGTTATGGAGTGACATTACGTAAATTGTGTACACTGAACTCTATAATAATACCATAGAGTTCGATGGTTTCATACCGCAGTGACTGTGTCCGGGATAAAATTCGATAATGGTTAAATTATGTAGCATTATTTAGTTATACTTGTCACGACCATAATCTACCTCATGAATTGTGACGTTAGGTCTGGCTCAATCTGAGGATCACATCATTTTGGTGGTGTTCTCCAACTGACATATTGAATGAAAAAATCAAGCGGAAACAATCTATTTATACAAAAATGTAATTTACTTCTCAATCAGTTTTATCAAGCAGGATCAATCTATATTTTATTATTATACATTCAATTGACATTTGAATAAAACGAATAAATAGAGACAGAAAATGAAGAATATTTCAGCGTGTCTACACATATAACCTTACCTGACCAACTGTCAAAATCTTAGCTGACCGATATTTGTGCTCGGTTAGTCGATATTGTGTGCGACAAGTGCGTACCAACTTCAAACACAACTATCTCTGTCTGACGCGTTCAACCGCCCCCCACTACCGTAGCGCTCGTTCCAGTATTATATAGAGTTCAGTGTCCCTGATTTCAGTGCAAAAGTGGGCGTGGTTTAGCAGTTATAAGCACACCATGTATTCCTTCCACCATGGGCTCAATGCCGGTCAGATACTAACTATCTATAAGTGAGTCGCTCCGGTGCTATACCTGGAATGCGCTGCTCCGACGAGCAACACGGCTCATTATATAGCACCTTGTGACGTCAGGTGTTGTCAGGTGTTGTCACCAGTGTGACGTCAGCGCTGCGCGGTCGTTTCGTATGTATGTATCAGGCATATCGCCTGATATATTACAACAGATGCCCAAATTTCACCCGAATACATTATATAACTATAAAGTTCATATACAGACGGTAATTCGTCTTGTTACTATTTGTATAATGTCATATTCCAAACCGCATCATTTCCAAACACAATCGAGCAGTGCGTCAATAAAAAAAAAGGAGTCCTCAATTTAGGAGTATTTAAAACATTTACAATTCCCTTATGAATATGTTTGAAAAATATTCATTCAAATTTACTTGTTTAATTTCGGTTCTTTTCATTCGAGGTTGATTTTCTAATATAATTTGTACAGATTTCAAATTATGACCGGATTTCCGGGGATAATAGAGTGCATTGACGGCACACCAATACCTATTTTTCCACCCAATGTGATGCCATGGATGTATTTAAATCACAACAGGACGCACTCATTAAATATCCAAGCTACTTGCGATCACGATATGCAAATAACATCATTAATGTTTTTTCCTGGATCTACCCACGATGCAAGGATATGGCAGCAATCAGCTGTGAAGCAGGAAATGGATCGACTCCATAGGGATCGCGTTGGAATGTTTCATTTATTAGGTAAATAACATGGATAAAATCTAATGCGCGTGTATACAAATTTTCTTTGTTAATTGATTCGTGAATGAATTTTTATGATTTAAAATTGAATATTACGACTACTATGAGTATAAAAGCATAAGAATGAAAAAAATCACTCGTCAAATCAAGGCAAATAACAAATTGTAGCGATTACTACACATACAGTCAAGCGGAATTACGTAATAAACCTAACAATACTTCCGCTTGCACTTTCTCAAGTAGTTGGTGTCAACTACAAAAAGAATTTCATTAAATATGAAAATGACATAGAGTGTGTAGTTACAACTATAATAATGCAAAAGTGGTAAACATAAAATTTTGAAAATAGTCGAATTCAGCCGAATGTTATGTATGAATGTCACCATCAAATTAAGCGTCTACTTACATTAACTCCGAAAAATAAATGTGCTCAATCAATTACTTACATTGTATTGTATTGTTTATTTAATGGTTCCCCTTGGGGTTACATGCTCCTACTTTCTTCTTAATATTACACTTCTCTTACTTATTCTACTTATTCTACTTATTTTACTTACTATTTCTATTTTTGCTCTCTCCTCTTACTTCCCTCTTACTTCCCGCGTTCTCCTCGCTCACTCCTCATCCTCACTCACTCTCTTTTCCACTTCCATTTCTTGTTTCCCTCTCTATAATAATAATGTTACCTCTCTATAATAATAATAATAAAGTTATTCTTTCTCTCCTCTCTCCTACGCTCAATCTCTCCCATCGGTCGAAACGGGGGTGGCGTCGCCTTGTATGTTTCGTCTATTTTTAAAACTACTGTGACCTGTTCATCCGCAAACGAGTACTGTGGCTGTCCTGAATTTTTAATTGTCAAGATGTCTTATCCTCGGGTGTCGGGCAGAAAAATAATGGTCTCGGTGATCTATAGGCCTCCGAAGGCTGGTGGGCTAGGAGTCTTCGTTGATGATTTCTTACGACTCAGTTATGGCTACGCTGACATTATTATCACAGGGGACTTGAACACTAATCTTTGTTCAGAGTCATCCGATAGCCAGTACCTCCGCAATCTTATCCTGTGTCTCGACCTTTTTATTATCCCCTCTCAGCCTACCCATCATACTGCATCTAGTCACACCTGGATTGATCTTTGTAGAGTAGATGACTCATCAAAAGTGTCCGATTATAAGCAACAGTCTGTTCCTTTTCTCTCTGCTCATGACCTTGTTAGTTTTATGTATACATTTTTTCGGCCTCGTCGTGAACCGCGTGAATTCGCCTACAGAGACCTCAAGAACATCGATGTCGTGGCTTTTCTGAATGAACTAGATGGCAAGGACTGGACATCCATTTTTTTAGCTGACTCGTTGGATTCTATGATTTCAATTCTTTCCTCCTCGATGTAGTTGACGATCATGCGCCGGTAAAACAGGTGTGTCTTGAGCGTAGTCCGGCCCCGTGGATGAGCGAGGAGATTAGACTTTCAATAAAACGCAGAAATTCTGCGCAACGTACCCCCGCAACTCGTGACGATTTCAAGACCCTTCGTAAACGGGTTAAGGCTGCGATCAGGGCTGCGTCTAGTGCCTACTACCTTAGTAAGTTTCGGGGTCTCCGTGATTCCAAGCTAGTCTGGAAACAGCTCGGTTCTTTGGGTCTTACCAAAAAGAAAACTCGTGTGCTACCGTGTCATCTCTCAGCTGACGGTTTTGATCGATACTTTACATCGGTGTTTCACCATGATCCCGGGAATGCTCTGCTCCCGACTTTTACTCCCGAACAACCTGATCCGCTGGGTATTCCGTTTAATGACATGCATTTTCACTTCCGTAACGTCACTCCTGTACTGCTCGAGAAGTTATTACCAACTATTAAGACAAACTCTGAAGGGGTTGATGGTGTTCCTATTAGCTATCTTAAACTCGCCATGCCCGTCGTGTCTTCTGCCCTCGTGCACATGTTCAACCATTCTCTGATGCATGGCGTGTTTCCATCGTTATGGAAAGATGCACTCATCTGTCCGCTCGCCAAGTCTAACAATGCTATGGAATACGATCAATTTCGTCCCATCAGCCTACTCTGCACCGCGTCAAAACTTCTTGAAAAAGTTGTTTTTTTGCAATCATCGGGTTTTCTTAAGGGGGGCCTATACGGATGATTTGGTCAAAAACATGAAAAAAATCGATTTTCGATTTTTTGTCTTATATAATACTTCAAAGAGTCCCGCAACTTCTGGTGAAGTGATTTGTCCGTCTGATCATTTTTGAAGGTTTGGCAGCGCTATCTATGGTGGCATATGCAAACCGCGCCATCAACTTTACCGCGCAAATGTTAGCAGACGACAAATGACAATCGCTTTGACGCTTGGCTTACGCAAGATCAAAACTTTGCCTGTGCACAATTTTTTCTTGAGTATTAAAACCTGTTCTTATTAGAACACTTTATTTCCATATTGAGAAAGCTACATTTCAATAAATACCTGTTCTCTTCAGAACAATATCGATTTTGATCCGTTTTTTTCTATTTCCGCTTGTTGGCGAATATTTTTACGCGGCCAGAACTCCGGAGCTCGGAGCTCGGAGCTCCTGAGGAGTCTTCGTTTCCACGGAAATCTGACAAACTCCTGTTTTCAGAACAAAATCTGAGAGTTGTGTAAACAAGTGTGTTTGTGTAACTTTGTGTAGAAACTAGTATCTGCATTTAGAGTCTAGTTTTCGATAGTGTTTCAGTTTATTACGTGATAAGGTAAGTCATGGATAAATCTTCTGGCCGTTGGCGGCCCTTGAAAAATAGACCAGGTAAGTACAATCGTAGACTCCAGAAAGCTTTAGAAAAAAGGCATGCCAAGACACCAAATATTTCCCAGGTCTCTTCAGAGCCACAACCCGGTCCATCTGGGTTGCAAGTAACATCCCATCCTTCTAGATTACAGGTCACGTCGTCCTCTTCTGAGTATGTCGAAGCGATGATTGTTCCTCAGAATATTGAAGAGCCATAGCCTGGCCCATCTGGATTACAAGCGGCATCGTCAATCCCTGTAGATGTCCCGGAGAGACCATCATCAGCCACTGATAAAAAGTTTAGTGCTTTTCAGGTACCGATGTCCCCAGGTAGAATGAGCCAAGATTCTGATTATATTCTAGTACAATGCACAGCGATGCAAGAATTAATGAAAAATTTATCTTGTAGCAACTGCGGTGAAAAGGCCATTCAGGTCCAGATGAGAGACAGAAAAGGGTTTGCCATCAAATTAGTTTTGAAATGTGGGAGCTGCGACATTCGATGTGGTGAAGCTTACAACAGTCCACATGTTGATAAGCAAAATAATAAGTCCCCATTTCAGGTCAACCGAAAGATGGTCAATTCATTTATTGGTATCGGAACAGGACATGCTGCGATGGAAAATTTCTGCATGACCATGGGCATGAATTTAATAACTCCCAAGACGTACAACGCACACTTGAAGATGCTGGCAAACAACAGCCAAAGCTACAGGCAGGAAATTCTATCCAAGGCCCGTGCTGTTGTACGAAAAGCTCATGAAGCCATTGATGGGAGCCCTACATCAGAAGAGGTGATCAACATCGCTGTGTCTTATGATGGCACATGGCATAAGCGTGGATATACGTCTGTATATGGAATTGGCGCAGTGATTGACATACTCACTGGCCTTGTCATTGACTTTGAAGTGCTGTCAAAGTTCTGCCATATGTGTACGCTAACTGCATCTGAGCTTGGCGTAGACTCACCCGAGTATGCAGTGTGGAAAATTGGACATCAGGAAAGTCGAGAATGCAACATCAACTACGAGGGATCCTCAGTTGCAATGGAAACAGCCGCCGTAGACCGTATGTGGAAACGTTCAATTGCAGAATGCAAAATGCGATACACTACAGTCCTTTCCGATGGCGATGCTAAAACCTACACCCACCTGAAGAAAGAGGCTGTTTATGGTCCAGATATGCCCATTGAAAAAGAAGAGTGTATAAACCATGTGGCAAAACGAATGGGCACCGGGCTTAGAAATCTCGTGAAGGATTGGAAAGCAAGAGGAATCACACTCGGTAGCCGCGGAGAAGGCACACTGAAGGAGAGCACAATAGTTGCCCTGACTAATTATTATAGAAGTGCCGTCACACAGAATCTTCCAGATGTGACAAAAATGAAGCGGCAGATCTTCGCCACGCTAAATCACTGCATGTCGACGGAGCGAAAGCCTCAACATTCGGACTGCCCAACTGGGCCAGACTCCTGGTGCTTCTTCAACAAGAGATTGGCAAAAGGTGAGACACCTGGTAGTCATGAAAAGATGCCAGTGAAATTGAAGCCAGAGATGGTGACCAAGCTCCTTCCTCTATACAAACGACTATCGAGCGATGAACTTTTAGCAGCTTGTAGTCGTGGGGCGACACAAAATGCCAACGAAAGCCTCCATTCTACCATCTGGAGGAAGTGCCCTAAAGGAACATTCGTTTCGAAACAACGAATTGACATTGCCGTAACCAAGGCTGTAGCTGTGTTCAACATGGGTTGTACAGTGACTCGAGGCACAAAAACGTCCACAGAGGAGGAGTGAGGCATGACAAGTGCTGAAAAGATCAGTAGGCAACTAGATATGAGGCGCAAAAGAAAGAGTGAAGCCCGCAGTACTGACTTGGCAACTAAGTTCCGCCGTACACTAAAAATTAAAAAAGCCACAGCTGAAAAAGCAATGAAGAAAAAAGAAGGGCCAACATATGGAGCAGGGCAGTTTTGAATATCCATCGGCTACCATTGTGGAAATTACGATACAGGACCATGGAAATTATTTTTACAGTAACTGTTTCAATTTTAAGAAATATTTGTTACCTCGCATTTTTGTAATTTATTTTCCATTTGATGTATGTTACTCGAATTCACCTCGTAAAATATTAAACTACCTTGACATTCTGAAATTATAATGGTATTTCTTATTGATATCCAACTGGACATCCTAACTGACTCGACAAGTAATGACGAGAAGGCCATGCATCGAGCAGCCCCTAGGAGGAAGGGGGGGAAGTGGGTGGGTGGGTGGGTGGCCCCCCCTTCCTTTACTCTCCCATTACTTCCTGACCCTCCAGAGCCCATTCAAATACCCAGAAGCAGATAT
This sequence comes from Tenthredo amoena, assembly GCA_963966615.1. Lineage (NCBI taxonomy): Eukaryota > Metazoa > Arthropoda > Insecta > Hymenoptera > Tenthredinidae > Tenthredo > Tenthredo amoena. Next base: position 10,009,665 of record OZ016488.1, on the reverse strand, counting down.
TCTTTGAGTTTTCACAAAAGTGCTGTTTTCTCAAAACTACATTTTTACTTCTTGAAAAAGTCCCTTGCGTTACAATTTTCATCGGATTGACTTGGAATTACATAGGTACATTCACAGATACCTTGCCCACAAATTAACGGAGTATTTTTACTCTAGAGTGAAGGAAACTAGAATTGGAGTCCATTTTCTGCACAAAATTGACCAAATCGATGAGAGAAAAAAAAAAAAAAATTAATTGTGTACTGTGACAAAAAATAATCCGATTTCAAAAATCCTCCGTTAATTTCTTCAGATTGTGTCCATAAATAAGCCAAATAAGTTTGAACTGGATAACTTCATATTTGTAACGCAAGGAGCATTTTGAAATTTGGTATTTCTGGCTCGATAAATATAAATGAACCGGCGTAACTTAGGCATTACTATTTGGAATGAGTTCATATTTGGTACAATATTTCCTTTTCAGGTGGTGGATATTCTGTCTAAATAGCAATTCATTTGAATTAGAATTGTAGAAGTTTTCGTTTTCAGTATAGGCCCCCCTTAATATAAAAGCATAATCACGCTAAGTGTCCAGTCACAAATTTGTCTTCTCAGAATATCGCTTCCTTTGAATCACTATTTTGAATCTTGAACGTCACTAACCACGTGATAAGTTTGTAAGCTCGATACAAATAATTGCCAATATTCGAACACAAAATACGCCAAGCGTGTGAAGTGTGAACATAACCAAAATATCGAAATCGAACGACGATATCGATATCATTTCTTCGCTGATTGGCAGACATTATACAACCAATGAAATGATTGACGCATGGGACAAAGTCAGCAAGACGGCACACGTTTCCTAAGGAAGGAATGAGTCAATAGATAGCGCTGTGAGCAAAGAGTAAAAAAAAAAATCATCGCGCTATTGGCTATCAGGATAGGAATAAAATGAATTCTCAAAATTTGCATCATAATGGAAATTATTGTACAATTTGCGTACGATAATGATGTGCTATCGTACATCGTACCAAGGCATGAAATTATCGCACATGTACGATAATTATCGTACGGTTCCGATCGCTGTTTCGAATAGGTGGGAATGCTGAAATTACGCAAGTCAGAACAATCGCTCTTCATTTGACCTCAGTGTTACGTGCCATTATGTTTGAGATTGTCATACAACATCCTTCCTCAATCGAAAAACAAAATGAGCAATTATTAACAATAAAGTTATAAACAATAATGTATCAAAAAACAAAACGTACTTTTGACAACACGCATTTTTTTTTTCTCTCTACACGCATTAGAGACATTTTTATAATATTTTTTTATGTATTGAAAAGAAAATCACTTCGATAAGCCTATCTCGGTTACAAAGTATTCTAATTTGTTCTTGGATGTAGGTTCAGTTAAGGGGAGGGACCAGACGATTTTTACCGACCTATCTAATTTCCGGAATATCTCCGAAACGCGGCTATCAATCGGATTGTCCTTTTGGCAGCCGATGTTTGACGAGGAATGAGTTCGAGCTAGCTCCCAAAATTCAATGAAATCGAATTTTTTTTTTATTTTAGTCGCAGAATGTGGGCGTGTCACTTATTTCGACTAATATCAGAGGCCACGCATCATTGACCCGAAAATAACTGTGTAAGCACCATTCTACACGGCATGACAAACACTCCTATTCAAAAACATCTTTGTTTTATGCCGGAATAAAGTCTCTATGTGAAATCTCGCAATTCGTTGTAATTAGCGATTGTAAATCGTTGGGAAGCCATGATAATCCTTAGTTCCCCCAATGCCCAAGAGAGAGCGCAGCGCGCGAACCGTGGGTCGATATCGCAGGCCGTGGACTGCAGCTCGGCCGGCGTCAGCCAGCTCGGGAGCGTAACTATTATATTTATCATGAAGCCAGTGCCGTGACGAATATTTTTTGGGAGTATTTTTGAGCCCCGGATTTCATAATTTTTTTTTTTTCGGTGTAAAGTGACTGGTCAAAAATTGAAGCAAATATGATATGAAAAAACATGCATCAAATCCCAGATGGTCAGGGTCCAAAATAATAATAATGGACAAGGGAGATTGTCGGCTGATATAAAATTATTTCTAGAAACTGTCTGTGGTGTGAAGAAAAAAAAACGCAGAAAATTCTGACAGTGATGGTTTTCAAGCATAACGTTTTGCTCTGTGAAATGCACTTATTTTTAGATTTTCTGATTTATTGTCATCAAGTTATTCGTTATCGAGTAGCGCCAGTACTGTGTATGTGAAATCGGAGTGAGTCCGCGGATCAGGCCGTTTCGGCATACATACGACTGACGTTGCTCAAAATTGGACAACAGAGTGAAAAAAATCTGATATTTAAAAATTATTCTGAAGCGTCGACTTCAGTCATCGTAATATGTGATAAACTATGTGATATGTATTGTAAGGCTTTTTTTATTACACCAGACTATTTTTTAATGATCCATACATGGGACATTCCGTGTCAACTTGGTCGACGTCGGACCCTGACCATCTGGGATTTGATGCATGTTTTTTCATATCATATTTGCTTCAATTTTTGACCAGTCACTTTACACCGAAAAAAAAAAAAAATTATGAAATCCGGGGCTCAAAAATACTCCCAAAAAATATTCGTCACGGCACTGGCTTCATGATAAATATAATAGTTACGCTCCCGAGCTGGCTGACGCCGGCCGAGCTGCAGTCCACGGCCTGCGATACCGACCCACGGTTCGCGCGCTGCGCTCTCTCTTGGGCATTGGGGGAACTAAGGATTATCATGGCTTCCCAACGATTTACAATCGCTAATTACAACGAATTGCGAGATTTCACATAGAGACTTTATTCCGGCATAAAACAAAGATGTTTTTGAATAGGAGTGTTTGTCATGCCGTGTAGAATGGTGCTTACACAGTTATTTTCGGGTCAATGATGCGTGGCCTCTGATATTAGTCGAAATAAGTGACACGCCCACATTCTGCGATTAAAATTTAAAAAAAAATTTCGATTCCATTGAATTTCGGGAGCTAGCTCGAACTCATTCCTCGTCAAACATCGGCTGCCAAAAGGACAATCCGATTTATAGCCGCGTTTCGGAGATATTCCGGAAATTAGATAGGTCGGTAAAAATCGTCTGGTCCCTCCCCTTAAGAACAAAGACGACCATTATTTCACCTTTATTTATACATTCTTTAACGAAGTTCTGTCGTAGGTTTATATGTTTTGTTCTTGCACTAAAATTAGCGTTCGTAGAAAAATCTATTGCACCTTTGTTGTCGCACCTAACATAGAAAGGCTCGGGTTTCAGAATTCTCAATTCGGCTGTCAGTCTCCTAAGCCAAATGGCCTCTTGCACCGCCGCTGACAATGCAGAATATTCTGCCTCTGAACTTGATATTGCAATCGAAGCTTGTCGCTTGCTATTCCACGAGATTGCTCCTCCTCGAAGTCGAAAAACGTAACCAGTAACTGATCGTGAGTCAGTTTCGTCCGTTCCCCAACTCGCATAGCCGTATCCGATCATTTGGTTATTGCTTCCTTTTAAGTAGGTTGATTTATAATCTAAGGTACCCTTTAGGTAACGAAAAGTCCTTTTTATGGCATTCCAATGATTTTCATTGTATGTATTGTTGAACTACTTATTGAGCTGATTGCGAAAGCTAGGTCTGATCTCGTCGCTTAGACTAGGTAAATGATCGAACCTACTGCGTTTTGGTATGGTATGCGTTGCATCCTTTCGGCTTCCTCTTGATCCTTCGGTGCATTCGCCTTTGCTAAGATACATCCAGGCTCCATCGGTGTGCTGACTGGGTGACATTCTTCCATGTAGAAAGTTTTCAGGATAGATTCGATATAATCGGATTGGTCTAATTGGATAATTCCCTTGGACCTGTTCCTCTTTACGTTGACGCCGAAGCACCTTTTCGTTTCTCCTAAATCTTTCATGGAAAAAGTTGAGAAGAGTCCTTCCTTCAAGATCGATATCAATTCCATGGAGTCTGAGAAGACAAGAATATCGTCCACAAAAATAGCCACAATTATAAATTCTCGTCGGCCAGGGTAGAAGTATACACATGCGTCGAACTCTGATTGATGCATGTTCATACTCTTCAGTTTGGTGTCTAGCTTTTCGTTCCAGACTTTGCTTCTTTGTCGTAGTCCGTAGATTGCCTTCCTGAGTCGACAAACTTTTGTCTCTTGCCCTGGAACCTCGAAGCCTTCCGGTTGCTGTATGTATATTTCTTTCTTTAGGTCTCTATTGTAACGAATTACTTATTCTTCCTAAATCATTATATGAGAAGTAGAATAGGATGGGTAGACAGAGAGGGAATATCGGTCAAACATTAAGAGTTATAACGAATAAACGATTTATTAATTGAAAATGCAGCGTCTTTACGAGCCTGTGCGAGTGAGTACAGAACATCCGCTGGTCAACTTGCTGCACAATTCAAAGAGGAGATCACCGCACAGGTCTATCGCGTAGGAACTGAAGTCATACACAAGTTAAGTGCGTTGCACATGTCAATTCATGTTGTCTCCGAGGAGAACGTCAGAAAATAAACAATATTTCGTGATTTTTAAAAATGGACTAACAATTGCGACTATATCTATTGTAACGAGGCAAAATATTTGCCTCGTAATAGAACAATCGACTCCTCCTCAGACGAAAGCGACCCAGAGAAAATTAGAAATAACCGAAACAAGAGGTCCCCAGCTCAGGTTCCGAAGGTTCCCTAATTTAATTTCTATCGTTTATAACCCTTTATTTTTCCCGTCCCTCTCTACTATCGTACGTGCCGTCTCGACCGGATCAACGAAGGAGATCATCCCTCAATCCGCTACGCCTGGCAGGTCACCTGGAAGCCTCAGAGTCAGTAGCCGGGGCGGCCCAGATCATCATATCCTGAGATACGCCTGGAAGCGCGCTGCATTACGATCTGCCTCTCGCCAAGAATATCCCGCTCCCCTCCCCATCTGTCTCCTACCGGCCTGGTCCACCGGTTCACATGCAGATATTTCCGCCTTCCAGGGTATCGAGAAAACCTGAGATGCCATCTATCAACCCCCTGGCAAAAGCTCTGAGTGCCAAAGGCCCTGTCAGGCCCGCCACCTCGTCATCGAAGAAAGAAGAACAAAAGCGTCCACCAATTAAATGCATCGCATGCATTTGTCTCTTCCCCCTCCCACTATTTTTTTTTGATTTGGGTAGTAACCGGCGAAAAACACGTCACTTCTTGTTTGGATACCGTTGCATCGAAAGCATTATCTACCTTTTTCTTTGCGATTTTTATCTTAACGATTACTATTTACTGATTTTTTTGTTGTTGTTGTTTCCGTTCTTTTGTTGATATATTTTTCTTGTGTGTGTTATTTTGTATTTGTTCGTTTGGTCTATTCTTTAATTTTTTTTTTATTTTGATTATTGTTCGTGTTTTGTGCCGTCGAGTCCCTATTCCTAAGGTAAGCTTCCAGTCTAAACGACCTTCCGAAACTACCCAAATTAATTTGCCTGATTTTAACTTCTCTCAAAATCTTATCGAATGTTTGCGTTTTAGTTTTCCCTATCCTTGTTAAATCCCCTAAAAATCATTATATGTATAAATTGTGTATCGTTAGATCGATTTTTCTAAGAAGCCTTTGGCCTCAAGATATAGCGTCTTTTCTATCCCGGTATTGAAAGCTTGGGTTTAGTCCTTTGTTATTATTTGAGCCGTTACCTAGCCACGTGTCTCTAGAAAGATCGACCAACGCCTTCTCGATAAGATTCTTCCCCAAACTTGTGTGTATCCCTCTCATCCTGAGTAGAAATCCCCTAAAAATCCTTTGAAAATCTGAGCTGGTTTATTTAAGAATTTAGATAGTATTATTTGTGTTCCCTTCTGGTGAATTTCAGTAATTTTTAATTTTTATTGTGTGTTGCCTCATGGCATGGCATGTCTTTTGTGATTGTATTCGTGCATGTCCGTGAGAGTTCGTACGGGTTCGCCCCGACGCACTAGAATTTTTCGGTTAATTGTTCTACCTTATCGACCCTTTTAATTGATTTTCAATAGTTCCAAAAAGTATCGACCCTAGCTCCCCCAGATCCCCCTATGTTATCGACCTAGTCTTATTCTTTACTTTGTATCCTATGATTAATTCCTACTGTACCCTACGGTAATTCTTTTCTTTGTTTTGTGAATTGTTCGATATTACCATAACCAATACCTCCTCGCTGGTGACCCACATACCTCGTAACTATCAGTTGTTTGTCAATTTCGGTCACTGGGTCACAGCCCTCCTGTTTGATTATTTTACGTTAAATAAATTTTTGGGTTTCTTTGTGATTTTTCCATAAACCTTAATTGTATCGTTTCGCCTATATTATTCGCCCCCACGTTCCCCTCACCCTGAACTCGCCGAGTAGTCTCGTTTGGTGTTATTAAATTGTTTGTGTTATTTAAATTTTGAGCATTACGTTTCATTCTTATCATTATTTTATTCTTTTTGTTACCGCGGTACCTTAGGTACCTGGCGCCCAACCTTATATTGTACGTAGATTTCGTGGTTGAATAATTAGTTATTAACTGTCAAATCTCAAATTTACCAAACGGTGGGATTGCCTGTTTTGTGCACGCAGCTGACCTCGATAACCAACCCCCACCCCAATCGTCGGTCTTGCCCGTCACACTATATATATACTAGGACAGTGTTCCACTAGGCAGAAATAAAAGAAAAGTATGTCTGGACAGAGAAATGAATAGGCAAGATACGGAAACTTATACACAATTATCAAATAATAATGCAGATAATTAAATATGCTCGATTCCTTCCAGGACCAGAATATTCGATATGGTAATATAGGATACTTATCAATAACGATGTCTGTCTAACGGCGTTCCTGGCGGAAGAGGCCGAGCGTCGATCGCGACGCCGGGATCTCCCACTTATTCTCTTATTTCGTCAAATTTCGTATATTTTCGGTACGGTCTTTGTATCTGCGAGTGTGTGAGGTGCTTGACACTCACACTATGTAGAAATGCTGTGTCGACGTCGTAGTGAAACATTTCTGGATTACGCTCGGCTGCATATGCAAACAGCAATCGTAGGGTTGTTAGTCTGACAACGGGAGAGTATGTGTTGTAACAGTAAATAAGCATAAGCAGAGTTTGGGGTGAGCGCCAATTTTCAAAACAGTGTAGTTCGCAGCCGCTAGAGGCGAAGAATAGATATAGCGAGAAAATAGACACTCGGCTCGTAACCATCGGTCAAATAACATGCCAAGATTAACAACTCTCTACATAAGGCAAATCGAAGTCAAATCAATCCAAGTTTTCCATATTAAACTAGAAACAAAACCATAATGAAGAAACACGTTTCTTGAAGGTGAAAAAATCTTGTTAGATTAAATTATATATAAAACCCATTGGAACAAACAGACAAAACGAGAGAGACTTAGAAACGAAGGACCTCGCTTCATGAGAGTTGAGTGACATTAATCATTATTAAATAATTTTATTGTCATTGCCGAGGTTGCATTCCCCTATTTTATCGTTATAAATGTATATCGTTTTATGTTACAAATCAGTATTAGTGGATGGGATATGTGTGAAGTATATATAAAAAAAATGTTATCATGACCTGCTAAGATATTAAAATCTCATAAGTCACACACAATTCATGAATAAATTCACTCAATTTTCATATGGTATTTTGCATTTAATTTCACACATATGAAAAATCCGTTACAGTGTCATGAAAGTTAATGCCTTTGGTCTGGCTATAGCCTTTTGCAACTAATCTTGCCACCCATAACCCACTTAGTTCCACTATACTAAGTATACCCACTTACATTAGTCCCCATAACGTTGCAGTTCGCCGGTGGGGCACATAGTTCCCAAGTATTGTTTTTGATTATTGATTGGTACTCAGTAGCCATTGCGCCTAACCATGCCGCCGATTCTTTATTTTCGATGGCTGACATGTAATCATGTGGTTCGCCACAATCGCTGATCGCTGAATACATTACATAATCATCTAAACTCCTGGGCAGTTTAGATGTTCGACTCGTTCTTCTTGGTCGGCTTGTCGGGATGTCGACATCCGAATCTCTGCTGAATCTGTTCCTTCCGTGTTTTCTTCTTCGCTTATATCGTTCTTTGATGTAGACGGTACATCCTCTTCCGCTACGTCTTCCCGTTCGTCATTATTGGAGTCTTCTGTTGCATCTTCATAATCAGAGTGGCTGTCCATGGGTAATAATACTGTTAATCTCTCCTTAGCAACCTGTGTGTTCTCTAAAAAGATGACGTCTCGACTGTTCATCACCTTTTTTGCTGCAATATCCCACAGGCGATAGCCCTTTTGATTTGGGCTATAACCTAAAAACAAACGGTCCTTAGTTTTTGGATCCATCTTGTCCCTCATGTGTGCTGGGATATGCACATGTGCCTTGCATCCAAATATTCTTATATGCGATAGGTCCGGCTTCATTCCCGTCCATAATTTTTGTGGGGTTTTCATCCCCAGACATGATTTCGGTGATCAATTCGACAAATATGAGGCCGTTGTGATGGCCTCCGCCCAAGATTCTTTACTCAAATTGGCATCCATCGTCATCGAGCGCGCCTTGTCCATAAGGGTCCTATTCAATCTTTCCGCACGACCGTTTTGCTGTGGACTGTACGGAATGGTGGCCTCGTGCTTGATACCATGATCTTCAATTATTCGACGCAATCTTTCGTTTAAATATTCCCTACCGTTGTCGCTTCTTATTGTCTTTATTTTACATCCGCTCTGGTTTTCAGCATACTTCAAAAAATGGGCAAATGTATCGGGTACTTGATCTTTTGTTTTCAGAAAGTACACAAAACTTTTCCTACTATAATCATCCAGGAATGTCAGAAAATATACAGCGTTATCTATCGATTTCGTTTCTACTTTAAACATAGATCGGTATGCACCAGTACTAGTGTACCAGTACACATTGAGGTAGTTGTTGATTCTCGTCAAAAGTTATGCCTGTGGCTGCGTCCCTTTGCAGAAGTCTTAGGTAATCCACATTTAGATGAGCCATCCTTTTATGCCATAGATTCATGTTCTCAGCTGTTCTGCCTGAGAATGATTTGCTGACTTTGCTAGAGTTTTTAAGTTCAGGATCATTGTTATAATCTAAGCTTAACTTATATACGCCGCTCTGCGTCAGACGAGCGTTCAAAATGGCTACGCCTGCTTTGCTGACTATTTCACAACTTGTCTCATTAAATACTACGTTACAACCAACACTCATAATGCGACTAACAGACGACAAGTTTGTTGCAATTTTTGGAACATATAAAACATTTAACAATTTGACTTTCTTATTGTCACCTATCTGTACATAAATTTCTCTTTCTTCTTCTACAGGCAACGTTTCCTTATTCGCTATAGTAACACGGGTAGCCGCTGACTTACGTATGGAAGCAAACAATCCTTTGTTATTACACATGTACATTGCTCCTCTTCTGTGCTGCAGGCTTTCACGTCTTTCTTCGGATCATCCTTAGATGTATGGCACTCTCTGGCATAGTGTCCTTGTTGATTACATTTATAGCATCTGATGTATCGTTTGGACATGTTGTTGTGATAGCCTCTGCCTCTTGAAAAACGCCCCCTTCTGGTGAAACCTCTGCGCTGGTTGGAGTACGAAAGGTATCCTGATGCCTCTCCTTCACCTTCGTTATTGTTATGCCATTTCACCTCTTGTATTATTTTCTGTTTGACTAAATCGGACCTCACTGGTGTTGACAAACTTTCTAGGGCCATTATCATCGGTCTGTATTTACTCGGCAGTCCCGTCAACAAGAGTGCGCCGATTAACTCGCCCGGAATTTTCAAACTCCTGCCCGTTAACTTATGCGCCGTAGATATAATCGTTTTCACATACTCTTCTTCAGAGTTACAATTTTCTAACTTTGTGGTCGTCAACTCGCACAACAAATTCACATGACGACTTAAACCATTGTCCTCATACGCTTCTTTCAGCCTGTCCCACGCACCTTTCGCTATTTCTTCGCTCTCCATATGGGATAATATGACCGGATCTACCGACAAAATAATCTTTGCACGTGCTTTAGCAACCTTCTCCGGGTCGGTAGACACTGATCTTGTGACAACTTTAACTATATCCCAAAGCTCTTTATGTTCCAAGTACGCTCTCATCGACACTGACCACGTGTGGTAATTTTCTCTCCCGCTTAAACGTTCGATAGACTGAAGAACGCCAGAGGAACTTTTGCTCGCCATTTTATAACTCTCAATAAACTTGTATTCGCGCTTTCAAACTGTAATTACACCTTAAACACGCTTCAAATGCACTTGCCTGGGCCCATAACCTTTTAGGATTGGTGGAGTGAATGCGGTGTAAGGCAATAATTATGTGCGAATATAACGGTAATATGCGTCTCTTTATTTGCTACACGTGGTTCTTCCTCAACATGGCTCGTGGGACTGATGTGTTTTCGAATAGGTGGCGATGCTGAAATTACGCAAGTCAGAACAATCGCTCTCCATTTGACCTCAGTGTTACGTGCCATTATGTTTGAGATTGTCATACAACACCTTTGAAAGTCACGAACGATTTAAGTCCCGAATACACCAAAGTCGCGACCGCTCGTGACTTTGAAAGGCACCCAAATTTTACACAGTATCTTACACCATAAGCCGCGCGTGGGGGATATCGCTTATCGTTTAACCGCATTGTACATCATACTCTCTATCTAGTTACTCAGCTTTACATGAATGACGGTATTCACTGAGTATTTTATGAATTTATGTATCAATTTAGCAAGCAAGTATACCTATGCTTAAATTGCATTCGCAGAACTATCGTCAGTGACGGTCTGTTCATTTCTTTTTTTTTTCGGGACTCGGGAATCGTTCCTCGATTCTCTCCAAGCATCGTATCAGTCGTGGAGCCCACATTTCTAAATTATCATTCATTCTCTGAAACACAGATGCGATTAGCGATCTGCGATTAGTGATCAAAGTTAACGGTCATGAAAGTAATTGTATAATTGCTTTTTTTTTCAATATTCATGTTGTGCGTTTATAAATTTTACTGTTTATGTAAAATATAATTTGTGCCTAACAGTTTCGGTTTTTGACTTGCTGTTGCCGGGTGTAGTGGTTGATGTGATATCATATCCCGTTCGATATTAATCGTTGATTTAGCCGAAACATCAATGACTGGAGACGACTTCTGAGACTCTATACCAATGAAATGTTATTGATACCAGTTCTCCGTATTCCGGGCTAATGGAAAAATCAGTTGATGACACGATACCTGCAGGAGTCTCTGGGCCTCGCCGCCACTGAAACTTCTACTTCAATGTAATCTTTGGCCTGAAAATCATAATTTGTCTCGTGGAAGCCTAATGATGGTATGATGTCCTCCATACCACTCGATGTTTCTTTACCCAATGTACTTAGTACTTTCTCCCTCTCGGCAGTTAATGGCTCCGCCGGTTCCGGGTTTCCTGTCGTACGCATAGACAGCTTTATGTTCCCATCTCTATCATGTGACGATCGCTTGCCACGCCTGCACAATAGTGCTGTTTAAGCCGTAAACCTTGAGTTCCCACCATTGACTGGTGTTATTAGGCTAAGGCAGGGTGCGATCGTGCGGACACAAGGAATAGACGCAATTCGTTAAATAAAATGTGCGTTTATTTATTGGCATAAAAAACCTCCACTCGGCGAGTGGGCGAAAAAGCCGTAAGTGTGTGTTAAGGAAACAAAAAATCGGTTTATGAACTAAAGTATTCTAAGTTTCTGCTTATACTAAACTTCACTGGGTGATCACTTCACAGCACAAATCACTTGACCTCCTTGCTCGAGAGACCATAGCCGACTGACTGGCTGTTTTCTCGTTCCCCTTCCTGTACCAAATTTCGGAATCATTCACAATTGGGGTTTGAACCGAACAAGTGCAATATTGTGATATATGTATATAAAAAAGCGTATTCAAAAATACTTGTTTTTTCGATTAACTAGTATCATAGTATGGAGTTTAATTCCTATGTACTTAAACAATTTTGTGATTCAGAAATGTAATTCAACGATTGTATAACGTTTATAGGATTGTATTTCATTTATAGGATGTCTATATGAATATTTGCTTTTCATAATATTTTTTAAAGCCTTATTCATATATTTTATGAACAAAAGTCCTAGCATGACGCCATAACGAATGATGCTTCTTACGGTGGGAATAACCGTCAAATCACGTACTTTACAAAAATTCACTGTTTTCCGTTTCATTTTAGATGAAAAACGACTTTTAAAGAGGTCATACATGTTCCAAATGATTTATTTCTCCATGATATCTCATAAACTTTTTTCAATACGTGCGGTCATTTTTGCGACACGATTGTTTTAAAGTAGAATTTTACAAAGGTAATTCATTCAAAATTATTAACTAGTAGAGTGTTTTGAATGAAAATCTAAAATTAATTTCAAAGCAAATTTTTGTACAAGTACAAGCAAATGAATGAAATTATAAATAAATCCGGAAAAATGTGGCAAAAAGTGGGTTGAGTTCAGCAAGAATATCCCGGATGTATGTACAAATGATTACTAACCGCTACCCACTGCTGCCAAGTTCTAGTCGGCCCCATGTTACTCAACGTTGTGGCCAAGCTATATAAAAAAATATGAACTAATGAATGATAATTCACTTGTTTTGGTATATTTAAGAAATTCCATTTTTTTTTTTTTTTGTAATTTCAGTGGTATCTCATTAAGGCCGGATTTCAGTACCACTTGACCAACCGCGATAGCGTTAATCAAAAGTTTTACTTTATTAAAAAACTGCAGAATAATTACTTAATCTTTTGCGATCGAAGTCGACATAATACATTAGAAAAACAATTAGCAACCAAAGTAAGTAATATTGTACAAAGAATTCCGTAGAACGATCACCTCTTCCACATCGCTTTGTACGTGTCATTACCACGTACACCCAGCTTCTCACGGGTCGCCAACTGATCATGCGATGTCATGTAGTTGACCAAGTGCTCTCGCTGATTTGAACTAGATTTTGGTGCACGTTTCAATTTTTGTGTCAGCTCTGTCATCGAGCTCCGTTGTACTCTTCTTTTAATGATTGAAAATTATTTGATTAAGAATTGAATATCATACATATACAATTTCATTTTACTATTCTACGCTGTGACGTTGCAGATTTTCTGCCGTCACAGTAGCCCTTCCGGCGAACTTTTCCAGCTAACTATACCGCGAGAAAGAGGTAGAGCACGGCTCAACCTCGGGATAATAGCGATACACCTAGTTAGGGAATATTAGAGTCAAACTAATTTGATGTGTTTTTTTCGTTAATGTACGGCGCGAGAGAGAGGGAGAGAGAGAGAGAGAGACGATTTAGATCAAGACTTCCGCTTCGAGAACTTCCGCTGCTGAGATGACCACGACTATCGCCACTGAGGCCTCCACGGTACGCAGCCCGGGACCTGTACCTAACACGTGTGAGAAATATGATCGCACTCGTGTATATTCGGCGCCTATCCACGCGTGCGATAATCATATACTTCTCACACTAGTTGCGTAATGTACTAATTTGTCATCATTGTTATCTTTATTTCGTGGTTTTTATTAAAATACATAATAATATTTTTATTTTTTGTGAGGTATTTTCAATGACTCCGATTCTTACCATTCTGGTGAAACCTGTAGATTTTTTTCATAGTTGCCAGTACCTACAAAAATTTAGTCGGGTTCACTATAATATTATCGTTGCAAGTTGCTATATCTACATCGTAAGTATAACTATGTGCAGCCCAACTCTCAAAATAGTGAAAAGAACCAAATTAAAATAATTATTGATACTAAACGATTGCTACTATTAAACATGCTTTTTGTGGCCGTAATTGAAGTATACAGTAAATTCTACGTAATCAAATAATTCAATTCATTGCACAGCAAGCTCGAGTGAAACAAATTTTTAACTTCCTGCAATTTTTAGTACATTACGCACCTAGGAAGTAAAAGTAGGCCATTCCAAACTGCGTGTGAGATTGACACCTGAGCCGAAGGCGAGGGTGGCAAAAACGCAGTTTGGGATGGCCTCTTTTACTTCCGTGTGACGTATACTATTTTTCACCACCCCCTGCATCGGAAAGTACGACTTTCCGTTCACGCGAGGGGCCGAAAGTCGCACTTTCGGTGCAGGTGTGGTGAAAACTATATTTAATAGTAACCTTGGCAAAATTAGTGTGAACCAAACTCGATTTCGGAAAAAATAAATTTCAGATGGTTACAATGAATTTATTACAATGTGTGATGCGTTGAGCGTGTCTACTAAGTGTGACAACTGCATATTGATACAAAGTAAGGATTTTTAAATAAGAAAAACATCGCATTATTTCGGCGGGGATTCGATCCGGGACATATACGCATTCGCTCGCATTACTAGTCACACGCTCTACCGACTACGCTAAACTATTTATTGAAATAATATATCACTTTTTCGTATTTGTTTTGAACTTGGTATATGTCTCAATGATATCAGCGTTATGGAGCTGACATATCTCGTTGATAGTGGAAACGCGAAACATTGATTCAACTATGCGGCAAAATGTAAAGTCGACAATATCGGTAAAGGAGAATCAACTATAATGATAGTGTGATCACCTCCTAAGATGTGAATGTAACTGGACGATATTGTCGCTCCAACTATTGCAGTAGTACCGAGAATATCTAGTATCGCAATAGGTCCTACAATATTTTTGGTCGCCCCTATCGAACATAAAGTACGGCATACTAAGTTTGCATCGTTGATAGTGGGAACGCGGAGCATTGATTCAAATATGTCGCAAAATGTAAATTCAACAATATTGGTGAAGAAACATAAACTATAATGATAGCACAATCACCGACTGAGTTGTAACCGTAACTCAATCAAGATTGTTAATTTGACTATACAAAATTAGTACCGTTCATAACAGATATTGTAGTAGGATTAACACAAATTTTAGGAATTTGGCTTACTATAATGCTAAAATTAATACAATCATTTCATTATGATGACGACAATTATATAATGATTCATAGGACAATAAATAAGTGCTGGCCAACTATAAATTTACAACTGTGCAAAAGTCTACTATATACTATATTTTTTTCTTATAGTGAATCGTCTCGCTTTGTTGCACTTACTCACTCTCTGATTCTCGCAATTCGCCCTCACATCGCAAGTTCAATGATTAGTTACAAAATATATAATATTCTGTCAATATCCTCGTTTCAAAATTCACTATTATCTGGATGACGATTCACAACGTACTGACGAATGGGCCTACCTGGCTGTCTTGCTAACGGAAAAGTTTGAAAAGAATACACGCACCAAAGGGTCGGATGCATGGATATAATGGCGGAGGGGACAACGGTCATATACTTGGGACGACGGGTAGTAAAGGTTTTTACGCAGTTCTCAAAATATCATAGAGGTTCCCTACATTGATGCGGCGTTTATTATGCTGTGCATAAGGTTTTTCTGTTCATGTGTCCTATTACCTAACCTATTGCATGATTGGTAGAAATCGTCTACTAGAGTAAATGAGAGAGAGAGAGAGAGAGAGAGAGAGAGAAAGATTAGATTAAAGTTTATTATGCCATTACCACTACGGGCCGAAAGGCAAAAGTTAACAAAAAACTTAATAAGAAAAATATAGAAAATACATAGGATAGTACACAGAACATAGTAAAGGTAAAGATGGAATATAAGTTAAATATATGTAGTGTAACTTTTTCTGCATATGTTTCACTAACGGAAGGTTGGTGAAATTATGCTAGTCCGCGTGAGTTCAGGTCACGGATGATTTTTGGAGCTCCTCGTTGGAAAAATGTGAAAAACCTTTTGTTTCCCTAATACAGACTCGGATAGACACTTTGGTCTACCAGAGCTGCCTCCCTAATACAGACTCGGATAGATACTCAGATCTACCAGAGCTGCCTCCCTACAGACTTGGGATTGTTTCACCTTCCAGACTCGGGTACCGATTAAAGCTATACCGTTGCCGCCTGAGTGTATCGCACCGAAGCTGCCTGTTAGCTAGCTAAACACGATTTCAATGCAAGTGAAGTTACTCTGAAAGAATTTATGTTAATTAAAGAAAGTAATCATAACTCGAAATGAAACGCAAGGATTCTGTGGAGATGTGATATAATAATGATGGTTTTATTTTTAAATAAAAAGATATAGTTTTGTTTGTGATTCACAATAATAGAAAATAAAATGTGTCTCGATATAATGAATGTTTCTAATTCTAGCTTCTTTTCGTTCTGGCCATTTGCTTTTGTTTGAATAAATCGCTTTAATTTATTTATTTCTTTTTGATTGCTTTGAATTATAATTACTGCTTTAGCTAATTATAAATTTTTGATTTGAGGCCATTTGTTAATTGCTATTTTAACTAATTTATAAATTGATTGATTTGAGCTTGACTGGTAAATTGCTGCTTGAGCTAATTTCCGTAATTGAGGTTATTTGAGGTTATTTACTTACTTATTTACTTACTTATTTACGATACGAATCGCTGCTCGTTGGCTTGACAAGCCGCCTTATATAGTGCTTGTGACGTCACGCGGAGCTCGTATGACCAGCGCGTGACTAATTGCGCAGTCGTATGGTCGTGATTCGGTCGTTCGGTCCTGCTGTACGGTCCGAACACGTTACAATAGATATTGAAGAAAATAAAAGAAAATACCCGGAAAGAGGCTTGACACGAGGCATTGATTCCGTCAACGCACATACTAACAAACCGAAAAACAACTTACGACTAGACACATATAAATTGTATAAATAAAGATGACCAAAGATAAACTAACTACGACTAGACGCATATAAATAAAGATGAACTAAAGATAAACCAGCCGTTTAAAAGATTTCGATATGTAATCCAAACACCAGAACAGGCATACACGCGCACCCACCGGACAAATCCAGCCCGAGTCTCTGAACGCTACGGTTTCGACCCAAATGTAACGGACGGGCGCGCCACCGTGGATGACGATGTAAGGTGGGCAAATAACCTGGCCTTAAAGAGGTCCAGGGACCCCGCGGCCCTAATGAAAGGAGGGAGACTGCGCCACATGTACACCGCAGCAAGAGAGAACGAGTTGCGATAGGCAGCGGTCCTATGAGCTGGGATATAGAACTCGTCAACCTGGCCAGAGTCAACAAGTCTAGCCGAACGGCGAGTGTTCGGGTCCACCTCGAGAAATAACTCGCGGAGATATGCGGGAGATGAGCTCGCAAGAATTTGGTAGAAGAGCGAGCCTAGGAGGTATAGCCGCCGATCACCAACCGGTAGCCACTTCAGCCGCGCGCGATAGGAAGAGATATGAACATCTCGCCTTAACCCGAAGATAAACCGAATGCCGCAGTTGACAAGACGTTGAAGTTTAAGACTTAGGTGATCTGTCAAGTCAAAGTACACTAACAATAAGCTGCAATAGTCGACATGGGGCAGTACCAGCGCTGAGACTAGTAGCGACTTAACGTGACGCAGGAGCGAATCACTACGGTGCTTCAACTTATGCAACGTGGCATGCACTTTGCGTGATACTTGCGACACATGGTCGTTCCAGGTAAGGTCAGAGGATAGGTGGACCCCAAGGTTTTTAACTCTATCGACATACGGCACCGGCTGACTGTTAATAGAAACTTGCGGAAGGTCAAGGTCTCTAAATTGCCGAATGAAAACCGAGCTGCCTAGGATGATAGCCTTTGTCTTACTAACATTCAGCCACAGCCCATTTTCGTCTGCCCAAGCAGAGACCGCTGCCGCATCCCTGCTTATATCGTTCACAGCCGCCCGAAAATCGCATGGGACAGCATACAGATAAATCTGGAGATCGTCAGCAAAAATCAAGTGCCTGGTATGCCGCAGAGCTGAGCCTATGTTGTTGATTAAAATTGAGAAAAGAAAAGGCCCAAGGACGGAACCCTGCGGCACACCGGAGAGCTTAGACAAAAAATCAGAGTGCCCACCACCATCTGGATCCTGGAGCTCGATTCTGTACCCGGCGCAACAGAACGGCGCCCGACGCAAAGTCAGTATAGCGTCCAAAGCGTTATATATTGCGTTCGACGCGATTCTGTACCGTCTCTGAATGGAGCAATTATTGCGTCGGTGATGATATATAGCGTCAGAATATTGCGCAGGGTGCCGAACCCGTGCAGCGTCATTGCGTCTTTGATTGCGTTGTAAAGTGAGGTAAAATGTGACATTTGGCGTATCTTATTATTAAATTCCTTGTGGAAAGTGTGTCAAAGTGAAGTTAGATGAGGTCCGTACATTCCGGTGTCAACGTGTCTATTATCTTATATTATTAAATTACTTATGGAAGGAGTGTTAAAGTGAAGGTAGGCATCATATATAGTTGAGATTAAATACATGAGATTAAAAAATAATACAAAAAGAAGATATAGCTGATAAGTCAAATATTGAATTTTTAGATGGCTATGGTAATGTTACTCGTCGACGTAGCAGACCTTGAAGAAGAGGAGGAAGAAATTTTACAATTACGAGTCACCCGCAAGAGATTACGCGATGAGCAGAATGTATTCAATTTGCCAGACATTCAGTTCACAAATTTGTTCAGAGTTTCAAAAGATTTAGTGAAGGACCTCGTGACAGAATTGAGACCACATCTGCAACGTGAGCGCCCAAGTGGTCTTTCCGTGGAAACTCAAGTAAGTGTATAATCCAAAAATATGTCAGTTGAGATACGTGCAAATATTATTGGATGAGCATTCTGTATGCTTATCACAAAACACTTTTAGAATTAACGCGCCCTTTTTTGTTTTCCTACAGGTTCTTTGCCCCATTCGGTTTTATGCAGTTGGTTCTTATCAAAGAGCAGTAGGACAGGATTTTGCATTGACTTTGAGTCAGACTGCAGTCAGTCGGTGTATCAGATCAGTCTCCCTTGCTATCAATGACCATATGTTTCGTCGATGGATTAAATTCCCTGCCACTCCGGAGCAAAGAGAGGCAGCTAAAAGAAAATTTGCCAATGCTCCACAACCCTTTCCGGGAGCAAATGGCGCAATTGACTGCACTCATGTCGGAATCGTTGCCCCTAAGGAGAATGAGGAAGCTTTTGTGAATCACCACGGTTATCATTCTATGAATGTTCAAATGGTTAGCTGAAATACAAGTACGAGTATCATGCATGAGAGAATTAATGTAGGTATATTATCAAACATAACGCATGGGTTCAATACCGGTTCATTACCTTAAATAGGTGAATAAACGGGTTGTTTGGGTTGGGGGCTTTTAATTATCATCATTTTTTTAGTGCTCCGTAAATAATAATGCGAAATACACTTCACTGTCTATAATAAACCAATTCAAATGAAATTGTTCTTTTCAGATTTGTGATCCAGAAATGCGCATTTTAAATGTGTGCGCCAGATTCCCAGGATCTCGTCATGACGCTGCAATTTGGATGCAGTCACCTGTGCGCAATCTTATGGAGCTGTGTTACATGGAAGGAGTGCGGCAAACATGGTTGCTGGGTTAGTAATTCCGGAAATAGAATGTCAATTTTATTCTTTCTTTCTCACGAGGTATAGATTCCCAATTTCATCTACCAATTTAACTACCTAGGTGATTCAGGATATCCTTTGGAGCCATGGCTCTTAACACCAATACCGAATGCTCCAAATGGATCTCCTGAATATATGTACACTGCTGCACATTGCAGTGCCCGTTCGGCTATAGATGCTTTGGTGCACTCAAATCGGTATGGAGATGCTTGTCACATGTGAGTTTGTGATGAAACCAATCAACCATTCTAGAATCAACTTACAGCGACTTATGCTCATTGTCATTTTATATTTTTTCTGTTTCAGCAACGTCTATTAATGTACGAGCCTGATATGGCGGGAAGAATAATCAATGCTTGTGCCATGCTGCATAATATGCGTTTGCATTATCGGATACCATTTGAAGATATCGCTGAGGAAGATTTCGCACAGGCTGATGCTATGCCTGCACCCGGACCTTATGTTGCTGAACCTCTTGAAGGAAGAGCACGCCTTGCTGAGGGACGACGTATACAGCAGCAGCTTATACGAGACAACTTTATGCACTTGTAGCTGACAGTGTATTGAATTTGGTATTGAATTTGGCAGAAATCGCTTGAGGGGTTAATCATTCTTTAAATTTTGAAATTCTTGAAAAATGAACGCCCCATATGTGACTTCGTGAAAAATCCGGAAAATCATACGAAACATGTACGTGGTGAGACCTGATAGATCAACATCTTCAGGCGTCAAGATGCCCTGTGCATGAAGAAAATTGTAAATAAATTGTATTTTTAGAAATGACAAAAAGGGTATGAATTGAAATTTGTATTGCTTTAAATTAAAAAATAAAAATAAAAAAAATTAAAAACTTTATTCAGTCTGAACCCCTTCATTACTTTTTTCCAAACTCATCTTCTGAGCATATCAGATATGGATATATACACACACACACACACAACTATACAAACACACAAATCCATCCGGGCACTTACTAAATATTATTTTCGAACAATTTTGAATATTTGAAGCACTGGCACAAAAATCTTAAAAGCAAAACCACGTCCGTGTGGGAACAAAATATATTTATAAAAGTTTCATTATCAATAAAAAAAAACATTTTTTGGTAAAAATACTTTCAACACATATAATAAATTTTAACAAAATTTAATAACAATACTTTAAACATAATATTTAATTAAATCCTGTCATCGCTACCGCTATTGAGTTGAGAGCCTGACATGTCTGCCTCTTCACTTCTGACTTCTCTTTCTCCAGCTCCAGTCGTTTGGATTCGTTATTGGCGGTAATTAGCATTGCCTGTGACATTCTCTAAAAAAATTATGTACCAACATTTGCACAACTCCACTGACTAAATAATTTGCAGATGGATTTATTCATATACAGCTTACAAAAAAATACCTCAAGTATTTCATTCTGTTTTTCTTGCATTTGCAGAACTGTCTTAAAGACATCATCTTTTCGCCTGGTTCTTTTCTTGTACGGCGCACTAACAGAGCGTGCGGCTGTTTCGATGATTGGGTTTGTCTGCTGCGATGATGTCATGTTTATGCTATCATTACCGCAGACAACATCCACAGACGTCCCTGGTTGTGAAAAAAGCTGTGATTGATGAGATTCTCCAACATTCTCTGTGGTGAATGTCTCATCTTGTCCTGTTGCTATTTCTGATTCTGCAAATAAAATACGTTACTACAATATCATATTTCTATTCTTAGTATTACACGTGGCTGTTTGGGAAATTCGCTTACCAATCATGCTGTTTGTCGCAAGTATGTCGTATTCTTCGAATACTGATATATGAGTAGGTATCTCATTTAATGCTGACTCGTCTGCCTTGCGCAGTTCTGTAATTGCAGACTGAAACAAATATTAACACAAATGAATATGTTTGGCTTCTCAATCATGTCAATGGAAGGAATTCACTTCTATATCATTAAGGCGGCTGGACTACAGAAAAGTTAATCCGATAGAAATGGGTTCTTTTGCCCAGCGTTTATTCACGCAAATTTTTCAAGTTATTCGCCACAATTTGAATCTTTTCTTGTACTTGGTAACCTATACAAAGAAATTTCTTCTGTAACCAGCTTTTGTATTTAATGTTCTCATTGCATACCATTTCCTCAGGCATCGAATCAGGGACCCTGCACCCTTCTGTTGCAGCGGGTCCAACCAATCCGAGGATCATCAAATCTTCTTCGGAGAGGGCGTTTGCATCAATAGGAAAATTTCCAGTTTTAAGGCGGGCATTCTTAAGACCTACAGCTTTGGCTCTCACTCTAGTTTTTATATCTTTCCAAGCCTAAAAAAATGCCATAAGAATTCTTCTTCTATTACCGAGTTTCCACCGTCACAACAATCGGAAGGTTTGAAATAGGACTGCAATTGAACCAAAGTAAATATAATCTGGTTCAATTCCAATCTCGTTTTAAAACTCTTATTTTAGCAGTCCCGGTGGAAACTCGGTAAATGAGGATAAAAAAATTAACTAGTTATGGCCTCTTCTATAGGAGAATTGCACTAATTGCAAATAAACGACGCTAAAAAATTGAACAGTTTTACAAGTAACAAGGTTTTAGAAGTTCACTCACCTTCTGCCACTGAATTTGTGTTTTCTCAAACCCTAACAAGTTCAGTTCCATTGTGAGCTCCTTCCATAATTGATCTCCTTTTTCTTTTCCTCGAGCACCTATGAACCGTCCGGCTGCAAACTCTCGATGGTTATGCATATAGTCAATCAAATATTTCCTCTGTTTATTGTTGTGCTTATGGGAACGTTTTGTTGCGTCATTAGGACTGTAACAAATGCATGTTCATATTAATCTGACACAACCATAAAACCTGGCATCATCATTCTATGAATATGCCCAGTCTTATAACATTCCACAAAAAACGACAATTGCAACACCACTTTAGACTACAGATTTTTCAAATAAGCATTTTGTGCAAGTATGTAGCTAACAGAAGTCACAACAAAACGATGTAACAACAATTTTTCTAAGGGTTTTGTCTAAATATACTCGAACTTTCCAGGTTTTTCAAACAGTATTTAGTTTCATCCATAAATATATACCGTGAGAATCAGGTGAAACCGAATGGTCCATCCGCCCAGACGGTGAATATTTGGTATTTTTAGCGGGCTAACCACTCGTGCGCTGAAAAATCCCTAGGGTGATCCTGGCGCGCGGTCGATCTGCCGAGTTTTATCGACCGCGCGCCGAAATCACCCTAGGGATATTCAGTGCAACGAGTGGCTATCCCCATGAAAATACCAAATGTTCACCGTCTGGGCGGATGGACCATTCGGTTTCACCTGATTCTCACGGTATAATCTCTTATATATTTGTTCATTACCTACTTCATTCTGCACGTTAATCCTTTTCTCACAATAAAATCACAGAATTAAAAATTTCCAGACAAAAACTCTTAACGCTTATTGTTTCTGCAAATAGTAACATCAAAAAACCACGTTACATTGCCGTGCGATAAGACTAAGCTCACGGCTTCTTTTAGAGTGGGGAGGTTCGAACCACGGCTCGAACGCAACAATTGCGCCGGCGAAAACGCTTCCTTGTAACGCCTGACGCAAAATAGCACTCGGTACAGAATCACATTTTAAAATAGCGTCGCTCTCGCAAGCGACCTTTCGTGTTGCGTCGCTTCATAGCGTCGCTTCATTGCGCCGAGTACAGAATCCCGCTCCTGCACCGCCTGTGTTCTACCTGTTAAATAAGAGTGGAACCAAGAGAGTGCATCCGCCGAGAAACCATGGGACACTTATCTGGACAGAAGCAGCTTATGGTTAATGCTGTCGAATGCCTTGCTGAAATCGAATAACACAAAAATAGTAATGCGTCTATCATCGACCGCCTTTTTCACGTCATCGAGTACCCTAATCAGTGCAGTCTGTGTACTATGGCCTTTCCGAAATCCAGCAAGTTATTGCACTCTAGGTAGACAGTTATTTGATCGGCTACTAGACGCTCGAAGACCTTAGAAAGGTGGGATAGATTGGCTATAGGCCTAGTGTCAACCGGCGAGGCCGGAGGATTACACTTATTCAGCGGTACAACGTAAGCCTTCTACCAGATTTCAGGGAAAACCGAGGTGCGTAACGACGCGTTATACCGTGCGATTATGTGGAAACTACACGCTCCAAGCGCGCAGGCGCTGATTTATTCGACTATTACGAGGGACACCAATTTCAGACTCTGCACGAATATCCCTAGAGTCCGTCTGCTGTTTGTTTCCGATTGTTGTCAAATACAAATGGCGGCAGACCGTGGCAGGAATAGGTTATGTTTCTTGTGAATCCAGCAGACGACAGAGCTAGGGATATTACTGAAAAGTTGGTGGAGTTGCTGGCGCGATTTCACCGGCCAATGATATTCGAGCAAATCAAAGTTCGCGCGCTTGGAGCGTGTAGTGTCCACATAATCGCACGGTAGAGACTCACAAGGTACGGTGCAAGCATAGGCGCGATCTTATCGAGATAGCGCAACTGCATGCCATCAGGACTTCTCCCTCGCGATTTTCTGACGTAAGATGAAAGCACGGACATGATTCAATGCGATTGGATTTGCGAGAATGAAAACTCGAATGGGACGATAGGACGGTCTAAGAGAAGCACCGAGAGATCCTGTGACGAGCAAGGCGGATGAACACTGGTAACCGAAGCGCAATGCAGATTGAGCTGCTGAGGGGAGAAATGATTGAGCGGCGATGAGGAAGTCGAATTGACTTTTGGCTTGTCGAACCTGCCATTTGACGGACTTACGCAAAGTACGGTATTGCTCAAGGACAATCATTGAACTAGACCGCTTTGCTGTAGTGTACAGCCTATTACGAAGCACGATACGTGGTTTGATTTCCGGGGTTAACCAGAGGGTGCGAGGCCTTCCTAACGTGCGCGAAACGATTGGTGCATGAATGTCCAGTGCCGTCGAAATTACGTTGCAAAGCGACTCAGTTGATAAATCTACATCATCTGCGCAGCTAGGCGACAATTGAGCGATATTGGCGGCCAACGTATTACTGAGAGCCAGTGCATCGCAATTTCCAAAGTCACGAAACGTGACCACGCGCTTCGGTGGTGCGGGAAGCGGCAGCTTATATCCAAACTCAATTAGGTCATGACCTGCTATGAACGGAGCTGCCGATTTGCTAAAAGATAGAAGTTTATCCTCCGAATCAATGATTGCCACATCAAGCCAGGAATCCGAGTGACTCGTATGGTGAGTATTGCCATGGGGCACTAGAAAGAGCGCATGGCTCAGAGCGAATCACGTAAATACAAAGCCTCAAAATTACTGCCAATTAAATTGCAATTCAGATCGCCGATAATGATAATATTGCTATATGCATGACAAAAGTTGGTGAGCTGTCCGCAAAATTTTCCAACAGGATACCGTTGGGTCTGCGGTACACAACTGAAAAAAGAATCTTCTCGCGGGCTGACTTAATTTCCAGCATCAGAAATTCCGGAGAATTGGTAAACAGGGGCGGAAAGAGAGTCAGAATTTTACATAGTAAAGAATTGTAACATAGCAGGCAACTCCCCCACCCAGCTTACCAACTCTATCGTTTCGCAGTGTTCGGGCAAAGTATCATCGATCTCGTAGATCAGCTGGACGGCCAGTACTTATCGATCGCACGCACACCATCGTGTGGTGTTTACGTGCTCAATCAGACTATGAAGTCCTACCGCGCACCGAGCGCAAGAACTATTCTATCTATGTATGTATTCTTACGGGCTAGATCGAAGTCCATAGATCAGTGTGTCTCGAAATCCCCCGTGGGAAACATTGTACTTAATCGGCTCTGTAGTCAAATGTATTAATAAATCACGAGTTTTTAAGCTGTAGTGTGAGCTTTTATACTTCATCCAACCCGACGGTCACTCATCCTAGGCCTCTATCTCGCTAATTCGTCCTCCCATATCCAAAGAACCTCTCTCTATCGTTTTCTCGCAACACGCAGTAAACAATAATTCTTCAGAGTGACGAGCTCATCAACGATTCCAGCATGCAGCCACGATTCGGAAATGGCAATGATATGGTAATAGTATATTGTGCAACAAGTGCGGGAAGTTGCACTTGTTACACCCTATTTTATGTGACACCAGCATGGGAAGTAAGACTTTCGGTTGTAAGACTATTAAAAATCGTCAGGTTAGAATAAGTTCAGGGTTATGTTTGTCGAAAGGCAGCGGACGTGATCGTAGTCGTAACTCAACACGCCCGATGGCGCTAGTTACGCTGTAGAAGCGTGCGGTAATAAACATAACCGCACTGTTTTGCGTACAGTAATAAAAATAACCACACGGTTTGGGGAATCGGCCATTTGGCGCACCATCTTTAGCGCGCAAAGTCAAACTTCCCATGCGGGTGTTACATTAAAACTATTGTTAACAAGTAATCTGACTTGGTCCATATGGCCGAGCAAGGAATTGGCATTGAAGTGCGCAACTTTCAAGTGTTAAAATGGTGGAGTTGTCGAGCTGGCCGGCGTGATGACTCCCAAGACCGATCCAAATTGTCAGGCGCCCCCTTCGCGACCGGCACTTGAAGACCCTTGAGACTGAGCATCGTGCTGATTCATAGGAGCATCGAGTCTGAGCCGAGATAGCTGAGGTATATTTGCTTCAGAGCGAATGATTATCGGCTCAGAAGACGCTTCACGCTTGACGAATACAGTCCCATTGCGAGACCAAAGAAATTGATAATTATGTCGCTTTGCAATGTCTTTAACCTTGGCCAAAATGATAGCAAGAGTATGTGAGAGGCGCTCATTTAGGAAAACGGGACTGTGCGGATGTTCACCATCCATGCCGAGTTCGTCCGCGTAGAGATGTCCGACGGAGTGCCTGGCAGCGAGGAAGCGATTCCGACAATTTGTTGACTGGAGACGGACCAGAATCAGACGTGGTTTGTTGGTGCTCCTGGTACTCCTAACGCGTACCGCTTCGCAGACATCCGCCCTGGTGATACTGACCTTAAGGCGAGTAGCCAGAGATCGAACAAGAGAGGGAAGGTCCTCATCATCAGCCTCAGGGATATCTGAAATTACAGGCACATGCACAGGTTCAGAGAGAAAGAGAGAGAGACAGCGAGATTGAAGGATAATTGACAAACATATACCGAGAAGAAACCTTGAAAGTTAACACTCAGTCATAGCCAACTCGGCACACTCCAGGTTTTCGTCTGTTTATTGCAGGCTGGCCATCCGCTATTTTTTTCTTTTTTTGGTCGAATTGACATTTTCAAGAAGTAAATTAGGTAAGTGAAAATAATGGTGGATGGCCAGCCTGCAATAAACAGACGAAAACCTGGAGTGTGCCGAGTTGGCTATGACTGAGTGTTAACTTTCAAGGTTTCCTCTCGGTATATGATTTTTTTGTAGTAAAATATACCCGAAGTGTTTCTGTAATATTTTTAGTGATTTTTTGTTCTTATCTTCACATCTCCTCTCGCCCTCCAAACGAAAAAAAATACAAAACACAGACAAGGGATATGCACTGTAACGTGGCAGATCTTTAATCCACCACGGACTTCTGCCTTTCCCTCTCGCTAGGAATGACCCGCTGTGTCTGGTAGTGTGATTCTGATTTTTACTCCCCAAGGCAAGCCAATAATCCTTTTTAGCGTTCCGTTGTCTGCTCTAAGTCCTTGTCAGCAGGTGAAATCAGCGATGGACTGCGAGGGACAACAAGGGACGATCGGCAACGGGGAGGGTCGTCTGCCAAGCTCGTTGAAATTACCTGTGCCTTGGTATTTGCCAAACAGCGATCACCGCCCGCCAGCCGACCGAGAGAGCGCTGCGCCTCCCAGCAACAGCACCTCGCCGATCTGCCTCATGCCTCTCGAGTCGGCCGAAGCCGTTATGACGTCACTGCGCTAAGGCACAGCGAAATCAACGAGTGCGGCGGAAATACCTCCCCGCGACGCGGGCGACTCCTGCCGATCCCTGGCCAAAGAAGAAGACGGTTGAAAACGGACCTCCTTCTTCCGCGCCGACCGTTACCTTGGCGTGACGAGTTTTGGAGCCCTGTACCTTCTCTTTTACTTTTCTTTCCGTTTTGCCTCTTCTTCCGATTATCTTCTCTGAGTCTACCTATTTCTTTAGCTTTGTAGCGATTACCTAACTAGTTTATTTTGGGGCCTTCTGCCATTATTGTTAAGTTAATTCTATCTTAGATTTAAGTAGTGTGAGTGTGAGTGCGATCCTGCCGTTCCGTGCCGTGCCGAGGGATTATTGCCGGAGCGCAAGGTAGGCTTTCGCCCATACTACGAGCACCCGTCTTTCGTATTTTTGCCTTTCTTCCGTACCTCTTTCTTTTTTTTTGGTTTTTCTTTCTTTTTGGGTGTGCTATCTTTCCTTCGGAGTCGCTCTTCTAGCGACCGACGGGTTGTCGGAGTCTGGAGCATCACTGATTTTATTTTGTGTGTAGTTTTTGAGCCTTCTGCTGCCTCCACCTTGCTTCCCTTGCCTTGGGGAAAACCGTGCCGCATCCAGAGCCATTGTCTCCGGGTGCTGGCCGCGGCCTGTGCGTGTGTGAGTGAGTGCGTGTAGTGTGACGGTCGCCAGCGACGTTGCGGCCTGTGGGTCCGACCGCGTCAGCTGAGTCCGCGTCGCCTACGCGCTGAGCGTACCTTTCGCACCGTATCTTTTTTTGTGTATTCTTTTGCCAATTTATTGAAATTATATTTATTTAATTTTTGCCGTATCTCTTGCGTCAAAGTGTGTTATTTCTACGCCCCCATGTTCCCCTCTCCGTCTATCTAGCCGGATACCTATTACGTTCTGAGTTTTGTTTGTGGCTTATTTTGATTTCGTTCTATCTTGCCGTCTCGCTTTCTCTTATCTGGCACATTCGTGTGCCTGGCGCCCAACATTACCTCTTAGTCTAGTTAACTTCTTGTGCGTATGTTTGAGTGAGGTTCACGTTGGTGCTCTTTGTGCGGGATTTGTTTTTCTATCTAGTTCCTCCGGATAGGAAAATTGCTCGTTACAGCACACGGAACCTAAGATTTGTAGGCAGGCGCGCTAACCACTACGCTACCGCTCTGGTTGCCTACCTTCGAAACTCTTTCGGTTCATACGCCGAGCGTGTAAAATACTAGTTCCTCGATTTCCCGAAACTACTGCCCATGGATTACTCTTGAGCCGGCACTATTACGATAATAAGGAACGCTCTGATTCTTCAATCGCGATTTTGAATAACTCGAAAACCGTTGGCTTCGGAGAGTATTCGTAAAGGAACTTTCGTCTTAGAATTCGATAAGGAACCTGCCTATTCAAGGTGGTGCGGGAATTTTGGGTCACCCTGTATATATATGAATAAAATATTCTTGTTTTTTTAGATATCAAACGATTCCCCCAGGTCCGGAATCGATCTGGCGTCATGACTTTTGACCTCAATTTTTTCAAAAACTCAGGCGTAATGACCTAAACCCTTTTACACAAGTTACTTTTGAGTGGGCCCCGACCAGTATGTTAAGGTTGATCGAAATCGATTGGTCGCAGGGTCTGCCTCTCCCTTGTTAGATTCCCAGGAGGAATACACCCGCTTAAAGTGGTGCGTCGAACCTGAATCACCCTATATATTAATTACGATTCTCGATCGATAAGATATAATTGACTTAACGAAAATCAACAATCTATCGAAAACAAACGTTGAATGAGTCATTTTTCCCGTTACGATCTTACGCTATCATAGAATCATGCATCAAATAGTTTTACGGAGATCGCTCGGTGTAAATCAATATAGGTAGATCTGCACTATGTGACTTTATTCTGAGTTGTAGGCGTGTACAACATATCCATCAGATGCGACTGATGCGAGTGCGATCCATCTTGAAAATATTGGAAGTATTACTTTTATTGAACATCTGTATGGTACGCGACATTATGGTTGTTGTCACGGTCTTACAAAAAGAAGTGAAATCCGGGTCAAAAACATCTGAAATGTAAAAAAAAAGCCGCAAAATACCCAAATTATCTTACAATGAAAATTCACGAGAATCTCATCGCCAGTCTTTGTCATGATATTAGGAAAGGCTGTAAAGCACTACAATTTCCCCGCAAGTATACGTCGTGAAGTCGGACCTCGCTGTTTCGTGTAGTAATATCGAAACATCATTCCAAGAGCTACGTACTTGGCGGGCACATTTTTTTGTCTCCACTTATACTATTTCACCATTCCACTTTTCTTTAAGGAATACTTGTTAAGCAATAGAAACGTTCGTAATAATTGGACTAATAATTGCAGTAATCAAAATCCATATACAAATAATGCGACACTTTTCTTGTTATAGACGTGACGGTATTTGTATAAACAGCTTATAATATCTAA
Organism: Tenthredo amoena; assembly: GCA_963966615.1. Taxonomy (NCBI): domain Eukaryota; kingdom Metazoa; phylum Arthropoda; class Insecta; order Hymenoptera; family Tenthredinidae; genus Tenthredo; species Tenthredo amoena. Next base: position 9,979,732 of record OZ016488.1, on the reverse strand, counting down.
TCATCAGCCTCATTCTCGGCGTGCGTAATTCTCTCTTTGTATCTACGTACGTCGCTTAAATACAGATTCTTAATGACTCGCTCATCGTGTGAACATTTTCATTTCATATAATCTATAAGCAATCAAATGTGATATTAGGGCGATAAATTTGACGGCAAGCAGAGGACAATAAATATTCTTAAGTAACTGTTTGTCGTGTGGTTCTGAATTGTACGCAACGATGGACCAATTCTTGTTGACGATATCTGAATTCACCAATAGTATGTGTTGTTCGTCTCCTTCCTTTTGGTTATACAATAATATGTATTAGCAAAATATCGTCGCGCGTGAGTATACGGATGCGATCCGTACACTCGCCCGCGACGATATTCTGACGGCATATTACCAACGGAAACTAGCTATGAAAAGGTAATTCAAGGCACATATTAAGTAGCTGACAACGAATCAACCGAACCGGTTCAAATTAGTTTATAATTAATCTTCATCTAATTTCATTCTCTACATATATCTGGATACAACATGCATACCTCCGCATTGCAAATATTATTACCAGTAAAAGTTTCTCAGCCGCAAGACAGCGCGGCATTTTTTCAACGAATTATTTTTATGAACTGGTACCGATCAAGTTTTGGAATCTAAAATCTATCGCCTTATGCCAGAACAGTGGTCGGCAAACCGTGGCTCTTTGGCCTCCTCTTTTTTTGGCCTTGCATAATTGAGTTTATGTTGTTCCGGCTCTCAAAACAAATCTTGAACGTTGTACTGTTGATATTTGGCTCTGTTGACCAATAAGTTTGCCGACCACTGTGCCAGAACGTACAGTCGTATCTTTACCGATCCTGCAACTAATAGGATGTAAATATAAACTCGTGTTCAATCATGGTAGAATGCAGAAATTAAATGTGCCCGCCAAGTACGTAGCTCTTGGAATGACGTCTCGATATCACTACACGAAACAGCGAGGTCCGACTTCACGACGTATACTTCCGGGGAAATTGTAGTGCTCTACAGCCTTTCTTAATATCATGACAGAGAGTGGCGATAAGATTTTCGTGAATTTTCATTGTAAGATAATTTGGGTACTTTGCGGCTTTTTTTTTACATTTCACATGTTTTTGACCCGGATAGAAGTATACTGGAACGCGCACTGGCTGGTGGGTCAACGCGCTGAGAAAGATAGCTGAAATGTGACCACCTGTCTCTTTCTATTTGCTACTGCGCGTGCCCGATACCGTCAAAGCAAAAATGTAATCAAATCTCTGTAGTAATGTAATTTCTGGTCCAAACTGGTTACGCATAAACTTTTCAGTATACTGTACATGGTGCGAGTGAGACAGGTGGTCACATTTTTTCCCTCTCTCTCTGCGCGCAGTTATTGGTATTGCCAGTTCTATGTATTGCCACCATGCCAGTGCGCGTTCCAGTATACTTATTATATTTCAGTGTTTGAAACCCGGATAAACTGACGTCATGAAATATACATAGAACATACCACTTCCGTAGCATCTTAACCTTACTGCTTATAGAGGGATTTTGATGATACAAAATGCTTCACCATACATGGATTGAGATACTCATAGAAACAATTCGCAGAATGCTGACACCCGAGCGAGCCTAGCGAACTAGCACAATTATTAGGTAGTCCAGCCAAAATTGTACAAAAAGCAGTGATATCTCCCCTAAAAAGCACCTCTGGTGCAAAAACCTTTCGCCAAGTACAATAATGTCGTCACTACCCACAAAAAATCTACCAACAAAAATTCGTTCTGAAAAAAAGTGGTACTATAAACATGTATACTCACAAAAGGATCAAAATCAGATACAATTGCCAAGCACATGTCTTCTGTATAATAAAAGTTTACAACAGAAAAAGAGAAAATTAAATAGCCCTCTGCTCGCTCACTCACTACACTTGCTCACTATAGATTGGCTTTTGTTAATTGTCAGGAAAGAAACTAGGAAAAAAACATTTGGGAAGTGGTACTTGGCGAGCCGTTATAGTGAATATCAATAAAGTTCTTATTTATACTCAAGTTTTTCAATCAACCAGTTTTTCTTTTTGCCGGTCCATTTTGCCCCACTCTCCCCTATGTAGAGAGAAAGAGAGAATTTCGTGCCTCTTCTGGCGTTCTATTGTCTACTGGATCCCTCGTATGAAAAGTCAATCGCCCTGTGATTGTAACGCATGGGAAATTTCCAAGTTAGTGCGACATGGATTAAGCAAATGTAATATTATCACAGCTTATATTGCGTCGAATAAAAATTTGAGCAAAAGGTTAGTTTCCACATGAAAAAAGTATCTCGCAGAAATTATATAGTGTTTATTGCCTCCGCATAAAGATATTTAGACATTTACTCATGAATCTTGGTATAAGAGTATCGATAATATTAATCTCTATTCATTGATATCATTTATGTTAAAATGGCATAATGGAGGTCAAAATTAATAACTTTTCCTTGAATACCTTTTGACCGAGTTGACTTACCAAAAAATGACTTCAGACCTTTTTTGTAGAGCGTTTAATTCTCTAGAAAAACATGCCAAGAACTTTACTTGTACGACGTACCGTTCGTTAGTTACAAAAATGAGAAGGAACAAAAGTAGTCGTTCCTCTGTTATTCTTATGGGAAATCGAAAAGTGCGATGCGGGCCATCTTAATATTAATTTTAAGAGCTTATATTTTAACAGGCTTATTTTAGTACCTAAACGAAACTTTTGAACTTAATTCCGAGGAAAAAAAAAATTTCAATTTATCTTATAAAAGATAAATCGTACCATGCCCTACATAATCGTTGGCTGAATTGTACACATAACATTACGACCAAAAATAAATTGACATAATAAAAAAGAAAATAAAAGATGGGGTATGATACCGTACTGTAGTTGGTGGTTCGGCTACATTCCTTATCAGATATAAGCCATTAAAAAGGATCTAAAAAAAAAACTAGTTGGTGAAAATAAAGAGCTAACCAAAGCGCCATCTGGCTACTGACGTCCGTACTTGGTAGGTCTCTTCTTTCTACATAGCCTAGCGAAGGCCACTCTATGCTAATTTTTATACACATAGGTTTAGTGCCACACTGACTGAAGGAGATGATGAACACTCGACGAAAACAAGTACGAATTACTTGAATCTAAGACGTCGAATAATCATATCTCAGCTTCACGTTCACCGATTTAATCGAAATATGGCTTAAATGAAAGCTCTTCTTGGCCACATCCTGCGATAAATATTAAAATTCGGTATTTATAGCGAGACGGAAGAAATTAATAATCATAAATTGCCGTAACGGCCGTTCAGCTCTCGTTCAGGTATATAGACTCGGTCGAGTCTCGCGCGGGGCATACAAATTTTTTTTTTTTTTTATATAACTAGGCGCGAGACTCTACCGAGTCTCTTGATATTTTACTAAGTGAATATTTTACTGACCCATATCTGGCCCGCAAGTACCACTTCCTAAATTTTTTTTTCTCAGTTTTTTTCCTGTCAATTATCAAAAGTCAATCTAGTGAGCGAACGTAAAGAGTGAGCGAGCACAGGGCTATTTCATTTTCTGTTTTTCTGTTGTAAACTTTTATTATACAGAAGACATGTGCTTGGCAATTGTATCTGATTTTAATCCTTTTGTGAGTATACATGTTCATTAGACTGGTCGTTAGAAATGAAATTTTTTCCGACGCCTCCTAAAAAGCTTCCTTTTGATGAAAAAACGCGAGTAAAATTGAAAAAATTTTTTTTATCAAAAACAACACGTGCCGCAAGATGACGATCCAAGTTCATTTTTTGGTAAAATCATGTTTTTTTAGAAAATCATTACAGAAGTAAAAGTATAAAAAATACTAAAGAAAGTTTACTTGAGCCTTGGAATTAATAAATCTGCTTATAAAAAATAAGTTTGTACTAATTTAGTTTCAAAATAAAATTAATTATACGAAGATCCCTCATTTTTATCAACTAGACAACATCAAATGAAATAATTTTTGAAATTGTATTCATTTGAGTTCCAAAATGATTGATATTTTAGGAAAAATACTATCTGTGATAAGAAATTTCCAAAAAAACATGATTTTACCAAAAAATGAACTTGGCTCGTCTTCCGGCACGTGTATTTTTGATTGGAAAAAAAAAAATTTACCTCGCGTTTTTTCCTCAAATGGAAGCTTTTTAGGGGGCGTCAGAAAAAAATTTATTTTCAACGATCAGTCTAATGTTTATATAATAGTACCACTTTTGTCAAGGACGAATTTTTGTTGGTAGATTTTTTGTAGGTAATGACGACATTATTGCACTTGGCGAAAGGTTCTTGCACCAGAGGTGCCTTTTAAGGGAGATGTATTGTAACAAATCATTTCGTTTATTACTTATGACACATCGCCAGCTGACACCAGTGACACCTCATGTAATGATACAGTGCAAGTTTGTTCAAATTATTATATTGGCCCATCTCTTCTGGTGTGGCTCGTCTCTATCCGAGACTTTCCAATAATAATATTATATCTTTGAATATACATTCGCGTTGATTGAGAGGTGGTGTTGATCAATTCTACGTAGGTTTACATACCTAACATACTGTGTATGACATGAAATTAGTTTCACATACATTGATATTAAATCGGTTTTAGAGTTCTTTTTACTTTCTTAACCCAGTCTTACCTATATAGGTATATATAATTATTCTACGAAAACCTTACAGTTAAATCACATCGATCCTACGGATACGAGATATAGTAGTCCGAACAATATTGATTGCGAATAGGCTTTTTGTTACCGATCTTTCGCCGTTTACCATTATTTCAGCCGTTATCTTCTCAGTTACAAGCGCTGGTTGATGAGCAAAATTAAGGAGTTACACGATGCCAGAAGTAATTCAAAGCTGGCTATTTTCATTTCAATATAAAGTTATACGAGGCGTTATTTTCGCTGACATTCTGCTGTTATGCTCGAGTTTCCCAGTGCTAAGCCTAAATTCATGGGTAGTGATGAGTTACACGAAAAGTGACGAGTGGAGCCTAAATATAAGTCACAAGCAAGTCTCTCATGCCAATTACTCACAACCGCTCTTAAAACTGCTTCCATTTATTTTGAAAACACGAATTCGTTCTATCAGGCTTATTTAAGTGGCACATTAACTCTAGCTATAGAGTCCGATAGTTAAACAAAGTAAGAAGAAGAATAAGCCTACGGTACACTATCGCAGGTACGTAACTCAAATTACTTCACACATGCAAATTCGACCTAAACAATCGAATCTGTTTTGTGTAGATCTTATTTTAATTTTTCTATTCTTGTGAGAAACATTATAATACGTCACTTCTATATTTCCCTGAAACATAAGAATTGATGCTTCCTATCCATCAGCAGAGGATATTGAGATCAAATTCCACTAAGATCGTCGAATTCTGATGACGCGGTTATAAGACGACACCTTGTAAGTTCTTATTTTGTTCAGTGTGATTATTCGTAGGAATTCCCTTAGACATATTCTCGTTGATGTTCAAAAGGAAAGTCTTATCTGATTGAATCACGGGCTTCGTCAGAGTCTCGCGACATGAAAGACATGTTTCAATTTTTATTATCGAACCAAAGTTCGGTGTCTCATTTGCTGGACTAGCCTCCCCATATTGCATATCTCGGAGCCTTGACAGAACCTATCATCCGCTCAAAGTACGCTCTCCTTGTCAGACGGACGTCTTTGTGTGTCTATACTACACGGTGACTGTTTCCAGATAAATGTGCAAGTGTGCACTGGTCTTCACCACGAGGTAAGATACCGATTCTCTGAAAGAAGATAAGATAAGTGCCATGTCTGATACTCTACCGCATAGTTCAAGCTCGGAAGAAGTCTTCAAGTCAGAAACCTACAGAATCGGTATGACAGCAACGCTAGGATCTGGTGTGGCAGCCACTATAGTGACTTGCTTGGTAATATTTAGCAGGTAAGTCCAACGCTTTTTTAGCGATATTCCTGAAAAATTAACGTTCAGCGCGTAATAGTTACTCTATAGCGAAATGACAAATACCAGTTTTATGAACCCCAGCTAGTCTTCAACGTTTAGCAATAGACATGATCGCGTAACTTGTCTCGTAAATTTCATAGTGCGATAAATATATGATTCACCACCAATCCGATTTTAATCCTGTTACCAGTTCAATATCGCTGAAAGTATTTTACAAGTTAAAACCAGTTATAATTGGGCCACACATCACAATTTTTTTTCACTAGAAGAAATAGTCTAGTTTCATATAAGCCTGCTAGACTCATTCATCAGTTGTGAGGACAGCTAAATGTTTGTGATTAAAAAAAAAATGTATTTACTTCAAATGTTTTTAATAATAAATTGTCTAATATAAGCTTATGTTCAACCAGACCGCTCTTCTCGGTATACAGGTATACGTATGTGACAAGTTCTACACAACATCATACCTTCCGGCGGTTGGTTTTTATTGGCAATGATATTTAATGATTCAATGACTTCGTTAACAAGATAGTTGTTGACATTAATTCACTTTGAATAACATTCTGTGATCTACATTTTGAGCTCTTGAGACTGTAATGCCTCTCAGTTAACACCTTTCTGTACCTCGTTTTTTTTTTTGTCCTTCGGCGGACTAATATAGGAGCCCAAATGCTGCGGCCATAACGAATGTTGAAAAGCTTTTGATCGACACGGATGCCGGTGCCGACGATGCAGTCGCAATCCTCATGGCTTTGGAAGCCGAAAGAATCAACGGTAACATAACGATTGTCGGGATCACCTGCGTCAATGGGAACACATATGTCGACAACGTTGCTCTCAATATCCTGAAGACTCTCAAGGTTGTCGACAGGCTTGATGTAAGTCCAGTTTTATGCATCTATAAAATATAGCTGGTTGGACAATCAATTGAGATAGGTAGCACATGCATCGAATTCAAAGGCTAAAAATATTGACAAACACTAAACCAGATTAAAATTTGGTCCACTGAGTGCAAATTTCCAAACATCTGAATTGAGCGGGCTACGAAATTGCTCCATTTTTTTAAATTAATTCAATAGTATTTAAATATCAATGGTGGACCAATCTGAAATTTTCAGAAATACAGATTTATAAAATGCTAAATAATTGCGTTTAAATTTTTTCCAATCGCTTTTTTGTTTACTGGTGTCATTTCCCACAGATTCCCGTCTACAAAGGTGCGGCGCAGCCCTTGTTAATGAATGATGAGAAAACTGACTATTTTGGTGAAGATGGTTTTGGGGATTTCGATTATCCCGATCCTCCGTCAACAGATTTACTCCAGGAGGATCACGCAGTGAACGCGATGATCGAGCTGGTCAAGGCGAGCCCGGGTAAATTTATTTTGTTATGATAGTACCATAATATGAATCTCTATCCTTTGAGAATTCTCCTCAAACAAAGAGCAACTAATTTACATTATTCATTCGCCAGGTGAGGTAACGCTCTTGGCTTTGGGGCCACTGACAAATGTCGCTCTGGCAATTAGAATGTATCCATCTTTTCTTGACGACCTTCAACAGCTGATTATTCTCGGCGGAAGTAGCGAAGGCATTGGAACTCTACGACCTGGCATCGAATTCAACTTTGGTGTTGACCCTATCGCTAACTACATTGTCTTCAATGCGTCTTATTCGAAGCCTGCCATTCTGATAACTAGCGAAACTGCGAAACGAGCTAAAATGACGATGGTAAGTCAACAATGACGGATAACTGAAAATAAGTAATAAGACAGTCCATAAAGGCAGGTCACGTATCATGAGAAATTTTTTGAGAAACCACTCTACATAACAACTATATTTGAAGACATGAGTTGAAATTGAAATCGGCCATAGTAAGAGCGTTTCTCTATGTATTCAAAACCTCTGTAGGTATCGCTAAAAGTGCATTTACATAAGATTTGTGAAAAGAAAAAATATTGCCTCAGTAACCATTGGTAATTGTCGGTTCGAGATTATTACAGAAAAAAATGCTCTTTCTATCACCGGCTTCAATTTAATCTATGTCTTCACATAATACATGTTTTGGTCAGTTTTACCCCTGAACTTTGTTACTAATATCCCTTCGTGCTGCCTGAATTTGTCCGCAATGGTCGAACAGCGCTGTTTGATAACTATTCATTTTTCAGCTGGGAAAATACGAAATGCATAATCGGCATTTGTCCTTTTTAAATTATTGCAAACATCGCGATCGTACATTCATTTTTCATGGAAATGACCGTCCAAAATGTATTCATCCAAGAATAAACAAAAAAAAAAAAAAGCGAAAAAAATCTTTGGCGACCGTCGGTGTTTAGCGTGCTAGAAATTTTCGCACGAATTAAACACATTTGATGCGCAATCGCAGCGAATCGTTCTGAAATGCTGGTTGGAGAAATTACCGGTCGGGTATAAAAAAGAAGAGGAAACCTTCAATTTCTTTTCAGATCCTACTCGGAATAGAAAATGCTTGTTGAATCTTAATTACATACATTATATGTATACATATATACATTAGGGTGCTCAAATTCAAATTCAAATTCAAATTTAAATTCAGGTTCAAATTCAAATTCAAATTCAAATTTATTACCAGGATATAAAATATACATATAAATACATAGGTATGCACCTAGAGAGGTGTAGAGAACACCCCCAACGAGGTTGATTCTGATACCTGCGATTTGGACAACTCCCGAAACAACCAATTAGCGCGCAGGAATCACTGTTGTCCAGAGCAGTGATTGGCTGTTTCGGGAGTTGTCCAAATCGCAGGTATCTGAATCAACCTCGTTCGTACATAGGCCCGTCAGTACTCATTCATACACAAAACTTTCATTTGCAGTATCATTCGAAATACAAACGGTGTCATAGTAAAAATGTAATTCAGAAGGAAAAATATAGTATAAAGGAAATATAATATATAAAAGGAAACTACGGTACTACAACCGCTCAGCAGTCACTATCCAATTTTTTATATTTTGCCTTATTATTTTTTTATTTATTGGTAATGCTTTTAGCGCAACCGGTAATAAATTAAAGTATTTTATTGCCACCAGATATGAGTTTTTAGAGGCAATACTTTTGTTAATCTTTGGCATAGGAATAGTTTTGGCCCTTGCTTTACCTTTGTGATTCACATATGCACGTTTACAGGCATTAAAATGGTAACAAATCGATTGAACTATAAATGTATCTCTAATTCCTAATACATGCTTGTTATCATTATTATCTGAAAATATGTTGAATAGCTTGTCTTGTACTCTAGTTAATATATTAGAGACATTTTTATAACATCCTCCCCAGGCAATGATTCCATGGTTAACAATACTCTCAAATAGTGCATGATAAATTATCTTCAGGGCCTTTTTATTCATAACCCTTCTTAGTTTGTGAAATATGTAGAGAAAAAATCTTGTTTTTTTTTAAAAGATTTTTCATATGGACATCCCACCTCATGTGACAGTCAAACATTACCCTAGATATTTACAACTATTGACTCTGTTAATGTTTTCGTTATAGATCGAAAACTCAAAGTTCTCAGGGATACTGTCCCTATAACATCCAAAAGTCATGAAAGTTGTTTTATCTACATTTTGTGTTAAATAGTTATCATACATCCACTTTCCTATCTTATCTAAGTATGTAGACATTTTACCCTGTACTTCAGTCCAAGTTTTCCCAGTACATTTTATTACAGTGTCGTCAGCAAAAGCAGCTAAACTATTTTTGGGCAGTTTTTTGAAAATATCGTTAATGTAGATTAATAACAGAAGCAGGCCTAGAACAGTTCTTTGCGGCACACCAATTTTAACTTTTCTTTTATTACTTTTGACTGTACTAGTTATCACCACCTGGTACTTGTTAGCTAGATAGTTTTGGATTAGATCATGAGCTACTCCTCTAATACCATATTTATGTCATTTTTCCAGCAATATTTTATGGTCCACCGTATCAAAAGCTTTGGCTAAGTCCAGAAAAGCTATGACTGTCGGATTATTAAGATCCATGTTAGGTAGAGAACCTTGGGTAGTGATCAGAGAAAACCCGATTGAATGTAGTAAACTTAATATTATCAATTTTAGATTTAACAAACATATTATCTATACACGATCCATCATTATCATCCGGTCTTGTAACGTTGTTGAAAAACGGTATATAATTCATATCTATCATATTCGATAGGGACAGCTCCGACATATTGTCAGTATCGTTGATATTTATATTAAAGTCACCGACTATGATATAATTTCTTGTTTTCCTATTGTGTTCGAGATAGATTTTTACATTAGAAATAAACTCATCTTTATCAATATCATGACATCTATACCATACACCACTGATTTTTAGATGCTTATTAATATTAATTTTTAGACATGTAGTTAGGAAATTGCACCTCCCCACCAATTCGACCGAGTTAGTTTGCTCAAGCGAGTTTGATACATAGAAGACTACTCCATCTGCTTTATTTACATGACTATGATTATAGTAACAATTATAGTTATCTAGTGTTAACATACTAGGACAAATTAGATTCCAGGTTTCAGTGTATATGATTATGTGAGTTTTGTTTTGTAAACTCACCAGTAATAGTTCCAGTTCTTCGAAGTTTGCATTCAAGCTCCTGACATTAACATGCAGCAATAGTAAATCGTTATCTTCTAGCTCCAAAAAAAACATTTTTTTTTTTCCAAGTCCTATCATCTCAAAAGTTTCTAGTAGGTATAGAAAAAATTCTCCCACAAGGACAGCTCGATATTTTGATTCTACGTGACGCTCAACGGTTTTCCGTTTTCCCATATAAATAACACGTAAAAAAATTTTTTTTTCGTATTTTTCAAATAAAACTACTAAACATTTTTTTTCAACAATAATGATGGAGATATTCTTGTAGGAAATTAAATTGTCTACAAAAAAGCTCTGATATGATTTTCTCGTAAACCTAACGGGTAAGACGTTATCAGACTTTGAATACTCGCAACCAATTACAAATTGGCATCACTAATTACAAATTGTAATTAATTACATTGAAATTACTAATTACATGTGTAATTTGTAATTAGAGAACAAGTTCAATTACTAATTACATTTGTAATTTGTAATTAGAAAAAATTCAGTTATTAATTACATTTGTGATTTGTAATTAGGAAAATTTCAGTTACTAATTACATTTGTAATTTGTAATCAGGACAAATTCAATTACAAATTACAATTGCAATTAGTATCTGTTTTCATCCAAATTACGATCGCGAAAAATAATTAGTAGTTATTTCCGTTCTAATTACAACTTTTCAAAGTAATTAGAAGAATTATACATTCTAATTACAATTGTCAAATGTAATTGGAGTGATCATACACGGAATATGCACAAGTTATCTTTGGGTAAATGAAAGGTTATAATAAATACCGCGAGGTTTGGAGATATATAGGCATATAATGAGTATATTAGGGTAAATAAATGTATATAGGATATACTATATCGACATATACGTGCATATACAAGCTTGCAGAGGCTTGTGTGGGGTTGTGTTGGTATATGAGGCTATATATGGCGACAAATATACCTGTTTTTATACACATGTTATATGCGGGTACATTTCAGTATATACCGTCATATCTGAGTATATACAACCATATATCGACGTATTCGGGTATATCTCGATATATACCGTCATATCTCGGTATATACAACCATATATCGGTGTATTCGGGTATATCTCAGTATATACTCATAGATAATTTATTTACATCGTGTTTGATTTTGACCAGTATGAAGTTGGCCCCACACCCTTCTGTCTCTCCTTCTCTATGTAGCAATGAAGGATAGAAGAAAATAGAAGACTGTGGTGCCAACTTCATATCGGTCAGAATCAACACGCCAAGCGTACATACATATATCCCCCTATGTACCGATACTGACTCGTCCGGATCACTCTGATTACATTTGAAAATTGTAATTATATTGTATAATTCTTATAATTACTTTGAAAAATTGTTATTGGACGGAAAATAGCTACTAATTACAAATGTAATTAGTAATTGGAATTTTTCTAATTACAAATTACATATGTAATTAGTAACTAAAATTTCCCCAATTACAAACTACAAATGTAATTAGCAATTGAATTTTCCCTAATTACAAATTACAAATGTAATCAGTAATTTGTAATTAGCTAATTACAAATTTGCCCAACACTGCTCGCGACTAAGTGGATATAGTTTGAATTTTTTTTATTTCCAAAGAGAAATTCGATTGCAATATAAGCTAGTATTGAGACTTGTATGTCCCTTTTCAACCACTGAGTAATTATTCGCAGCATAAAAACAATATAAATCATACAGTAATATCCGGTGAAATACAAAATGCGTTCTAAAATCATATAGTTAGATTTAACTTGGTTGCGAGTATTCAACGTCTGATAACGTCTTACCGGTTAGGTTTACGAGAAAATCATATCAGAGCTTTTTTGTAGACAATTTAATTTCCTACAAGAATATCTCCATCAAAATTGTTAAAAAAAAATTTCTAGTAGTTTTATTTAAAAAATACAAAAAAAAAATTTTTTTACGTGTTATTTATATGGGAAAACGGAAAACCGTTGAGCGTCACGTAGAATCAAAATATCGAGTTGTCCTTGTGGGAGAAGTTTTTTTATACCTACTAGAAACTTTTGAGATGATAGGAAAAAAAACTTTTTTCTAGAGCACCCTAATTCACATATATATAATTACAGGCTTTCAGGACTTCTTTGAGTGAAATAAACAACCGGAAAATATGGCTAATCGATTCCGCCGAATCTAGCTCTCTACATACGGACGATGAATTCTGGGAGTGTGCAGACGCCGTGGCTACCACTGTCGCCCTCACTTCCGGCGGCATTCTAACGAGGTCAAGAACCACTTACTTGGATGCAATTCACGACGGACCAGTTACAGCAGGAATGATTGTAATCGATTACACGAACCTCACGCAAAAAGCTCCAAACACGAATCTAATCCAAGACATCGACGTTGAGGCATACCAAAAGATGTTATTGGCATATTTAAGTTGAGGCTGCAGTTTCGCAGACTTGAAATTCATATGGAAAACTCTAAAATCGAATTCAGAGTATTCCAGACTTATACCCTTGAGATTTTTATGAGCTATGAAAATTCAAATAGATTACACAGTTGTTATACCACTTTCAAAAAAGGGCATAACTATGACCAATTACACTGGTCTGCAAAAAAAATTTTTTTTCTTTCCTTCTTATGATTATGCATGATCATTATAGATTTGATACTTCTTGATAGAAATATAGTATCAAAAATCATGTATCACGAATATATTTTTTTTAATGCAATTTTTAAATAAAACGCTTTTTTTGCTTCAATATCGTTATCTCTCTTTCTATCAGTGCGAACCGTTTTTGTCTGTACAAATACGATCTAAACTGAATGAAGTAGCGTTAACACAAGGACGAAAGCCAAAAAATACAGAATTTTGAGTCATTAAAAAAAAATATATACGTGATAGCAAAAAATGGAAAGCAGATCTAGATTGAGCATTTTAAACTCTTCATATTCATCATATTTTTATCTAAAGGAGGATTTCGTTGCAGACCAGTGTTATCAAAGCATTATAGCGACTATCAATGATAATAAAATCTTCTGTAATTATTGACAGCGAGGGGTTAATCATTCATCAATGTTAATTCACACTAGATTCCAAGAGACTTCACAAATTTTAGAGATTATGGAAGATTCCAAAACATTTCAAGGATTTCACGAGATTCCGAAGACTTCGAAAGATTTCGAATGCTTTCCAAAGATTTCATAAGATTTTAAATGATTTCATGAGATTTCAATGATTTTAAGAGATTTCACCAAATTCGCGCAGAGGTGTGTGCCAGATTTTATAAGTGATTAACCCTTCGATTACCAACTTATTTAAAATATGGGTATTTGAATGACAGAGATTGAATATTCCAGTTAAAGTTACGTACACAAATTAGTTCAATTAAGAAGAGGTAGAAATTAACGTACGAAACGGTTTGATAACTTTTATAATAAAGTAAATACTATTTTTTTCAAATATGCAATTGCTCTCCTTTCATAGTCGATCAACTGTTATCTTGTGTTACGATTTGTACATAGGGAGGATCGTTCTTCCAAGGTCGAATAACCCCGTCTTGACCAAGAACGAAGAGGCTGCCCTGTACTTTATGTCTAATTTCATTGACAAAAGTATCCGGTTGAAGTTCTTGCGTTACTACAGTTGTCGCAGCAACTGTCTTCAGCCTTGACTCTGCCCTCTGTAACTTATTCTGCAAATAGTCCAGCTGTTGTTTCTTGGCTTGTAGCTACGACGAAAAGCAATCTTGATAAATCATCAAACATAGAGAAGAGTAATTTCTTCATCGAATAATCAAGATACCAAATATCCATACCAGACTAGAAGCTGCCTTCATTCCCATCGATAGCAACTCTTCGTTCGATGGAATTAACCCTACCTCAGACGGTAGATTTGCATTTGTACAACTGTTACGATCATAGCTTTTAGTCGTTCTTTTATATAACTTTGAATTATGCCGCCAGTATCTCTTCAAACCATGTTCTGGGGGTTCGCGATCTCCTTTTGTCTTCCTCATATGCTCGTTCACCAAAAATATCGTAGCGACACAGCATCCTTGCAAATCCAAGTGCAATTAATCAGTAAATTTCTACATAACGTAGATAATAGGGTTGATTTTTTTTTCCATTGCTTCCCCCACTCTAAACATTAGTGATTGACACAAAACAAACCGTCCTACAAAATGAGCTTTATATCTTAACTCTAAGAAGTGGCGCAAGCCCTATTTTCATGTTTATCCAACTTTTTGCAGCCTGGACATTTCCTTAAATGCTACTTTTCTGAAACTCACACAGAAGGAGTTTTTTTAGCTGCTCATACCAGATCTAAGGTCAAAATACAGAAATTCAAAACGGTGGGCCCATTACGGCCGAACAAAATCATTGAAAGTAGATTGATTTACAATAATCGTTGGTTTTTGGGGCTGCTTATTTCCAATCAGAAGCCAAGATTCGAAATGTAAAATGACGGATCGAAATTGTAGAAAGCAGCCCAAGTTGCAAAATTACTACTCAGGGTTTTTGATATCCATGTGGATCTGGAGATCATTTTAATTTAGATTTATAATTAGCAGCCTCAGAAACTTTCGATTGCTAATTTTGAAGCAAAACAGGCTGCCGTTCACGATTTCGGTAATCCATAATGGGCTCGCGGTTCTAAATTTCTATATGTCAACTCCAGATCTGGAATCAGCGAATCAAAAATCTCCTCAGTGAGTTTCAAAATGATCAGTTGTCAAGGAAAGTTCAAGCTTCGAAAACTTGAATAAACATTGAACAATGGCTCTTAGGATTGAGATATAAAGCTCATCTTACGGAAGGATTTGTTTTGTGTCCAAAAATAACGTCCAAATCGGTGAAAGTAAAAAATATAAAATGTAGATTACTATTTATACACCGTAGTAGATAATTAGGTACGTGGGATTTGTTCTTTTATAGAAAGATTATTTGCATCTACTTGTCTATAGACCCTTCACTCATGTGTCTATACAGTTACTTTTGAAAGAAATTAGGTATTTGTACATGAAGCTTAATCTCTTTCTATCTCATCGAATTCCCATATGTTTTGTATGGAGTAAAATTTTGTGCAACATTATTTACCAGTAATCATTTTAATGAAACGGTAACAATTGGCCTTTGTCCCTCCAGTAGGCGTCAGCATTTCAGCGATTACTCTTCTGGCATCCCTTTGGCAAATGGATGCCTGCTTCCGCCAGTCTTCCAATAGATTGGCGTGACTTGAAGCAATTCTCGTACATCTATTACCGCAGCAGCACTCTTTGTGCATATCAATGATTGGCTTTAGACGTGCGGTTCTTTTTACTGTTTTGTCCACCCTGGGCCCTCTGGAAAAATATGGATAAATATAATCGTTGGCTGAATGTTCCAAAAATGATAACATATACGTAAAATAATAAATCACCTTTCAGGGGCAGTCCTTGATTCCTTGTGCAAAAAGTTATTAGAATACATTAATATTTTTTGTGTAGCTTTTTCGCATAACGCGTACTCAGATCTTAGCTTGATCCTTGAAGTAAGAGCAAATTTCTCATAGTCTCTACTTTTGCATTTGTAATGTGGCTGGTGAAACCTTCCAATGAAGTTATCTTCACATTCACCAATGTGAAGTTCGCTTCCCGAGTTAACATTATAATCCTCTTCATTTTTATTTAAAAAATTACGATTTCTATTCAGTTCTCCAGCTCTGCGATGATAATTTAAAAGATCCAGTGCTCTCAGCTGACGTTCATGAGCTGTCGAGGTTGTACCAGAAAACAAATACTTCACTATACAGCCGCAACCCTTTGCGCTAAAAGATGGACAATACAACATCGCCAATTCGGGTTCATTGCACTCGTGTGAAAGCTCCTTTGCAAAGTTCATCGACTCGCTCAAATACTGATCTTTGAGGCGCTGCAACACTTCTGGATCCTATATGTATAACAATAGTTCATATGAAGTTTTTCTTTTATACATAAAACCTTACTGAACAAATCTGATTTCTGCACATTTCAGGTCCACGTTTAGCCTCATTTTTATGAAGATTCTTCTTGGAAATATTTCTTTCTCATATCAATGGTGAGCTTAGAAAAATTATATTCACAGATTACTAGTACTTTGAGACATAATTCAGAATTATTTGAAATTCTGTCGACTCGGCCTTACATAGATCGATTGCATTGAAGAAAAAGTGGTTTCCCTAAGGTACAGATCGCATTGTTTATCGAAACTTTTTCAAATTTGAAAGGAACATTCTATACTGATACAGTTTGAAGAAAAATGAATGATATTCAATGAATTGAAGTTTTAGTTAAGAAATTTTGTTGTTTGAAGTCATTTTTTTGTAAAGTTTGAAGAAAAAAGCGTGTCGACTGCTCACAACAATATAAGGCGGATCTCATCTCTATATATCATTAGTATGTCCCAATATCACAACATTTTGGAATATTCCTTCGGATTTCCACACAGTTCCAATAAACGTGAAATGTTAACCTAATTACTTAAGGCTATCATTGTACCCTGACCCTCTCTCTATACAATACATTGAATTACATACAAGATCAGTAGCCTTAGCCGTTCGCTCTTTTTGATTTGTTCTAGCTGCTATTCCGCATGCGTTGCAGAGCAGCATAATCCTACCGTTTATTGGATCGACATACTTCCTGGGCAAGGGTGACCGCTTACGATTACCCGGACTGCACCGTGTCGGGTCAACAATATGAGGCGATTTACATTTATCGCAAGAAAACGGTAGACCCGTTCTCTTATCGATGTAAACATCGTTATTAGAACTCACAACTGAAAATGAAGTTGCCTCATAGATTTCAATCATAAATTATGCAAAACTTGTCTTTATCTATTCATTTCACACCTACTCTTTTGCACCTTCGCTACTTTAGGCTTTTGCTTCGATTTCTTTATACCCATCGTCATATCTGGCGGTGAGTAGGGCCTTGGTTTTCTCCTTGCCCTGCGAACCGACGTTGCAACAGAACTGTTCACTACATGGCTGACCTGTGTACATACATTGATTATATACCTCACTATTTTTTATTTCATAATATTTCGAATGCTTTTTAAACGAAATCGTCGCACCTCTAGGTATCCACTTTGACCAGTCTCGACCATTTCCAAATTGCCAATTCCCCATGTGATTGGGCACAAATTAACCGCGGGTAAAATTGCATAATCGTTCATGTTATTGACGGAATTATCTTGTGCGATTTGGTCGTTTAATTCCATCAATTCTTGGCATTGAAGTTGTCGGTTTTCGTCGTTTTTATTAGCCGCGTCTTCGCTGGTTGGAAGCATAATTTCCGGATTGTGGCCTAGTTCAGGATCAATTTTTGTATTATTGCGCGTAAGTAAGGTTAGGAAAATGCAGAAACAGTAGGTTTGTTCGTTTTAGCTACACTTTCTACACTCTTACCAGATTTTACACTTTTCACTAGAAATTTACACCTCCTATTGGGCGAGTGTAAAAAGTGTAAGAAAAGTGTAGAATGTGTAGAACAAACCTAGTGGTACTGCGTTGTCCTGAATAATCTCAATGCTGATTTATATACCGACAAAACACTCCATGATCAGTCCTGTCTTCAGATACGATCAACAAGATGAACATTGATACTTCAGATTGAAGTCGAATACCACCAACCACACGTAAGCTCCATAAAGTGAGCCCCTCATCTACCCCGATCAAGTTAATTCTTGTCTTAATCGATTGTAGGTCGTTTGTAGGTGATTGATAATCCATTCGCAACGTTTGACAGTCAACCGTTTTTTTATAAAAATTAGAACAAATTCGCCTAGGGAATTAAGTGAAGATAGCCCCTCATTACCATAATTCTTGGTGGAATTCAATTTGACAAGTGTGCAATCGATTGTAAGTTGTTTGTAGGTGATTGATAACGCATTTTCGATGTTTGATAATCAATCGTTCATTTATAAAAAATGAAACAATTTTGGATCGGGTTCACCGTTGGTTCAGTCACAGAACGGTCACAGAGGAAATTCCTTTGTCACTAGATCTAGGGGAAATCGGTCTAGGGACTTTCCTCTGTGACTGAACCCGGTCCAAAATTATTTCATTTCTTATAAACGAACGATTGATTATCAAACATCGAAAATGCGTTATCAATCGCCTACAAACAACCTACAATCGATTGCACACTTGCTAAATTCAATTGCTCCAAAAATATCGTAATGAGGGGTTATCTTCACTTAATTCCCTAGGCAAATTGGTGTGACGTCCTGAGTCAAACTAGTGACGAACCAAGGCGCCACCTTTGAGCGAAGTTGCCTGGGCTGTAGATTCGTTTTGTCGCTAAAGTCCAAAAGGACACTTCAGCAAAATGCAGAGCTTCTTCTTGATAGTTATTTAATATTACAGAGGAAAATTGGATTATGATGTGAAATAATTATTACCAAAGGTTAAAAGGCAAATCTATTTATTCAAGAAAACTATTTGAAACTGCTTTTGAGAAAGAGAGCAACTGCGCTAGGTGGGTGCTAAGATAGAAGTGCCCTACTCCGGAGGGTCCCAGGGTTGGAGACCCCTCCGGTGCATTCACACAGTCATGCATTTATTCTTACACCTATTTTACACACGCTTAAATATAGTCTTATACTCTACTGTATACATCTAGGGGAGGGGCGCACGTCACAGCCCCTTCCATGCATGGAGGTTGGGCCTTGCCCCTTCTTGAAGTTATTCTCATTCCCACGCATTGGGCTCGGTCCGAGTCCGTATCGACGTGCGTGGTCTGTTTTGGCTAGCATCTATTTACTTAAGAGAAATATTTGTAAGCTTATAGTTCGATATTCGTTAGGCACCTTTCGTGTGAACATAAACAGACGGAGTTGGGCTTGTTTACGCGATCTATTCCAACCACGTTTATATTTTACTTTTTCGTTTCCAAGAGCTAAATTTATGATCTCCTTTTAAGGAAGTTTTATAAATATTTCAATAAACAAAGTTTCGTGAGAAACTTGCGAGCATTTATAATCATTCGATTTTCTATTACTTTATTGAATATAATTGATTGGACTATTATTTGAATTCTGTCGCGGTTATAAAGTGGTGACATCTACCAAAAGTACTAGCCTACTAGCCGTGACGTAACATTGGTGTTGAATATAATTTACTTTATTTAATATAAAACTTTATTGAATATGTAACACCAATGTTACGTCACGGCTAGTAGGCTAGTACTTTTGGTAGATGTCACCACTTTATAACCGCGACAGAATTCAAATAATAGTCCAATCAATTATATTCAATAAAGTAATAGAAAATCGAATGATTATAAATGCCCGCAAGTTTCTCACGAAACTTTGTTTATTGAAATATTTATAAAACTTCCTTAAGAGGAGATCATAAATTTAGCTCTTGGAAAGGGAAAAGTAAAATATAAACGGGTTGCAATAGATCGCGTAAACAAGCCCAACTCCGTCTGTTTATGTTCACGCGAAAGGTGCCTAACGAATATCGAACTATGAGCTTACAAATATTTCTCTTAAGTGGATAGACGCTAGCCAAAACAGACCATGCACGTCGATACGGACTCGACCGAGCCCAATGCGTGGGAATGAGAATAACCTCAAGAAGGGGCAAGGCCCAACCTCCATGCATGGAAGGGGCTGTGACGTGCCGCCCCTCCCCTAGATGTATACAGTAGAGTATAAGACTATATTTAAGTGTGTGCAAAATCGGTGTAAGAAAAATGCATGACTGTGTGAATGCACCGGAGGGGTCTCCAACCCTGGGACCCTCCGGAGTAGAGCACTTCTATCTTAGCACCCACCTAGCGCAGTTGCTCTCTTTCTCAAAAGCAGTTTCAAATAGTTTTCTTGAATAAATAGATTTGCCTTTTAACCTTTGGTAATAATTATTTCACATCATAATCCAATTTACCTCTGTAATATTAAATAACTATCTAGAAGAAGCTCTGCATTTTGCTGAAGTGTCCTTTTGGACTTTAGCGACAAAACGAATCTACAGCCCAGGCAACTTCGCTCAAAGGTGGCGCCCTGGTTCGTCACTAGTTTGACTCAGGACGTCACATTGGTTTCAATTTTTCTGAATAAACGGTTCACTGTCCAACGTCGCGAATGGATCATCAAACACCTACAAACAACCTACAATCGATTAGGACAAGAATTAACTTGATCGGGGTAGATGGGCTAACTTTATGGAGCTCAACCAGTACTTATGTCTCATGTATGAACAGCTGTTCGTTTCAGGTTCAGTAAGTTGGCACCCTCATTCGAGATAATCGACTGAAATTAGGATAAAACGATTGCGCGTCGCTCGAATATAAAACAAAGATGAATAATTCGTTTGCGCATTTGTGTTTTCACGAGAAAATTGAAAATGAAAATAGGGTGCTGAATTCCAGTACCCGATTTTTAGATCCGATTCTAAGCGATTAAATAAGAAAATTGAAGATATCGGATACCACCAAATCGTTTGCGCGTAATTTTCGCATTGAGAACCCGTTGCCACTTTGAATGAAATTTAAAGTTTACTCTAAAAAAAAATTATTCAACCGAATAGCAAATTAGCAGATTGGATTCTTCGCGCGATAAGACGAACCACTCGGTACGGAACCGAACCAAACCGTGCGCCGTGCGGTACGAACCGAGAAGAATTACCTGAGGCCGTTACCGCGCACGCACGACCATGGGTTCAATTCCACCCGTTCCGGTATTCAAGACAGTTTGACAAAAATCCTGCTAAAAAATGAAAATAATCATTTTTGATTATAAGGAACCGATTGAATCGTTTGCGCATTGCGTGATCACATAGAATATCAGAATACGAGACCGGGGTGCTGAATTTCGGCACTCGAGTTTCAAATTCGATTTTAAGCGATTAAATATGAAAATTAAAGAGATCGGGTACTATACCATATCGTTTGCGCGTTATTTGCGTAATGAGAAGTCTGCTGCAACCTGCTATGACTCGGACGGCTTACTTTATTGTTCAACACTAATTTATCGTAACTGAATACGAAATTTCGATAGGGTTGCGGGTTGCGCATACGTCGCGCAAATGATATGTATGATGCGACGCCTTTCAATTTCAATGTTATCTGTCGTCGTTACAAAGCGGGTGCTTTGTAACGCATAATTTGGTTAAATAATTTATTTTGAGAGTAAACTTTGAATTTCATTCAAACTGCAGGCAACGGATTATCAATGCGCAAATAACGCGCAAACGATTTGGTGGTATCTGATATCTTCAATTTTCTTATTTAATCGTTCAAAATCGGATCTATAAATCGGGTGCTGGAATTCAGCACCCTACTTTCATTCGCATTTTTCTCGTGAAAACGTAAATGCGTCAACGAATTATTCTTCTATTCTTCATATTCGAGCGACGCGCAATCGTTTTCTCCTAATTTCAGTCGATTATCTCGAATCAGAGTGCCAACTTACTGAACTTCGTTGCACCAGTCAAAACTCAAATGTCAATAAGTTGACAAATATGGCGGCGACGAATGCCGCATCTGAGCAAAGCATGCTTTTAAGAATAGAATACGCCTTTCCCATCCTCAGTGAGAAGGTGAATCTCGTTATTTTATAATACCTATCTAATTTTATATCATTCCACGATACTTGCAGACAGAATTAACGAAATATGGATCATTCTTTTTCTCAATCATTTTGAGGTTATGTTCTCGTCTTTTGTAACTTGCATGTTGACCAGTATGAAGTTGTACACACAATCTGCTGTCTTCTTCTTTCCTCTACGGTTTTATCAACAAAAGGTTTGTTCGTCTTAGCCACATTTTCTGCACTTTAGCGAAAAGCGTACACTGTGCTGTTCGTGCTAGAGAGCGTAGCTACACTTTCTGCAGTTTTCTCTATACTTTCTACACCTGGTCTGGAGCAAGTGTAAGAAGTGTAGATTTGGTTTACACTACCTACATTCGAATGTGAAGACGAATAAACCTTAAGAAGACAACGGAAGAATGCGCGCGCAACTTCATGCTGGTCAGATTCAAATACAAATATAAGGATATCCACATGCTTACAAGAACATTATTCCCCTTTTATCATTATCAATTGATACTAGTTTTGAATGAAAATGACGTTTGTTCTTGAACTTGTGATTCAAAAGAACTACGATTCTCAACAATCTTCAGAAACAAATTTAAGAAATGACTTATTATTACTTTAAAAAAACATTTTAGGTGCTTAGCGAGTGTTCAGATGACCAATTCACAGACATACTAAGCCAAATAAACGATTTAAAATTGTCCCAACGGATTGAGGAGGCAGTTGTACAGAGTATAGAACATTACATACGTCAGCATGTAGCTCCAAACTTCTGGAGTAAATTCAGTAGCACTACAAATGAACAATATGGATTTGAATGCTTCAAGAATGCTGTCGACGGCTTGTATTCTAGTTTAATAGAGTTTTTACCAATGCTGAAGAGACTGGAAAGACTAGTACAAAGCAATGGGTCTGGTGGGTCATTCTATGGTGAAAATAGCATACTTGGACAGTTTAAGCTCATAGTTAGAGCTACGTTATTGAGTCAACTGGCATTGGATCATGAAGTAATCATCGAACACTTTTATAGAATAGCTTTCAACGTATTCTGTAATAGCGATGCTTCATCGCAAGGTGAGTTTTCAGAACTGGAATGACTAATGCAGGGGATAATGACTAGTCGCCTAAGTATATGAAATTTGAGAAACGTAAATAATGAAGAAAAGTGTTTACAAGCCATGTATTTGCTTTAGAAAAAATCCTTAAACTTTTCATTTTGCTATCAGTTAGTTCTATTAACATTTTAATATGAAAATTCAAAGCTACACTACTTAGGCTGCGTGTCTGGAAAGACTTTTCATACGTTTTTTACAATTCTGTATTAAAGCAGGCCTCACGTCGTTTTCTCATTTCCTTAAAAACACACTTTTTTTTCTTAGATCCCCTGTAGTCTCACTGAATCTGAGGATATCCCCCAAATATGCACCAGAGTAAAATCCTTTCTTCTAAGAACCACCTATTTTTACCAGCTTGTTAATCAAAAGTAACAAATTTTTTCTAAATTCGGCCATTTTTTTCTATTCTAATTCAGTAAGGTAGGCAACATTTCAATTTCTTTAATTAACACGAAATAATTGTTGGCAGTAAAAATTTTTGGAAGTTTACCTATTTCTATTAAAAATATTCTAAAATTGAACCTACAAATTTATAATTCGAGAAACAAAGCTAGATATTTTTTTGACAATCCCAGCTTCTGGACAATCAAATTTAAGGTAAAGAAGAACAAAGCTCTTGCTCCAATTTTAAATATTTTATTCTCTAATTGCTTAGGAGACAAACCTCTATCGGATGAACAGACAACTTATAAATGCATTAATTGTCGTCCAGAAAATTGAAAAACAGTCAAAAGATACTTTGTGAGCTTGAAAACTTGACAGTGAAAAATTGATTACTTGAGTCACGTTTGCAGTATCAAAAATGTATCTGTTCATCGGACAGAGCTTTGTATTCTGAACAATTGGAGACCCATGTATCTGAAATTGTAGCAACAGTTGATCCAATTGCATGCATCAAGTGCTTTCACTTTGACTGCACTGAACTCTGGTACCCGATGACTCACAACTCCAAATTTTTACTTAATTTGCGTCAAAATATTAGCAAACTACTGTCATAAAATTGGTCGTGCCAAGAACAATTTTAACACATGCGAGTCCTTCAATAATATCCTTATTTAAAGTGTGTGTATCCCCTTAGGGATGTATGAGCAGTACAATCAGCATCAAATCAATCAGACTGAATTTATTAATCTCTGTTACTATTATTATGAAAAATTAATGCTCAGTATAAAGAAAAGGATATTTCGCTACGTAATAAAATATGAAAATTCACAATCAAGTGACGAAACTTGAAAATACTAACTACTAATACTAGATACTAATCATGGAAAATTGTTGAAAAAAACTTCACTACTACATGCTACAAACTAGTGAAAATTATCTATTTTTTATTCAAATCTGAAATTTCATGGCATGCTTTACTCACAATCAGTGATGAAGTTTCTTCGAATCCAGTGAAAAAAGTTTTCAAAAAACATTTTTGTATAAGTCAAAAATGTGGTGGTTCATGGTAGTTCTTCATCATCTGAATCTCATAATGCACTCAGGAAGATCTGTACTCTTTACTGAAATATAACTGCTTCTTTGAAAACTTCTTTCAGTGGGCTCGAAGAGATTTTATGCCGCAGTAAAACAATTCATGAAATTTCAAAATCTTATGAAAGATATACAATTTTAACTATTTTGTAGCATGTGCTCATAAACTTGTTTTTCACAATTTTTCATAATTGTTTCTTCAAGTATCTTCAAGATTCATCATATTGACCAATGAATCTTCACATTAATCGTATCAGAGATTAATAAACCAGACTTACGCCTATCTTATTGTTTTGAGGCTGATTGTATAGTCCATAAATCCTTAGAAATTCTCTATTTACACACGGATTTTGTACATTTTCCCCTAAAATGAACTGCCTTGAGCGCTATAAGGCCTGTTGAAGTCGAGAATTCTAAATCTTATGCAATCAATAAGTATATCCAGTCGGTTACTGAAGCACGATAAGATTGTCTCCTGGTGTTGAAACTTCACCGAATGAAGTTAAATTTCCAACTGATGTTTATTTGGCATATCGAAGCCATTTCAGATGGGGATTTTTAGTCACGTTAAGAGAACTGTATAGATCTGAAAAATGTATTTTACCAAAACTTAAGCTACGCCCTTATCTCATCCAATATTCTCGTTACAACATGGCTCATTGTCGTTGCATCGCAAAACCTGTACATTGCTGCAATAGTCTAGTTAGTCATAAGATCATATGTTTCCGGACTAGAATATCGCCAGATTTACTTCTGACCGCAATATATCTGTGATGGCACTGAAATTGTCCTGCATATTATATTCAAAACGATTCTTCGGTTTTGTTTACTGACAGTATTATGTTTTGAAATTCAGATGAATCGACTGGCGATGTCAGCCACTGCGGAGGTTGCAATCGAGCAGTAGACGATTGTCGATGTCAGGCAATAGTCTACATATTTCATGAGGCGAACAGAAAATTAATCGAGTTAGAACTGCTTGAGCGATTAGTAGGAAATGTTCTAACTTGTTTGATACATATTCGCATCGAGAGTCACGTGTCTCGAGCTTGTGAGAGTAGTTTTGATGTTCTGCAGTTGACGTCTTTAGAAAACGTAAGTTTAAACCAACCATTCTAGGAAATGATGCGGCCTCCTCAAAGTATTTAATTTTTTATAGTGGCTTGAAACAGTCGTTATGAGCTGGTTAACTAGGATTTATTCTGGGGGCTCTTCAAAGTCTCCTTCCTTGAGCAGTAAGACACGAGAAACGATTAACAAATTCAAATATAAACTATCACACTTCCTTTATGAGACTTACACGCGAACAAGGATCGACCAACTGTTCAATATCATTATAGGTAACGAGCTCGTAACTAATGGTCGATACATTCTGTAGAGACTTTAGAATATTACCAAACTGGGAGAATATGTTTGGAATTTCAGAATACCCTGAATCCCAGCCGGCAATAGAGGATCTACGGATCGGATTGGAACGAACAGATTTACGAAAGACCTTAGTTGAGAGCCTACAAGATGCTTTAAAAACGAGACTATTACATCCAGGAGTGAACACTCCTGATATATTAACTGCCTATATAGCAGCCATAAAAGCATTGAGACAATTGGATCCCACAGGAGTCCTTTTGGAAACTGTTACTCAACCTGTTAAGTGAGTAGGATTTAACACGACCAGAAAGACTACTGCTTGAATGATGACAAGATTATCGCAAATATATAACTAGGCAATACCTAAGAAGCAGAGAAGACACAGTAAGATGTGTAGTCAGCGGTCTGTTGGATGATTCACCGAGCGATCTGGCTGACGAATTGGTAAAAGGTGAATCGTTGCAGCTGGAAGAAAGTTCTGTCGACGAAGAAGATGAAGACTGGGAAAAATGGACACCCGACCCAGTGGACGCCGATCCTTGTAAGTCGGGGGTTTGGACAGATGAAAGATGTAAACTTTAAATGCATGTAAAGACATGATATATAATGTGATTACTATTTGTAGCTAAATCGTATCAACGCCGAGTATCTGATATTATTTCCATGCTGGTCAATATGTACGGAAGCCAAGATCTATTCGTTAATGAATATCGAACGTTATTAGCTGACAGACTGCTCTCCCAATTGAATTATCACACTGAAAGGGAAATCCGTCATTTGGAACTGCTCAAAAGACGTTTCGGAGAAAACCAGTTACATTACTGCGAAGTAATGCTTAAGGATGTTTACGATTCTAAAAGAATAGATGGAAATATACAATCAGATTCTAGTTATGGCATTGAAGCCCAACTATTTCCTACATCAGCACTCATTCTATCCGCTCAGTTTTGGCCACCGTTTAAGGAGGAGTGGAAACTAGAATTGCCAAGACCTGTTCAAGATCAGCTAGCAAAGTACATGAAGGCGTTCGAAGCCCTTAAAGGGAATAGAACTTTGTGCTGGAAGCCACATTTAGGTAATGTCAACTTAGAGATAGAACTGAAGGACAGAAAACTGAATTTAAATGTCACCCCTATCCATGCCACAATCATCATACATTTTCAAAACAGAAGTGAGTATATTACACATACATATGAGACATTCCATGTGACTTCAGCAACCCAAAAAATAGTTTTATCTCAGAAAACTTTCATATATAGAGGTATAAAAATACAAATTTGAAATCACGTGGAACGTCTCATATACATATTTATTTGTATCGTGCTGCAATAGTAGTTTCCCGATGATGGTTTCTCAAGTATTTTTTATTAATATTGTTGTTCTTATATCAGATGAATGGACAGTGGATGAATTGAGTGAAAGGATCCACGTACCAGCTACGGTGCTTCGTCGTAAAATAATTTTCTGGGTATCGCAGGGTGTTTTAAAAGAAATATCAAGCGATAAATTTTTACTCCAAGAAGAAAGCGCGGCAAAAAATCGTTCGACTGCTGATATTGTTGAAGAAGAAGAAGTCGAGAGTGCAATGGCTTCCGCTAGTGATCAGAGAGAAGAAGAATTGCAAGTATTTTGGTCTTACATCGTTGGAATGTTGACTAATTTGGATTCTATGCCCTTGGAGAGAATTCATCAGATGTTGAAAATGTTCGCTTCCCAAGGCCCTGGAGCTGTTGAGTGTGGTTTACCAGAATTAAGACATTTTTTAGATAGAAAAGTTAGAGAACATCAATTGCTATTTTCCGGTGGACTGTACAGGCTGCCAAAATCATAATCAATGTACATATCTGTATCATGATCCAAAGCTGATTTTGATTAATATCGTGTAGAATACTTGGAATATTTTTTCCAGCTGGGGAAATACCATATTATTCCATCGTTGTATGTTTAGCACTATAATACTTTCTTCTTTTCTTTATTGATACTGTATATAGAGTATGGTTTCAATTTTTGTTTAAAAATGAAAGCTTTCAAATAAGAAATATATTGTGTTTTCTATAGCAATTCACGATTGCACTACTCCTTGCTAATCTATAGCTGGTTGGCATGATGTTTTTGGTTTTCTTTTAAAGTGCAAATTTACGTTTGAAAATAACATCAAGACCTAATTGTGCATTCCCTTTTAATCAACTGAATCAGTAATAAAGTTATTGATACTAATTGTGACGTGTGTTGAACCGAATAGAGCTTCTGAACATTAATAGTATTGAATTGTATAGATAAGGTATGAAAGCTATACTATAAGATAAATTTTACATTGAGAAACAATAAACTCAGGTTTATCAGAGAAATCCAGATATCATGATAACAGTATTAGTCAGTGTGAGTGGGTGGTTGTCTAGATGGTAAATCATTTATTGAGCATTGATTAGATATAGCCTGGATAACCAAAGGTGTAACATGTAAAACGATCAGCAGCAGGCAAAGTAAGAAAATCAAATAGTTTATCACTAAATGGCGATTTCGCCACTCGTACGACCTTTGTGCCTATTTTTAGGCACTGTGGGGTTGGTAAGTTACAAATCATGATTAATATCCCTAGTTGATTACGATTCTTTATTCCATACTGTGATTCAACAGATTGGTCTTAGAACAATGTTCGTGATCAGTTCTGAAAAGATTCTGATCATACTTAATATGGTTAAATCACAAATTTACAAGTTAATATAAGATCTGTTGTATTAGATACTTCAAGTTGGTGAAAATTTATTCATGTTTTAGGTACAAGGATTGATAGTTTTTACGCTAACTCTACTTGGGGTTTTGGTACATCTCTGTACCATCAGAGTAGCCGCGGATGAAACACTAACAGCTTTTATACCACTTGTGGTAGGACTGTACTTTCAGGGTAAACTTTGAAACAATAATCCTACTAATTTAACATATTCTAATCAAATTAGGTTAGATAAAATAATTACTAGGTCCTTTCTATTCATTAATTTATTTTTTACAGGATTGGATTGCCAAGTATATAACACGACGGTACTCCATAATAATTACTTTTCGGATCTTGTAACACCGGAATGGCTCTTTATTTGGATGACAATTTACATCGGAGTTTCCGGATTTTGGATTATCTCTAGCATACTCATAATGAACGGTAATTGCAGAAGTAACCCGTATTCATACGAATACGACCTCAGATACACACCAAACATCTTTTCTAAGTCCTTGATTGGCTGTCCAATAGCAAACAATTACCAATTTCGACTCTCAGCTACCTCAACACGACTCTTGGTGGGCGGGCGTTAAGAATTTACCCCGTATATAAACAAGATAGCAATATTTGATCGTCAATTAATTAAAGAACCGCTGAAATCTGCATCATAATTAGGGAATACTTGTCCAAGTAACGGACTTATCCTAATTCTTAACACGTAATTCTTCTCAGATAATTTCCATGAATCGAAGACGCTGCACTATTACCTTCCATTTTGGATTACACTAACACTTGGAAATTGCGTAATGGATTTTGTATTGGCTCTTTATTTCGGATTCGACTATACCAATCTTATTGTGAGTCCAGATATATACTTAGAGTAAAGAAACTCGTCCATTAATTGTATAGACTAATATATTTGTGGATTTACTTGATATCTATTTCTTATAGTCCAATACTGAGGTCAACGGCACTATGCTACTGCCTGTTGTTCCTTTTGCAATGATGATTTTATCACTGAAAGGAGTTGTACTGTGGTTGATCAACTTTTTTGGCAGTATATTTGCCATAGTCGCTTTGCACAACTTCATAATCCATAAAGACGACAGTCAACCACTGTTTTTAGAACGAGCCGGATTTCTTGACCGAAGTCCTATTAATGGATTTGCACCGATTGAAATGCCAAGGTGATTTCAAATTGTGTAGTTTATTCAATAATGAAATTTGTAGAGAGTTGAGAAATTATTCTGCACTGAAAATATCTGACTAAATTGATTTTTTTTTGTTTTTATCCAGGCCGACGACTCTGAACTTGAATTCAAACTCGAACAACCAAAATATTACAACGGTGTCAGCACTCCGTAATTATTACATGGATCATCAAGAACCTAGAAGCGATTTGCAATCTCCAATTTCAGATGTCCCATCATTGAGCAAGTGGAGGAGACCAACTCTCTGGGATATACCAGATCCTGATTACAGTCCAACATCGACGGTAACTCGTTTGAAAAATGAAACGGATTCTCAATCTACCGGACTACGACATAGTCTATATAATCCGACTTTACCTTTAAGGCCGAGTTTGAAGAGAACTCAACAGCACTATGAAAGGAAGGAGGATATTAGTCTATAGAATCTTAGGAGGGGCATATTGTATTTCAACGCTCACCGGACATGACCCGGTATTACCTCACCGTTTTCAGTCATTTGCGCACAAACTATGTTATTACCTCGAACGAATTTCGACTGAAAATCAGAAGTTATAGTGATCTTCAGTTTTGTAGTAAGCATAAGAATACCCACAAGTGTGAGCGTCCTGACTCTTAATTACGTTTATTGCATTCGGGATTAGCAGACCACAAAGACCTTGAAATTATATGTGCAATTGGTGTGGAAACGAATCTATCATTTTTTCGTTATAAAAGTATACAGTAACTGATTACGTTCACTCTTTGATAACAATCATGAATTCAACATATCGCTATATGAGTTTCACTCACTTTCTACCTGATAATAAATAGTAAGTGAATTAAAGAGGCTAATATCACGGTCGTAAATGGGTAAATAACAGTCGGTATACTTTTCCAATTGAATATACACATATTATTCAGGTATACGGTAATCACATTATTGCTAAGCTATCCATCTAAGTAACATGTTTATAAAATACAACTGTATAAAGAGATATGTACGCCTGGCGTGTTTGATTCTAACCGATATGAAGTTGGCCCCACTGTCTTCTGTCTCTTTCTTTTCCTATGTAGCCACGAAGGATAGAAGAGGACAGAAGACTATGGTGCCAACTTCATATCGGTCAGAATCAAACACGCCAAGCGTACATACATGCATACATAACGTTGAATACATACTTTATAACTATTAGCTATACTTCCGACGTTTGGACGCATCCAAACGATCACGTTTTCAGCTAATCAGTCGTGTCCCTTGGTATCTATTAATTAACATTCTTCTTTGTTGACAAAAAATAGGTTATGAAATCAGAAGAACTATTTATCATAAAACTGGTCGACAGTTCGACACAGCACAGACCGTTTCAGTTACATATCAGAAACGTTACTAGTTTTCGTTCCCACATCGTTTCTTGATTTTCGAAAAGTTACGTTTGAGTTATAGCATGCTTGATTACTACTTTGAAACGTTACAAACAGATATCTTTCGGAAATATAACAGAAAGCTTATAAAATTATATTTCAAAAGATGTAACAGAAACATTTCAAAAGGATCGTTTTACCCACGTAGTAGTATCGCACTCGCCGGTAGAGGTACGTTGGGCGTAATGTTCTCTCGGAAGTAAAAGTGTGCCGCCTGAAACCTGTGTGAAACGTTCTGTGTTGTATAGGGATCTCCGAGTTTTAACAAACACTAATATTAATTACAATTTACAATAAACGCTCTGTCTCTGTTGATACTGAGCACTTGTATGAGAGTGATTCTACGTCAAGGTCTAACGTACGGTTCACCAGATCCAACGTACCTCTTTGGCGTATGATCAACAAACGATCTATACTTTTTAATAATCTCGATAAAACCGTCCTTCTGAGGTATTGTTCGTCTGTAACTTATCCTCTGCCCTCTAACGTATGGACTATTCTGGACCCCCGTCCTGTGGTGAAGAGGATTTCCATACCGTGTTGAATGTGTCTTAATTCGAGGTGGTGGAACAACTCGAATTCCTCCTGAGCTCGGACGTACAGGAAACTCTTGACTTTGTGGTGAATAGCCGTGCCTCGGAGCGTAGGGGCTGTAGGATTGATCCACACCGTCTTCGGAATGAAGACTTCTTGGATAAGAACCATGGTACTGTTTTGATGAAAATTTTGTAGGGTTGCTCAGATTTTCTAATTGAGGATAAGGAACTCGGTGAGGATTACCGACCGCGGTTATTGTCTGAGGACACTTTCTATCTCTTCTGTACGTTAAAGGCCGTTTGAATATTTTTGGATTCGGAACTCTTCCGTGCGGATATTTTATCCCGTAATTTTGACCTTGCTTGATCTTATAGTTCACCGGACTGTAATATGCCCCAAATTTTGTATGCGATTCGTCGTAATCCGTTCCGCTTCCGACGCCGTAATCTTCGGCTTGGTAATCGGAGTGACCGTTATAATCTTGATGAGGTATTTTATTTCGGGGATTGTAAAACGGGCCCGATCTTCCATTCTGTCCTCGGAGGTGCCCGTTGTGAGTGGGGGGGTTCTTTTCTCTTTGACGGTAAACCTGATCTTGCTGCGGACTCGGCATGAACGGCTTTGCAGCACTGGAACCTGCAAATCCGAGTTTGTACTGATCCGGTTGATTATAGGGCTTGATCGGAGCTGCATAATCGTCTATATATTTTGAAAGGGCGTGGCTATTAGATTGTTTTCCGGGGCTAGGATCCGTTGGATAATCTTCGTCTTCTCTGAAGGAACCGAAGCTATTGGTCCTGACATCCTCCAAACGTTCTTCGCGGACGTTATGCTTCACGTACTTTTCCTCGATCCTTTCTCGTTCCGGATGAGATTCTGACTCCGTTGGGTAAACCGGAGCTTCGATGTCGTCGTTTTCAGCATCAGTAAACGAAGGGGGATTGTACCTCATGCTCTCTTCCATAGGATCAAAATATTCGTTCTCTTTGTTCCTGGTATCATCTGTATTTAATTCGCCGCCATAGCCGCTCACTAAGGCGTCGTAGTACTTGGCGTACAACGAACCATCGTTTAGCCTTTCCTTGTTAGTCTCACTTTCTCCGAGATATCCGTTCTCTGACTTCTGAAGTATTATCTGTACATCAGCGCCTTTAGAGTCTTGGTAGGCGAAGTCGTTGTCCCCCATGGTCTTCGGAGTTGAAGCTGTGGGCGTCGATGCAGTGGTGAACACCGCTGACTGATACTTTTTGGGACGTAGGTAAGACGTGTCCTTATAGGGCCGCGACTTTGACGTCGTAATGTCGATGGTAGAAACGTCGGGATGCACCGTCACTACGTCAACGTTACTGCTCGCATCGTTGGCATTGTCATCCAATTTCATTGTCCCCCATTCGCCTATTCGAAAGGCGATTCATTAAGGGAGAAGTATAAAGGTATGCAATTCAAATAACACTAATCGTATGGAGCATATTATAATATAAATCCATTCGAATTCTACAAGACGAAATGGAATAGACATATTCAGAAATGAAAAGAAATTGGAATGACATTCATTTGCGAATGTTGATAAAATTTAATAATACAGTTCCTTATTTTGGAGAAAAATGTAGACTGCACATTACTGTACGCACAATATAGCAGAGCTTTTTGATTCGACTCAGAAAGATCCATACGACCCATTGTGTGACAATCATGTAGTTGCGTTGAAAAAAAAAGCTGAACTTGATTTCACACATTCATTTGTTGTGTGAATCACCGAGGACTTATCCAGACTCACCGCACTCGACGGCACACGGGTACATCTTTTCCTTTTCGCCTCGATAGTAGAGCGGGTGCAGGTGATGCTGTCGAGAAATGTTTCTGATTCAGACCTCGACTTCGCGTCATATGCAAGTTGTCATAAGCAATAGATGCAGAATTTATAATTGAAATAATTGCTATCAGATTAACCGATTCGTTACAGTACCGGCTGTCAATTGTGGAAGGTTTTCTTTTAACTAAAATAATTGAAGTCTAGAGTCATCGCCCGTTTCTATAGGTATATACAGTCTCGCAGTATTTTTTCGGTTCATATAATAAGTGAAGAGGCATGTACAGATCACTTTTCGTCTAAGTCTAGTTTAATTCAATCTGAAACCTAAAGATCCAGAAATTGCGTTATCCCGACGCTAAAAGATGGTAAGACTTTCGTAATTGGTTGTAGTCAAAGATCGTACCTCCGTACTTTCTCGACGATCAAAAAAAAAAGAAAAAAAACTTCTGCAAGGCTAACGGTCCTCAACGAGTCTGTCGCGCTTCTGATCAGAAATCTACAGAATGCAGGCTAAAGCAAATATATTTTTTGTTAATTTCGCTGTATACCAGATAGCAACGTTGTACATAATTAACTCATGTTTTACCCCAGTCTAATAAGAACTCAATACGAGGCCGTTAACCGATCTCGGAATAAAAAACAAACTTACTCCGTATCCAATGCCAGCAGTTACTTCGTTTTTCGGATAAGAATACTTCTTCATCATAGCATCCATCAACGAGTTCGACCCCGACAAAGTTCTTCTGTAAAAGACATTAACAATTCATCTGGATTTCGGAATACTTCAAAAGCGACGATTTATCTATACGTATACGCTGTACATTTATTCATTATGCCAGCACGGCATCTTCGGTAAATAATTGCTTCATTGCAGTCTACCTAATTACCGTGAGATTGTGAGATATTGAAGACGCGACAAGATCAGTTGCCAGGAAAAAATATCTGTAGGTACGTTGTTCTGGATAACTATTGTATTCCATTATTTTATACTGCACATTTACAAAATCAGAAAATTAACAGAAAATAATTTTGATACATATTATTGTAAAACATCATCATTTTCCATAGTTAATTTCCAGATTCTCTGTTGTAATTCAATTGAACAGTGAATAGATATACTATGCCAGCGAATTGAAACAAATTATAGTCAATCCACTATCCGAAGATTTCAAATTGAAATAAACTGTTGATGAAAATAATTGAAAAGAAATTATTATTCTAACGTGAAATGGATTCTTTTTAATTCGCTTTAATCTGAAATCTTTCGAAAATTTACTTGACCAATTATTGGTTTATTATTAGTTTACTGGAATAACACGTCGTACCATCACATTAGTTCGACACAAAACATGGAGCGTGGGAGATCGTTTATTATTCGTTAAAGAAAAAAAAAGAAAAAAAGCTAAGACTCAACGTCGCGTGTCACTTAATTCTCTCGCTGTCGGGAATTAACATAACGGGTAACTGGCACTCCGCGGTCACACACCCTAAGCCATGGTGTATATCTATATACGTGTTCAATTATCTACGCAGTTGCCAGTTATACCATGAACACCGTGTAAAAGTAGATTTTAATCGCGACAATACCGTGCTGTACTAGTTCTGCATTCTTTTTCTTTGCCCTAAATTTCAACAGAATTTTTCAGACAATGGTGCAAAGCACATTAACTGCATATATTAAAAATTGAAGCCACTATGCCGTGTCAATTGTTAAATGTATTATAATATGAAGGCATTCGTGTGGGTGGAATAAAATTGCGAGTAATAAGACGTGTATAATGTATAAATGTGTGTCTGACAATGAAAACACTTGAAAAATTTTCGACACTTTACGCAGTGATTCGATTTTAAATTAGTTTTTACACCTATATGTGTATACATAGTATATCGCTTGACTCATAAAAAAGGTCCGTAAACGACACTCTTACGACCTTCGGCAATTCTCGAAGGCAAAAGATTGTATATTCTTTCATTTTCGACATTCGACTAAAAAACCTGTGAAATGGAAGAAAATGTCGACATTGAAAACTGAAAGAAATTAAAAGCAACAGTGCGTAAGCGCCGGAGGTACGCTCTTCGCTGTTCAGAAAAATCAGATGAAATAATTCAAAAGAGCATATCCGCCAAAAATATTTAATTGGTGGTTAAACTTCTAGTTTGGCGGATACGTGCTTTTGGCATTAGTCCGAAAATTAGTTAGTGGCAAAAGAGCGTATCGGCAGCGCTTAGGTATGTACGTATTTTTGCCTTCAAATTTTTGACTAGAATAGTTTACCGATCGAATGACAAAGAAAAAGATATACGCCCTTCTGCAATCTAAATTGCACTTTTCGTCGGTCAAGACCTTCTACCACTAGTCAGGCGATATAGTGTATGCTTACCTAAAATCGTGTTTCTTTTGATCCGCCGACACTCCTTGGATTATCAGATTAATCAGCAATAATAAAAGCCGATGACAACTCTGCAACAGTATAATACGATTCATCATCGCGATCAGTTATTGCCCTCAATAATTTTTTTTTTGCCGATATAGTGTAAGAAGATTCAGAGCATGGATATGGTCAAATTCGGTGTAATAATAGGAAGATATTCTACTACAATACTTATATATGTGATTATTAAGAAAAACGAACATTACAGCGAGCATTATATTGCCCGAAATTCTTTAAAATCCCTAATGTACGTCTTACATATCTTTGATACTGTAAAACACGTGTTATTGAATAGGATTCATGACGCGTGTTCACTGCAGTAGTAGGTAGAGTACAAAGAATCAAAATCAATGTAACAATCAGTCTTATCATCGCGGAATAATAATAAAACACTTTAAAAAACTAACGTCACATAAAGTATTATTCACACATTTGAAGATTCCCGTTTTTTGGGCGATTCTCGGCATAGGCATTTATGATTGAAACGCAGATACGACGATAAATTGTTGCATTTTTACCAAAAACAAAAATTGAAAATACAAAAATAATTATCGTACCGGGACTCGGAGTCGCATTTTGCCTAAGCTTCGTACTTCTTCTTGATCTGCGGGACTTCCCGCTGTTTCGTCGAGGTAGACGCGTATGAAAATGAGCCGCGACCCGCGAAGACGCGGTCCTTTTGTTTATCATCTTTATGGTTGTTATACGCTCCACTTCATTTAAGTTAAAGAACGAAGAGCGAAGTGATCTACCTCCCGCTTTTACAATCCCCAGCCATACTTCTCCGTTGGTATAATAACGATCAGTTCTATGATCTATCCTGTAATATTTGATGAAACTTCTCGCTCTACCGCGCGTCACTCCTTCTCTGCAGATCTGTTAAAAGAAAGTTCTCATGATCCCGGACGTACTTTTAACGAGTCTCGGTAATTGGGTTTGGTATTTACACCTACCGCACAGCCTCACAGCCATAATTCACTGGCTGCAACGCTGCATTAAAACTCTTTCTGTGCTCAGCAAGGTATTCTGACAATTACTATAATGTCCGTTCATCCAGAAAGTTACATTTTTAGAATCCATAAAGGAATTCACTCCTTTATCGCAATTAAATTTAAAACCATCGTGCACGGTATCTTTAAATCTAGCAAATTCTCCCCCGTATTACTGAATTCACAATATTTGGTAATTTATTGATAAGTGTGTATACCTAGTTCCTGTTTTGCCGTTCAAATTTTATACATCCATCTCACATAATATACGTGACTGTGAATAATATTATAAACTATATACAGTGGCAGCGAAACGAATAATGTTTGTGAAAGCGGATAAAATCATCTTCCCTTTCGACCGCTGAATCGATTGTTATATTGTTTAGTTTTACGCGATTGCACTTGAATTTCTTAATTCAATAATGCGGAAAATTTGAGTGCGATACGGTCATTTCCCACCGCTATTCGTCTCGCTCGTTTCTATTTTATAATGAAAATTTTTGACCGCATAAAAATCATTATTTGTTCTCCATCATCTGATTATCAGCTGAAATGATTTGATACATTTTTATTGATCTAACATGCATCATTTAAGAGATCGATTGCAATTTGCAGTCCTACGCTTCATACAACCTATACCTATATAGAATGCTCCATCACAGATGGAAAATGCACTACAATTCATCAAGGAAGAAAAAATATTCTGCTTTTAGGTACAAACCAGTAGCTAAACTGAAGCGAATGTAAGAGGATTGATTTTACGGCAAAACGAGTACTTTTCAATTAGTTTTAATATGAAATGTGAAGAAGAAGAATTGAAATGGATTCTTTTCACGACCTATACCAATCCCTATTTCTCAAAATACGATATTGGCCATCGTATATTTGGAATGCGTATTCTTACTGATTCGTTTATGTTACGTTAGTTCCTAATTTCAAATTGAATGAACTACAGCAGTTTAA
Organism: Tenthredo amoena; assembly: GCA_963966615.1. Lineage (NCBI taxonomy): Eukaryota > Metazoa > Arthropoda > Insecta > Hymenoptera > Tenthredinidae > Tenthredo > Tenthredo amoena. The sequence goes on along the minus strand of OZ016488.1, from coordinate 9,941,564 downwards.
AAAAAATGATTTTGTTGTGCGTAGTTCCCACTCTTGCAGAATTCAAACCACTAGAATCCGTTTCAATCAATTTTAGTTTGTTCTCATATATTTCGTCGCGAAAAAAAGCCGGATAAAACTTTATTCTTGTAATTTATTGAGAATTCAAGACGCAGTTAATTCTCACAATGGGCATTGACTTAAGATATCAATGAGTAATGCACGACTCATTATATTGAACATTTTTCAAATCTACATAGTTTGCCTCGTCGAGACACGATCTACAAGTCAAAAATGAAACTATGCGTAATTGACATAAGTAAATAAGATTCAGTACGTGATCATAATCAGTCTACAATTCAAAACGTTAATTCGATAAAAATCAAAATCTTATCCATAATTAGTTCTCACTCTAGAACATTCTCGGCAATAATCAATCACACAATTGAACTCAAGTGCGTGCGCCATAATGATAACTCTCCGATTAACCGAGCGATGGCAGCACGATACCTATGGTAAATATATTGATCAAGTTAGACTTTATTAATGCTGGTAATCTTAACGTCGAACTATTTAACGTATCATCTGCGAAGACTAATATAAAAATATCAATTTTCGCGACTAAAAATCACCGAACAATACGGTCGGATTACAACTACGTAATAGGTTGGCTTATGACGTCATTCCTGAGTTACATAGCGTCATCGGCCAGTCTATTGTGGGAAATTTACCAGATCAAGGTAACATCTAATTCTAATTATGTAATATCATTAACGACGTTTAATAAACTGGGAATAAATTAAACGGATAGAATATCTCCCGTAATCTAAAAAGCTCCGGGATTGAAAGAACCATTTTGTTTGGCTCAGGCGACAGAGATTCCCCTCTTAACCCATTGCGCTTAGGCAGACATAGCGATCATCTAAAACCCATCAAAATAACATGTAAACATACGGGCCATAAACAATTCCATGGCCTCAGCGTGGTCGATAATAAGAATTCAATGATTCTTACGAGTATATCGATCTTTAAATCTACGGTGTTAATAATAGCTAAATAAATAAAATTAATTTATAATAGAAACACGACTGCACCACTGAGATTCAGTCTGCAACTCGGTTCTCATTCCGTTTGCCACCTACGAATAGCGACAAAATCGTCGCACACGTTTGGGTTTGTTTCGGAATAAATTATAACCAAAGACTCGAAACAAATTTTTCTGTTTTATGTTTGATAATCATTCCAAATTGTTATTTCCCTAAATATAATCGTCCGATTTCGTATTATAAATGAATACAGGGATATGTTAGTGATAATATTCACACTACCGCTACTCGAAACAATTTAATGTTGACTCACATACCTTCAATTTTTAGCTCCTAATAACAACACGATCATAATTTTAATAATAATAGTAATAATAATAATAATAATAATAATAACAACAACAACTATAATAATAAGGACAAGCATTTGTTTGAATAAGAAAGAATATATGGTTTGAGAACAGTGACATAAACAAGAAAGAAGAGTAGAAAAAAAAACTACTCTGTCACCTTTATTTTTTATTTATTTATTTTTTTCATTCTTGCTTTCAGTTGAATTCATTAGACTCGTCTAATAACGAAGCGCATATATCTGAGCAGTATGTCGATGCAGCAATTTTGTCTACGATGGAACAATCATCAACCAAATTTCATATCAGTATTTTCAAACTTATTGAACAATGAAACATTGGTTGATGTTACACTCGCTGCTGAAGGGAGACATCTTCAAGCTCACAAAGTTGTCCTATCGGCTTGCAGTACATACTTTCAATCTTTATTCACTGTTAATCCTTGCCAACATCCTATCGTTATATTAAAAGACGTCAAGTTTTCAGACCTTAAAATAATGGTCGATTTTATGTATTACGGAGAAGTCAATGTCTCGCAAGATCAACTACCCTCCATCATCAAGGTAAATGTTTCTTTATAAACATTGGACAAGAAAATTCGATTTTCTCTCTATAGAATTTTTCAGTTCTCCAAGTTTTACAACCTACCCTATAATTAGTCAGAGTTCTGTGTCATCGTGTTTCAGAATTAGACACAGTCGCAGTATAAACACTTAATGCAAGGATTTGAATCAACCTGTGCTGTGATTTTAGATATTTGGGTCTGTAATTGCTCAAGAAACAAAGCGCTCTCTGATGGATCGATAACTTTTTGATAGTGCAACCATGACTCGAGTAATCAATTTTTCACTGCCAAATTCTTAAGTTTACAAACTCTTTGTTTCTACTCTATTTCAATTTCCTAGAACAAAAATCAACGTGTCAAAAAGTCGTCTGTTCATCGGATTTAAGTTTGTGTTCTGAACAATTAGAGACCTAAATATCTAATATCAAAGCAGCGGTAGATCCAAATCCTTGCCAAGATCCAATCCAAGTGCTTTTACTTTGACTGCATTTAACTCTGAGCCCCGATGACGCACAATTCATAACTTTCACTTGATCATGGTTTGAAAGACTAGCAAGCTTCTGTAATAAAAACTGGTCGCTTAAAATAAAATTTGGAAATTATTAAACATGAAAAATGATATACGTATTTCGCGACTAAGAATAATCTTTTTATGAAATTTTTCAGACTGCTGAAAGTCTGAAGATCAAAGGTCTTGCCGAAATGCATACAGCGTCTGTAACAAAGTGGCCAAGTGGTAGCAGCGAACCAGGCGGAGGTGATAGAGGTGAATCTTGTTCTCCTAGTCCGTCACCTTTGTCTCCTTCGTTGAGACGAAAAAGGCTGAGGAAAACATCTACTGGTTCCACTTCTGGTTCGGGTGAAAAGTCAGAGGAAATAAACGAAATTACATTAGTAGCTACCAACGTCGTCAAACCTGAGCCATCAATTATATCGCAAGAAGGCGGTGATCATTTACGAAGACCGTTGAATGCCAGCACAGAATCACAAGGAAGTATCGACGAAGACCAAATATCAATCGTAAGTTGAAGATATTGGTTTTTCTCCATCTCATATTGTTAAAGAATGAGATTCTTCGTTATGATAACCGAAATTCCTGGGAAACCTTGGAAAATCAAGAAAAGTCAAAGAATTTGATAAAAAAGGTGGAATTTAGAGTGTCAAACTGAAATATTTTTGGATAATGCATCAACTATGAACTAAAAGATGTTTTCTTTATATTTTCTAATTGAATTCTCTTCACTCATTTACAGAATTCTACCTTTCAAGTATTCAATGAATAATAATTGGTTCAAGTAATTTTCTGATACGTTATAAAATCATGTATCCTCATATTCACATTATTCGCATAAGTCAATGTATAAATTTGATGATAGATGAGTAATATGGAAAGTAGTTCTGCCACTACTCCGGCACAAAGCGAGGGATCGATGCAGGATATAAGTCAACAATCTGCTGGTAATGCAGCGCAGAGTTCAGCTGTGTCTCAACCGCCAGCTCATCAAGGTAGGATGAATTGAAAAATGGTATATTTATCATTGTTTCTTAGTCATAGCCTCAATTATGTTTCGCAAAAATTTTGAGAGTTTGCAGATATATTTTCAACATTGCCGGGAGTCTATAACATGTTTTAAATTTTCTCATAAATTTGTCTGTTATTGAACCATTCTACACTGTGGAAAAATTGTTCAAGTACAGAACTACAGAAATACAATGAAACAATTAGAAAAAAATTCATCGATTCTTAACAATAATATAAGATTTGCATCTTGAAGATTGGACTTTTGAAATCGGTACTTCTGCAATTAACTTCAGTTGGCAATAACCACACATTCAATATTTATTACATTAATTCAATAGTTAGCTACGACAACTTTCACAGAAATTCCAGAAAGACTAATATAAAAATTATAAACAAATGCTCAGATATAGATGTTTAATTTCAAAGCACTTTTAGACAAAGACGAATCTATTAGATTTTGTCAATTTCAGTCCATGTTGGCTTCTTCTTTCAGAAAACTATTCCCTACAATTAGTCTTGTTACTCAAAATCGAAAGCGATGTAATCTTCCGTAATTAAATACTCAACAATAAAACATTATAAGTAAATTTTCTCACCGTGAAGTTGTAGGTATTAAGTTTTTGAACCAAATAAGCAGACCTAAGATGAAATCGACAGGATCTAATAGATTTTTTTTTATTTCAAAGTGGTTTAAAATGAAACATTAGTATCTAAGTATTTGTTTATAATTTTGAGATTTTAAGTTCAAGAATTTCTAGGGAAGCTCTTGTAGTTTACGAGTAAATAAATGTGATGAATATTCAATGTGCGATTAATACAAATTAATTTAAAATTAATTACAAATTTACTGATTTCAACAGTCCAACCTTCTTAACACACATCCCAAGTATTACTAGTACTGTTGTACTACATTGGCATCATTAGAAAATTAACTCTTAAAATATTTCATCTTGCCTAAGAAGTATCAGAAATTTTTCTTCCTGAATATTCAGTCCTTTTTCTTTTTTAGCATCTTTCGTCTAAGCTCATAAATAATTCTATAAAGATGAACCAGTATATTAGATGATTATTTAACAAAATTTGGTAAAACCATATAATAATTTGGAATATTTTTAAAATTGATCAGGGTGTGTATATTAGAGAATATTATTTGTTTGCGACATCATATATTTTCAATGTAGTTCATTTATGCGTTAATTTCGGAATTTTAAAGCCAGGTAATGGGCTGCAGAAGAAAAGTGACTAAAAAAAGTTGTTTTGATACTTATTTGTACATTGTATAGCAAAGCGGCTAGGAAAAGCGAAAAGTATATTATTATTTTCAGTTGAACAATCGATTTCGTTATACTAGTAACATTTCTATTCTGGTAGGTATTTTAGATTGCATGTTGATATTTATGGTGTATAGATATTAGAAAATATTACATATGCTGGCACAGATGCGTTCAAGTATGTTGCACATTGGATCAACAGACGTTTGACATGATAATAGATCGATAACAGATCCAAAGATTAAAGAATATTGATATAAATAATTCATTCATAAGATCATCATGGCACACAGATACATAGCACACAGTAAAAAAAAATGTCTATCATATTCATGATAACTATATGCATCACCTCCCTTATAACTATGTGCATATGTGTGCTCTGTCTTGGCCTTTTGGAAAAAGAAAAAAAAAAAAAAAAAACAGCAAAATTAACATGATTTGGATAATTTTGTGCTTGGAAATGTATCTGTGCCATGCCATAAGTTTTTCTTTACAATTATATATTTACCATTTTCTTTTTATAAAGTGACTTGTCTTATTAGCAGTAAAAATTGAGAATTCTTTCAGAACTTATACTTTCAATCCGATAGCAAATTTTTTACATACCTAATTTAATCAATTTTACTTTACTCAATCATTGGATGAAAATTTCAAGCCATACCATATTCATCAAGCACTCGTGTATTGCATTCAAGAGAAAGCAAACGTCCTTTTTTTTTCTTTTTCTTTCCTTTTCAATTCACAACCATTGTTGCCCTGACCAAAGAAAAATTGGTCTGTCCCGCAGGATTGCAATGGACAATCATGGAGCACACGTATCCACGTTTCGCTTTGTCGTCATGTCAAACGAATCTGTCGATCCAAGCACCATCAGCTTTTACGACACCTGAAATAACGACGCCGCCACCTGTCAGTGGTCAGTACTCAACTACAAGCACAACTGCATCCAGCTGCGCTCTGACCAACTATTCAAACTCTTCTCATTCAACGGTTCAACACTCCTCAGGCGGGACTACGCCACCAGCTCCGTGTACAACAAACTGCCAAAGTCCTTGCGCTAGCCCACAAACAGCAAACAAAAGAAAAAGATCTACAAATCCACAAGCTGATGAAAATTTTATTAGAGCTCTAGACGCCGTTCGGTATGGGGGGATAGGTTTTTGCAAGGCGGCACGTATGTTTGGTGTTAATAATCGAACTCTTTGGCTCGAGTATAAGAAGCGGGGATACCCTAACAATCGACCCAGTGTCAAATCCAGGGTGAAACAAGAAGTTAACGCTTCGCCACCACCGACTCAACTCAGTCAGCCCATTAATTCTCAAAGCCCTTCGCCAATGGGGCCACCGTCTACCCCACACAGTACTCTGAATGCTCATCCCACCCATACCATGCACATGGCACATACACCGCATACAATGTTGAGTGGATATCTAGACAACAGACACAGTGATTTTGCCCTTCAGAGTACAGCCATGCCTATCAATTTACATGGTGTCAATTATAATTCCATGTGAACTGAACTGCATTCGGATAGGAACCAGTATCATTATTAAAATCTGCCGTACAACCGTTTTATTATTTAGTTAATAATCTGCTCGTGATAATGTCCTCTGTACGTTATTCAAAAACGATGATACAAAGTAGGTTTGATATTTATGAAAAACATCAACAACATAACATGTATTATCAGATTGACAAAGAAATAATTTTCTATCATTTCATAAATCAATATTGTTATTGTCAAATTGGTAGCTACTTTTCGTCATGATCATTAATTTCTTGAAGTACAATCTGTGTAGATTATACAACATGGACAAAATGATTCGAGAAATAGATGGATTCGTTTTGTTTTAATCCACATTTCTAAACAGCTATGTCACTTGTGCATTTCAATTCACATTTATCTCCTTGTAGTTTAAGAGTTTCTAATTTCGATTACACTATATAATAAAGTAATAAAATATTTATCATCACTAGAATGAAAATAGTTAGGAGTTGTAACTGACAGTTGATTATTCCAGCTTCTACGGCCGGCTTATACTGAACTATAAAGAAAATGAAAATAGCATTATGATTTAAGCGGTTCAGAAACCTCTTAACAAAAATCTTCATCTTATTATAATCATTTTCATAGTTATATAGTATAAACTCCATAGTATTACCGTATTGTTCCCAATATAAGTCGACAATTTTTTTTCTTCTATCAAATACTGAATGTGAGTCGAGTTTTATGATAAAATTCTCACCACAAGAGTATATTGTCATATAAAGTCATAGATTGCATTTTTTTCAATTCTTTCGGCAAGGCATTCATTGAGTATTAACAAATTGCGAATAACGATACATCAAATGAGTGGAAATTAGAGTGGAAATGGATATTTCGAGTCCAGAAGGAGTGAAATACATGGGGGTCAAAGAAAAATCAGTAAAACAGAAGAATTGGAAATAGTCATGACACAAATTTTAAGTTGATGGTAGTGTGGATAGCGAAAACACCATTTCATGAAAATTTCAAATATCAGTCGAGGAGTGATATCAGGAACAAAAAACCTTGACTTATATTCGAAGCAATATGGTAATAGATTTTTGGTCGAGAATGTGTGGATATATATTTGAAGACATAATCACTAGCAGAGAAGATCACGATGATACACTAGTTTAAGACATTATTTCGAACCTATTTCTTTTTTAAATCATTGCATCCTATATTTACATTTAAAATCATATAATTATTCTGTAATTTGTGAAAATTGTTCTTTTTTGGTGAAAGAAAGAAGCCTGATGATACATTGAACTGCATATTTCTAAGTGTCCTTGGTATTTATACTTGACGTGTTTAATTATGACTGGTATGAAGTTGACTCCACAGTCTTTTGTCTCTTTCCTTCTCTATGTAACCATGAAGGAGAGAAGATGACAGAAGACCATGGTGCTCACGTTACACGGGTCCTGATTGAACACGTCAAGCGTACTTAACTAAGCGATGGTGGTACCTTATTTGTAAACATTTTATGGACAATTGTATTTTTTATTTTCGTAACGGCTAACTATTATACTTATCAACTGCTGAATATTAATTTTCTCTTTTGTTTAATACCAATCGCACTTAATGTAAAATTACTATTGTACTTATGTGCTTAGTGGTATTGTTAGACTTGGCAAGCTTACAGAAATAGTATGTATTATGTATGCGCACAATCAGTGGTAGTTTGGTAGCTATATTTCAAAGTTACTGTTAGAGGGATCCATCCTCAAATAAATTCAATCCTTAATTCAGATCAAACTATTTCTATATTTCTAGAATGCGGCACCTCACGACTATTGTATTATTATTCCTTGTCACAAGAAACCGTTAATTATTCATAATTCCTTGTGGGAACATAGGGAATATCGACCTCTGGTGAAGTCTTAACAAAATTCAAATCAAACTATGGACTTAAATTTATACATCGCTTTTCTCCTCGTTGACATCATAGGATAAATATAATAACCACATTCCACCTACCCACCTATCTCAGTAGTAAATGCACTATCTGAGTGTTCATTGAATTTGTCTGATATTAGGTAAATATCAGCAATGGAAGAATAATTTGTTAACAATATAGCATCTGAATTACCGCTGAATATTTGTCCTTGGGGAATAGTATTTCAACTAAAAAATAAAAATAAACTCAATGCAACAAAATGTGTATATTCTCTAGACGCTATTTATTGAATTGTGTAAATAGTTATCAAAATCGTAACAAGTTTAAATAATAATACACTTTAGGGCGTCTTTGTACGTATATACATTAGCCACATGTAGTAGAAATTTTAATTGTTCAATAATATTTATCCATGTTCACTAATTATTCATAAAACAATTTGTTATTCAGAATAGTAGCATATATAGGTATAGAGATCTGGTAACTTAGTTGTTAGAATTTTTGTGCAAATGTGAGAGAAAAAAAAACATTTATGGCAGGATTTTGCTTTTCATATTTAGAGCAATAAAAAATAAACATAATTATTTACTTCTATTCTATTCATCGGTTTGTTATCCCTTTGCATAACTTTATAGTGCTTACTTCGGATACCATCTATAAAGATAAGGATTGTGTAGTATTTCGCTATCAAACAATATTCTACGCAATTTTAATTTCAAAACAAAAAATATTACCCAGGTACTGTATGTTGAATCTATAACGGAAATCGTTACGACAAACAAAGTTTAAAATATAACACCTTGCCTCTCCTTCTATCGAAAATCAACACATTCTCGTTATAATTGATACTTAAGTCATGAGGTAATTGTACTATATATTATCAATCGAAATGTGTGCACAGGGCTTATGAAGGATATCATAGAGGTGTATTTTCATTCCTCTCCATCCATATCACGTAGAAAGGTCGAACTTATAGTATAAATTGTTTGTTGTCAAACATTCTGAGTGAATAGTGTATCGGTAGACTCATACATTATTTCTACTGCCCATTTCAGCTATCCAATGCAAACAAGCAGGATCAAAACGTGGTCGGCTACTAATGCGTCAACCCCGTGTTAAAAAAGAGTCAGAACCAGGTCATCCATCGCCGGACAGTGAACCAGGCTCTCCTCACATTGTTGCTTCTTCTGTAAGCTATCCTCCCACCTCTTCCCATCCGTCAACTCCCATTTTAAACCTCCCGCAATCTTCACAAACATGGGATGAAAGTCAGAGAACACCATCCCCTCACATAACAGTAGTTAATCAACAGAGTTTATTGACCACTAACACTCCAACAAACCTTTTAACTGTCCCGCAACCTTCCTACCTAGTCAAACAGCATTCCCATCCATTGTTACCCAGTCAACAGCACAGTGTGTCCGGAAGTTATTTGATACATAGGCAACATTCGAACCCAGAATATCCCGGAAGATCAACTAGTCCTAGTATCATAATAGATCATGCGCCCTTCATTAAGACAGAAGACAGTGGTCACGGGGAAGGAAGAGATGTTAGAGATTCGGGAAGCAGCATTGGCGGATTGAGAGTAAGGACTGCCGAGTTAAGACGAAGTTCTTCTTCGCCACAGGTTCGTATTTTCAAGAGATGTGTTCTTGTACATATTTTGAGAGGTAGTTTCCGCCTCGTCTGAAAGTTCTAAAAATACAGCTTTTTCCTACAGACTGGAGTCAGAGGTGAAATGAGACTGTCTCGGGAGGGATCTAGTGACCAACGTCTTGGTCATTGCCCTGTACAACGACCTGGACCAGCTTTGGGCTGCAATCATTGTTGGAACACGATAGATGCACATGGTAGAATACTCAGGAGGAAGACTAAATATCACTGTCCCGAGTGCCAGACTAATCTCTGCATTGTACCCTGCTTCCAAGAATTCCATGAACGACAGAGAGAAGTCTCTACTTTAAGACCGCTACCAAAAACTAGCTCTATATAATTATCTTATTTATTTTGACCGTTGTTCTATTGTGTTACATTCGGTTGTGAAGGGATTAAGTTTAGTTCGAATTTACAAGCTTTCAGGCAAGTTCAACAATTTACTATAATGAACAATTCATGAGTGAGTCAATGTTACTGTGTAATAGACTGGTCGTTAAAAATGAAATTTTTTCCGACGCCTTCTAAAAAGCTTCCTTTTGATGAAAAAACGCGAGTAAAATTGAAAAAAATTTTTTTAATCAAAAACAACACGTGCCGCAAGACGACGATCTAAGTTCATTTTTTGGTAAAATCATGTTTTTTTGGAAAAACATTACAGAAGTAAAAGTATAAAAAATACTAAAGAAAGTTTACTTGAGCCTTGGAATTATTAAATCTGCTCATAAAAAATAAGTTTGTACTAATTTAGTTTCAAAATAAAATTAATTATTCAAATATCCTTCATTTTTTATCAACTAGACAACATCAAATGAAAAAATTTTTGAAATTGTATTCATTTGAGTTCCAAAATGATTGATATTTCAGGAAAAATACTATTTGTGATAAGAAATTTCCAAAAAAACATGATTTTACCAAAAAATGACTTGGCTTGTCTTCCGGCACGTGTTGTTTTTATTGGAAAAAAAAAAAAATTTACCCCGCGTTTTTTTCCTCAAAAGGAAGCTTTTTAGGGGGCGTCGGAAAAAATTTAATTTTTAATGACCAGTCTACTGTGTAATTCATGTATACCATGGAATTTTTTGTTATTCTGATATCAGACTTTATTTTTTGGACTGATTTATTCATATGTGAAATAAAAACTAACATACAGCAGATGTCAGAGAACTGTATGTTTGGGCAAGTAGTCAGAAAGTAAATCATTGTTAAACGGGACAAAGTTAATATACAAGTCTACTGTAGTATGATAGTGACTTGTAAATGCTGGAAGAAACAAATAATTCAGACTAAACTATTCTTATCGAAAATCAATGATGCCTCTTATGTTACTAGGTAATGAACGAATTATACCGCAACGTTATTACTTGTATTATGTTACATTTGAGGGGAACACTACTGAAAATTCGTAAACAACCATTTTCTACGTGTTTCAAAGTACCAAACATCGTCCAATCTAAAAAAGTATACCTAACTCTGTAGATCATGGCACATAGTAGGTGTGTTTATTGACAACAAAATTCAATCTTCTGCGATGCCAAAGTTAGTGCAGGGAACCTTTCGCATAAACTTCCTTGTGTACCACTACAGAAAATGGAAATTTTTTGTCAATACACATTAGGGTGGCGCAAAAAACCCACCATTTTTTTTTCGAGTCTCCTGTGAAAATATGTTAGTTTGTCATGTTTTAAGAGCTCTCTCCAAAAATCAGCTTCATTAAAAAAAATTTCAAGGTCGCTCGTGAATTTTGAAAATTCCATAAATAGTCAAAATTCGAATTTTTTTTATTTTTTAATTTTTTTCCTCGTTACGATAAATTTTTGTACACGAAAGAAAAAAAATAAGTTTTTCAAAGTTTCAGCTTAAAATATTTATTTTAAAGGTCGCTCATGATTTTTAAAAATGTTTAAATGCTTAGCTTTTGATGTTTTCGAGTGAACTTTAAATATTCATATTGAGTTTTCATTTCTATTTTTACTTTTAATTAGTATCATAACGAATGAGAATACACCGCGAGATAAAAAAAAAAATTAAACCCAACATCGAAAGTATGATTTTCTAATTCATCTATATTATAGATATATATTAGGGTGTGTCATTTTGGGGCAACTTTTTTTTCAACTTGAAAACAGGTTATATCCATTGGAATAACATGGGAACATTTTTTTTAATTTGTTTAGAATTTTATAACTAGGTAATGGCATATTGTACAGACAAGCCCATGGCATATTTTTATAGAGAATTAAATACTCTACAAAAAAAGTCTCTTGTAATTTTTTGATAACTCAACTTTTTTTAATACTTACCTAGAGTACCAAGAACGTATTAATGAATTAACATGGGAACATTTTTTTTGTTTGTTTAGAATTTTATAACTCGGTAATGGTATATTGTACAGACAAGCCCATGACATATTTGTATAGAGAATTGAATACTCTACAAAAAAGGTCTCTTGTAATTTTTTGATAACTCAACTTTTTTCAATACTTCCCTAGAGTACCAAGAACGTATTAATAAATTAGGTGGGTATTAAAACGAGTTGAGTTATCGAAAAATAATAAGAGACCCTTTCTGTAGAGCATTCATTTCTCAATAAAAATATGTCATTGGCTTGTCTGTACAATATGCCATTGACGAGGTATAAAATTCCAAACAAAAAAAAAAAGTTTCCCATGTTATTTAAATGGGAAATAGAAATTCGCGATGAGGCACCACTTAATATTAATATTAAGAGGTCAAATTTTAACAGGCTTCCTATTTTATCTTCATGCAAGTGTACAACCTGTTTCCAAGTTGAAAAAAAAAGTTGCCCCAAAATGACACACCCTAATATATGTATATCTATAATATAGATGAATTAGAAAATCATACTTTCGATGGTGGGTTTAATTTTTTTTTTATTTCGTGGTGTATTCTCATTCGTTATGATACTAATCAAAAGTAAAATCAGAAATTAAAACTTAATATAAATATTTAAAGGTCGCTCGAAATATCAAAAGCAATGCATTTAAAAAAATGTTGAAATCATGAGCGACCTTTAAAAATAAATATTTTAAGCTGAAACTTTGAGAAACTTTTTTTTCTCCGTGTACAAAAATTTACCGTAACGAGGAAAAAAAAATAACAAATAAAAAGAATTCGACTTTTGACTATTTTTGGAATTTTCAAAATTCATGAGCGACCTTTCGAAAATTTGTTATTGAGCTGATTTTTGGAGAGAGCTCTTGAAAAGTGACAAACTCACATATTCTCATACGAGACTCGAAAAAAAAAATAGTCGGTTTTTTTGCGCCGCCCTAATACACATACTACCATGATCTACAAAGTTAGATATATGCCTTCTTTGATTAGACATTTTTTAGTATTCCAAAAAACGAAACAAGGTTTTTTTCTACAAATTTTTAGCAATGTTCACCTAAGGCCATATATGCACCTCGGTGATCTGAAATATTCATATATTTTGATGCTATGGCCGGTGATAATTGTAAGGTCTAGCCATATTTAATTTATTTAGTCATTTTTCGGCATGTTTCAGGATTACTTCAAGACTATAATTTGGCTGCATTATCTTCTTTATTAGCAGATGAAAATACATTTCAAATGGGGCTACAAGATGACTAAATAATTGAATTTATCTAGGCTTGACCATTATCACAGGGTACGGCATCAAAATGTATCAATATTTTTAGACTCCAAGGTGAACGCAAATTCTATAAGAGGAAATTCGTGGATAAATTGTTTGATCAGTAGTGACGAAGAAGCATTGTGAACATCAATCAACTTATAAATGTCCAGTTGGTGAGAACCACTCGATATATTATTATTTCAATACATTTACCGAAATGATAAGCTGCTCATATCCAAAGCCGTATTTAGTATTCATCTCGAAGGAGAAAGGCTTTCAGACCTTATTCAAGTTTCTGATATGAGCAGCTTTTCGAAAAAAAAGAAATCCAGACTTGATTTGAAAATTTTGTAAAAAAAAACAACTATGTAATCAATCAAAAATGTGTAATTTAGTTTTGGATGGAAATTTACTAAATAGTTACTATTATAATATTAACTCTAATAACATTGAAACTAATTCCATCAACCCGTTCTTCAGAATTTTTTTGTGATTTGTATAAAAATTCTATTCAGGAAAATATCGCAAAATAAAAAAAGAAAATAGCTAAATGCTTATCAATTATATTACTGCTGATACATATACTATACCAATATGTAGCTAGTTTAAATGTAGTTTTAAGTACGGTGTAAATTCCCTACTGAAGATAAACTGCGTTATATGATGGAAAACAATATATATATTTTTAGCAAATTATATATCAGATGTTGGATAAACTTTGTTGGTAAAGATATATTTATTTTATAAAAATAATCATAAGCTGCTAACTGCTTGTCTAATAATCAATCGATCACCCAGGAACTAGAACTTCTTGAATAAATGAACGACAAGCTTTAACGTTGTATCCAGAATACGATTATCGCGATCGGCACAAATAACAAAGTACAATTTAGGATTGTAACAATCAGTATATTTCTGAATTTTTTGAAAATCTGTACGTCACATGAGTATTAGTTGTGTGTAAATTCACGTCAACTTTTAGATCACAGTAATTACGTACCTAAATGGACTATTGTTGCATGTTAATGTTACACGGAAATAGTTTTGAATACAGAAAAAGTCCTTTGTTTTGGCTAACACTATACTTATACCTAGCTGCATTTTCACGTGAATATCAAAAGAAATACCCCTTCGATAGTCATTAACATTTTAATTAATTAACATGTTGAAATTCGGGGTAGAGGTAACAGTATAGAAATTGGGAAAGAAAATAAATAATTAACACGAGTTATTTAATCATAATTTATTTGCCAAGAATTATCATCACATCCGATTATTTCTTCAGCTACACAACCAACTGCAGCCTAATTAAATAAATTGGTATGTGACAATGAAATATTGTTCAATAATTTCCAAAATAAAAATAGGGAATCATTTATACATATAAATACTTTTATAGAAACAGATTCTGAAATAGTGTTAGCTTTAGTCTAAAAAATTTCAAATTCAATAATCAGATAATTTTTATGTCAACTTCTGCATACTTGATTGTCGGCTAAGATCGGACATTGGATAAGTAATTTGAATTGTGAATAAATGACTACAGAAAGTGGCACATTCCAATGACAATAACCCATGTTTATTTTATTGACTATATGACATTGAGAATAAACGCCTACTTCTTCTCAACTGGTATTTCCTCAGCACTGGGAGGAACGTTTCTGAAATTAGGAAACTGTTCCCATGGAGCAGCTAATTCAAACCTTCGGAATTCCTGAGCCAATTCCAGTGGCTCTGCAACAACTCTCTTCTTTTCATCGTCATAGCGTACCTTAAAATTATCATTGGTAATTCGAATGATTGGAGATATCATGTGGCTACAGTTAAATGAATCTAGCTCAGGAATATAATACATTCTCATTGGATCCAGGAAGCGAGAATAATTCCACCTCTCAACTCCCATGGAATAACATAATTAAATTTGTACCTCGATATATCCGCTGAGTGGGAAGTCTTTTCTGAGAGGATGTCCTTCGAATCCATAGTCTGTAAGAATTCTGCGCAGATCGGGATGATTGGCAAAGAAAACACCATACATATCCCATATTTCACGTTCGTACCAATCGGCACCCTTATATACCTCGTAGGCGGAGTCAATTGGCGTCAACTCATCCGTATATGTCTTAACTCTAATACGAGAGTTGTAGCGCAATGACAGGAGATTGTATATAAGCTATGAGCAAATGATCATTGTAGAGTAGATAACAATATCACGGAGCCTTGGGACTATATTGAGTGGAATTGAGAGGATGGATTGAATAAGGGCATCGATCCAAAATCACTGGATTTTCGAATTACATTCGACTTTGAACCTTGCTATTGACATTCAAAATGTGCAAACTAAACCAGAAAAAGACCACGATGTCGACGATTATTTTGGTTTTTGGATATGTTCTAGTATTCTCACAATTAATAGCTTTGGTGTACATAATACACATTTGGATATTTTTGCCGCCGTTACACGAGCTGTTCAAGTTTCCGTTATTCTGCTATCCTCGCAGCCTTTGTACAAAAACATGTTAGGAGCCATATGTCCGGGTAAGAAAATCATAGGAACCTAATTTGGACCATTTTTCATGCCCTTCCGCCTCATTGTATTGTATATAAAGTAAAAGAGCGGTAAAAATGCTTCAAATTAGTTTTCTATCAGTTTCTTCCTTGGGCATACAAGTCCCGAGATGTTTCCACCTGAAGATGTCAAAAGGTCTAGTTTGCATCGAAATCACCATATTCCGCATCAATCACCCTTAAAGTACTTTGCAAAGTATTTTCAGCACAACGTGAAACATTCTCCAAATCGATCTTCCAAGATAGGTAGCAGATCAAAAGAAGTCCTCACTCCATCCATCCCCTCAATCAAACATTCTAACTATAGAACTGGTTTAAATAATTATCTACTTCGAACCTCGAATCTATACTGTCTGCTTGGTACATCGATTGCAGTAATGTCAACTATGTTTGAAAATTGTGCATTTTGATGATCCTTGAGGAAAGATAGAACCGGTACAACTCCTTCGGGAGCTATAAGAACTTCCAATTCATCCCCTGAAGTCAGCTGAATCTTTTGAACATACTTGGGAACACAATCTGCTACGTAACGACCAAAGTCTTTTAACTGGCTGCGGGCGACGTGGTCGAACTTGCGGACAGTTGCTAGAAAATTTATTCTTCAAGTTTTTACACCAAAGGATTTCGTGACTTTAAAACAGTATCAATTGAGAATGTTTGACAGATATGGAACACGGATTAAACAATCTATTCAGATTTAAGATTCAAAGTAAGAGTCACATAGTGAAGTATGGGAACTCACGACGTGTTTCTTCTGTTTTTTCGGCTATCGACGTCGGCGGAGGTTGAGCTTGGTTCCTTAGCATAGGAAAGGTCGAAATACAACCTGAAAATTTGAGTTTATGTAACGTAAGAAATAACATAACTAACCAAAAAATATATTCATTACGTTTCGGCGCCACTACGGATGCCATGCTCGTGATGGCACGAAAATTCCTCATTATTATTGTGACCATTTTGAACTAATTATGTTATTGTTAAACTCAATATTATAATAAAATTCTATTAATCTATTCACTTCATTAATAAACGCCTTTTGTTAAACGGCCAACTTTTATAGGCCACTTTCATTGGCCGTCTGCTGAACAGCTGTGTTCACTGCACATAAACATGATCGATATACGATTTCGATTCTACGGAATGGCCTGCCCAGCCTGCCTGCGTAGAGGCAGCCCAACGTACGAGTCTCGATTTTCGTTTGAATGATAATCGGGTCTTCTCTCTGTAAAACGCTGTAAATGAATATCTTTATTCTCCTGACTCTGAACATCCTCAGTCAATGAAGAAAATAAATTGCTTCAATCGCTCCGGAACCGGTAACATTCGCGTCTGCGTTGAAAAATCATCGAATGTTGGACTCTCGAAAAGACTGCTTTGAATATTCAAGATATATTCACAAAATATTTTCGTATGTCACTGCACATGTCAGCAAGTGCGCGCGCTTTTTATAGACACAATATTAAAGGACGAAGAAACGGTTATTGGAAAGAGTCCATGAAGCATGGGATGCATTCGGGGAGCATGCTTTGAGCGCCACATCTTATAGCATTTTATACGGCGACGTATATCTATATCTATGCGCTAAAAGCGCGTAAGCGTGCTCCCCGAATGCACCCATGGTTTTATATCTTTAGAACGAGAAATCGGAGACAGATACTTTTTTGCTCCCAACTTGAAAGGGGATTGTTTTGTATAATTAATATAGCCTCGTATAATGCAACGCATTGTTAATTGACGGAGATTTTTCTGGTCAAATACAACCCGTTGACAGATTTAACAATTCACTGTCAGAAATTACTCTTTCTATAATTCGACTTATTGTTGTATATGAAACATAGAACAAGAGCATTTGGATTACTATAATCAGGCACCGTTCTGCGCATTATATCTATTCACTTATATTATTATTACTTTGTGACCAAAAAAAATCATTCATCAGAATTACGGTATAGCGAAGCTAAATACAAAGAACAGCTTTATATTAAACCAGTTTAGTTATAAGAACAATCTTGAAATTGGTATTAAATTTATTACAAAATTATATCACATTAGTCATAAATTGAATACATAATCGATTACGAATTCCTCACAGATCCTTTGATAATCTTAACATCGTCAATTGGTCGATCATTCTTGTCGGTTTCAACAAGTCCAATTCTCTTCACAATTGCCATACCTGAGTGTATTCTTCCTGTTAACAATAAGTAATTGTTATCATCAATTCTGATTATCAAAAATCCAGGGTTGACCAAAATCATCATTCTAAAATAAAACAAAATACCTGATTTTTTGAGTTGTTAATCAGACCCGCCAATCAATAATTATATATCATTTGTTTTGTGCCTAGTTTTGTGAAATAAAGTTTTCCGAATATTAAGGTCCGCTAATTACCCCAAGTTTTCAACTATTCTATTTAGAATCCCAATTTTAAGTTACATCCAATTATTTGAATTAGTTTATTTAAATTGCGCCAACCCCCGCCAGATTTACAGCGTTAAATGTATACTACCAAAGACCGCATGTTTTCCATCCAGCCATTGAGTCGGGGCTAATGTTATGAAGAATTGCGAACCATTAGAGTCTGGCCCTGAATTAGCCATAGACAGTATACCGGCACCTACAATTGACCAAATTATAAACTCAGTTACGAAAATCCGATTCAGAGCCAATGTTAATTTTATATTACCAGTGTGCTTCAAGTCGTCATGTATCTCGTCGTCAAAGCATTCTCCATAGATGGACATCCCGCCTTTCCCGGTCGCAGTAGGATCACCTCCTAGACATGAATAAAAATGGTCAAACTGAACCAGTGTGATTTGGCCATTTCAATATCATAATTGTCACACGAATTACCGCTGACCTTGAATCATAAAGTCGCGTATTATCCTGTGAAACTTAGTACCGTTGTAGTAACCTCGCCTTACAAGCTCAGCAAAGTTCCTACAGGTGATGGGGGCGTGTTTCCAATATAGTTCTATCAGTATCTCTCCCATTCTGAAGTTGACAAGGGAAATTGCAAGTGAAAGACAACGTTTCAATATGTCAATAAGCATTAGCGTTGAAAGAAAATTTAACCTCATTTTCAAAGCCGGTCACTTACGTTGTTTCTAAAGCTACGATAGGAGGCTGCCAGTGTTTATCTGGGATCCCTGAGATATTTGCTAACGCCATTCTCGACTACTGATAATTAGTTACAACACTTGATACAGCAAATCGATTAAAATTTTGTAATTTGGAATCTATTTGGAAATTAATTAATCTGGATAGTTAGTGTGTCGCAAACTCTGCAGTATGGCCAACCTCCAATTTGACAGTCCTGTGGGAGTAAGTAAACATAACCTAGAAACTCGATGTCTTGTTTGCACTGTTTTCAATCTCTTGATCTGATAGAAGATATACAGGATTCGAAATTATTCTACAGCTCACTACGCTGATTATTTGGGCTCAAAGTTACGGGCAATACGACGCTATTCTAATCTATGATGGTTCTGAATTCCGAATACTGGCATTGAATGTGAAGCGAAATTACTGGCTGTTTCGCCGATGAAAAAGATTCGTTGAAATTTCTTACAATCGAGTTTTTATAGAAATAAATCAACAATCAAAGATCGGGGTTATAAGTTTACAGCCTTTCAATTCGAAACCATCGCTTTTTCGGTTGAATTCAAATGTTGAAAAATAAAAGCAAACAGAACCGTCAACCTGAATCGAGTGGCGGAGAAACAGAGACTAAAAAAATAGACAAACAATTCTTGTGCGATGTGTGCAGTAGGACATTCGCATCTAGAACCGGATTGGGGTTTCATTTGCGAACCCATACAGGTTACAAACCATACACGTGCCAGTACTGCAGCAAAACCTTCACCATATCAAGTAATAAAATAAGACATGAACGCACACATACTGGTGACAAACATTTCAAATGCCATTTTTGTAGCACCCTCTTTTCTTCCGCTAACGGCCTGAAATATCATTTAACCATTCACACCGGTGAGTATCAAAACTTGGTTTACATTTATGTCTCTTGCAAGCCACTCTTTCACTATTCGGAAATCCCAGAACAATTTGCCACTGGATTTACTTCAGTTCCATTCTCTTATGTTACATATATCTTTTTTTTTCATAGAAGTATGTAAATCGTTTGATCTGCATTCCTTAGCAGGAGTGTGATGCCGTCTTTACCTCACATTTTTCTACTACCTATAATCGATGCGATTTTTTGATATTGATATTGTGATTGATTGGATCATTTTCGATCATAGCAGTATATAATCTAGGTATATTAAATTACTTAGGTGAAAGCAATTACAACTGTGAAACGTGTGGAAAATCATTTACTAGATTGAAATATTTAAAAGAGCATAACTTTACTCATACTGGAGAAAAGCCATTTGTATGTAAGATATGTGGCGCATGTTATGGAAATTCTGGTAGTCTGTTTGCACATGAAAAAAAGTGTAAGGCACAGTTCGAAAACTCTGTAGTTGGGACTAATAAATGCAATGATAAGGAGAGTCAGTGCATACCAAATCAAGAAAATAATAGCAAGCCTTTCTCATATATTAATTATTTAGCCAAAACGAAAGAAACTCAGTTTTACAGGAAATTGTGAATTAATTCTGCCTCATTTTTACACTGTATTAACAAATTCACAATGATAACTGTATTCATTTTTGTGCCTCAAACCAGGAACATTATACTTCGAAAGAAATGAACAGCCTGAAGATAAATTACAGATTTTTAACACCCAAGATGCACTGCACCACGTCACTTATCCATTGCCTAGTCAGAGCCTGTGCACATCCAATACTCTCAATCAAACACATTATGAAATTTCTGCGACCATGAAGCCTGGTGATATTCTGTCAAGTACGTGGCAGTGTTTAAGGTGGAACAGAAATACGTAACTGCCAATTTACAAATATAAAAAAAAATATATACATATGGATAGTGAACTGCTTCTATGTTTGCAGATTTATAAGATTTGTGCCTTCAAGGAAACAATCGACCGCTTAGCAAGTTGAAAAACTGAATGTAAACTGTGAGACTAAAATAAGTGTACAATCAAATATAAACGGTATTTACTCCTTGATGCGTTGGGGTGCGCCACAAATGAATGATTGGAAGTATATATCAAGGTTTTGGACAAAAAGATTCACACCTTTCCATTCGACTAGATTATGTGTACTATGTAGAACGCATTGGTTTCCCGGAAACCGATCTGGAGCGGCAACAACTGTACTGTATAATTTTCAATAAAAACAATGAGATCATAAATTTTTGATGATTCACATGAACGTAGGTTGTTAGATTTTAGTATAATGATAATTTTATTGCATTTTTAAAAATGATTACATGAAATAGACATCTATGTGAAGTTCTTGTTAAATGGTTAATTATTATTGATCAAGAACGTTTTTAAATTGTGCTCTATATTAAGTCTATGATTTTAGGTATCCTAGAAAGAATTTCTTTGAACACATAGCTTTACCAACAGTTTTGAGCATTTCACTCGCAAGTGATTAGTCATATCTACATTTTGATTGTAATTCACAATGGCGATCATTTCTTGGAATGAAGATTAGCTTAAGTCTGCTGTGTTGAAAAACTGGATGGAAATTTACGCTCGTGATTCATTTCAACAGGCTCTAGTAAAGTTCCTGAATGTCTTCTGATGACGACAATTACTATTTTTAACACACCGTCTAATACCGATTAACAACCACCTATTTAGCATGTCAATATATTTAATCACCCACAAGTAACCTCAAGTTCATCACTTTCTTCTCTCTTTAGGAAATAAATAGCTGCTTGTCACATTAAGTCGAAATACATCATATAGTATAAGATTCAATCCTACTGGCTGCTGGATCTTGCCATATACCCATAACGGAGCATTGTAATGATTTCATATGCTTTAACATTAACACAAAATTTTCTCTTCTATACACATTTGAATTCTTTAGTAGCACATAACATTTAACACATTTACTATATACTAACAGTTGCTAGTAATTGTAAACATTTACTAGGAAATGTATGAAATGTTACATTTCGTTCAATTATTTCACACATTTTCAATAACTGTATTCATCTACGTATTGCATATGTTGACGAAATTTCCACCATACACTTATACTGCATCATCGTATACACTGTAGTAATTGCAACAGTTCGAATAATTTGAAAATTACATCACAACTATGACATAAATAAATCATGACACAAGATTTTTCATATTTTATGAAATTATATAAATAATATGTTTGACACTATAGATAATTGTGATTTCACATAAAGATATATACTATATAGATCCATATTTCGATAACGTTCGAAAATTAATGTGAAGAGTTGACAGATGTATAAACACAAATAATGCGCGAAAAGCTTCAAATTTTGAATCCAAAGAACTTCTCAATAACGATGAAAATAATTAGTCATATCTAAGCGAACGCCCAATTCTATAATGAAAAATATAAGTTAACATTTTAGAACATGGCAATAGGTGAAATATGAAAATTAACGATCAGTGTTACTTTAGTAAGAGGAATCAATTGCTAGACATCAAAAATACAGAGGTTTTTCAAGATGCCACAGAACTGTCGTCGGTTAAGAAGTTTTTGATAGATACATTACATACAGAGACATCAAGTAAGAGGAGTTTCTAAGACAAATATTGAGCTACATTTACAGAAGAAGTTGTCGACGAAATCTCCTCGCTTCTGCCATTATCAAACATATACAGGGTGAATTCCTAACGTCCGTCTGCCGAGAGTTGTGTTGAGGTGGCAGAGAGTCGAAATCAGCAATTGTTTGTTACTATACAGCCAATCAAGGACTCTGTAACCTCTAAAACAATTGCCGATTTCGACTCTCGGCCACCTCAACACGACTCTCAGCAGACGGACGTTAGGAATTCACCCTGTATACATGCTCCTGTGGCACCGTAATGGGAAATCATTTTTTTTCATGGACCCTCAATTGCAACTACAGTGCTTCAATGTAAGATGAGTTTACATGGCCATTATGAAACGACTAATGCACTCCTATCGATTGTCTGATGCGAAAATAATTACTATACGCTTACGATAAAGTAATGATTATGATATATTGGTATTTAGAAATTCAACTGGAAACAATGAGTGCACAATCACGTGCTAAGTAATTTAACAAAAATCAGTTGAACATCATCATATTTTTGACAATTCTGCGGGAAGGCCACTGATATGTACATATTCATGATACACTTAATTAGGATAAGGATCTTGATTATCATGCTCTCTTTGCTTATTGTTAGTAGGTTTCACTGACTGATATTTCTCTTACATATACATATATTCATAAATCACATCTTAACAGCGAACGATATAGGTAAGTATGTAAAAGGCTCAAACATTGTGCACTATAAATTGATTGTCATTCATAAATTGAGCTGTTCGAATAAATTTATGTTCAAACAATTTCAAAGCATATTTCTTTGATTGTTCGTTTGAAGTTGAATTTCCAAATAAGCACACGTACTGTTCTTAATGTTAAGGACACTTAAGTTTGTAATTGTCTTTAAACAATAACCACATATGTTATTTAGGTAACTGTAGTCTGTGTCTGCGTCTCTCTGAGTGTACATATCAATAAATCGACTCTCTACATATATTTTTAGAAGTGTTACGGCAATTAAGTCTACTTTCACCGTTCATATAGATATTATATAGGTAGATTGTTCACTTTGAAATACAACGGAAATCTGATTTTCAAATACCGAGCACGAAAGGTATTACTTGACCGTAATTGTTGATATCGCTCTACAAATTTCCATGATTAAGTTCTCATCTAATGCAATATCAATCCTTATCAATAAAGTGATTGTTCTTACAAAATTGCGCATTCAAAAAATTGAATGCTATCATTTCTCATTTGATTCTCATGTTTTAAAATTAATGTCACATAAGATTGTCTGTGCCGTATTTACAAAACTAATCGAAAGGAAAAAATCAATTACTCGCAAATAGTTCCTTGGAGAAACCTGAGTAACATAACATTTCGTTCCCGATGTATTAGTAGTTATTAGGAATTTATAAGGAATGTCGCCTATTTCCAACACACGCACATTCAAATCCTGGAAAGTTCAGGGTAATAGTCATCTGAAGAGAATAACTTGAATTTAAAAACTAGTTAGATTATAATAGGATGAGAAGTCACGGTATCACAGTAAGAAGGGAATGGAATAGAATAGGTCAAGTACAGCAATAGCTAATTAATCTAAGGCCAGTACATTAATACTATAATCTATATAGTGTAATTTTTATAATATTAAAATTTGCAATGATATTTAAATAATCTTCTTTCGCATTGCATAAAAATATGCATTTATAATAATAGGCTACTCGACTTATGAAAAGTTCGTTAACTTTCAGCAAAAGCACCAAGAATACGATAGTCTTGATTTGAGGTGATATCATTACATTTCAGCTCGGTATGAAATTTTTTATTTCAAAATGGCTCGAGTAATAATCATTATATAATTTTTTTAGTCACCCTCTCGGCCCTGTTATTGCCTAATCCGAAATTTATTTTAATTAGAAAATTTTTATAATCAAAATTATCCTTCTATAGTACCTACTTATGTAATTTATAAATAATCTGATAAATGTAAATTTTTAGCGTCATGTCCTAGATAGCACAATGAATTCAGATACGTTGATCACTCTTCGGTAATAATAATTACTGAAATATATTATTGATATAGCATGATCAGACAGATCATATTTATTACATATACTTGCGAAAACATCACAACATGCATATATAGGTTAAATGAAATATATCTCAATTACGCCATTGAACTACATTTATGGTTTGATTTAGTCATTGGGGTGAATTTCTCCCTATTGTCTATGCATATCATCTTGAACAAAAAGTAGCTTTGAAATAAGGTGTCTTATCATCTGAGAATCTCATGATAAATAACGAGAAAGTACCTTTCATAAACCTCCGTACGTAATAGCTTATCGAGACAAAAAATGAAAAGGTTGCTAATTCACTGAATTCAATCTTGGCTATCGAGGAATAACTTTCTAGCAATGTATAGTACCTATTGTTCACGTAGTTATTTTAAATATATATGTTCATCGAGCACCGGCCCAATTATGTATAAAATATATTGGTTCTAAATTTTTTAAACGATAGTCAATATAGGCGTATTGTATAATTTATATAATAATATAATAGTAGTATATCATTTCTCGTTATGCGTGAAAATGAAAAATTTCACACCTTTCTACAAGTAATTCAGATTCTTATATCCTGCTCGGGTACTGGTCGATAAACAAAATCATTTCCTGCAATTATGTTTTAAATATGATATTTTTTTCTCAAATACTTTCATAGAGCCTTACAAAACCTGTATTCAACCCGTCGTATCGTATCATGCGAATTTATAGTTGTATAAAAGCTACCTTAAGAACTAATGATTGTTAATGCGGTAATTAATACTATAGAATGTATAGCAATTGACAATACGTATATGGAATATCTTTTGCCGCTAATTTCTGTCTGTGAAAACAACCTCACACCCAAGTGTGCACGATTATAACGGGTCGATTTTTGACTGGACATTGATTAGTGACTTATTTCTTACTATTAAAGCTTGAGTAATCAGGATATAATAGGCTGTGTATAGGCCAAAGACGTAGTCGTGCATACATAACACAAGCATTCAGGCTTCTCATACAACTCATTACGTAAAAGGAGACAGTTACATTAATGTCAATTCAAATTGACACATTTTACTGGCAGGCTTTGAAGGGGTTTGTCCCAGCTTTTTCTGATAATTTATTTAATTACTATCTAATAATTTCTCTCTTGTTGGACACTTTCTAGTAAATATTAGATAATTACTGTCAATAATCATCTGCAGATATTGATTTCAACAGTTTATGACAGAGGCGCTAACAAAATAACGTTATACTGTTTTCATTTCTTATTGAGACGATGTAGCTGTGAGCTTAAGATTCTCTATCCCAATCAATGTTATATCAATACATATAACAAATAAATCTGCAATTCTGATCTAGGTGATATGATTCGTCATTATAGGTGTATAGATAGTCGAGCATTACTGATAAGTTTCTAACATTACATTGGAAGAATTATTTCACTACCCACTCTCCATTCTTAACTCTCTCAGAGTTCTGATACAAAATGATAAGATAATTATACAAAACTTCTGCGCTGTATCCAGTTCTATATATATCCAGGAATCGTACAATGCTATTGCTTTATGCTATTCATTTAATGCTTGAGATATTACTCACGTATTAGTATGCATTGATCTGGATTTTAATTTCATACGAAAATCCATATGATCGTGATAATTAGTTGCTCGGCACGTACGTGTTTAAGACCGTCCAGAGAATAGTTGATACTGCAACACATAAAAAATGACAATTGAAATGCTTAATGGTTATTTGCGCGGTGATGGGAAATGAGATACAAAAACAGCTTGTCTATTCGGTTTAGGCGAACAGCGAAAGTTGGCGCCAAAGAGGATGGGTTGGCACTATCTAATATTGACAAGTTTAAAACCCATTTAGAAAACAGTGCTCTGACCGGTTTCAACATCCGCGATATTCACTTGCCAACTGATGTTTTGAGTTCTGAATTTATTCAGATAGCGCAGATAGCCTTAGCCAAACAGACGAGCATATATTTGAAATTAAACCAGAATAGTATAATAAACCTTACCACAGCCATAGTTTTTAGACTGATTGTCTAATCTAACTTTAACACATGTGGTTATTATTTAACGTTGATTTTTTTTGGTCGATATATCTTTGGGTTCATATTACTTATTTCTGCAGCTGGTACATGTAGTCGATCATCCACTTAAAAGTAGGACCGAAGCTACGTTTGTTAATGCCGTGTTTTCATACAATTATGAACTGGTGTCATAATTGTAACTGTACAAAGAAAAAATTCGTGTTTCCAATAGTATTCAGGGCATAAGGGATATTCGTATAAGAAAGGTTGGTAAAGGAGCATAGCAATTCTTACACTGTAAACAAGGGTCAGTGGGAAGGCTGTCCCGATGGCTGGAGTGATGGAGAATGTGTTGGTGACCCATTGAGGTTGAGGCAGATGGGGGGAAGTTGTCTTACCATGCCGGAGCCAAATTGCTGGAGCAATCCGCTGCCTTGCTGCGAGGATGTTGACGATACAGAGGGCCGACGAGTGCCACGAATACTGTTCATGCTTGAACTTAGCAGATATGGCACACTACTACTTGTGATCGGCATACCACCACCCTGTATTTCGAACGAACTTAATATATATTACATATCTTGAGGTATACATTTACATCATTGTTGAATATTTGATTTTAAAGCCTGTTGCCACTGATTAAACTCATACAAAAATATGCTTTATATTAAACTACAAACAGCAATCAACACGAAGTAACGTATAACTTCGATATGTGTTACTGTTGGTCAAACAGCACGTAATAATTGTATGCTATAAGAGGTTTGTATCCTGCAAACAGTTTTGAGGTGATGCAATGTGCGTTCTTGATCAACCAAGTTATCGACATTACAGTCTAATTTCTACTGGTCGACAAACGGAATGACGGAACAAATCGTCATTCATGCTATCAAACATTCATTATTTATAGAATCACGGAAATCAAGAAAATCAACAGTAGCATACAATACGTTTTATATCCTTTAATTATTTCTAAGCCCTGTGTTTGACAACGTGCATAGCCATGTCGACGTATTTGGTGAGCAATAATTAACGGATTTGAAATACATTCTATGTTACAGTTGATTTCTTACCTTCCCACAATTCTACATGTAATGAATGTTCGATAGCATGGATAACAATTTATTTTGTTATTCTACTTTCAAACTGGAAGAAAAACTGTAATGTCGATAACTCGGTTGCAGGATAACGAGTATCACGTCACCTTAATAACCCATGTTTATGGCCAGATGTTCATTCATTTGTAATATGAATTGATCGCGTATAAACGGGCAATATAGAACAAAAGTAATGCATACATTCAACAAGATGAAACTCCTTCATAAGCAACTGCTGTTTACGTCCAGAGGAGCAATGTTTGTTAACAAAAATTCATACAAATTACCGTTGGTGGCGAAAGATTAATATTTGACCCACGCCGCTCTTGGGGCCCGGTGCTTGAATGACGTCGGATTGGCAAGCCTCCTCCGGGAGTACCGCCGGGTGAACTGGCACAAGATGGAGCTATGCGTATCTTCGGGGTCATCAGAGTATTATCGGAGAGACGACGGTTTGGAAAAGCATTTGCTACCCGTAAGAAATTGCCATCGTTTGTCGAAGATGAGGAACCAAACCACCAACTTCCAAGCATACCTGAAATAGTTCACAGTGTATGATTGATAGAACTTTGCATGTACATAATATATTTTTTCATCACATTCATCATCAAAATATTATTACCAGCCATGGAATTTTTCCTAGCCATATTTTCAGCCGACGCAGTCATCGACATCGAACCTGAACAGAAGGGTAAAATTATGATCAAAGTCAATCTATTGGATACACAAATGAAGTATCGCTACAGAAAAATTAAGTTTCCAAATAACGAAAGTTTAAAAATAATGTGTCTGTATTCGTGTGCGAAAACGCCCGATTCAAATGCTTGCGTATAACGTCATTCGAAATTTGATGCCTGCGAATTATGAGCCAAAACCAGCTGGGCGGGCCACTGATAATAGTGTTCAGGAGCACACGCATCGGTGTACCTCGGGATGTCAAAGCAATGGAGATTCGTCGACACTTGCGCTCAAACTGACGATTTTTTGATGGTTTTTCACAGCCAATAGGAACCTTCTTCCAATGTTAATTATTTGCAATAATTCTATTTTAATTAAGAGCATCTATTTTTCGTGGAGACATATGATATAAATAAAACAGGTAACTTTCCTATACTATTGCATTCTCTCTCTCTCTTATCAATTGATAATATAAATGTAATCACATACCAATTGAATTCTTTCTAGCCATGTCCTCCGCTGATGATGTTTTCCGCTGTTCGATGCGAAGGTTTGGAATGTTGAATGGAGGTGCGTGCATATTGTCAGAGCTATACTGATGACGTAATGGACGATGTCTTTCCGGACTCGGAAGTGATAAATTGTCTAATTTGAGTTTATTTCTCTGATTTCTGTTGATGATAATAATCATATATGTTTATGTAAAATGACTTTGAACCACCGTGTTAATTATAATGCATTATGTATGTATAAAATAGTTCTTACCTGTCTATGTGATTGAGCATTTCCTGTAATACCTCTAGAAGAATAGTGAACTGCTCTAAGTTCAGAGCAGGATTTACTGTCTGAGGTAGCAAGGACGGCATGACTCGTGTTGCCATTATATTTACTGAGAGCCCATATTTCTTGTCATTCAACATCAGCCGATAAATATCTATTAAACAAGATATATCATGAATATCATTACCATCAGAGTCCCACAAAATTCTCACGGAAGTATAAGGAAATTAGAAGTTACACTAATACAGGTATATAATTAGTTCACTTTAATTTGTGCATAATTTTACCACATTTTAAATAGACGTTTGTTTCAGGAATTATAGTTATTTTTCCGAAATGCTCCAAGATTGTTTAATTCCTTGATACATAAAATCAATGAGATATCATTGTATATGTTCATTGAAAAAATCTGTCTAGCTAACCCTTCTGTATTTCAAGGTGCTACAGAACTGGGGTTTCCTATATGTACAATGTACATATATGATGACGTCAGAAGCGAGAAGATTTTGTCGAGAAATCAAGCCAAAACAGAGACACAAATTTCACGAGAATGATTGTTTGATCGAAGTTTAGATTGAGTTTATTCTGGGTACTCGGATGTTTCCAACTTTGATTATGAGTAATGTTTGTTAAAAATGAATGAAAATCAAATTCCTGCTGTGGTTCGCTATGGACAATATACCACAGCGGCGTTGGAACCAGCTTTCTGTATCTTCACCGATTCTATACGATATGAGAACATCTTTCACTCAACTCAAATTGTGTGGCACTCAATATAAACAGATGAAGACCTCCTGCATCATTGTAAAACAAATATCACTTACTGACAACCCGAATAGCGATTTCGGGTTCTTGAAGTTTTACCTCCCACAATAGAGGGAGAACTTCGTCAATAATTTGCTGTTTGTCGAGCCGCTCCAATATACACTCAATGCATGACAAAACGTTGGACATAATTCTTACGTCTGTTGAATTCTTTTCAAACACTCCCTTCAATTTTGGTAAAACCATACGTCGTATGGCCATGTCATCCAGATATTCGGTCACATTTGAAACAGCCACTAAAGCTGCAGCCTAGAAATATCGTGTCCAAATGCAATAATTATAACAAGCAAAGTATATCATAAGCATCTTTGCCAACCAAATTACGAATTGAGGAATAACACTGACCTGAACCTGGGCAGTTGTACTTTCAAATGATGCATACAGCATAGGTAAAACTTCTGAACGTATATCATCGCGCGGAGTCTTTTCCAATATCAGGTGTAAATTTTCCAACAAGATTACTGTGGCTTGTATTGACTTTGGAGTAGAGAAAACTGCTCTAAAATTATATATCACAATGTACATTTGTTCTCACGTAATATGAATCAAGGTCTAGAGATCTAAATGAACGAATGAGAGTGAACCATACAATAATAAATTATAAAACTATTACCTAAATGTTGGCAATATTATTGATTCATATTCCTCGACTGTACTGTCTTGTATTATGTACAACATAGGCTGCAGGACTGCAGCAAGCACTTCTTGAGACTTTGATTCCAGTTGAAGGTACGGCCAGATATGTTGGTACCACAATTTCTGAAGGAAATTCATTAAAGTCAGTGAAATAGAGTTTAAAAGCTTTGTGTACTGAACAATGAACAAATATATACCCTAGGAATATATGGAAGCACTTCCTTCAGTGTATTCTTATAGAAATGAGTCTTCTGTGTAGGATCTTTCATGTTTATTACGTCGAGAAATTGTAGAGCATGAACAGACGGATCACTGAAACAAAAATGCCAGTCAATAGGGTGAAATGTGGTCAGCTTAGTTACTAGTAAATTCAACACACCTAAAATATTTGATCAGTGATAAAAGCTGTGCTGTTGGCCGTTGTCTTCTATCTTTATGCAAGAGTCTGACTACAGCTTCCTGTAGGGGTACAGGAACTCGCGGTAGAATGGTGTGCACTTGTTCTTCTAGCTGAGACAAATATCAGTAATGATGTACGTGCGTGGACAAAGTTAAAAAACGGTAAATATTAGAACATTCACAGACCGACTACTACTAATGCAGATTAATTTCTTTATGTATACAAATTGAAACACCGAGGTAGATAAGTTTCAGTTATTTCAAAAGCACCAAAAAATTATGCCTCTTTTCTCTACTAGTATCGATGGTACTGGTAACTGATGGTACAACACATTATGCATGTGTAGACATATTGTATATGAGGCATTCCATGCCAAATCGGACACTTGGAAAAATTTTAATTTTTGATTTTCTCAATTTTTTGACATTTTTTAGTACCCATCGAAAAACCGTTCCTGGTAAATTTTGAGATTTTGTGGATTACCCGTTCAAAAAATATCGAATTTTCGGTTTTTTACACATAACTTCTTCAAAAATGGTCCAAATTCAAACTTTTTTTTGTTATATTTTTTTTTTTTTATGTACTTTTAAGAAAAAAATACAAAAAAATTCTTGGAAGTGTTCTAATATGCGATTTTCAAGTTTCAAAATTTAAATCACATTTTTTAGACTGTATGTACTCTTCGATTTTCTTGAAAATTTTTGGTGGTAATCTTCTATCCATTCTACAAATTTTCAAGCCCAAGTAGATCGTGGGATTATGTTAATTATTATTTTTTTTCGATTTTTGAAAATTTGAAAAATTTTATTTCGCTGTTTACCATTCTTAAAATTACTTTTCTTCATTGTGTAATCTTTTTTTTTTGTCATTTTGAATCTATTTTTCTAAAATTATAATATTAACAGGTTTTATAAATAGAGAATCAGATTTTTAGTTTGTAACAGAGCAATAATAACAGAATTTTTTATTCATTTGGGTACTCTTTTGAAAATTTTACATTCATGGTTGACATTCGAATTAGAATATTCTTTAGTAATAATAGTTTCGTTATTCGTTGGTTTGATCGAATGGAATTTTTGTGTGCCCGAAATTGATTTAGCAGTTGCAAATCGTAAGTCCAATTTTTGCTTTGCATTAAAATAATCTTGTTCTGGTGAGAATTTCACCGTTATGTTTGGTAAACTACCCGGTTTCGATGGCCAATAATATAACTCCTGAGATGTTGTTATTTGCTCATCATTTTGTCGCTGAAGACTCACTCTGGCTGCAATTCTTTTTACCGTGCCCCCGATACCATCACATGGTCCCTCGCCATGAGCCGTAGGAAAATCATGCCATTCAGCAGCAAGTTAAAAGTCTTCTTTGTGATAGTCAATGTTCACAAAATTTTTCAAATTTTCAAAAATGGAAAAAAAATATTAATTAACATGATCCCACGATCTACTTGGGCTTAAAATTCGTAGAATGAATAGAAGTTTACCACCAAAAATTTTCAAGAAAATCGAAGAGTACATACAGTTCAAAAAATGTGATTTAAATTTTGAAACTTGATAATCGCATATTAGAACACTTTAAAGAATTTTTTTATATTTTTTTCTTGAAAGTACATAAAAAAAAATAATAATAATAAAAAAAAAAAGTTTGAAGTTGGACCATTTTTGAAGAAGTTATGTGTAAAAAACCGAAAATTCGATATTTTTTGAACGGGTAATCAAAAAGATCTCAAAATTCACCAGGAACGGTTTTTCGATGGGTACTAAGAAATGTCGAAAGATTGAGAAAATCAAAAATTAAAATTTTCCAAAGTGTCTGATTTGGCATAGAATGCCCCATATGTAGGTGATTTGGCTTAATGTTAACTAGGCTTTGGGCCTAACCATCTCTATAATTGTCTCCTAACTTCAAATATCCGTTATTCTTGCAGTCGAAAGAAACCCAACAAATATTTTTTAGAGATTTTTTTCGGACCTCTTGTAATTCGTAGTTATATTCATAATATTTGCCGCTTTTCTGGAAACCGACTCGTTGAATGAGGTTCCGCGAAGAGTTCAAGAAAAAATAAAAAAAAGCCGAAGATGCAGTTTTCTGCAAAATTTTCGGCACTTTCGATTAGAAATATTCTCATTCACTTGTCAGGTATCTAAATGCTGTACAATGCATTTTGTACTCAAAAATGCTATTTTGATGCCCTTATTCGTAACTTTTGTCTTTGATTTGACTCTGTTTCAAAAAAAAATACCGCTCAAAATCCTGAAGACATGTAATTTTTAGATTGCGATCTCAAAGGGTTCTAGCGAATAATCAACCATTCTTCGGGAATAGTTTAAAGATGTGTGAAGCATGAGATAGGCTGAACTACGCGTCTTGTATTTATAGTATGAAAATTTATCTCTGATGGTTGATTCATATGTAACATATGTATTAGCCCAGTGTTGGGTCGATTTGTATTAGTTCGAAAAATTCACTCATTAATTACACATTTTATTCAGGAAAATTCAATTACTAATTACGTTTGTAATTTTTGATCTGGGAACACTCAATTACTAATTACATTTATAATTTATAATTTGGGAAATTTGAATTACATTTGTAAATTGTAATTTGGGAAACTTAAATTACTAATTATATTTGTAATTTGTTATCAGGCACAGATCTCTATTACCAATTACATTTGTAATTTGTAATTAGAATGAAAATAATTACTAATCACATTTGTAATTTGTACTTATCTTCATCCTAATTACAATCGCTGAATATAATTAGTAGTTATCTTTCATCTAATTACAATTTTTCAAAGTAATTAGGAGGTTCATTCGCTCTCATACATAGATATTGAAGCGTTATTGTACGTTTGAAAACATATTGGAAAATATGTTATAAGAGAAATAATATATTAAATGAATAATACCGTCACAGTTTATCCTGAATAAACTCAAATACTGAAATAGATATAAGGAAACTATGAAATGCGTTGTATTTGGGATGAACGACTAGTTATAGAGTGAGGGACTGCCTATAAAAGGAGAGTCACAGAAAGAATCTGGTTCATTCTTAGAAACTTAGAATCACAAAGCGTTAATTGGAAAATAAAAGGTAAACCTTTTTGTTAATCAAAAATTATATAACTTAAAGAGGTGCGTAAGTATTTCACCTTATACCAATTAAGCAATTGGTTAGCACCTACGAGTTAATACTCTGAGATGTCAATTAATGAAATTTCCTATCCCTTGAATCCAATCACATAGATCGTTAATTATGCAAAAATTTACTACAGAAACTCACGTTAATTACAGTATTTATTTTCATCCTAATTACTGATTACAAATGTAACGAGTGATTGATTGTTTTCTAATTACAAATTACACATGTAACTAGTAATTTTGTCGTAATTGATTACAAATTGTGATTTATGATGCCCATCATATGATGTATTACGTACTAGTTCAACATAGTGATGTTTGAGACATTTTTTATTAATTCCTCAAAAATTATTGATCACTCATCAGAACCCTTCGCAATCCCGATCTAATAAGAATTAGCCTTTCTTCCGGCTCTTGAGTTTAATTTTTCGAAAAATAATGAAGAAACGAAAACACAGAAGATGAAAGTTGGGAAAGAGCCTTAAGGTGCCATGAGTTTCAAAGTACAAGATGCATTCTCAAAGGATCAACAGACCTCCACAGGCCAATGAGACTGCATTTCCACTCAAAAGATTTTTTTTTTCTTTATATTCTTTGTGGACTTTTCGAAAAATCATTTGACTGATCGGATTTTAGGAACATCGAGAATATTATAGTATGAATATAAGGACGCGACACGACAGACCCGAAAAAACTTTTTTTTAAATTTTCGAGCTTTCATGCGCCTAGAACACACTGATCTCTATCAGAGGAAAATTTGAAACTATACAGTCGACTGCGCATGCGATAAATAATTCAATTTTATTGGTCACTGAGATCGTCCCGCGGTCACTGAAATATAAGTATACTGGAACGCGCACAGGCATGGTGGCAATACCTATAACTGCGAGCAGAGAGAGAGGGGGAGAAATATGACCACTTGTCTCACTCGCACCATTTTCCCATATAGGCGTCGCCGGAATCCGGAATGACGGAACGGAACGCAGACGAAATCTAGTGGATGTCCGAGTCCGTTCCGAGTTTTGAAAAACGCTCCCGTTTCATGTGCCAAAATTGCACGGAACGACGGAACGGAGCCGATTCATATTTGTGCTATTCGGCCTCATTTGTCTTTTTAGATAAAGCTTTTGCATCATTATACATAATTTATCTAATTAGCTTTTATGTAAGATTAAATCTTGTAGCTATAATTAATTATTTCGTAAAATAAAAGTTGACCCTCCGGCACTCCGTTCCGGAATTTGGATACATGGGACGCAAAAGAGATGCAAATGGACGGAACGGAACACGGAACTTGTGTATACACCGGCGGTTTTCCAATCAGAGCACTGTGCGACACAGTGCTGCACACAGCGATATGGTTGGCTGGATACGTTGGATCTAACGGAAATGGCCAATCATATCGTTTAGTGTGCAGCACTGTGTCGCACAGTGCTCTAATTGGAAAGCGCCCACCTACATGAACATAACCCTGCAAATTGTAGAAAGATACGTGTTTCTGCCGGGATCGCCGGAATCCGGAATGACGGAACGGAATGGACGGAAAAGTCACTAGAATCCGCGCTCCGCTAATTTCATTTTATGTATTTTTACGCAATGGTGGATCCGTCCGGATCCGCTATTCATAACATTCTGTTTATGGCGTCCGCAGGAGTAGGTTGTACACAATGCGATTATTAATCATGAGTGCTGACGATACATTTTGGATGATTTCTGTCGTAAATAATTTCTCTATGCGAAATCGATGCATTTTTGCAATCCTTGACTAACCGAATCATCATCAACAGATACACTAAACACGTGTCTTTCTACAATTTGCAGGGTTATGTTCATGTAGGTGTAAACACAAGTTCCGTGTTCCGTTCCGTCTATTTACATCTCCTTGCGTCTCATGTACCCAAATTCCGGAACGGAGTGCCGGAGGGTCAACTTTTATTTTATGAAATAATTAATTATAGCTACAAGATTTAATCTTACATGAAAGCTAATTAGATAAATTATGTATAATCATACAAAAGCTTTATCTGAATAGACAAATGAAGCCAAATAGCACAAACATGAATCGGCTCCGTTCCGTCGTTCCGTGCAATTTTGGTACATGGGACGGGAGGGTTTTCCAAGACTCGGAACGGACTCGGAAATCCACTAGATTTCGTCTGCGTTCCGTTCCGTCATTCCGGATTCCGGCTATCCGGGCCCACATGGGACGGCAGCCTTAAGCTCGGTCTACAATAGACGCATACGTTCCCGTTCCCGTTACCGCAGAAAATTGAAGTATACGAACTCTACAGTGTGGTCTACAATTGAACGCGCGTTCGTATATTTCAATTTTCTACGGGAACGGGAACGGGAACGGGAACGTATGCGTCTATTGTATGGCCAGCCTGCAATCAGCAGACGAAGAACCTGGAGTGTGCCGAGTTGGCTGTGACTGAGTGTTAACTTTCAAGGTTTCCTCTCTGTATGTGGCGACTTCACCATACTTCAAGAATTCGACGTGAAGCGGCCATGGACTACTTCATACGTCCATGGAAGCGGCGGGTCGAGCAGAAGGCCGAAAGCGCTCCGTCGAAGAAGCGGCAGAGAAAGCAACTTATCACATTTCGGTTAATCAAGGATTAACCGCCAAAAATAGATAGCAGCTACAGCTAAAAATTAAAAATAAACTAAAGGTACATTTTACAACAAAGATCCAAAAGTATACCAATTTATTTGTGGACCCATTACTTGATCTGATCCTCCACTCGGTATAACTCTGGATGGTGTATTCCTATAGGCAGTTTGTGCCTATTAGAAGCCATGTTGCTTGTACTACTTTTGTCAATTCAATATAGCGACGCGCGCGAACTTGATGAAGAAAACATGTGGGTTAGAGATCCGTAATGTGAATATTCCATAATATAACTGGAATTGTGCAGTTATTAGTGTTCGAAGACATAGTGCTGGTATGTAAATATTGTGGGAAAAAAGGTGGAGTGGAAGGCAAGACACTTCATAGGTGAGTATTATACGTATGTCTATATATACAGTTTTGAGGTTATATTGACTTAATTTTTATTAACAATTTTTTTATTTTATTTATACATAAGTAATCAATTTGTACGATATATATGTATATACTAAGGATGATAATAACTTGACTAATCAAACCTCGAAATCAGGATCAATCTGCAATTACGCATAATGAATTGTATACTACCTTTTACACCTATTCATGCAAAATAAATCTCAAACTGAATGTAATTGACTTATTGAATATTTCATTTCAATATTTATAAGAATTACATTTTTTTTATCCATCACGAATGGAATTTTCCAACTTAGCTATTGTGTAATATACTCTCATACATTTCTATCATCTAGTCTTCATATTGATAATTTTTTAATACACATTTCATAACGAAAATACTCCAAACTTCAGTTGGATATTGAAAAACAAATTTTTCATTGCATCATATCTGTTCTGTGAATCAATTGATATCGCTGTCAACAATATTTTTCACATCATTATTTGAATCTGTCGCTGAAATTCACAAAAGTACTGCAAGCAACATGGCTGCCTCCTACTTCAAGACGGTACAAAAATCTAATACGGGATACGCCATCCAGTGTTATACCGTGAGTTTTCCTAACGGCCGAACGATCCGTGCGCCTGACGCAGGTAACCGGAGTGACATCTCATTTACAGATAACCACCGTAGCCCGCCACGGCCATTCCCGACCTCATAGATTATTTGATGACAGTCCTACTCTCGATTTCCCGATTATTACCTTCGATGATCGTGCTTAGATGGGGTGGGCGACAGTACCGGATTACCCACTAGGCGGACTAGGCGACCGCCTAGGGGCCCCTTACCGAGAGGGCCCCGTATCGGTTTTTTTTAAATAATAATTTTCAAAATTGGCGCTGGTTGGCGAGCTACGGTGCTCATCTGAAAATGAGGTGTAACTCCGGTTACCTGCGTCAGGCGCACGGATCGTTCGGCCTTTAGGAAAACTCACGGTATATAGAGATCAGTGGTTACAACTAAGCCCGAAAGATCATTCCAGCCTTAGCCAACGACTTCCTTATGTTTTCTAACTTCCAATACACTATATTCTAGGCCACTGATCTTTATACTATAACACTGGATGGCGTATCCCGTATTAAAGTTTTGCGCTGACTGATTTCAAGGTTTGATTAGTAAAGTTGTTATCATCCCTAGTATATAGTATTAATTGATTAATTATGTATAATTAAGAAAAAAAAAAAAATTGTTAGTAAAAATTAAGTCAATATAACCTCAAAGCTGTATACATAGACATATGTATAATACTTACCTATGAAGTGTCTTGCCTTCCACTCCACCTTTTTTTCCACAATATTTACATACCAGCACCATGTCTTCGAACACTAATAACTGCACAATTCTATTTATATTATGGAATATTCACATTACGGATCTCTAACCCACATGTTTTCTTCATCAAGTTCGCGCGCGACGCTATATTGAATTGACAAAAGTACTACAAGCAACTGATAGGCACAAACTGCCCTTGAGTCATTCCACGTCAAACCGGACAAAATAAATCAAAAATTGACCTCGATGTGTCCGATTCCGTCCTAATTTTTTTAACGGGTTCTTTGAAACAAATAATTTTTTTTTTCCGCCCCTATTTTCTAAGTTACACAGGGGTGAAATTCACGAAGAACAGCCAAAAATCGAAAACATACTTCTCTTCAAACGGCCATATCTTTGGCTGTTTTCATCCTAGAGACTTCTCGCAAAAACCATTTTGAAGCTATTGAATGGCACTATTATTATACCTATATTTATTGACTTCTGCGATATCGAGCGATTCCATTTCTTATAAACAAATATATTATTCGACCGTGGTTTTCTAGGCGAGAATGACGCTTTAAAATTCCAAAAAAATATGAGCGTATTCCTTGATCAATTCCCTACAAAACTGTTAAGTTATAGAATGTAACTCCGATGGAGACTATGTTAAAACGATTTATTTATAAGCGACGGCGCGCGCTACCGCTGAGAGACCCGGCTCGGTTACGTGTAGCTCGCGTAAGGAAGAAATGGTGGGCATGTAGATCTATATTAAAAAAATTGACTATGACAGAAAACAATGTATATCATATCAGTTTATTAAATATCTACATAACAATAAGTAAATCATAATCCTACATCTTAGATAAGGACCCCTATAGTCACATTATATTATATACATATAATACCTGAATTGATGTATACACTATAATTATTTATTCCTATAATTGCTCCTATACTTGCACTATAATTTATTCCTATAATTGCTCCTATAAATGCTGAAGTTAAAGCAAAAATATAAATAATTATATTATTGTTAAAGTTAGTTGAAAGAAATAATGGGGCAATTCTTTGTCAAGTTAAGAAAATAAATCAATTAAATCAGGAAAGATTATTAAACATTTTAGGGTGGTTTATTTAGAAACAACGGCCTCCACTGACTTTTCGGCATCAGAGTATCTCTTAGTTATTAATTTATTTTTCGTTTGTGGCAGAATACAATGAAATGTCAGTGTACCACGAATTAATTAAACTTTCCCGAAACGAGGCTGTAATGCAGCTACTTCCCTTTGGTAATCGTGTTTAGTGAAAAATTCTAAATCAGTATTTTTAATATTTTTGTTATTCTACGCCCATAGCAAAAAAAAATTGTGGTGTATTTATTGGTTCCTGCAAGGATTCCAGACTTGCTTTAGCTGCTAGTCTTTGAATGGCTCCTCCTAAGCCACCTACAAAAAAATTAATTCATGCGACTAACAAAAAATGAAGTAATAGGCAAGAAATTCTCTAAAGCCGAAAAATCAGTAGAGGCCGTTGTTTCTGAATAAACCACTAATTGTAAGCAAATATAACGACTTCCAGGTATTATTTATGATATAATGTGACTATAGGGGTTCTTTATGTAAGATCTAGGATGATGATTTACTTATTGTTAAGTAGATATTTAATAAACTGATATGAAATACATTGTTTTCTGACATGGTCAATTTTTTTAATATAGATCTACAGCCCACTGTTTCTTCCTTACGCGAGTTACCCGTACCCGAGCCGGGTCTCTCAGCGGCAGCGCGCGTCGTCGCTTATAAATAAATCGTTCTAACATAGTCTCCATCGGAGTTCCATTCTATAACTTAACAGTTTTGTACGGAATTGATCAAGGAATACGCTCATATTTTTATGGGAATTTCGATGCGTCGTTCTCGCCTAGAGAACCACGTTTGAATAATATATTTGTTTACAACAAATGGAATCGCTCGTTATCGTAGAAGTCAATAAGTATACAATGATAGGGCCATTCAATAGCTTCAAAATGGTTTTCGAAAGAAGTCTCTAGGATGAACACAGCCAAAGATATGACCATTCAAAGAGGATTATGTTTTTGATTTTTGGCAGTTTTTCGTGAATTTCACCCCCGTGTAACTTGGAAAAGTGGGGGGGGGGGGGGGGGGGGGGCAAAAACAAAAAATTGTTCGATGAATTTATTTGTTTCAAAGAACCCGTTAAAAACATTAGAACGAAATCAGAGACATCGAGGTCAAAATAGTGTCCGATTTTTGAGCACCGAGAGTTTGTTTACGAGTATGATTCTAACCTACAAATTAATTAATATGTAGTTTAATTGACAGCTAATTATGCCTACGATTCGAGTATAGTACTGCTGGTACCTATCCCGAATTTTTGTCTGATTTTCTGTGCTTATCATCAACAATAATCTGCATAATTAATTTTCATAACCTGTGAGCAAGCTGCTAACAACCGTGGAACGAAGTCCAAATTCTGTGCCATATTCACGTAGTGCACTGTTTTGAGCCGCCGTAGTGTGCGTTTTGTATAAGATGGAACTGTGTGTGATTGGGAGTGAAACAGACGGGGCCCTCGGAAATTTGTATTCGGCTATGAGTTCCAACAGCTTCAGTCAACGAGCCAATAATGGCGCCATTTATTGGCGATAAATTTTCGCCTGCTAAATTCTCCGATTGTAGACAACTTTACAACTTGGAATGGTGATTGAACTATTTCTACTGTAATATTGTTTTGGGTGAAATAGTGCTCAGTACTAGTTGAGTGCAAGAAATCATTATATCGCTCAAATTAGATGTCACTCGCCTCACTCGGCAGCCATGTTTACTGTGTCAGTGCGTGTACCTATGTGCCAGCTGTCACGAGGACATTATATAAAGATTTTATTAGAACTTCAGGCTTATTTGTGGCTAACCTCCACTATTTCACCCAAAACAATTTTAATCAAGGAACATTTCGTACACATCAGATTGTTAACGATTTGAATCTGGCGCCGATGAGCGCCAAATTGTGTGATTGTACGCGGGCGTAGGTATGAGCGTTACGAGTAGAAAAAAAAACAATAACACTAAGGGGCGAGGTACGAAGTCCGGGACCGGGACGGGAAAAAGTACGAATAGTTAGTGCGTATCGTGATAGGAACAACGAAGGAACGTGTCTGAGCGTGCGGTAGCCAGAACAAAAGAAAACTAGAGTAATTTACGATATAGATTTAAAGTAGTGCTTAAGGCATATTAAATGAGGCATAACCTCATGGGGCTGAGCCCTAAAAGGCCTGTTTGTGATTTCTGTAGTGTCGTCCTAAATTTATCGTTAAACCAATAAATCTATTTTCATAGCCGGCAATAGAGACTCAGTGTTCGTAATTCATTAATTCTCCCTCAACAATTTCCTGACACTAAATTCCTATAAATTAACAATCAGAAGTGGGATTCGAACTCGCTTAACGGCCGAACGTAGGGAAAACTGTGAATCAAAAGCAAAATATATATAACGAAAGGAAATTTTCAAGTAGTATAACGACCAGGCGTGCGCGATAATGGCGACGAGATCAAAAAAGTGCGTGAGTGAAAATTGATAAGAATTATTACGGTGATGAGCGAGAACCGCGAGACGTTTACGGAAGAACAATTTGACCAATTCTGCGAACGAAATCGGAGTGCACAGCGGCATTACGAGCCGGAAATCATGGACGGACAATTAAGCGCAAATTTGTCGCTAAATGGCGGCGGAGAAGTAACAGGTCGAGGTAGAGGTACCGGGAGGGGGCAAACCCTAAGAGACAGAAACGACACGCAACAAATCGGAGCACGCGAACGTAATAACATAACCGGTACCAGCGATATGGATATTGACGAACCACAGGTGACGCAAGCACCTATACCAGAACAATCACCCGATAACTCCGGATTGGAGAACGCGATTTGGGCAATGATTGAGGAAGGGAGACGCAGGGACATGGTGTTACAGGCACTCTTTCAACGATTGACCGCGAGCGAGGAGCCACTACCACCCCTCCCTAGACAACAACAAACAGTACCAACCTTCCATGTTATGCCTGACCTCAGCGCGAACATTGTCGATTTCACAGGCGAGACGGGAAGTATACGTGCCAAGGATTGGCTGGATACCATTGAAAGCATGCGACGTCTACACCAATGGCCAGACAATTTCGCATTAGAAGCTGCACGATCGCACTTGAAATCGGGCGCCCGCGAATGGTTTAAGATGAATGCACGCGAGATACTATCGTGGGAGCAATTTCGAGTAGCCTTCCGCGTAACATTTGTAACGACCGAAAGCGCGACAATGTTGTGGAAGAGAATGACTGACCGAGTACAACAGAAGAACGAATCCTTATGCACCTATTTCCACTCGAAAGTGAAACTTTGCAGCGATATAAAATTAAACTTTGAGGACACCAAGGAACAATTATTGGTGGGACTCTGGTCACGTGAGCTATGCAACGCAATGGCCGCTCGAAGCCATGCAACCAGAGACGAATTACTACACGACATTCTGCAATACGACAGGATGATCGAGCAACGAATGGACCGAATGCGATTACAAAAAGAATCAAATACGAATAAATCGAAACCTAGCACAAACCAGACGCCAACGGCAGCCACGAATACAACGAAAACGACAAGAAACGACACCACGACGCGAAATTCGGACAAGCGGCCACCAATAGTAAACGAAGACGGACAGCCAAAATGTTACAACTGCAATAATTACGGGCATTTATCGAAAAACTGTCCCGAACCCCGAAGAGAACTAAAATGCTTAAAGTGTAACGGCAAAGGTCACACACAACGGCACTGCACCGTGCCGGAAAACGCGCAAACGAAAACAGTGAACATAATAGACGGCAACGACAAGTGCGCGGTCAGCAAGTATTTAAAGATAATCCGCGTCAACGAGAACGAACTGAAGGCATTGATCGACCCCGGGAGCTCGGAATGCACAATAAAAGCCTCAGTAGCCTTAATAGAACAATTCGAAATAACAAGAATGATTACAGAACTCAAAAGCTTTGGACCGGCACAATTTAAAGTGAAGTCCCCGGGCATAGTGCGCGCATCGGTGACAGTTGATGACGTGACGGTACACGACGTGATACTACGAGTTGTCCCGGATGACGCACAATCAGTCGATGTATTAGTGGGACGCACGTTTACGGAAGCCCCCTTGGTAGAATATCATAAAGTGGGTCAAAAATTGCTATTCAAAAGGAGTGAGGAAAACCAACGACTCAGTACCACAAACCCGGCCGATCAGACGCAGATCGAATTACCTCCACATTCGATCAACGTCATCGAGATGAAAACAGATGACGAGGTGTATGACCTCCCTGTACTCAACTTGAGCGAACACGCACAAACGATAACGACGAAAAACACACACCTACGCGGTGACATATCACGAATGACGACGAGAGAGCCGGACGCAGATCGACGACCCATCGAACGTGACGACATCGACGTGGGAACACAACAACCCGAAGAAATTATGGAGGACTTATTAAGAGTGATCAATAAGTATCGTGATTGCGTTGCGACCAATCTGAAAGAGTTAGGATGCACTAACAAAGCGATAATGGATATACGCGAGACACCTGGAGCGAGACCTGTAAGTAGTAAACCATATAGAGCGAGCGACACCGAACGCGAAATAATAAAATCTATCGTTAGCGAATGGAAAAGCGAAGGTATTGTCACGGAAACAGACTCCCCGTATGCTAGCCCCGTCTTACTAGTTAGAAAGAAAAACGGTGAATCCAGACTCGTGGTTGACTATCGAAAATTAAATAAACAAACTGAGAGAATGCATTTCCCGTTACCCGATCTCGACGATCACTTAACAAAAATAGGAGATAGTTCGATATATATAACACTAGATTTAGCTCACGGGTATTTACAGGTACCACTAAGCAAAGAAGCCCGCGCGAAGACAGCTTTCATTACCCCCGACGAAACTGGGGAATTCACAAGAATGATGTTTGGGTTAATGAATAGCCCTTTCTATTTTTCAAAGGCGATGTATAAAGCGTTAGGACCATTACGGAATCAGGTGGTATTGTTTTATCTCGACGATATCTTCATTCCAGGGAAGGATTGGAACGACTTAAAGGATAGACTAATAGCAGTATTCGA
Source organism: Tenthredo amoena (assembly GCA_963966615.1). Classification (NCBI taxonomy): domain Eukaryota; kingdom Metazoa; phylum Arthropoda; class Insecta; order Hymenoptera; family Tenthredinidae; genus Tenthredo; species Tenthredo amoena. The sequence goes on along the minus strand of OZ016488.1, from coordinate 9,896,741 downwards.
AGCATTACGGGATGCAGGATTAACTATCAAACTGTCCAAGTGCAAATTCCTAAAAGAAAAGGTGACTTACCTCGGATTCGAAATATCGAAGCACGGTATTGAGCCCGGTGAATATAAAGTAAAAGCGATCGCGGACTACTCACTACCCAACGACATACACGCGGTAAGAAGGTTTCTAGGAATGACGAGTTTCTTTCGACGGTTTGTACCACGATTCGCCGAAATCGCAGGACCATTATACGAATTACTGAAAAAGGATCGACCATTTGTTTGGGAAGACCGACAAAACAACGCGTTTAGAGATTTAAAGAATGCATTAACAAATAAACCAGTATTGCAGCCATTTAATGCGAGAAACGCGACCGAGTTACACACAGATGCAAGTATGAAGGGATTAGCGGCGATGTTATTACAACGCGGCGCGGACGAACGTTGGCATCTTGTTTACGCGATTAGCCGTAGGACAAACGAGCCGGAACGAAACTATCATTCGAGCAAGCTCGAGTTACTAGCAATAGTGTGGGCGATAGCACGATTGCGAAACCTATTGATAAATATACATTTTAGAATAGTTACCGATTGCGAGGCACTGTTGTATTTAAATACTGAGAAGACTAAAAGCGCACAAATAGTGAGGTGGGCGAATGAACTGAGCGAGTTTGATTTCGAAGTTACCCACCGACCAGGTACAAGATTAGCCCATGTAGATGCACTAAGCAGAGCTCCTGTAGGTATAGCAGAGTGTGAGAGTGAAATGACAGAGCGATTAAGCGAAGTATTTGCAATACTGAGCGAACAAGACGAAATACTGATGTACCAGTATGTGGATGACGAGTTACGTAGAAAGAAAGAAATATTATCTAAGTCAGTGAGTGCGCGAACAAATCAAGAAGAAGGTGAAGTGACCGGGTATGAGTGTCACGGCGGGATCCTATATAAAAAAGACGGACAGAGATTACTATACGTAGTACCACGGGCGATGCGAAAGGGGCTGGTAATTAGGTTCCACGATTTACAAGGCCACCCCGGGCCAGATCGTACGCTTGCCAAGATTTCGAACTATTACTATTTCCCCGGAATACGACGATACGTGAAGTATCATGTGCGTGCTTGCGTACACTGTATCGTGACTAAAGGTAAACCGGGAGTACAACCCGGCCTCTTGCACCCAATTGCCCCGGGACCCCGCCCGTTCGCGATAGTCCACGTGGATCATCTCGGACCTTTAATTACGACGCCGCGGAAAAACAGTTACGTGTTCGCGTTGATAGACAATTTAACAAAATTTGTGATATTAAAGGCAGTACGAAATACCAAGGTAGGGAACGTGGTACGAGCAATGGAGGACTTCGTCCTAAACTTCGGAGCCCCCATGCGAATCATCTCCGACCGCGGAACGTGCTTCACGGCGAAAGAGTTTCGTGAGTTTTGTCAACGGCACGGAATACGACATACCCTCAACTCACCACGGCATCCTCAAGCCAATGGCCAGATTGAGAGGATGAACAGTACTCTCATACCAGTACTTCGTGCCAGCATCAACGACAGCGAAGGGCGAGATTGGGACGTGAAACTCAAGATCGCACAACGAGACCTCAATGACTCCTGCAGCGCGACCACAGGGAAGTCGCCATTCGAATTACTTTACGGCTACACGGCGCGCCACGACGAAGGGATAATGCGGGCACTCACGATAGAAGACGGAACAAACTATACCCGACCAGAAGAATTGCAAGAAGAAGCTCGGCAACGAATTATCAAAGAACAAAAAAAATATAAAGAACGCTACGACCGTCATCGCTCAAAAGGGGCAATCTTCAAGAGCGGCGACATCGTTTACATGAAGACGGCACGCATAGCGACAGGCGAATCTACCAAATTGCAAAATAAATACAGAGGTCCGCTGGTAATTACCAAAGTGCTACCCAGTGACACTTACGCAGTCGCAGACCTGCAATCGGACCAGCCAGGTCGTACGTACGCGGCGACCGCACACGCTACCCAGTTGAAAATCTGGTATCCAAGTTGCGACTCTGACGAAAGCCCGATAGAAGACAACGACGACGAAGAAGAAGAAGCTACGGACCAAAAGACATCCAGCGGTGAAGACCACAAAAGTCTCGTGACCCACACGAGACCCACCCGAATCCGAAAAATCCCGCTACGGTACCAGGATTTTGTTATCAACGACGTGCACGAGGACGCGCACGAATAAGGATGGCCGAGTGTTAACGATTTGAATCTGGCGCCGATGAGCGCCAAATTGTGTGATTGTACGCGGGCGTAGGTATGAGCGTTACGAGTAGAAAAAAAAACAATAACACTAAGGGGCGAGGTACGAAGTCCGGGACCGGGACGGGAAAAAGTACGAATAGTTAGTGCGTATCGTGATAGGAACAACGAAGGAACGTGTCTGAGCGTGCGGTAGCCAGAACAAAAGAAAACTAGAGTAATTTACGATATAGATTTAAAGTAGTGCTTAAGGCATATTAAATGAGGCATAACCTCATGGGGCTGAGCCCTAAAAGGCCTGTTTGTGATTTCTGTAGTGTCGTCCTAAATTTATCGTTAAACCAATAAATCTATTTTCATAGCCGGCAATAGAGACTCAGTGTTCGTAATTCATTAATTCTCCCTCAACAATTTCCTGACACTAAATACCTATAAATTAACAAGATTCTCGAAATAAGTCTTTATTCTCGAGAATTTAGCAGGCGACATTCACTCGTAGATGTGTACACCAAGCGTGTTTGATTTTGACCGGTATGAAGTTGGCCCCACAGTCTTCTGTCTCTTTCCTTTCCTATGTAGCCACGAAGGATAGAAGAAGATAGAAGACTGTGGTGCCAACTTCATATCGGTCATAATCAAACACGTCAAGCGTACATGTGTATTCCGTTACCCCCACCATGGGACCCCCTCGGATAGCAAACAACTTTTTTATAACGCATACACGAAAAAGTTGCTGTTTTGGGGCTGTGAAGCGTGCATATTGTAGCACTTTTCCGACGTTCCTGTCGTCAGTGTGAACATGAAATCGTATTTGCACGCTGGACGTGCGTACAACGTTCTGCGCATATTCAGCGTGCACGGCGTGCGAACAAATGCAATTTATCACGATCGAGCGCCATCTCCGAGCGTACTTCAATTTGACGCGATGTTTTCGATACAGCTATGGCGAACTTTTTCGTACATTTGTCATAAAAAATACTGTTCGATACGAATGCGAAATGAGGCGTTTAGGCTCGTCCGATGTTTTCAGCACTCACCTTCGTCTCGGCTGCAGCTAGGCCGCCACCTCGACTCCGGTTCGTGCTGAAGACATCGGACTCGCCTATAAACGCCTCTCATGTCGCACTCGTATCGAAATGTACTATTTTCCTGTTGAAGTTACGGATATAATAATACGGGACTTTTTTGTAGAGAATTCAATTTCCTACGAGCACATGCCGATCAAATTCAAACAAAAATGTCTATAGATTTTTCGACGTAAAATATAAAAAAAAAATTTTTTACATTCAATACAGATGGGAAAATTTGCCCCTCGGACGCCAGCTCAATTTTGGAGATATCGGGCTGATTTTTTAGAAGAATTCTTTTTAGGTCCCAAAGTAACTTTTGAAACTGTGAGAGCTAAAAAAAAAAAATTTTTTTTTTTTTTTGACACCCTATACATATGGGGCATTCCATGACATCTCGATCAAGATTCTAAGTCGATGTCTCTGATCGGCTTTATAATTTTTTGTATGAAAGTACATGATGGAAAACGCAATCGCAATTTTTTTCAGAATATTTCGACCCAGCGTATCTGACCTATAATTTAAAGACTTGAAAAAAATACCCCCATTTTCTAAAATCTGAAAAAATTCACAAAAATCTTATGAAATATAACAACATTTTTGACGCCTATTAGAACATGGAGATTTCATCACAGTAAAAGATAAATAACAAAAACTAAAAAAAAAAAAAAAATCATTGGATTGCATTTTTGACAAAAGAATGAATATAAAAGCTCAATATAATATATTACAATACACACATATTGACATATACACAATAAACATATTACACATTGACACAATGAACATGGCCGCCGCGTCAGACACATGGAATCACATTTTGACGGTATAATGATTTTTCGCACTCGCTGGTTACCGATGACGATTTCACCTACAACAATATGACGGCCGGCCAGTATGAATTCTGAGGATTTAGGGGGCGAATTTCGCAGCTGATAACGAGCTTCGTGTTAGGACCCATAGCTGGCGAAAAATAACTGAGGGTCCCTCGTCCATTTCACCCACACGGTCCCACACACTTATATCGAATACAAAACATATTCGAATAAAGAGGGGTAGCCAGTTTCAGTATTCTAAAATCTGACCTGAACAATTGTTCATTCATTATTCAGAGCAAATAGCAAATAGGAATTCGACTGGTTCCGTTCGGACCGATTTCCGTTCGGCTCGAAGACGAACCGAACCGAACGGATCGGCTTCTTTTGTCTTATTTTTTATTGGGTAGATTTGTCTTCCTTTGAATCTTATTGGTCGCTGACGTCACATTCGATCGTAAACTCATCGGAACGATCGTATTCGGAGTTACTGAATAGGGGTCCTGGGCTAGAAAGGAGAACCGCTGTTCTCTTTCTGATAGGCCCTCGCTTTGTGACTCATATTCAAGGCCACTTGAACTTTCCAGCGCGAAACAGACACACTCATTTTTTTTTGTCTACAGAAATTCAAACAACGGAACGCCACAGAATTTTCGCACGCACAGTCATCAGTTGAGAATGTAGCTTCGTTTAAAAATACATTACTCCCAAAATCATGCAGCAACCCCATTAGAAATGTCGAATTACCCATGTGCACTCACGAACATGGATTCTGTTGCCCCCAAAACATGCAATTGAAGTTACATCCCGTTTTAGGTTGGCAATTCCTTCGATGGAAAATCGTCGATTACATACCCTCAAAAGATGAAACGGATCGAGACAATTCGGTTGCTATGAAAATAATATAATTTTCGTAAATTGTTAGAGCGGTGATGTCGGTACACTCAAAAATTTGTTATGGAATTAAAATGTTACATGAAAATAATAATTCAACCGCTAGATCGTAGAAGGGCGTATAATATTATTTGACCATTTCGAGGTGGCTCCTGGCCACTGAAAACAAAAATTGAATTTTAATTTTAATTCCATACATGTTTTGTATCTGAAATTCGATTAGGTATTTTTTTCCTATTGAAAAAACTGCAGCTTTTTTCGGTTCCGAAATAATTGGAAAAGACACGATTTTTTCAAAACGACAAATTTTTTACTTCAAATTTCAAGCAATTATGTGTCAAACTATTTTCAAACTGGTGAAGTATTTGAAATCTATCTTCTTTGTAATCAAAAAAATTATCAATTCTTTTCGGAGTAACTACACAAATGGCGTTTGAATATTATCAAATGCTCGGTCTATTCCCGTAAGATTGAGCAATCACAAACTTTCAGCGGATGAAATAATCATCAGGATATGTAAAAGTTTTCTCACAAGCTTAACTTCCATTGAAATTTAATCAATTTTCCAACATAAATTCTTATTATAGGAATAATTTCAGATTAGGTTTATGGTATATCTTAAATAGATATTCATAGATATTAAAAATATACTATAGAGAAACCTAACGTAAAAAATAATTATTTTCATTGCTATAAAAAAACAAAAAAATTACAAAAATTCGTTTTGGAAAATTTAACAAATTTTCCAAGTGTACACCTTCGCTGAGTTCTCTACTCGTTATACCGCTCAAGACAATTAAACGCTTGTAGTTTATTATTGGCAAGTTCAACGTACGAAAGTAATGCTAGTCAGAAAACTTCAACATATCCCGATGACCATTTTGTCCGCTGACAGTTTGCGTTGCTTAAACTTACGTAAATGGACCATGCGCTTGAAAATATTCAAACGCAATTTGTGTAGTTACTCAGAAAAAAATGATTTATTACAAAGAAGATAAATTTCAATTACTTTACCATCTTAAGAATAGTCTAACACATGATTGCTTCAAATTTGAAGTAAAAACTTGAAATATTTCAGAATTCAAAGCGAGTCGAAGTCAAAAAAGACGAAAAGTTTTCGTTCTGCAAAAATCATGTTGTTTCCCATTATTACGGAAACGAAAACAGCTAAAAAATTTGTCGAGACCAAAAAAGATGAACAATCAAATTTCAGACAAGAATGTATGATTTAAGAATCGAAATTCAAATTTTTGTTCAAAAGTGGCTACTGACCACCTGGAAGTGGCAAATCCAGCGATTGGATTTATTTATTTATCGATCGAGCATGGTGATAATAGAACGAGGTTTTTGCAGTTTTTTTTTAAATTTTCGTAAAGTAACTTATGGAACACCAGAAGAAGAGAATAATGCTGCAAAATATCAAAGCAGTGAAATACAATACGTCGAACGTTGTATTTCAAAATGATTACAATAAATCGAGGACAAAAGATAATCTGGAATACACATTTTATTGTGTGCACAGGATTAAAACAAGACATGAAATATAAATTATGAATGAAACTGTAATTCAGTTGAAATTCAGCGTCCACTATATGGTAATTGACAATACAAGGATAAACTAACAAATAAAATATATGCTGCGATTGGATGTATAACGAAGGAACAAACTGCTCATAACTTTACTGGCAATATGCAGAAGTAATTTAAAACCTATTCATGTAGCATCCTTTATATTAGTTTGAATAAATTCTTATCGACTTCAATTATTGATATATTTAAAATATTTTTAGGGTTTTAAGTTGAGCAAATTACATTAAAAAAAGAACTGCAAAAAATAATGTTCGATATAAATGGATAAATCATTATCTTTCCGGAAAAATGTAATACCGTAGCCAATTTTTAGATTTACCGGAATTATCACTTCAACACTTTACGAAAATTACGTTATTTTCGTCGTAACCGAATTTCCTAATCACTTATGCCTTTTTAGGCCAGTAAATCTGGATTGTTGATAGTTTTTCATTAATTTAAACTATTTCTGAATGACATTGACATTAAACAAGTTGATATGTTGTTAAGTCGAGTTTTCTGAATATATTGATTCTCCGTATAAAAACGTACGGGAATAATAACTCGAATTTTTGATTCCATCAAAATTTTTATGGGTGATTACACCTAATGAAATGAGCTTTCACGATTTTTTCCGATTTTCTTCGTTCATGTGTTTCTGAAATATGTATTTTTGAATTTTGATTCTTCAAAATTCATAACTTCTTGAAAAATTGACCAAATGAGGTTTTTTCTTTAATTTTTGTTTTTAAATATAATTTAAAAAAAAAATACATAAAATATGATTGTCATCAATTGCGGTACGATTTTTTCATTTAAAGCTCAAACTTCACGATTTCGAGAGGTTGGACATTTTTTTTTTCGAAAAAATTCTCATAAAAAACATTGTTTTTGTTTACAAATTACACCGTCGGATTCATCGTGGGGCCACATCTCCTTGATTTTTAACTGTCCACATTTTTGCCCTTTTTTCAGGCCGAAATTAGCTTTAGGTACGATAGCAAAAATTCACATCAGTTTAGATTTGAGTACAAAGAAATCTGACTTTCCCACGAATTGTATGCTTTCCTAGTGGAAAAAATTATCGCAACATGGACAGATTATTTAATATTGATAGTAGGATTCAACTCACGAAAACTTTGTGGAAAATAGTCCCAAGTCTTCAAAATAGTCAAATTAAGTGAACGAGTTCCAGGGGAAGTCAAGATTTAACGAAATCTTCCTGTCTGATTTGATACAGAAGCCTTATTTCAAATTGAAAAAAAAAAGAAAATAGAATGAGATGTGACCCCACGATAAATCCGACGGCATAGTTTGTAAAAAAAAACAATGTTTTTTATGAGAATTGAAAAAAAAAATGTCCAACCTCTCGAAATCGTGAAGTGTGAGCCTTAAATGAAAAAATCGTACCGCAATTGATGATACTCACGTTTTTTGGATTTTTTTTTTCTTAAAGTATAGTTAAAAACAAAATTCAAAAAAAAAACCACCTCATTTGGTCAATTTTTCAAGAAGTGGTGCATTTTCGGAAAAAAAAAATTCGAAAATTCATATTTCAAGAACGCATGAACGAAAAAATCGAAAAAAAAATCGTGAAAGCTTATCTCATTAGGTTTGATCACCCATAAAAATTTAGATGTAATCAAAAATTCGAATTATTATTTCTGTACGTTTTGACGGAGAATGCCTCTGGTATAAATTTTATCCTGCAGAATTTAATTTATATTTAATTATCTATATTTACTGGCCTATTTGATGTTATTTGCATTGACGTTTTAACGGATGTATTGACGCAAGCTTCACTCACCCGCCGACCCGCCATCATAAAGGCCTTCAAATTAGGAATCGCCAACTTAAAACGGGACGTAACTTCGCTTGTATATCTTAGTTCCGACTACATCTAGTTCGAATTCCTAACTTGACTGCCTACACGAAGAAAGGGGACGTGGCGGAAAGCTTCGTGAAGCCCTCAAGTTTGGAATTGCGAACGTAAACCGTGCTGTAACTCCGGTTGCATGTTTCAGGGGCGACAGAATCCATGCTGTGAGTGTATACATCCAAACACTGTAATATGTGAGTCAAAAGAAATATGAAACACTGATCATTGTTAAATAACGCACCTTGGCACTTCTTTTCCGAATTCTTACGACATATTTATAAACGGTTCAGCATTGCATACTCACGGTTTCAATTTGTTTCAGGTAAGCTGAACAGCTGTGGTTTGATTGGATCAAGGAACGGCCTTGATTGAATACCGAACAGATGACCATTCCTAGGCTGAACATGTCACTCAATATGCTACATATTGATTCCTGCTGTACTTCTGGAGCTATATGTGTACAAATTATATAAAAGAACAGATTTCTCTCTGACAATTTAGATGTTATGTAAAATATTAAGTGACAGAAGATACGAATATCTTTTTACCAATATAATCAAGATTAGGCTGAGCCATCTTAGGCAATCTTGAGGTCCAGGGATGACATGTTACTGGCTCCAGACCATCTATTTCGTTAACACGCTCTGCGGAGTAACGTGAAAAAAATACGTTAGAGAATGTCGTAAGAAAAGAAACTTTATTTTCATTTCGTGGAAAACAATGAGGCAAAAGATTTGGTAATATGTATTTTATATAACGCAAGCATGTTTTACGCGTTTCTTCATGCCTGTTTTTGGTACCGAAAGTATCCGTTTTAGCGACTGCGGCAGTCAATCAGTGGTGGGGGGATGAAAAACTGTACAGATAAAGTTACTTTTCACTCCTAAGTCCTAGAACGAAAAAGTGCCCAAATACGTACTCTGCACATGCGCATTCGCTCTCGGCCCGTGTGTATTATTGTACTCCAAACGATGTCAACATAACCTCTAATATGAAAAAACTCGTAAAACATGCTTTTGCTATATAAAATATCGTGTGCACCATGGAGGCAAGGTCTTTTTACGCATCGCGTATTTGCAATACTCATCTTCGACTCGTCTACGACTCGTATTGCAAACTCACGCTCAGCGTAAAAAGACCTACTTGTCCTCTTTGGTACACAATGCACTATTGAGCTCTAGCGTACCTATGAAATCAAGACCAGACAACTTCCATGTGCCCTTTTTTGTTATCAGAATGCTACTCGGACACACGTTTCTGTGCAGAACGTGACCACTGTAGTGGAGAAATGACAGAGCCTCGGTTATCTGGAATCGGGTGGGTGTATTAATTATGCAAATAGCGAGTGATAAATTTCTCTTATCTCCGAGTTAGTGGAAGATGTTATCAATTATCATACTGTCACCGATCTATATTACAGTAAACGAAAATCGATTCTTGCACGAATCTCATTTATAAAGAGTCCACATCGAATCTTATTCGAAATATAAATAATGAAATCGATTATAATTTGGATTCTTTTTCATTTGTTTTAATCCTGGGAATCCCATTTTTGTGTTACGGGACGCGTTATTACCGAGAAAACGCCGCCATAAGTCGGGCTGCATGTCACCCTGTTTGATCGACATCACTCACTTGGTATAGAGAGCCCAAGTTACTGCGGTACAACGAGTTTAACCTGCGGCGCCTGCTCAGACATACCATGTATGTATGTATGCATGCATGTATGTATATTAGGGTGACAACTTTTTGACCTCAAATTCAGAATTTTCGGTCCCACCCCGAAATTTCGTAGTTTTTAGTATTCGAGTAAGCCTTCCAAAATTTCGGCGCGATCGAACAATTTTGGAAGGTCGCTCAAGAATTTCGAAGATAATTCAATTTATCGAAAATCGATTTTTTTTATTCTTTCATCCCGACTCTCACCCTCTATATGTCTTTATCGTCAATATTCATAGAAGTGCTACAAATTTCGGGCAAAGACATTAATATTTAGGGGTCGCCCGAGAATTTTTAACGTCTGAATAATGATCTTTCCGAAGCTTTCGAGCGACCTCTAAATATCAATATTAAGGATCGATCTTTTTCGTGTTTTCATAGGTGTCGCTAATGAAGAAATACAAAGGCTGAGAGTTGTGATAATAGATAGAAAAATGAAATTTGTTTGAGTAAATGAATATATTCGAATCATCGCAAAATAAATATTTTTTTTTCAGTTTATCATTAATCGCATTAATCTCTATATCATACACTGTGCACGCACACACACACGCATGTAATAATGTCTATAATACCTTATCGGGTTCCTTTAAAAAACGAAACTATGTAAAGTGAAGTGGTCAATTTGTTTCTCTAATAGGTCGGATCAAAATAGAATAATAGAAAATGAAAAGAATTGATTTTGTTGTGTAATGAATTTTCTTTTAATATGTCTCAACCTGAAATCTTCAAAATATTCAAATTACCAATTCGTTGCAATTTACTAGGCTTGTATAAGGTTACAATCGTATTCATAGTATTGCTGTATATCTATTAGGGTGTCCGTTATTTCCCAAATTGACTTTTTTCACTTGGGTATGGTCCGAATCATTAGTTTATAGCCTGAAAACAACTATGGAAAGAACAAAAAAAATAAATTATTCCCATTAACCCCTGCCTGAATGACGATACTTTTCCGATTTGATTAACATGGGATTTTTGCACTTTTTAGACTTCGATTTTTTTTCGGTTACTATATTTATTACCTCATTAAATATTGTTGATTCTTCTACTGTTCTGACCTATTTAGATGGGCAAATTTTTACATTCGAGAAAAACAAAATTTTCATGAGTTTTGAAGAGGTCAAAATTGATTTTTACCGTATTTTTCAATAATTTCGGAATATTTTTGAATTTGACTTTTCAATGCTTTTTATCTATTTCAAGGTTGAATATATATTTTTATACGCTCTCATTACTGTTTAATATAAATTTTGGCCTCTTCGAAACTTTTTTCCTCTTCGAAATTTTTTTCATAAGTTTCGAGGAGGTCAGAATACAGGCAGGGGTTAATGGAAATTAAATTTTTTCTTTCTTTCCATTGTTGTTTTTGGGCTATAAATTAACGATTTGGGCCATACCCAAGTGGAATAAGTCAATTTGGGAAATAAGGGATATTCATTTATAATCAACTTGACCGAATTTACCGTCCGCCTTTTGAAAATTCATATTGATTTCATAGTATATGCAGCTACATTAGATCTTGCCTACCTGTAATAATCCATATTTAAGTTCTATATCAAGCATATCATATTCTTTGGCGTAGACCGGGCGAGCCTGAACATTTTGCTGAGTAGTGGTAGACGACTGAGCGTTGGCAATCGCATGTGCTTCCTGGAATGCAAGAACATTCGCAAGACTTGCTAGCACAGGTTCCGAGGCAAATGCAAGTGTTTCCTGACATTCTTCAACAGCATGCATTACCTGGTATGAAGAAAATTTGTCAGTTTCAAATCGCCTACAATTACAGTCACATTATCTTGACGTTGATATACTTATTCTGCTATTCACTATTGCATATATCACTATAATTACTCATTTTATGATGAATATCCAGATAGTTAGATTTCGATCACTATAAATAATACCTGCAAAATTTTCGGGTGTCGGAAACGTTCAAGTTGACGAACACCACCGCGTAAAATTTCAGTAACCGTCTCCTTTCGCTTTGGCTTATGCAGCTTTTCAGCCGATCGTTTTTCGAAAAGAAATATTGACACTTCCTGTAATAATTAGAGAAAAAAAAATGTACTGAGCGAAGTTTTAATTTTAAAGTACTGTAGAATGTTCCTATAATATTGTGTGATTATGAAATGTGTGGTACTTCGTATATAATTTATTTTTCAAACGTAAATTTTACCTCTTAATTTATATAATTGTTGGTGGTGTAGATTCGCGATATAAGATAAAAGACAAGTGGTAGGCTTGTATACATACACCGATACGCCGCATATACAGATTAAAATATGTGGGAAATTTTTTCGAAAACGATTGTCATTAATGTATACCTCTAACTATTCATGCTAATTTCTTGTTTTTAAATTAGGAACGGGGAGCGTAACACTTAAAACTCATACTAAGGTATTTTCGGTGAACAATGCAATGTGGCAATGACCTCTCCTCAGAGTTTCGATCTTGAAGTTTTCATGCGACGGTTTCTCATGTCATACCTATAGTTTAGGATCTTATTCAACGAATTTCTTGAAAGAATTACTGACTCAATACGTACTAACTGCACGGAAAGGGTGGATATGTTAGGTAATTTAAGGTCACTGGATTTTAGGGGCTCCCGAGACCTCGTCTAAAGGAAGATCCTCATAAAATTGACAGCTGATAATACGATACTTAATCTTGAAAAAAAAAAGAAATGATTTTCTAAGTAAATAAATTCTGCAGAATGAATAACTGATCAGTATACTCTTTACAATTCACAAAGTACGTATCGGACGATATGATGTCTGCGCGGTCTTGAGATATCCTGTATTGTAGTCAATCTCTTTAGTTGATCGATACGCCGACGATTATCTGTTCTATAATAAGTAATTCATACGCAAAGCACTTTTATACTCACGGGTTAGCGGTTTGTGTCGCACCTAAAATCTGCAACTGAGGGTACATCTCTTTTTATTAAGTTGGCAATACCCTGGGCAGTAGCTGACTTGAGTGCCCCCGCGACGGTTAGCGGCGGCGTAGCGAGGTCCGTGTCGCTTCATCTGTCAGTTCGCATGATCACGAAAAAATGATTTCATTGAAAATATGTAACGTAATTTTAACCGGCAATTGACATAATCTTCAACCGCACAAATGATCGTTAAAATTCGGTTGCTCTGAAAATAACGTAATGTTCGCAAGGTGTTATAAGGATTAAAAGGGTGATTCGTGTATATCCATGAAATCTGCCTTGGCATTAACATTTTCATGACAATTACGTTATTCATTGAACGAGCGTTATAATTATTGAACAAAATTCATCGCATCTTTTTACTCATTTCCTGTGGATCTGTTATGTTTCCTGAAATTAATCTGGCGAAGCTGAAAACTATCATCGCAGTGAGATACAATACCTGTTTTGCAGCTTAGCAGTTCTTCATACCATCTTTGATGAGTTGACTTTCAATCTATGGTTCGCTGAGGTACACCAAACGTATTTGATTCTGACCGGTATGAAGTTGGCCCTACACTCTTCTGTCTCCTTTCTTCTCTATATAGCCATTCCGGATAGAAAAAGACAGAAGACTGTGGTGCCAACTTCATACCGGTCAGAATCAAACACGTCAAGTATACCTATCTTCTTTCAGATTAATCTGCATAGCTGACTTTCATGCTTAAGCTGGTATTGCCGTCACTAAATCTATGTCCTCGTATGGTTCAAAATGTCTACGTGGACCGTCGTTTCTTTAGCCATCTTTCTGACCTCCACTTCGATTTTTTACCAATCTTACTCTGTAGTGCTGTATAGTATGTTCACTATATCCGAGTTCATCTACACTCTTTATCAATGAAATTTATTATTATTAAGTTGTTCAAGTCACCATTCTTTTTTGTAAAATCATTTTTTCACATTTTATTCTCAAACTTCCATGCGCATGTATGTCTTTTATTTTGTAGAAAATCAGCACAATCATATTTGCGAAATTGGCGAAGTTATACATTAAATTTACTGATCAAGTTCAATGACCTACAATATCATGCTTAATGAAATCTAGCTATGAATTGAATGAAAGTCATTCGCGAATCAAGTCTTAGTATTACACTTGTTCACGTAATAACAAATAATATAATAATTATTAATAATGTAATTGTCATAAAAATGTTAATGCCAAGGCAGATTCATGGACATACACGAATCACCCTTTTAATTCTCATAACACCTTGCGAACATTACGTTATTTTCGGAGCAAGCAAATTTTAACGATCATTTGTGTGGTTAAAGGTTATGTCAATTGACGGTTGAAATTACGTTACATATTTTGAGTGAAATCATTTTTTCATGGTTATGCGAACTGACAGATGAAGCGACACGGACCTCGCTATGTCACCGCCAACCGTCGCGGGGCACTCAAGTCAGCTACTGCCCAGGGCATTGCCAACCTAAAAAGAGATGTACCCTCAGTTGTAGATTTTAGGTGCGACACGAACCGCTAGCCCGTGTAATGGGTATACAATATTCTTCATTCTATAGGTTGTTTGAAAATATTTCCAGATATTAATAACGTATACATGTATATGACTGTGAGCTTCATTGCGTAGGATTACGAGGAGCTAGGGATTTTGCCTGCGATAAGGAGATAAAGTATTTTTAGAAATAATTTATGTCTATCATAAATACTTTTATGAAATGTGTGGGTTGATGCGTGTCATATTGAATTTTTTTTTATATCCTGCACCTGGCAAATTTTACAACAGTTAATATAGTCCACATTGATTAAAATATTTCTCCAAGAAGTAAGAATAAGATGGCGTACACCAATCCCACGAAAATGGAATTCAAAAAGTTCTGGCAGATCGCTATTTTAAACATAACTCATGGGAGTAGAATATACTGCACCTTGGGTTAACGTGTTTTATGTCTTGCACTTTATTCCTGGCACTTCATATGGCCTGGCTCAAAATAAGAGGTGGGTACCCACATTACTTAATGTACTCAAATATACGTTGCTATAGGTATAATATACTGTATACACAGATATTGGATGTGTATAAACTGGCGTACATATATGCGTTATGAATTTGTTCAAAATTCAAATCGATACAAAATTCAATATTCCACGTGTATACGTGTACAAAGCGGGTAAAGACCGGCTTCGGGTCGAAATATGACTCTTGAAAACTCATTTTAAACGTTTTATATTCACAATTTTAGTGGATAGGTATTTTGTACCCACTATACATAGGTATGTATTTATGTATGCTGGGAGTATTCATAGAAGCGGACCATAGGGAACTGAAAACGCCTGCATACAGGCAATCCGAACATCAAATGATTAGGATTCACTTCCCACGTAGCCAATGGGGGCACGCGATATGCGTGAACAAAATCGATTTTTCGATTGTTGTACCGGTTCCCTATGGTGCGCTGCCACGAATATTGCAGAAAGTGAAATTTATAATGATCCGAGATAAAGATATTCGCATATTTATGGGGACACCAAATTGGTATGGGTATACCTACCGTCTAAATATTTGATTCAGTTTCATTTTATTAATCGCTTACGAGCATTTATCATGTCTAAATTATTTGTTTCGAAGAAAAACGGAAATTAATAAAATAAAAAGATAAACGAATGAAAGAGCTTCGGTGTATTTGTGTCATTTTGGAAAATTTCAAGTACTTGGTGTATATAAATATTTGAGGAACAAATCGTTTTCGCATACCTTTCCATCGCTTTTCCGATATGCGTCGAGGATTCGCCAGACTTGTTCCGGGCCAGCAGTCGCTGATTGTTTTCCAACTTCAAAATGATGCCATATCGGATTTGATTCGAGAGCGTTTGGTGCATTGCTACTTTTGAACTTCGAAAACATGGTACGTGCGCCCATCCAATACCAGTTTTTCGGTTTTCTGTCAATCAATTAAAATATAACGAATGACAAGGTCGACATTTATTGATGATCACGTTCGGGTGAGTCAGATCTCGCACGATTTCCAAACTAAATCAATTATCACATTGATACGCTGATCGAGAAAAACTTTTGACAGCGTGAAGAAGATACTGAATTAGGAAATATCAAAGATTGAGTGGTTTCCCGGTAGTTCGCTGAATAGCGTTCCTCGAAAAGGGTATCCATCTCTTTCATATAGTCTCCGACTAAATAAAAATTACACGTTCACTTGCAAACTGGTACGCATAACAAATTCCTGAAGATTAAAGTAGCTAAAAACAAAAGTACAAATTTTCATCATCGGTACATACGCTCAACATTGTTACCATTTAAGTACGATGTTCCAACTTAAGGCTCACTTTAGAGATGAGTATCGCAAAGTTGTAGGTATTTTGCGCTACATTACTTTGTTAAAGAAACTTCAATATCGCGCCAGCGAGCTAAAGTTATTAATTGTTCTTACGCGTCACGCTATAAATGAAATAGTAACTCAATTCGAAGCAAATTGGAGGTTTAAGAAGCTAGCGTGTATATACGTATAGTAATATCCGCGGGGATCTGATGCAGTCTATACACACACTTGTTTTTGGCATTGATCCGTTTCAAGATGCTGTTTCAAAAATCACATGAAGATTGAATCCGACATTGACGTATTATAATCTACATCCACAGTAGATTGGTTCCTACATTGGTAAGGCACAGCACAGGAGCGGCTTCTTTATTCCTCTTTTGCCACGGTTCTTTCGTCGTACTCTGGCAGAGACGAGCTTGGAACTTCAAGGCTTATCGCAAATCCAATCGGTCCTAACAACTAAGCAAACAACACCTGCCGGTAGCTTTCTCGTAAAACGTGGGGATCAGTCTATTGTCGTTACCTACTCGCGCGCGGTTTATGGCAAGGGAGAAATAGGTTTTAGACGACTCTTACAAATGGCGAATAAATTTTCATTTACGTTCAGTGTCCCCGCACGCTTGTTTACTTCAACACGTTAACTCAACCTTATAGGTATACCTCATCCTCCGATTATATTCAACAGAAATCAATTTATCATACGTATATAGGTATATATAGATATAAATCTCATTCGCAAGCCACCTTGTAGGTAACCGTTGTCGTTTGGCAAATTGAATGTCTTCGGTCAGCTGATATTTTCCACGAATATTACAACTGTGTATACGTATATAAATAAAGATGATGAATAAGATGATGTTAATAATAAACCGGAAGTACCTTCTGATAGTTAATCAAAAGATTGAGGTTTGGTGGAAATTATTAAACCCGCGATTACTACGCATCCCTGAAACTAATAGAGATGTCCGAAGACATTTTTAAGACCTCTTACGTCATCTATTCGGATATCTCGTCGTCCAAAGTTCAAACGAACAACTTTTAGACGTCCGTAGACCGCAAGACATCTCCCGTACGTGTTCATGACGTCCCTTTTGTTGTACTTTGAGACATTGTACTATATTTGAACTGTTTAACCGTAAGTTCAAGGGATATCACGTTCAGATATATATGTACAGACTGCTCGGGGGCTGGAATTCCATTTTTATTATACAAGTGGAGCTCGTTGAAATTCATAACATTCACAAATAGAGCTACATCTTTCGACCGATACACTCACACCGTCTGAACAATCAATTTCAAAAACTCACGCCTATCTAGGTATATAGGTATATTAAAAGAAATATAAACGTATGGTAGAGATTCGATAAGCTTCCCTAACGCGGAATAAATTCGTGTCGTTCGTGTTCTTAGTCACGGGGGGACAAAGTTCAGGAAATAAGGGATTTTATTTTCACTCCATCTCGCTCCTGAAGATTTACAGACGCTCTGAAATTAATGTATAATATGCTGCGGTGATATGGTTTCATCTTTGAATTCGGATCATCACCTTCACAGTTTAAAAGTTTCCAAATTCTACAAATTCTCCGAACTGATTAAACTGCATGAATATTAAAGACGCCGAGAATGATTAATGAATTTCCGGTCGTTATTTATTGCTACGTGACGTGGGAGAGCGACGCAGGGGTTTGTTCAGTTTTACATAAATCAGAATTTCGCAAGGACTTGAGCTTGTCGATCGGTTTTATAACTAAGCTATAGTTCGTCAGAACGTCGCGGAGAGAACGATGTTCTCACTTTTATCGTATAGAGAAAACTTTGAGCAAAAAATAAAAAAGATAATACGCTCCGACTTGAGGCAATTATTGAAGAACTTCGGAATGGAGAAAGCGTAAAGTCCATATTGATTGATTATCGGAATTCGCACTAAGTAAATATGTTATAAAATTTGTGGTTCTCTTCGTGCGAGCTAAAGCTAATCGAATGATACACAATACATAGTCCCCTCGCAATGTTGCGAGCATTTTCATGTAATATATTTCTTATCAACCTCTATCGCGAACAATTTTTTTTCACCCCAAATTGATCTTGTTAATCAAACTGGTGAACTGTTATAATCATAATCGTTTTATACGTCAACTCAGACATAAACAAACAACGCATCCAATGATCGTAACAAATGATGAAAGAGAACAAATTTATACACCATTTTAAAATCATTTTCAAGAAAGATCTAAGGTATTTGGATCGCACTCATTATGTCTATACAGATATAGTAATCACAAATAATAAAAATGAGTAATTAAAATTAATTAAATCTGCGAATTGAATCAAATTTCTGCCTCCTGCTGCAAATGAAAACTAAATGATGAAATAAGATAAACCAATAACCAGGTGTAATAATAATCACAGCAATATTTCCATCCACTTTACGATGCGAAAATTTGATCAACCTTCTTTCTTACCCATACGCAGCTGGATAAAAGTTGCCAGCGTTGTCTCCAGCTACAAAGCATATATATTTACCGATCAACTTGTATGAAACTGTGTATTTTCCAAACCATATCCCTATACAATTCAATTATGTTATCACTCAATCGAGATAAGCTTCTGAAACTACTCAGACGTCTGAGGTAAGAGTTGCCGAAGTATATTCTCAACATAATACATCATGTAGATCATACAAAAATTGGCTATAATCATTTTATCTAATATTATACCCAGCAACGTTTCTTTTAACATTTTTCTTTATGGTATGAAATTATTTTATGCACACATCACCCTCCGTTATCTACTTCAGTACTAATTTATCCTCTCCTTAGGATTTAACAATACCACAGCGTGTGGAATATAATCGTAATTGTATTTAAACAGCTAACTCGACTGTGAGAAGACAATTAAACATGAAATTCGTGTCAAATAATTCGGTTCACAGAACTGGAATATCGCAAATCAATTATTTCGTATAATTGTCATGCAGCAGATGAAACCTACGTTATATATATTTGTTAATCGCAATTGGTTTTATATTCTATATATCTAAGCTTTTATAGGAATTTTCATCTAATAAACGTTGAAGAAAAAATAAATCTGTTTTATCGCTCATTCTTCATTGGGTTTCATTTCTTACAATTCCAGTATCCTAAATTCTATCAACGATACAATTGACCCAGTATACATTATTACTGTTCCTACGAATGTTTGTCATACATATATACTGAATTCACATGCGCACAAATATTATTATAATTGTTGATAAAATATTACGTACTTCGATATTATAAATTATGAATATATAATATATATTCAATATCTGTGAGACTAAGCGGTGTAGAGTTACATAAAATATTTAAAAGGCTTCCGCCAGCCTCACCTGTTGCCGGACAATAATTGTTACACTAGGAGCACACTACGTGTATTATATGCATACTTGCGTTGCCGGGAATATCGCAATACTGAGCGGGATCCTGTTATCCTGTAAACAGGACGAGGCTTTCTCCCACTCCTCTGAAAATTGCGCGCGCATTTGGCCAGGGTATAGGCTGGAGCCAAGTCTGGGCTGCAGGTAGCCCTTTGCTCCGGGGTCCCCTGTCAGCCAGCAGCCTGCATCAATACCGGCATCCTTCAACCCCTCCGATTTACCTAATTCCCTATTAACAATTTAGGCCAAGGTCATATGAATTCCCTGGCGCATTGAATCTTGATAACAGTATTTCTATCTTCTTTTCAACTCGGCATATATATTTTATATTATGAACATTCACTACTAGACACCTCTTCTATATACATTATACGTTCATTTTGAATTTCATCATGTGATCGCTCGCAATATCCGCCACACCATTTGAATTAACAGTGGATATGCTATAGTGCTTGTATGTCTCCATTCTTCAATGACCTCCTGCTTCTTCTTAATGACCCCGGATAATACTTGAAGGGAAAAATACTGAAAAATTCCATTTTATCTTCAAGGAACTACATAGAATGACCATCTACCTTGTTCGTACGAACGATGTATAAGTAATCAACGATTAATAATTACCGCGAGCGTTTCGCCTTCTTCTACTGAAAAGTTTGAGTTATGGTTGGTTTCGATTTGAAAAAGTACGGAGCAATAAATCATAACTTATATGATTGGTATGAGTATAGTGCTACTTTTCAGTTCTAGATTGTAGACTGTAATCTGTGGATGACATCTTATTTGCATAAAAAGAACAATTGAATTAATATAGCATTCTGATCGCACAATTGCATAGATAGAAAGGATAATTTGCGTTTAAACTGCAATTGAAGATTATAATTTAATTATCTTAGTATATTCAGAAGCAACGAGCCAATTTTTATGCTTCGAGCCTATGAGCGCGAAGTACCGTCAAGATTAAGGACTGGAGAGCCGTGTATTATGAGGATCCAGAAATACTACCTCAGAGAGCATGAAAACTCAGGGTATTATACATACAATTATATGTATTATGTATGTATATTGTATAATAGTACGCGCAATGTAGAGGCTGTATGGTTGAAATCTATTCTTATATCCTCACAGAGGCAGGTAAAAACTTACCCAGTAACTTCATATACTGCCTCTAAATGGTTTGGCGGTTCACCCTTACCTTACTACCCAGGTGAGAAATAATTGGATATACGTACACGGTCCTTAATTGTTATTTATAGCATTATACAGTACAATCGCCGGTAGTTGTAAAAGAAGGCGTTATTTGAGCAAGAAACTACAGTTCAACATTCACGTATAAAATTGTTAGCTATACCCAATAAAGTTTACGTATACAAAATGATTTCGACATATATTTTTTGAATCTGTAATTACATAATCGGATTAAAAGGAATTTGATGTGCGTTAGAATTAATTCTTCCATTTGAATTCTTTTCAGTCAATTTGAATCCTTATAAATATTATGAATCGACTAATTCGATTTTATACTTCACTACACGGTTGCCTGGAATTTTGCGATTGGATGTAGATCATCATTAACATTAGTATATGCATGCGTATGGTCTCGAAATCGATATAATTTGATTGATGCTGGAATTATTTAGTCGAGCGGCTATAATATTTTACCAGTCACCCGAAACGGAATTAAAAAATGAATAAAAACTTCCAATCCCAATGATTCTCGAGACTAAAATACCAGAAATAATCATATTCGTTCGTTTCTGATACATGGTATAAAAATATTGCACACGAAGATAAATGTATTATCAGGTTACGGGTTATTCATTGCATTTGAATAAATAAAAATTGGTAACGACAGTCGCATTAATAACGGTACATGTTACAAAAATTTGTCAAAGTGATGTATTTTTATCTCTCTCAATGAATAAAAAAGCGTACATTGAATGTGGATCCATTCACAGCTTTGACCTGCGATCATAGCCTCTATAATGTCATGTTTCAAATTATATTCCAAAAGCGAGATACATTAAGGGATCATCCAATGATTACTGGCTGACATTGACGTGTATAAGATAGCGCGAGCTGAATATTTGTCTTGTGAGATAGCCTTGCGCCAAACTTGTATATCTAGCGGCGAGCAGGACAAGCGTGCATATTGCCCATAGGCAGCGCCGGATCAACGATTGAAGGGGCCCGTAGGCTACCGTATTTTACGGAGCCCTATTTTATGTATTTCCTAATCAAGTCAATTAGTAACTTATTGGAAAATCAACTACTTCGGAAATTGATCTATTGATTACGTATTTATTTGTTCTTCGTTTTTCGAAAACATAATCAGGTCGAAACGATTTTGAAAATTATTATTAAAAAAAAAAACGATACGGGGCCCTCTCGGTCAGGGGCACCTAGGCGGTCGCCCAGTCCGCCTAGTGGGTAATCCGGCGCTGCCCATAGGGACTATTTTTCGTTCAAATCTATTAGGCCACTTACCGCACTTTCGTAACAAGTGCAACCTCTAATTAGTGTATCTGCCCACTATAGTATCATAAAAGCGTATCGTCGTGAATGATTGACTAACAGGCCTCTAGACTAATCTCAGAAATATACCAGTTGCCATATGTTAGAATTGTTTCGGATTGCGAATGTTTGACAATGTATTCCAACTTCCAGAATTAGAATTCATCCAATTCGTAACCCACATATTTTGAGAAACGGAGGGTAGACTTGAATTCATTTTCAACTCACGAATTGAAAAAAATAAATGTATAATATACATGGTGATTCAGATTGGACGCACCACCTCACGTGGATGTATTCCTCCTGAAAATCTGAGACCAAATTTCCTTTACCAAAACATCGAGGGACTAATGGTTTCGGAGGTACGGAAGATCTTAGTTGACCAATCCAGGGCTTATGAGTGGCCAAGACAGGGCCGGTTCAAGAAGTGTAAATCGAGCAGTGCCCGCGGCGGACTAATTTTTATTGTACGACGTTTTAGTTCGATTTCTAAATGAGTATGACGGCGTCGCCTCCTAGAGATGTCTTTGTACGGCATTCACCTCCGTTTTTGTCGTCTTGATCCTCTGATTCATAGTTTCAGTTCCGCGTTCCGCTAATTTCATTCCGTCGTATTTTTACGCAATGGTGGATCCGTCCGGATCCCTGTAGGTATTTTATAGAGTATAAACTTAGAGTAATAATGAAAAGTATACATATATAGCCAAGCATTTAAAGTCTGTAATTGTTTTTGAAGAATCTTTACATACTGAGTTTTTCTTCATTCTGTAAATATCAAGATAGAATCATTCCAAGTTTTATTTAGAAGACAAAAAATACCAAAAACCTTGATGTTAGATCTTCAATCTTGATGTTAGACTAATAGAAATCTACACTCCAGCTTCTTGTGTGAGATAAATAAATGGAAAAAAGTCGCTTTTTCTATTGCTACAGCTCAAATTTTATGTATATAGTTTGATGGGGATAAATCTCTAGCTGAAGGAACAAGTTTTTTAAATTCTGTACAATTTGTTAAAAGATATAGGTATGTGTATGTGGTAATGGTAAATAGAATATCGTTTAGTTATAAACTGGAACTGTAAACCAATTGTTCTACGACTGTGTATATTTAGAATGATTAATATTTGTAGTCATCTGAAATGGGCTTAAGTACACAGCAAAGAGTCTTAGATCCACGATGCGATTATCAATCATGAGTGCTAACGATACATTTTGGATACTCTGACGTAAATAATTTCTCTATGCGAAATTGATGCATTTTTGCAATCCTTGTCTAACCGAATCATCATTAACAGATACACTTTAGAAATCATGATTAAAATTGTTAAATACGTGTCTTTCTACAATTTGCAGGGTTATGTTCATGTAGGTGTAAACAAGTTCCGTGTTCCGTTCCGTCTGCATCTCCTTGTGTCCCATGTACCCAAATTCCGGAACGGAGTGCCGGAGGGTCAACTTTTATTTTATGAAATAATCAATTATAGCTACAAGATTTAATCTTACATGTACTTATTAATTAGATAAATTATGTATAATGATACAAAAGCTTTATCTAAATAGAGAAATGAAGCCAAATAGCACAAATATGAATCGGCTCCGTTCCGTCGCTCCGTGCAATTTTGGTACATGGGACGGAAGGGTTTGTCAAGACTCGGAACGGACTCGGAAATCCACTAGATTTCGTCTGCGTTCCGTTCCGTCATTCCGGAACGGAGCGAAGGACCTGGACGATTGAACGCGCGTTCAATGTAGACCATACTGCAGAGTTTGTATATTTCAATTTTCTACGGGAACGGGAACGTATGCGTCTATTGTAAACCCAGCTTAACCGGCTTGCGTGGGCTTGCGCTTGCTGCTCTACTGTTCGGATGAATGAACTTCAAGCAGCAAAACCTGCGCCGGAAGTGCTAGTGACATCTAGGGAATTGCTGTTACTACTGCTCACTGCTCGTGAAGGTCGCGCTTTGTCAGGGTGCCGTCCCATGTAGAGCCGGAACGGAAAAACGGAACGGAACGTTGTATGTGTCGGTGTATACGTACACATGAAAAAGCTCCCTGAGGGTGCCGTCCCACGTGGGGCCGGAACGGAAAAACGGAACGGAATCTAGTGACCTTTTTCATGTATTGCGTGTACGTATACACCGACACATACAACGTTCCGTTCCGTTTTTCCGTTCCGGCTCTACATGGGACGGCACCCTCAGCCGCAGAATTCGTTGCGGGGGCGTTCCGTTCCTGTGAGAACTCGCATTATTTTCATGAGAACTCTACCGTTTCGAGTTGATCCTGTTTCGGGTTCGAAACTACTGAAACTCGAATAGAAAATGATCAGAATCTTTCGACTGTGGTCCCGTGACAAGAAACAGAAGAGCACACAAAGTCCAATCCCCTTTCTTGCAATCAGTTCGCTGATCTGAATATTGGTGACGCTCAAATTGAAGCGTAGAACTTATACTACTGGAAGGGGAATAGCCCATTTCAGTAACGAGTGGAAAATGATGCTAACATGTTGAGATAGAGCCATAGAGGCATACCTCTCTCTCCGTAAGGCTACCATAGCAGACTGCCTTGAGTATCGGCGCGGGGCAAGGGGAACAGACGTTACGGAGAAAGATAGATGTATACAAAGGTGTATAGCTCTGTCTCAACATATTGGCGTCAAGTCGACGACGCTATTCCCCATCCAGTAGTATAAGTTCTATGAATTGAAGGCTCAATCAGTGCCACCGTGGTACGGCAGTGTACTGAATTTCATTCACGTGCGCTTGCGCAGCGTCGACGTGCAATAGTGTGTTAATGTATATGAGGCATTCCACGCCAAATCGACCACTTTTGACCCCGACCCCTTCCGATTTGGCTGAAACTTTTGTATCTTTTTCTACCCCACAAAAAACGTTTCCATGAATCTTTTCAAATTTTTTTACCCAACCGAACAAAAATGGCTCTTTTTTTTCAAATAGCCATAACTTTTTCAAAAATTGACTTATCGGGAAGTTTTTTATTTTGAAAATTTTTGGTTTTAACTGTACTTTTCAAAAAAATAAAAAAAAATAGAAAAAAATTATTCTGACCTATCTTCAACGTTTTTTTTTTTTAGATTTTTGGAAAAAAACGAAAATTTCTCGATGATTACCATTTTTTATTTTTTTTTTCTTTTTCTTAGAAAAAACTGACATTTTCTGCAAATTCTCTAAAATTTGCAGTGTAGTGTTTTTTTCGTTTTCTATTTTTTTTTTAATCAATTGAAAAAAAAAATTGAAATTTTTTCTATGATTACTACTTTGAATTATTATTATTATTTTTTCTTCGAAGTTTAAGGTTCTTTGTACATCCTTAAAAATCCCCAGAATGGTATTATAAGAAATAAGTTGTATTGAAAAAAAAAAAAATTTCAATTGATAAAAAAAAATAGAAAACGAGAACACACTACTCTGCAAATTTCCGAGAATTTGCAGAAAATGTCAAAGTTTTTTCTATGAAAAAGAAAAAAAAATTAAAAATGGTAATCATCAAGAAATTTTCGTTTTTTTCCAAAAATCTAACAAAAAACGTTGAAGATAGGTCAGAATAATTTTTTTCTATTTTTTTTAATTTTTTTGAAAAGTACAGTTAAAACCAAAAATTTTCAAAAAAAAAAACTTCCCGATAAGTCAATTTTTGAAAAAGTTATAGCTATTTTTCCAAAAATCTTAAAAAAATCCAAGTTATGGCTATTTTCCGAAAATCTAAAAAAAAAACGTCGAAGATAGGTCTGAATAATTTTTTTCTATATTTTTTTTTTTTTTAGCACAGTTGAAACCAAAAATTAAAAAAAAAAAAATTCCAGATACGTCAATTTTTGAAAAAGTTAAGGCTATTTGAAAACAAAGCCATTTTTTTTCGGTTGTGTAAAAAAATTTGAAAAAATTCTGAGAAACGTTTTTAGGGTGGTAGAAAAAGATGAAAAAGTTTTAGCCAAATCGAAAGGAGTCGGGGTCAAAAGTGGTCGATTTGGCGTGGAATGCCCCGTATGTACCATTTCACATACACTTGACTTAACACAAATTCTCTGGCGCGTAGCCCATTGAGATGGAAATTAGTACCTTGACTTACCGGGAAGGCGCTAACTAACTTATAGTTACGTTATTTCAGGTTTAGGCCCATGAGGATCCGCTATCCAGTTAGAATTCAGATCAGTGCATTAGTTAGACAATACGTTAGCGCGAAAACCGAGAATTGGACAAAATAAAACGAGGTCGTATTGCTGACTGCGAGATTGCCGGTGTGGTTATAGTTGGTATAGTTTATGTCTCAACAAATTGCGAGTTTAGAACGTCTCGAGAAATTACTTGACGCTGGAATTAAACTCTGTACTGAATTGAAAAAAGCAAAGCATACGATATCTCCTTAGAATAATAATTTATTTTATTAATAAATACATCGCCGATATTAATTCACCATGTCTGATTGGGATACCGTGCCAATTACCCTGCGAAAACGCGCCCCGAAAGCAGCTGCCATGAAATCAGAACAGGTAAACCATTGTATGACGATCACAAGGCTCCTCTCTTAATTACTAATTTTTCAGAGAGATCGTTTTAATTTCAGGCAGTTAACGCAGCTAGACGTCAAGGTGTTGCTGTTGACACACAATCTAAGTGTAAGTCTTATCACATTCCGCTACATCTGTCAACTCCTATCCCTCAAAGCAGATGATAATAAAAATGAGCACCTCGCAATACTCTTTTTGTTCGAATCATTACCCATCATACAATTCTTGACGAGAATTCAGATTTTCTCCACACTTCATATCCGTCTCTTGACATTTATTACATTCCGTTGATAATAATAATCACGAAATATTTACGCTGATTAATTTTACTCCGAAAGGCATCTATCCTTGTGGCACATGGTCATGAGCGTAGATATATAGGTATGTCTTTTTAAGGCCATGAAGAAGACAGAATGTTTGCTGTTACAATTTGCCTGTAAAGTATTGATAATTTGTTGATAATGAGCTTCTTGCTCAATGCAGGTAACGTGGCAGGAACATTAAAATTAGAGAAATTTGGTATAGTATTACGTTTTTCCCAAGTCTGCAGGACAGAAAGATTTAAAAACTAATATCTACTAGATGGGCAAGAAAAACTACGGAAAAACGATAATTTTCAAATCCTGTATATAACCTGAACACTCAAAGCAGTTTTGGGCATCTTGTTTTTGTTAGGAAATAAAAAAATGAGAGAATGACGCAATCTCTGCTATATGAATTCTCATTCATTTGCTGCCTGAATTTAATTATGTAATGAAAGCGACTAACTGGCAAGTCATTATTGAACCGGTTCAAGTTGTGCAACGATCAGAGATTCCTTCAATCCTGATATGCCAAATAAGAGCCTGATTCCTCTGGCTCATAAGAAAATAAAAATGATTGCCACAAGTATTCAATGCGTTCAACTCTTAGTAATCTTTTGAAATTGACCGGTATGTTTTAGGCCACCTTTTATATTGTAAGTTGCGGCACGTAGTGAATATACAATTCATTCACAGGGGGTGGTGGTGCCAATAAACAACATGTGACCACCAAAAATACTGCCAAACTGGATCGCGAGACTGAAGAGCTCAAACATGATAAAGTTCCACTCGATCTTGGCAAGCTCATTCAACAAGGACGGCAAGCAAAAGGAATGTCTCAGAAAGATCTTGCAACAGTAAGCTGCTTTGACTACATTCTTGGATGAGTAAGAGAAAAAAAGAAAAAACAGAAAAGCAGCTCGCAAAGTCCAATGATAGAAAATAGCGTTTTTGCAATATATTAACATCTGATTTTGATCATAATTAGGAATGATTAGAAAATGATGTGCAATTAATCGAATAATATGATGTTTCTCCAGAAAGTGAATGAAAAGCCGCAAGTGATCAACGATTACGAAGCGGGAAGAGGAATACCAAATCAACTGGTGATCGGGAAGATAGAACGAGTGCTGGGCACCAAGCTACGCGGAAAAGATCGTGGCCAGCAACTGCTGCCCCCCGGGACAAAGAATTAAATCTCGGGGGAACAAATTCTCTATTTTCTAGCATTAAGCGATTTTTCATCCACTTAAAATTAGATTGTATATATGAGCCGTGTATAACTTCTTCCTAATAAGAATCTTTCAGTGCTAATCGCTCACTCCGATTTAACTGAAAATAATTTTAAAACGTTCTGCCAACGTCAATATCATTCACTTCACTGTCAAGTGAAACACTTGTATCAATGCATTTTGTACATGTATTAGGGTGGTCCTTAATAAGGTCATCTTCGAAATTTTACTCTGCCAAGGGCTTAAACGCTTCCTTTTCGATAAAAAAACATTTTCACAAAGTTTCAAAGCTTCATCTCAATTTTAACATCTTCCGCACGACTGCCGAAGTTTCCCGTCCAAATAACATGGGATTTCTGGCATTGAACGATCAATGTTTTATTCCGGCCCAAATAATTGTTCAAAAAATGCTGAACTCTGTAGACTTTCTCCTTCTAGTAATAGCTATCCCTCAGAATTTTTACAAATTTTTT
Source organism: Tenthredo amoena (assembly GCA_963966615.1). Classification (NCBI taxonomy): domain Eukaryota; kingdom Metazoa; phylum Arthropoda; class Insecta; order Hymenoptera; family Tenthredinidae; genus Tenthredo; species Tenthredo amoena. The sequence goes on along the minus strand of OZ016488.1, from coordinate 9,867,825 downwards.
ACTATAATTTTTTTCAGCTAAAATTTTTTTCATCTAACTGTAACTCCAAAATCATAGTAGCTAAAAATCTGTCACAATTCTGAAAAGTCTACAGAGTTTAAAATTTTTTAATTTTGAACACTGGCCACAATAAAACATTGAATTCAATACCAAGAACCCCATGTTATTTGGATGGGAAACTTCGGTAGTCGTGCAGAAGATGTTAAAATCGAGATGAAGCTTTGAAACTATGTGACAATTTTTTCTTTTATCGAAAAGGAAGAGTGTAAGCCCATAGAAGTAAAAATTCGAAAATCACCTTATTGAGGACCACCCGAATACGCATAAGTATTAAATATTTTTCAACATTACAGCTGAAACTCTGAAATGAATTTAAATATATTTAGCACCGTGAGAGACGTGCCAAATGCATGAAAATTGCAATACTATACTAGATTTATTTGGAATTATTGTTACAAAGGCCTGGAATGTCTGACTAAATATTTCAAATGTATGATCATGTTTTTTGACTATTATTTTTCTATTTCTAGTTACTTGAAGCATGACAAATTGCAAATGAAAACTATAGACAGATATACACTAACTCACTTTTTTCACGTAAAAAATATCTTGATAGTTCTTCATATGCCGCTAACATTAAGATGAATGAATTACTCGCGACTGAGTCTATTTATGTTGAGTTGTGGTATCAAAACCTTGATGAATATCGGTAGAAACGTATAACAACTAATGTTAAGTGGATGAAAAGAATAATACTTTATACATAATTGTTTTCCCTGAGAAAAAACAAAAAAGAAAAAAAAAAAGAGTTTTGCACCAACGGTTATTCTGTAGAATGTGATTATAATTCCTTATCCGCGGTTATTTTGATATTGTGTATTATAAACTAGGCTACGTCTTTCCTTTGTATGAAATAATAAAAACGAAATATTTTAAATGAATGAAATAAAAAACCAGAATTGTAATAAGTGTTATCAAATAGATTCAAGCATAATATACATAGATTACTGTAGATTCCTGCAATGACACATGTTATAACTCGTAATAGTTGATCATAAATAAAGCTTATCTTATAATTCGTTTTCTATCCCATAAAAAACCCACACAACCATGGTAACATTGCGGGGTTGACAATATCAGTTCTAAAAAATGCATTCATAGAAATGTTCATCTTCATTTATTAATAAGTGAACTCCGAATTAACAAGATTTTCATTACAAGGATAGATTACATCCTTTGACCTAGCCTTTCGAGCGTTTCAGAAATAATTATCAGCTCTGATTCCTGTAAGGTTATTAAAAAATTAGAATTTCACGTTTCTCGGGAGAAGACAAAAGGCCCGCTTTATTACAGGTGGCGACTGGGGTACAGCGTCAAAAATTCACAGTATTAAATTTACCATATTTTGTTAAAGAGCATATTGTTATTTTCAGTAAACTTATCAAATCAATCCTTTCTCAGTCCAAACTTATCCGTCTTGATACCGTCCTTTGTGATGATATTTATGAAAATACCATCACCAGTATAAATGTCTCTTTCAGCCGCAGATATAAAGACATCCTTCAGGATAGCCAGAGCTCGATCTTGCGGTAGAGGAATGTGAGCTACACCTTCCTGGTTCTGGTAACCGATCTGAAATCAATAGAAATAGTCCATCAGATTTCGATCCCTTTAATTTACGAAATTGGAGTTTGAGTCCTCGCTTGTGTACAGAGAAAAGTGTACCTGGTTATCTAATAACGGCTGCAAAAGAGCGCCAGCAGAACCGCCGGCTCTGAAATTTGACCTTTCACAATGTCCGATTGGATCGTAGCTGTACACACAGCCTTTACCGTTTTCATCCAATCCAGCAAGAATGTTGCTTACATAATAGGGAAAAAATCTTTTGTAGTAAAGCATCGTCGACAACATTTGCGCCGTAGCAGGTGTGGTAAGTTCTTTGTGATGCTCGTGTTTATACATCTGAAATTTACATCAATTGTGATTAACGGGAATACGATTGGTGTAGATCAAGCTTAAGATTTGTTCAAAAAAACTTTTCTTTGCTAATCACGTTTCACCTGCATACGAGCTTGTAGGATTCTTGTGAGGGTCAGAGTATCGCACCAGCATCCTGAGCAGCCCAAAACAGTAGTGTTTGACAGTGAAAAGAGTTTTTGCTGCTCACGCGTAAAAATTGAGAAACCAGTACTCAGTCGTAAATCGGCTGCGATAATCGCATAGTCTTCGCCAGCTATCGCCATCACGCTTCTATCATAAGAAGGGAATAAAATTTGCAAATATTTTGTCTAGAGATTGATGAAATTATGGATTTTTTTGAGCTATTAAAAGCGGTTTCAAAAAAATATTTCTGAATGGATGGTTTAATTTATCATGTTTAGGAATTAGGTATACCATAATAATTTTTTCATTGAATATGAAGAAATGTTTTTTGTTAGAAGAATACCGAAGAGAAAATGTGCTGTTCAATTATTTTGACGCAGTGTCGTTGAGTAGTGAGAATGACGAAGGATCTCATTAGAGGTTATTTTTATTCTCACCCTCCGTTATCGGCGTATGGACTGAAGTGGACTTTCTTAGCACCCTGAACTTCATAATCGGGAAAAGAGCCGGCTGAATACCCGCCGAGAAGAGCCATATTTAACGAATTATTAGTGTAGAATAGCTATGAGAGATCACTGCAATGCTGACCGAATGACAACTCACTTTTCAAACGGGTGTATTTCACGATTTCACCCAAAAGTATAGGATTGAAGATCGTAGTGGCATGAAAACCATAAACTTAAAAGATAGACTAAGCGCTGCCATAAGAGGCACTGAAGCCGCTCCATAAAGATAGCCCCTCATCTACCCCGATCAAGTTAATTCTTGTCTTGAACGATTGTAGGTCGTTTGTAGGTGATTGATATTGATAATCCATTCGCGACGTTTGATAGTCAACCGTTTATTTATAAAAATTAAAACAAATTCGCCTGAGGAATTGAGTGAAGATAGCCCCTCATTACCATAATTCTTGGTGGAATTTAATTTGGCAAGCGTGCTCATCTAAATAGATCGATGTCTTTCGTATACTGTTGTTCGGATAAATGAACTCCAAGCAGCCAAAATCGCGCCGGAAGTGCTAGTGCGATTTGGACAACTCCCGAATCAACCAATTGGCACGCAGGAATCGCTGTTGTCCAGAGTAGTGACTGGCTGTTCCGAGAGTTGTCCAATCGCAGGTATCAGAATCAACCTCGTTGGGTATACGAAAATAGTAAACAAGAAGCTGACTTTTAGTCACTAGTTCTAGGGGAAATCGGTCCAGGGAATTTCCCCTGTGACTGAACCCGATGCAAAATTATTTTATTTCTTATGAAGGAACGATTGATTATCAAACATCGAAAATGTGTTATCAATCACCTACAAACAACCTACAATCGATTAAGACAAGAATTAACTTTATTGGGGTAGATGAGGGGCTAACTTTATGGAGAATACGGGCCTAGGTTTGTCCATGAATGTTCACTTGGACGTTTCACTAATCACACGTCACAACATAACAGGCGAGACCCGAATTTAATGAGTATCTCTTGGCTAAGCTGTAAAGTTTTACGTCGATTGTATATCAGACTTAAGCATGTTGGAATACAGCATGTGGAACGCCATAAATATGTCTCATGAAAAATAATCCTCGGCGAAATCTGAAATTGCACAGACGTCGAGAAGAAACGTAGTGTCATACATAATTTCTAAAAAATTGTTTGTATACATATGTGCAAACACAAATACATACTATACCTAAATACCTATACCTAATACTTTTCTTATTAAATTGAATCAATTGTGGGTTGAAGGACGCTTTATAAACCATAGTGAATGTAGAAAGGAAAATTGAAGGTAAGATTCAGTTTCATTCATTCAAAATTACTCCGATCTCAATCTTCTGAAATCTCTTATCCGCCGGTGTCAGATAAGAATTTATCCACTCGGTGATAAAGATTTTTTAATTCAATCCATGATCGGTTTAATTCCTTACGGCCAACACTAATTACGTCACATCACTACAAGTATAACCTGACAGAGATTGTTAGCCAATAATACACACACGTCAGTAGCAGCTATTATTAATTTACAGAAAACTCGCCTCTGTGTACCTAGGTGAAATTCCCCTTCATCAGATGATTCCCAAATTAATAAATTTATCAATAAAAACATCCAACTCCGTAGATGGCCGACCCCCCGAAATACTATGGAAAAAATCGTAGTATCGTACGCAGAATTGGTTCTTTCTTACCGCTGAAACCACTCCCAAAAATTTATGTCAGCGTCACAGCTTTACACTCAATGACTAATTCTATGATCAGTAACGAAGGAAACTGTGATGTCATTGATTCAAACGGATTCGAATTAGCCAGGTAACAATTAGACTGTAAAACCGTTCATTAATAATGATTGGCTCTTTATTATACGTTGAATTTAAGACCAACAGAATTTTAAGCCAGTAGAAATAGCTGGGTATTTATTTAGTGAAGAAAAACAATGGAACGAATTTTTAGCGGCCGATTGTCTGGAAGCAAACCAGACTTGTTGGAAACGATCAGCTTTGGTTCTGAAGTACGATTACTCGCCTTAGAACAGGAGCTAAAAGAAATGAGAGAGAAAATTGCAACAATTGTCCAACACATACAACATACAGACCGTAAGATAATTTCATTGTTGTTGTTTTTACTGTTGATTCACGTGTCAGTAGTAAAGGTGTTTATTCGTTGAGGAATTCTTACAGCTCCTAGCGATACGTCCAATCACGATTCATACGCAAATGATCCACCCCGTCCTCCACCGCCACCACCACCACTTCCACCTCCAAGTACGCCACATATAGCAAGAAGAGCCAGTTTACAAGATCACACAACGAATGAATGGCCAAAGCCACCATTGCATAGCCAAAAATCAATGGGAGATATTCTGAAGGATATGGATAAGGTCAAACTGAAGCCTGTTGCAAGGTAAACATTGCCGTCATTAAATCAAGCTTATTCCAAAATTAGTTTAAATCACGTAATACATTAGCAGGCTCTTTGATGTTTGTCTCTTTGAACTTCATACTTGAACTGTAATGGGTATATTAAATGGAATTCAAACTGGGTTTGAATCTGAATTGATACTTGAGAGATTGAGAGTGAACTTTGAAGAATTTTACTTTCACATGATGTTATAGCTGTAGATAAGACAATAAGCTTTGTCTCTTTGTTGCAAAAGCTTATTACCATTTTCTTATGCTGCTGAAAAAATTGAGTGAATTTCTCGTGTGACTGTGACGTCTTATTCCTATGCAAAATTCTGGCTAGGCTACTGAGGATTAGCTACTATAATTTTCGAATTATTTCAGATCACCGGGAGGAAGACCATTGAGATCGAAGCGTGAGAGTACTCCAAACAATGATCTACAAGAAATATTGCGAAAACGCTACAGTGTTATACAAGCCGATTCACCGAACAGTAGAGATATGTCTATTTCTGTTCATGACGACTCATTTACGCATTAGATACCCACGAAAATTAAATACTCAAATTCATCCAACAAGAATTCTTATTTTTGTTTCTTCATATATCTATTGGAGCTTTGTATTATTGAATTCTTGTTTGAAACTATAGGGTTCGCCTATATTCCAAATCAAACATGTTATACATGGAAGCATCCCTTCATCTACCAAAGAGTATACTCATCTAATTGAAATTACTCCTATCTTCCTTTTTTCAGTCATGTGTATAATTATTTCATAATTTTTTGTCTGTTAACCTGATTTGTATTAAAGAAATATAATTGGCTAACAATGAAAAATTTTAAGCCGCTCCGTCGAGATGATAACGAAATTATAGCTAGAGTGGTATTGTAATCTCATGGTTTTCAGGTAGATCAGAGATATAAATCGCGTTTATATGTACATCCTATACTTGATTTATGGTACAACACGTTCGTGAGGTTGAAATGAATGATGAAATAGGAGACCTTACTCATTTAACTAGCTTTCAAGCAATGTGGCATTTACCTGTAGCAGGCGAATACTGGTAAAATGCAATACCTAGATTAGCATAAAAAATGAAGATACGTAAATTAAACGCAACGTTTACCTGAGACTTCACTTGAATTTGAAATACATTTTGAAAAACCGTTACACGTCATAAACTGATCGGTTATGGATTCGTGTTCATGCTTAATAATGTTGGGAAACCTTTACCCCCTTTGATTAGTGAAATATTTCTCATCTCTTATCCGTGTCACGAGATATAGATTCAACTGTGCAATTTATCGGAAATTAATTACTTCTTTGTTGAAACAATTTTGTACTCTGACTTGTTTCTAGTTTTTAGTCTTTCTTGGATCAACAAATTTTCGGTAGTTAGACTTGAAAATTATCAACCATCTCGTGGCAGGACGAGGCGTTATGTAATTCATTAATTAGTTTTTTGTTTTTTCCTTAGAGGTGTACTTGTTAAGAGTGTTCTTCCCGTCTAAACAATCCTGAATAATGCGCACGATGCAGTTACTATTGCATTGCATTATAATATTAATTATATCAATTTAATGAATAGAACAAGGATAGAAATGATTAAATAAACTCCTGAGTTTTCATTGTTTTTAAAATGCGTTTAAATTATCAAGGAACGGAATGATAATTTATAGACAAAATATGGTGCAATTTTAGATCTACACCCTTATGGAAGGATGTGGTTATCGCCCTAGGATTTCGAGACTGAATACTATCATCGAATGTGAATGTGGAAGCGTGTTTTATACCCGAGGCTTTTACCAACGATGCGAAAATAAAAGTTATTGTTACATAAACTCCAACCGTTTACCCATTTTTATCAACTAGTATATCCCTATTCATGATACGATATTGTAATGTAAGATATATTGCGTAATCGCCACGAAATTTAATGTATTCGATGTTGCAAAGATTCTTCGCACTCAATCGAACAGCCGAGAACCTTTGTACTACAAGTATCAAATATTACCTATTTCAGAAGTTTTTAATTTTCCTTGTAATATCTGAGAATCTATCTGTTACTTATGACCAGTTTGCAAACTTTTCGCCCGGATTTTTCAAGCTCGAAGAATACTGAGTCGACTAATTCCAACTAGATACCAAGTTTCAAGAGATTAATTGCAAGAAAAAAATTAATGCTACTTTAAACTAAAACATTACATAGTCGATTGTTTCAAAAATATTATCAGATTCAGGGTGAATCAAATCCTATAAATTGAAAAAAAATCCATCAATATCCGTTGATCCGTTCTTGAGATATCAGTGATTAGGAAAAATGTCCCCGTTTTATTTTTGCAATAACTAAAAAGCTACTACACTGGATCAAACTCAAAATTCAATCGGTTATGAGATACATAGAACCGTATCGATTGATCTAACGAAAGTTAAAATCCGTTCATGCGTTCTCAATAGGAGAAATACCTGTAGAATCTTGAGTTTTGCAATTTTTTTTTTCCATAAAATGTTAGTTTAACATCTCAAGAATATACCTGCTAAGTTTCTAAGCGAAATTCGAACTATTTTTGAAGTTATAGCTCGTGCATGTGAGACATGTGCGCTTGGCTGCGGAGCGCGCCACTGGTCTGATTGAGCGTTTAAAGCGTGAAGACCCCGCCCGTTATAATTAACCGTTAACCGATGCTCCATCTAGCTACCGGGAGAAATGTTAATAGTGTGCAGGGCCAGATTTAACATGGAAGGGGCCTGTGGCTACACATTTTTCAGGGCCCTTCAAAGCTATGAATACATCTAACAAGCATAAGAATTAAACGTGGTATGATAAACATTGAAAGCATAGAGAGTATTTGTGAGATGCTACTATTTACGCATCTTTATTTATAGCACATTTTTTTATATTATATAATAGTATTTCAGTGACCAGAACATCAGAGATTGGACATCATAAAAATAACGATAAAATTATTCACGATTATCAGAAAAACTTAAAATTCGTTGCCGACAAGGTTTTCCTCCGAATTTTGGCGCTGACGAAATCTTCAGTGATTTTAGTTAGATCGATATTGTTTAGGACAGCACTTTCAATGCAGCAAATAGATAGTCTTGATAGTCTATCTATAATATTGATATCACATTTCAAATTCTTTAAATTGTTTTCTGTAAATGCAAAATAAAAAAAAAGATAACAGTAATTTCATTCAGTAATCCGTTTTAAAAGAGCCTTAAAATTTTCTTTTCAAAGTGCGAGTGGCACTTTTGGGGGCCCTTGAGGGGCAGGGTCCGGAGCTATAGCCCCTGTAGCCCCCCCCCCCCCCCCCCCCCCCCCCCCAATTCATGCCTGATAGTGTGGAGGATATGCAAAACGCTATAATGGCCACTTATGATATAATGAAAATGTGAGACACGAGTGCTACCCACCGGGAACCAAAAGCTGGTGCAAGTAGCAAAAAAATCAAGCCATCCGAGCGGAGCTTCGGGAGCACCCTGCACCACTGCGTGCAGACGTACAGGAGCATATGGGACATTCCACGCCAAATCGACGACTTTGGAACCCGACCCCTTTTGATTTGGCTGAAATTTTCATATGTTATACTAACCCACTGAAAACGTTTCTGTGAATTTTTTCAAATCTTTTCACCCAACCGAAAAAAGTTATGAATTTTGTAAGAAATTTTTTTTTTCAAAGTTCGCTATTTTCGTTTTTTTTTTTTTTTTTTTAACTTTGATTTATTCTGCGTTTAATGTCGCAAATCCCATAGTGGGCCAACTTTTCTTTTTTTTTTTTTAACTGAAAATTTTATTTATTATTTTTTAAGCTCAATAAATATATCAGGGGTATTCCACGCCAGATCACCCAGTCAATAATTATATTTTCTTCATATGTTTTTATATGATAGTTCTCTACTTAAAAACCACAAAAAAATTTTTTTCTAATATTTAAGGTATCTCAAGAACGCCATTTTTCTAATTTTTTAAAAAATTCCCACAAATATCAGTTCTATAAGCGATGATTTTAAGACCGAAACGAGAGTGGGATTCCGGTTTTTTCTGTTTTGCAGAAGGATTTCAATATTTAAGCTCAGTAATTTCGAGAAAAATTAAAAAATTTTGTTGGGTAAATTTACTGAGCCTAAATATTGAAATCCTTCTGCAGAACATAGAAAAACAAAACGGAATTCCACTTTCATTTCGTTCTTGATCATCGCTTATGAATCTAATTTTTTTGCGGGAATTTTTCAAAAAATTAGAAAAATGGCGTTTTTGAGTAGAGAACTATCATATAAAAATATATGAAGAAAATGTAAAATTGTCAGGGTTATTGGCTGGGTGATCTGGCGTGGAATACCCCTGATATATTTATTTGGATTTATTTTATGATAAAAACAAAGTTAGATTGCGAACAAATAGAGAAGAAAAAATTCAATTAGAAAAAAAGAATAGAAAGAAGAGTAGGCTCACCATGGGATTTGCGGCATCAAACGCAGAATAAATCAAAGTTTGAAAAAAAAACCATCAAAAATTCACAGAAACGTTTTTAGTAGGGTAGTATAACATATCAAAATTTCAGCCAAATCAAAAGGCGTCGGGTTCAAAAGTGGTCGATTTGGCGTGGAATGCCCCATATTCTTCGAATGTTCGAAGTCGGCGACCACACGCAGAATGCAAACGAAAGTTTCAATTCGACCGTTTGGCGCTTCGTTCCACAGTACGTAGTACATTCCGGTCTGCGAGTCAAAGAAATTGCAGCATATATAACAGCCAGCTTGTTCAATGAAGGTTATGCTTCTATTTTACGAACTGTGAGTACTTTAGATATTGTCATCGAAAGGCAATCTAAAACGTACGCTGGCAACGCCGACCGGCAGCGAATGATTCGACAGAAGCGGCGCAGTTTTTTGACAACAAAAAAGGCTCGTAAAGCACGTCGAGAACAACTTTCAGAACGAAATGAGCTTTACGACGAAGCTGAAGGACTATTCTATGGCCCTGGACTCGCAGACTACTCGGTACGTCACTGAAATCATAGTTTTGACTTCGCGAAACTTTAAGCGCGTTTTACTCGAAACTACATTTTCGAAATTGGCGAAGACGATAACTCAAAAAATATTTGACTAACCAAGTTCAAATTTGGCACATCTCTAGATAACAATATGAACTTGTCGTTGAACCTATAGATTTCAAAAAATCATTGAACAAAAGCAGTTTTTTACTGCAAAATAACGCGAGAATTGTATGTAGAATTCAAACTTTTTCTTGAAAAGTGTGACATTTCTTTAACTTTCAATTGTTTTCACTTTTATCAGTTTCACCGACAGCGTTTGAATGTGCAATTAAAAAAAAATGTACGAATTTGTTCCAGATCAATACAGCGGATGCTACAGTGTACGCCATTTCACGATTCGGGCAAAAACTTTCTCGGAAGACAGTGTTATAAGTGCGCTATTTTTTAATATTTTGCAAAAAAAAAAAAATAAATACCTTGTAATAATAAAAACTTATAATAAATAATAGCTCATTTGAAAAATGTTAACCAAACCATTCTCCTGCAAAAATTTCCTAAAAATTGACTTGTTTCACCCGCCTGAAGGTATTCCCCTCCTTAAGATATCGTTTGACAAAAGATCGTGGAACCTTTAAACAAAAACTCAATTTCTCATTTTCGGTGTGCTTACAATAATCTCTCTTAATTAATATATCATCGAAATTAATTTTTGTGTGCAAGAGTAAAGCAAGATTTCAAATACGTGTCTAAACTAAAAATGTTCGACAATTAGCTGAAACGGCTAAGAAGAAAATATTAATTTGAATTCTCGTTGCTCTTTCGCGCTCGAGAATTATCATTTTTCTTTCAACGGACTCCATTGAACTCCAACGATACCGACATCCCTGCAAACACATTGTGCAAGAAAAATAGGCGGGATTCTGTTTGCTACCTAGTCTCAACTTTAAGTGTAAGATGTCGCCAGTAATTTAGTTGAAGAAAAGGACTAGTCGAGCGGGAATAACACACCGACTGGAAAGTTTCCTGTAGCAATGTGCCAGCTACATAATAACGGTCTTAGAATAAATATCGCGTGGTTTAGTTTACCGCGGAGTGAATAATGAACGATGCGATTATTTTAACCTTCTCTAAGCGAAAGTAAATCTGGCTAATTAATTCCCGTTCTGTATATCTGCAGGCTAATCAAGTACGTGAGATCATTATTCCATTGGAATTTTATCCTCTGGTCCGACGAACGCATAAGAAAAAAAAGAAAAAAACAATTCGGGCCAAGGTGACTTCCAATTAAATTCACCGGCCGTCGTTTAGAGTTCAAGATTATGCGAATCTCTGTATATACCATACTACATTATACCCTCTTCGTTAACACCGTACCTCTCGCATTGGAGTCTTATTTACTATACCATGTCACTCTATAGATGGTATAGTTGAGCTTAATAGTTCGCAACAGCACACAACAGGCAACAGCTGCATCCTGTGTCTCACGTCCATTGTCAGTGGTTCGTTCTACTCGTGCAGTTAGAGTCTCGGGAACAAGAATCTCGAGTTCACGATTTCCTTCACTCTGTAAACGATTCCATTTCCGGGAGTAATACGCGCATATTAATATAATAAATATAACAAAACAGTGACGATCAGTGTCGAACGGTTCTGTGTTGTATATGGTATAGTGACAGTGACCGATCCTAGAGATCTTTGACAACCCTACAGCGTGGAGCGGATTTTACATGTTTTTCAACCTATTATACGTGAGTTTTAACCCTTTGATAAATCAACAGAAGTAGTTTATTCAAACACTTCGTAAGATTCAAGGAGAGGAGTGGTGAAATTAATCCACGTAGGAGTGGAAGAGACAAAGCCGAAACAAACACCTATCATATCAAAAAAATAAGAATTTAGATAAATTCATGCCGCGTATAACGAAGTTTTGAAATTCAGCTTCACGAACACGTGAAATTCATTATGATTATGTGATATACAGAATTTATTGTTAGTGCGCCTATACACGCGCAGTAAGGTGCATGTATACATACACATATAGAAGGTGCGCACCGTGAGAGTGTTTTTTTTCTTTTCTCTCTCTCTCTCTCTCTTTTTTTTTCTTTCTCTCTCTCTCTCTCTCTCTCTGTCAAGGTATGGATAATCAGACTTTTACCTACGATCTTCGGCCGAAATCTAGCCCATATCTAGCAGTGTGAATTCTTTCGAGCCTGACATGACAAGATGAGTAATAACACGCGATGTAAACATAGTGAATTGATTTGTATCAACGCATAATGATTAGCTGTTGAAAGAATTTATTCAAATAGTTAATAATCGGCTATAAGTAATCTAACTTTATAATATATCACGTATTTACACTAAATGGTAGAACGCGAATCATTCGATAGATTTCATCATCTTGATATCAAATTTTGAAATTCAGGTCTTCCCAAAGGCACAATTGTATAGCGTACTAGTTCGTTGCGTGTGTCCGTCGTTAGTGTTGAACACAACTATAATACTAACCCGCCGACATATGAACTAATTGGGTTTTCTCGCCTATCCAATTATACGCATAATGCCTCGTATCGACAAGTGGTAGTACCTATACATGATAGTTATACCCTGGAGGATAAGATCCATAAGTTACATGCACCGATATATATGGAATAAAGAAAAAGTGATTACTACCTCGAAGAGCATACGCCTATCAAATATTAGCTGCATACAACATCATTTCACCTATATACATGTATCTTATTTTATTAAATTTTCTTTCTATCTATATAATAGATAAATAAATATTTTATTTACTTTTTGTCGCCGTAAGGATGGAACTACCACGTCTTCCTCTCGACATTGTCGTACCTCCCGTTGTATTATCGCGTCGTGGAGGCGTCACTATATCTCAACAAATTCTGCGGACGTTCCTTGCGGTGAGTTCATTATCAGTATCATTATTATTGTTGTTATTTTTATGATGATGATGATGATGATTATTGTTGTTGTTGTTGTTGTTATTATTGTTGTTATTGTTTAGTATTGTTATTTTTGATGAGACAAACGGTATGAAAAAGATTTCCGAATGAAACGAAGGAAAAGTTTTAGAACCTTATTTCAATATTCAGCTTAAACCGAGGAGCGAAAACATTCTATGAACTTTTGATTTATATAATTGTTATTATTGGTATTATTGCTTTGCAAATGTTTTGTTTTTGTTATACACTGTCGAAAGAAAAAAATTAGTGATGGAGAATCCTTGAGTTAATAGCGTGCGTGATCTTGATACTTGAATGTCGGGAATAATCGCCTATACAGATAATAGCATACGCAATAATTTAATTAGACATTTGAAATAAAATACCTACTTCTAGGTATTGGAGCTCAAGTTCGAACACTCACTTTTCAGAATCAGATCAAGGGCGTAATGCGTTGAACTTGACGGTGCACAAAAATCTGATTATGTATTGTTATGGTTGTATCTTATATCTGTCTATATGAGAATTTTTCGCGTGGTTCAACTTGTCAAAAATAAAAATAACGACAGAGGTGGAGGTGGAGGTGAAGGAGAAAGAAGGAATAGGAAAAGAGAAGCATCAGACCATCAAGAAGACTTGAGGTTAAAAATTTTGCGTTACATGCATGTATACATATTACAATTGTTGAGTATGTATATATACGGGTGCCCAATCAGTTCCGTGCTTTATCGCAGTAGTATAGCTCGCTGATGTAGCGTGCCTCAAGAAGTTGCCTGTCGTGCCAGATAAATGAGAAAGAAAGAATTTTATTTCTATCTCTATCTTTTTTCTGCTGTTTCTTTTTCGTTGCTATTCCGTACTAATACAGATATTCGTATAATGGTATAAATATTCATATATGCTGGCGACCTCAAAATATCGTTAATTGGAAAGCCGATCAGGAGTAGTCCCCGACTTGGTATATAGGTACACTACATACGCAATGTTCAATACTATGTACTGGTTATACTCCAGCACGGGTGAAACAGGAGAGGAAGAAAAGAAGATAAATAAAGTGTAAAGCTGAAGAAAAAAGACGAACAAAATACTTGAGTTAATAATATTGAGTAGGTATATACTGTACGAGTTCTGCAGGTATGTATTCAATTGGTTCTTATTTCTCAAGCGCGGACAAAATTTCATATCAAATGTCCGAATAATAATTTTTTATCTAAATAATTATTTACAATTTGCTTATATACATGTTACGTACTACCCCCTATGAGCTATCTACTCATCCTCCTATGTCACGCTCCGCTAAGAGGTAGTGACTACGTGTGAAAGTAAAAAAAACGCTAATCAGTATCGTGGTGATTTTACCCCGAAATAGAAACGAAAGAGAAAAAAAAAAAAAAACGGACGAGCAATCCATGTTTGGAATCAGGAAATAACGCCAAGCACTCTACGACCTACTGGCAGGTATACGTCCTGAAGTTGAACCTCGCTGTTCCATGTGATGATATGGAAACCCATTTCAAGAGCCGCATACTTGGCGGGCACATTCCTTCCTTCCAACCTTCTCGCGTTTCTCATTCGTTTAACGAAGACAAGAAACGCGCATGAAAATGATTGTGCTAGTTTTTCTTCAATAATCACTGATCATTATGCAAACGAGTTCTAATAATTATGTTAGCTCCGCGATTATTTGATCTTTTGTATAGTATTTTCTTTATCCACTGAAATCTACTCATCACTCATTCACGCTTTGAAATTTTAGTAAAGTAAGACTTCGTTCATACGTTTTACAAGGGGAATTACAATTTTGAATTATAATTGAGAATAACGTCGAAGTGACGTATTCGATGATACTATGAGGTACAGGGAGAACCTACATCCATATAAAGCAAGGATAAATCCAGGCAAGTGGCATTAAGTACAGAATCTTTCTGCAAATAAGGTGTATTTGTGGACGTTTCGACACGTGTTCGAAACAGCTAGTCGGCGAATAGGCTGTGCATGTGCTGAGCTTGTAGGCAAGTAAAACATCAAAACGCAAGTCTAGAATAAAAAATTATCTGTACATAGTACAGACAATTTTGCACAGCCGATAAGCCAAGGGCTAGTGGAAAACACACCTTGCGACGGTAAAAAAAAATCCGCGATTAATGTACCAGCGGAAAAAAACGGACAGAATAAATAGCGTATGAATCCAAAGTACGTATAAACGAGTAATGTACAAGTGAAACATTTTGATATGGTTTTTAGGCAGGATCGGCCAGGACCAAGACAATTTCGTATAAACGAGCTTTTCACTGTATTATGATGATATTAAACCAATCAATTTTTTCTGTGACGTTTCTCTTCTGTCTCCACCAGCGACTGAGGTATAGGTATACCTAATCGAATATGACTCCGCCTGTGTAGATCACTTTGTGTGATATGGCTATAATGCGAGCAGATCCGAGGCACTCCGGATTCAATGAATAACAATGCCAATTTGAAATTGAATCAACTCGAACGATCTGAGGGGAAAAAGTTCACAAGAGAAAAGTGAAAATAAGGATAAATTGTGGCAGAGTGGGAAAAAGGAAATGTGCCCGCCAAGTATGTAGCTCTTGGAATTATTCTTCAAAATTTCGACAGGATAGATCGAGGTCTGACTTCTGCTCACTGACTGCAATATATTCTTGCTGGGAATCATTGTGCTTGATGGCGTTATATCCTGATTTCATGACATAGACTCGTGATACTTCCTCGTTTCCTTTCGGGGTGAAGTCATCGCGATCCTTGAGGATCTATTTTGTATTTGCAATGATTTTTCATCGTATGAAATTATTCCCATCTATTCTAGAACAAAAAAGAAACACAGAGAATAGTAATATGCGTTTTCTGCACCGCTGCGCTACATGTGTAGTGGTTATCCTACAGGAGAAAAAAAACTTGATGCGTGCTTTCTACTACGTGGCCTGGTCCGCCCAAAAAAAGTACCATTAACAATAAGATAACGTTTCTTCGATCGATTTGGGTTGCGTGCGAAAGAAAATTGATGCAATATATATTTTCACGTCACCTACTGGAATTTAACTCACGCGTCACCCTGGACGACTAACTAAGGCCCGTGCCTCGCCGCTATTGCTTAGTGCAGTGAATAGAATTTATTTTTGTACAACACGCACACATATACATGCCTATATTACTGTGACGAGGTTAGGTGTGAATCGCGAGACTCAGGTGCGTAAACCAGGATCAATATTGCAAGCTCAAAGCCCCAGAGCCCCAACCGGAGGGAGAATCTGACAAGGTGTTGTTCGCCCCTCGGGATACTGGATCCTAGACGTAGGATCCACTACAGGTAGGTATGAACATTTTATAACTAAGATACCTGACTTTCAATACGGAATTTTAAGGCTTCGGCATTTTTATGTGCTCGGCATTCCTTCTATTTCATAGATTCCTACGATTAGTGTATTTTTGATCGTCGGGTTATTGAAAATAGCAACAACCAAGTCACAAGGCGTCAGATTTCAAAACTTTTATTCCCGTCACGGATATGAAGTCAGGTCAAATTTTTACGGATGATCTTTGGATGCATTCCAAAGAAACTGACACAGCTTTCTTCATTTGAATCAGGTCATTTTTCTACTCCATGATAAAAATTATCTATGGGTATAGCTAGATTAATTCAAAAATTTGAGTTAGTCGATGGTTGACTTTTTACACAAAAACTTTGTTTCCTCGGAAATTTTCCGGCTGCTGAATTGATTCGCCAATATCGATTGCATCTTCAAGATCATAATTCTCTGAATATGTGCTTAAGAGCACAAATAACCATATTTTAATGATTATTCACTAATTAAACAGGCCCACAAAACAAAGTGTCTGAACTCGGCATGCGAAACATGTTCTCTTACGTATTTTTTATTGCTGAATCCGAATCTGAAGTCAGAATGAGGGGTCCTCCGGGCCGATTTTCAGTAAATGGCTGTTGAAAGTAAGAAAATAGCGATACACAGTCGTATGCGTTTTTGAAATTACAGTCATCATAACTACACGTTTTTGGGGTCGCTAAATCCGGATCTGATTTTGACCTTGATTTTGACCTGATGGAAATAAACGGACCCCCGATTCGAATTCAGCGACCCCAAAAACGTATAGTCATGATGACTGTAATTTCGAACACTTATACGACTGTGTATCACTATTTTCTTACTTTCAACAGCCATTTACTGAAAATCGACCCCCCATTCTGACTTCAGATTCGGATTCAGCAATAAAGAATACGTAAGAAAACATGTTTCGCATGCCGAGTTCAGACACTTTTGTTGGCAGCTGTGTTATAAGCCCGTAGTTTTTTTTTTTTTGCAATCCAAGAATGTTTTTTTTTTTTTTTTTTTTTTTTTCGGTTTACTCTGCCAGCAAAGACCTGAGCAATTAAAGCAGTAACACCGATAGTAACACAAAAAGGATTTGCATAAACATTTCCTCATATGTATACTGTAACTTATTATTCGTACAATCCTATAGTGGTTTCTTTCCATCCACATCTAGGGAGCGTGCGGTGAAATATCTCGAGTTGGAATAGGAATTCTAGTTTTATCCTGCAAGCTCTCATTGAAGACTTGCGAGGTCCAAACTGAAATTCGAGCGTAGGATTGTGCATGCAATGGAATTCTGATTGCCACCTAAAGTGAGATTTATGTTCCTTTTGAGCAAGTTTAGATGCAAACTAGGCTCTTAAAATTTTAGTTTAGACCTCTACAGATCTTAGAATTCAGGGAGGCCTTGTGAGTCTGAATTCAACCTATTGCTCTTCTACCTGTAATAAAACGTTGTATGAACTAATTGTCGCATGAATTCTAAGTCTAAAACAAAATTGATCATTAAGTTTCTGTTTCTCAGACTTTTTAGGTTGTAAGTGGAATTTGTAAATTCAGTAGAACGTAGAGACGCTAATCAAATTTTCAAGTGATGCGCTAATTCCGATTCACATATCTGAATCCATACGCAGGACATAATTCTACTGAAAAAGAATCATATTTCAATTGGCAGAACTAGAAAAAAAAAAGAGAAATTGAGGTTTCCGGGGATACAACTAAAATCTCTATTCCCACTCGGGATACTCAAGATGGTATGAAATCTACAGCTACTCGATCTATTATCGTAAATCTATTGCATACGTATAATACAAGCATATGGTACGTATTTTGGGCTCCTCTTTCTTGACCATCGCGCGTATAGATTTGTGCTGGACCATCTACTGTGAGGAATCTTTGCGTCGCCGTTATCGTCGTTGTGAATATTGAAGGTAAATTTGAATCGTCCTAAATCAACCAGAGTTTTGTATTCTGTTCTGAGCTAAAGAGACTCCGTTCTAAGTTAGAGGTCTCTGTGCTATTGAGTCCAGTCCAACCAAAGCCGCAGGACCTTTTCCCATTCCATCCCTATCAGGTCTGTTCTAGTCTATTATAACAGGGCTGGACCCATATTTGGCTTTTCAGTCAGCTTTTGGTTTCTCTACCAGGTTTGATTCCACATTCAAGAACTTTCGTGGGGGTGGTTATAACCGCAGGGTAAAGGACTCGATCAGACAGCCAGGCGCCGAGGGTCGCAAATGATTTTCCGAACCCGCAGCACACACTCGTCATTCCGTTGTCAATACAAAAGGCAATTCAGGGATAGTTCTATGTACGATATCTTATACGTATATAGAACCGGCTAGATACTGACTGCTGGATTTCACAGTCCGATTTAAATAGTTGCGCATCGCAGTTTTCAGTATTAATTGTAGATTTGGAGGTCCATCCTGATATATCATTCGTGGATGGATTTCGTAGCTTTGGTCGATGAAAAAGTAACTGTACTGGTCCAGTAGTCGCTTGTTTTGGTTTAAGTTTCGATTTCACAGTTTTGAGAGATTTCAACCTTCCCAGTCTGATACGTGAGAGCACTATACTCTTGTATGACATTTTCTATGGTGAGCAATAACCGAGGGCTTGAACACTCTTTATATCTGATGTAGGTACATGTCTCGAATGAAATCGTTTGAAAATGTCTTTAATAACGCGAAATCTTTCAAACTACTGTGAAATTTTTTCAAATCTGTGAAACCTTATTAAAAGGCTACATGAAAACTCCCGAAATCCCATAAATTCTATCAAATCCTATTGTCGTCCGTTGGTTATTAATTTCTACTCCGTAGGATATCATGACGATACAAGATGAAATCTTGAAAATCTTATTGAACTTTAGAAATCTAAAATCTTTCGAAATCTCGGGAATGTTTAAAAATCAGTTCGTTCAGAATCATTTCAAAATCTCCAAAAATAGTGTCCGCGAAATCTTATCAGCCAATTTGAGAACAACTCGATAACTATCCACCAAATCCTTAATATCATCGAATTTCATTTCGAGTAGCGATGTTTAACGATCATATGTATATACGTTTCTTTCGGTTCCTTCAGTAGATTTCAGTGCCGCCTGGTGTCTCTCCATGTCTCTCGTTGGTTTTTGGTGTCTCTAAGCATACTTTGGCTTCGCGAGACGGTTTCATCGATCGGGTTTACGGTAGGTTCGCTCGACGTTAGTTGGCGCTAGAATCGTCGCTGTACCATCCCCGTATCGGTTCCGTTTCGCGGTAACCGCGGAGGAACGTCCCGACGCCAGGCGTCCATTGTTAGGGTCGGTCGCTATAGGCACCCCAGTGAGCGAGTACGACGCGTTGGGTTCGGAACGACCGTCCTCATGATCCCATACTCCACGTGTCTGTGTTTTCGAGGGCGTCGCGACGCCAGCCGTTGGGTCGTCGTCCACGACAACCTTTGTCCTCTTCCGGTAAGTCATATCCATCACAAATACACGCAGAAAATGAAAAAAATACATCTATCAAAACTCGAGCCATCCCCCTTCAATGGTCAAGTTATCTTTACCGGAAAATAGGATTATACCCTGCATCCAATTTTCAGTCAAAAAATTAGGAATTCGTTTATGACTTTCAGGAGCCGGTCAATGACCCTTGAAATTAGGTTACAAACACCTTATTTCATCACCTCGAATCTAACCCCTTCACCATTTCGTTAGTATTTGTTTTATCAACGTCTAATGTGTGTCTATCATGATCATACGTACCTGGGTATAATATATTGTCAGACATAGGTAATATGAGTTGTTATCGCCTCCCTTCTCCGTCGAAACACCTTCTTATCGAGGGTACGGAATGACCTGGTTCAAATGAAACGGAAGTATCGTTGAGCTCCCTCTTTTATCATGAAGAATTTATCACCACGGTGATCAGGGAAGGTGATTGACCAGTCGGAAGATGCTGGGTCTTCCTATACTGATCCGGAGAGAAAAAATCATGATAGGTACTGTATAACGAAAACAACTCGATGGTCTCGCATGGCGGAATAATACTTGAGACTAGGAAAAATGTGACTTCGAGACAGTCCATTGAGTCCAGATTCTTATCATTCGATAAAAATATCATCTTTATGTCTGGTTTGCATCATCAAACACTTCAATGAGGTATATTGTCCTGCTGAAAACCTTCTATTTATCGCAGGTTTGTACTTGGCATTAGACAGAGATAGTTAGCACATAAAACTCATCATCATCGAGCCACGTGAAATTATACATAAAACGTAATTCACCGAGTTTATTCTTTTCGTACTGGTTATGAAAATTATTACAGCAGCGATTCGGAGTTACGGTTAGCATCAACCCCTCCGAGGCGAGTGCGAGGAAACGGTTTTTCAAATATCAATTGACCGAAAGGTTCATTTCGTGATTTTCAAAATGATAAAACGAAAAGGTAAGGAAAGAAAGCCAACTCACTACTTCGGTAATATTGTACCCCTAATATTTGTGGACGAGGTGTTGCAGTCCGTTAGAAAATATATAGGAACACGTCACAAGTATCACGTCAGAAGTGCGTCGCAAGATTGACGTCAAACGAATCTATGGAAGTAGGTATAGATACCCTGTAGTAGTAAAAGAGCATCGATCTTGACAAGGTACAAATATGCGGTCGCGTACGCTGCTTTGCAGCGAGGTCAAGAAACTCGCTGAGTCTAGCATCGTATAGATTCATGTATTACGTAATATCTTTACGATTCTTTATTCTACGCTGAAGGAGGTCTACTGCGGTTTTGGGTAAGGGGCTGGAATTATTTACGCAATAAATTGAAATTCCATACAGCGGTTCGAGTTCTGCGGCTTGAAATTATTCAACGGCTACAGCAGCTTAGAATTGCTATAGCATAAAGAATCCAAAGAATGAGTAATAAATTAGGAAACGCTGTATCGTCGAACTCCAGCTTATCTTCTCACTATATACTCGCTGGACATGAGGTATAAGGAGAGGGGGCACATTGAATCACTTTCTACTTAGCCATGTTCTCCGGAAAGGTATAATCGACACAGAATGACGACTATTTCAAAGAATATTACTGTTTATGCTCTGCGTATGACATGATTTCTTCAGCACTTCGCTCCGTTCAAGAATTCCGTGAAAAATCAGTACCTAAAAGTTGTTTCTACGGTTACACGCATCTTCCCCTGCGAAGTGCAGAGATTTGTATTCAGAAAAATACAAGAAATATGGATAATAACATGATAAATAAATGAGCGAGAAAATTTTTAGTCGCCTCTGACAATGAAAATTTTTTCTTCGGAGTGCAGATTTTGGAACTTTTAATCGTAGACTAGAAGCGAGAGATTCGGTGAGTGGAAATCCGAAAAAAATATTGATTTTTATATCGAACAGCATATCGGGTCTACAAAACCAAATATGTCATTCAAAATCCAAATGAAACGGTATCTGTATTTATGTAACCGTATCTATGAGAACTCCGAAGATATAGATCCAGTAATATCGAATGGAAACGTAACTTTTGTTTGATAATGGGTTAAAACCGGTGATTCGGAATCATAAATAATTGTGGTGGTGCCCATTCGTCTATACTCATATACATGCACAGGCGTTGTTATCAAGCGAAATTTTTAATTACGAGAATCGTGACGTCTGCGTCTGTCACAAAATCAAATCGCTCTCGCTCTTTACCGCATAGGGATATATACATATACCGGGTGATTAATTTTAACCGTCCCAGGCCGATTTTTCCGAGACTAAGCAAGATACGAAAAAAAGTTTGATATAAAATATTCAGGGTCAGAGGGGGACAAAACTTGGCGATATCAGTATTTCCGTAAATGGAGCCACCGAGGTCAGGGGAAGGTCAAATTTTTTTTTTTTTTTTTTAAATAGAATGACATATTTTTTTCTCCAGAATCGGAAAGAGCGTCAAATACGGCACCAAAAAGTACTTACATACATATGGCCTAAGGTCAATGAGTAACGCGGTAGAGCCGGTCAAAACGGTACACATGCGGTCGCGCCTCGCGTCGCGGTGCAGCGCCCGCCAGCGTATCAATCTACAGATATCTCATCGATATCGTGAGGAGACTCGAGTATCCATGTTTTGAGGAATATGAAGGGGTCAGATTATTTTTCACGTGGAGTTGCTGAGGAATAATCTATGGAAACATCACGATAATGAGAAAAATAAATTAACATTGAGAATTTTATTTGAAAATAAAAAATAGAAAGTAAAAAAAACGGACTGAAATAATTTCGAACAAAAATTTGTTGTTTGGTCAATAAACGAAACAATATCAAAATCAACTAGTTAAACTTTATTCACCCTCGGCAACTCCACGTGAAAAATAATCTGACCCTTTCATATTCCTCAAAACCATGGATACTCAAGTCTACTCACAATATCGATGAGATATCTGTAGATTGATACGCTGACGGGCGCTGCACCGCGACCGCGAGGCATGTGTACTGTTTTGACCGCCTCCACCTCGTTACTCATTGACCTTAGGCCATATGTACATACGTAAGTACTTTTTGTTACCGAATTTGACGCTCTTTCCGATTCTGGATAAAAAAATATGTCATTCGATTGAAAAAAACCAAGTTGACCTTCACCTGACCTCGGCGGCTCCATTTACGGAAATACTGATATCGCCAAGTTTTGTCCCCCTCTGAACCCTGAATATTTTATACCAAACTTTTTTTCGTATCTTGCTTAGTTTCGGAAAAATCGGCCTGGGACGATTAAAATGAATCAACCGGTAATATATAGGTATATGGGGCACTCCACGCCAAATCGACCACTTTTGAACCCCACCCCGTTTGACGTGGCTGAAATTTTGATATGTTATACTAACCCACTAAAAACGTTTCTGTGAATTTTTTCAAATTTTTTCACCCAACCGAAAAAAAGTTATGAATTTTGTAAGAAAATTTTTTTGTTCCAAGTTCGCCAATTTTGATTTTGTTTTTTTTTTTTTTTTTGAACTTCGATTTATTCTGTGTTTAATGCCGCAAATCCCATCGTGGCCCGACTTTTCTTTCTATTGTTTTTTTTAATTGAAAAAATTTTATTTTTATTTTGTCGCAATCTATAGCTTTGCATTGTATAATAAAATAAATCTAAATAAATATATTCGAGGTATTCCACGCCAAATCACCCAGCCAATAACCCTGACCATTTCACATTTCCTTCATATATTTTTATATTATAGTTCTCTACTCAAGAACCAGAATTTTCTTTTTCAATATTTAAGCTATCTCAGAAACGCCATTTTTCTAATTTGAAAAAAAATGACCATGAATAGGAGATTGAAATTACTGAGTATAAATACTGAAATCCTTTGGCAAAACATAGAAAAAACCGGAATCCCACTCTCGTTTCGGTCTTAAAATCATCGCTTATAAATCTTATATTTGTGCGCATTTTTTCAAAAATTAGAAAAATGGCGTTTTTGAGATAGCTTAAAGATTTTGAGAAAAAAAATTAGTTTTTGAGTAGCGAACTATCATATAAAAGTATATGAAGAAAATGTAAGATGGTCAGGGTTATTGGCTGGGTGATCTGGCGTGAAATACCCCAGATATATTTATTTAGATTTATTTTATTATACAAACAGAGTTAAGATTGCGAAAAAATAAAAATACAATTTTTTCAATAACAAAAAAAAAAAAAAAAATTAGAACGAAAAGTTGGCCCACGATGAGATTTGCGGCATTAAACGCAGAATAAATCAAAATTTAACAACAACAACAACAACAAAAAAAATCACAAATGGCGAACTTTGAACAAAAAAATTTTCTTATAAAATTCATAACTTTTTTTTCGGTTGGGTAAAAGAATGTGAAAAAATTCACAGAAACGTTTTTAGTGGGTTAGTATAACATATCAAAATTTCAGCCAAATCAAAAGGGGTTGGGTTCAAAGGTGGTCGATTTGGCATGAAATGCCCCATATATGTATATATATTATATTCATACATAAATGTATCAGCATAAAAATATACACACACGGGTATATCGTGTTGATATTGACATTGGCACAAGCGTATTTTAGTCGATACAAATACCCGATCGTATGAATGCCACGTATCTCGGTAGCGATTAATTGACTCATAACTTTCACGTTTCTTTGGAATTATTATTGATCGGTATAAATAATTATAAGAACGTGAATGTTGTAAAATATTCTGAAAAAATAAAAGGAAAACATTTTTCTCTTTTATTTTGTTAGACATATAATTTTGGCACAAATATACCATTCCTACGTATATTATAGATTCTAATCGACAATTTAGCTCTAACTTCCTCTCCGAGTTCGGTATGAGATTCCGGAAACCAGGTGGTATCTCCGATAGTCTGCTATTGTGATAATATGAAGTATCACGTGATAACGGTGCGAGCTATAGACCAATATGGTATAACCTCGTCGTGTTTGCAGGCCAAGCGTACGAAATTATTATAAGAATTACAGAGGACTCACGCTGCTCTAACGCGATTGTGTCAATTTATTTACGATTCTCTAATTTTGAGATACATGGAACTTTAAGAGAGTCAATTCCCTTTCTTAAGCGCCGCCTCTCTATTTTACTTTTGAACAATTAGCAGGTTTTCATTCAGATGCTGCAGAGGACATGTCAAAGCGTTGTCTTTGTCAACAAAGAAGCCTGCCAAACTCAGTTTTCGAAACTCTTTCGATCCATCTGCGTTTTTCAAGGCTATAATCAGCGGCGAAAATATTACAGAACATCCAACTGTGTATTTCGATCGGAAAGAACATTAGGAAGTTTATTGGAAGCAATGGAATGTTGATAATATTAACAAGAATCTTTATTGTTACGTGTTACAGTGTCCATTTACAACCACCGTTCTGAACGTTAGGTTTTGACAAGAAAAAACAAAGGAAAGCATTTTTTAATATTTATTCAACTTTTCACAGCTTGCACGTTTTCTTATACACATGCGACTTTCTTGAGACTGACTCAGAATGTTTTTTTTGGGTTGCTGATACCGGATCTAAAGTCATGATACAGAAATTCAGAATGGGAGGCCCATTAAAGCGAAGGAGAATTATAAAATGTAGATTGAGTTACATCAAAATTAGTACACTCAAAATTAGACGATTTCTGGTGTCGCTTATTTCTAGTCTGGAATAAAAAATACGAAAATTCAAAATGATGGATCGAAATTGTAGAAAGTAAGCTGAGTGGTATGAAAATTGCAACTTAAGGATTTTCGTGTCCATCAATATGAATTTAGTAATGTTTTCAATTTAGATTTAAAATTACCGGCTCTAAAGACCTTTGACTACGAATTTTGATTCAAGACTTTTTACGATTTTGATACGCCATATCAGACCCGATATTTCGACTCCAGATCTAGAATCAGCGACCAAAGAAGCCTTTTCTGAGCGAGTTTGAGAAAGTTGAATAAATATTAGTGTGAGACGAAAAAAGAAAAATATTAGTGTACGAATGATTTCAATGACTTCAGTCGTTAAATGAGTCTTATATGTATTTCCTGTTCCGCCAACAACGGGCAGCACATGACGAGAAATTCACTTTCCAAACTGACCGGACCCTGAATTGCAAGCTTCCGTTGGTGGGATGAAGTATCGCAAGCCCTTTTTTTAGATGCGATATATACCTGTATACATATAGTGTATTATTGATGAAACAGAAAGCAGAGTTCTTGTACATACATAAAAAAATCAGCGCTCTAACTTTTACCGTTTGATGTCTTGATGCACCACAGACTACTTGGTTCCGTAAGAAGTTAAAACACACTGAAAATATAAAGCTACGCTATCTGGTGGCGGACTATT
Source organism: Tenthredo amoena (assembly GCA_963966615.1). Lineage (NCBI taxonomy): Eukaryota > Metazoa > Arthropoda > Insecta > Hymenoptera > Tenthredinidae > Tenthredo > Tenthredo amoena. The sequence goes on along the minus strand of OZ016488.1, from coordinate 9,841,697 downwards.
TTTCCGGATAAAATTGTTGTTGGCCTTGCTCCAACAACTTCAAACATTGTTTGATTTTTTTTTGTGGAGTTTTGAAGGTAGATCATCCTTGCATAAAATCCCGTTGGTTCCGTGAGGATGGAATGACCACCTGAGGTTCTATTTAAGTTGAAAATTGACCTTTGCTTGTGGCCGCATCGACCGTGTCTCACTACGTTTAAACCGTCGAGTGCACACCTCCGTAGAGAATCTTAAAGTGCACATGGGATCAAATATTGACCCCAACCGATCATCGATTTGAAATGTCGCGAAAACTATGAAGCTACGCTTAGTAAGGCTCCATTGTACAAAAAAAATGGTGGGGTCAGAAGGACCCCCCTCTGCACTCGAAGGCTTGAATAAAATACCGCGTCGTGCTAAAGTCGAGGCTTAAGTGGGCAAAACTTTGGTAATAATTTTGCGAATTGGTTTCTAAAATTCTGAAAGTGTATTATTGTTTCACAGGAGCTAGTGACTAGAATCTTATATGATAAGTTGTTCATTCACGCCCAGCAATAAATAATATCTTTCATTTTTTGCCAATTTGGTGGAATTATGTAAAGATTCTCAAGAGGTGCGAAATACTGCGGCATAAAATAATGCCGTAAGGGTTTTTCGAGGAAATATGTTGAAAAGTAAGGACGCTGAAAGATGTTTTCAATTTTCTAATGGTTTCTGCGAATCCGTGAATAAATAGCATTGCAAAAAGAAAAGATAGCAAGACTACTAAATCATTGACTGAATATACTGTTTTGAGAACTGCGTTCTATTTCAAATGTTCCAGTGCATATTCTAGTAGAATACCTAAAGAACCGTATCTTTTTGTCTTTATCAGTATGTATAAAATCGAAATTTTTAATCTGCCGGCAAGCCACCTTTCCTCTGTTAATTCTCTCCCTCTCGCCCCCAGCCCCTTGATCTTCGAAAGAAAAAAAGAATACCCCTATACCAGATCCAGACGTTCGTTTTGCGAGCCATTGAATAAGTAAATTCATTCAATCGTTCTCTTTTCAGCAGCAATCGTTGAGAGATCTGAAGACCATAGCCGTTACCGGATTTCGAGAAAAAGAATTATAATCCCTTTTACACAGTCACAAAAGAGGAACCCGAATAGGTACCTACCGTTTTTATCGACACGCGTCACTCGTCAAATATTATTCCCATCAAGCCGGGGGTTATTCGAATTGATGACCGATTCGAACTCCGAACAATGCAGTGGTAATCCGTTTTCATTGATTTACTGATCCCTACAATATAAATACCATGCGTAACTGCAAATACGTACCTGTAATTTAATTACCAATCGGTATAGGCTCAGGAATCATCCCTAATTGGTCCACCGCGTAACGTTTGATCCAACCGTACTTTTTCCTAGATTTTGAAAAATTAGTAATCTAAGAGTTTTTCTAATCAGTCATTACCTATCAGTGACGAAAATTTACACATCCTTGTAAACGAAAGAACGGAAAACGAGGTGGAAAATACGGTTTTTCGCGATACTTTTCAGCACTCATCAATTGCTAGAATGACTATTGAGTATCATCAGAAAATATAGGTTGACATTAAAAAATTGAAAGTCGTTTATTTTTCTCATTAAAGCAACCGTCGAAATTGAACAAGACGTGGCAATTTTCCATGCACATCGTTCGAATGTGAAGTCCTGTAAATTTCAGATCCCTTCATCGAACCGCTTCTGAAATCATTCGGCAAGTTTGTCAGACAAACTGACAAACAGACCCGAAGACTCAAGGAATAAGTCATTTTTAAATGAAAACAATACTTTTCTGGTATCACCAAGGCGATGAAGAATAAAAATAAGAAAAATTCTAAAACTGTACAAGTCGATTGACCAAGGAGTAAACCGAAGTGAGTGGACATTGGAAGGGTAATGGCCAATGAGTGGAAGCCTATAATTATTGTCAGTGAAAGAGTAGAGCTGTGGAAAATAGAGACGGTTTCAATAAAAAAAATTGACTTTCGTTCACGGGGGTAATGTGTTCATTTAAAATGATCTATACACTCGAGTACAGGAGTTTAGACGATGTTAAATCGTGGTTCCTCGTGGAGTGTGACGAGATCGTCCAGAAGCCGGCGGCAATTTCACAAGTCTGGGTGAAACTAAGAATGAATATCTGAAAAGTTTACGTGAGAAACATTACCGGGGCTGGTTGCGTTGCTTGGGGGTAAGTTTCGAGCTGTTGTAGACAAGAGTTTTGTGAAAATTTTGAACAATTATAGGGTTGTCAAATAAAGATATTTTAAACGAACCTCGAGTGATCTGTAGTTCTGTAAAGTACCACAAAGTTCAGGGGCGAGAAAAATCTTTGTAGAATGGTTAACAGGGGGTTATTATCAGGTTTAATCCAGCGACTCTCGGTTTTCAAAGAGGATAATTGAACAAATGTTATAGGCTACAGGGTTTATTAATTGAACCTAATAATCCATGAAAAAATTTGTAGAAAGTATAATCGAGTTTTCACGAGATATAGGGATTTTGGAATATTTGATAGGATTCAATTTTAATCATAAGTCAACGCTGAGTTTCAGGTTGAGGATGTGGTTTTCAAAAGCGTGTTTCAAAACTTTACAGAGAAATTTCATTTCCAAAGTACTTTTATTCATATACCTATACATAGCTTCTAGTTTCACGTGTATGTATACATACGTGCAAGGTAATTATATCATGGCTGTAAAGACAGCCCGGAGCTGAATCTGAACTCTGGAGTACACGGACACGAGCCTTAATCATCTACCTGCTGGGAGGATGGCTGGGCGACTATGAAAGAAAAAGAAAAAGAGGTAAAAAAAAAACGCCACCAATAAGCAACGAAGCTACGTAAGTGAGTGACGTTTATCGAAGTCTAGAAAAAAAAAAAAAAAAAGAAAAATACCTACCTTGCTGCACCGTTGCCACAACGATACGAAAGTATATATAAACAATAAAATGAGGGATGATCGAATGTTGGAAGGCCAACCAGAAATAAAAAAATTAAAAAAATTATAACCGTAACAGTAGCTGGAAAGTGAATTGAAAGAGAGATTCAGTAGTAAACAATTGATATCCAATTAACCTCATGCTAGGAATATAGTAGTCGTTCTGATGAAAATACAGTCTCTGACTGCAGGGTTGGCAGAAAAAAAATCAGTTTTTTCTGTAAAGTAGACCCAATCCACTGGATTTAATTGGATTTTTTTTCGGGTTTGTGGGTTTGATCGCGAATCGAATATTCGTTGGATGATGTTACGTGTTTTTCCCTCTATTTGCGAGGAGATATGAAGGCTTCATTAATTTGTTTTTTTTTTCGGTTTAATTAAATTTTTTGGCCTCATGTGTCCATGAAGGATTTGAAATTATTCGAGCTCGAAATCCTACAAAACCCGAAAGAATTCAGGTATTCTATTTTTTTTTTTTTTTTTTTTTCGCCTGGGACAAGCAATGTTAACCCTGTTAGGCCTCTGGGTTGCCATTGCTGTTTGAAATCCTTCATAATTCATAAGTGAGTCTCAAATCTCACGAAATATAGTGTCCGTTGCAGATAGATGCATACCTATATATATGCAAGTAAAACTGATGTTGAGAAACGAGCCAATTAAATATTGCCATAATATTCTAGACTATAATATACCCATATGGACAAAGTGGTTTTCGGTGAGCCGAGAAAAGAGGGTTGGGCAGTGTATTGATCGTTAGTCTCCCTGAGAGGAAATAAACGCCAATCTATGGAGGAGTTTGTAAAACGAGTTGCGTTGCAGCAAAAAAGTTTGCGTCTATAACAGCTGGATCAGTGTGAAAGTGCCTATTCTAGTATGTGTATAGGCTCTGCCAGATTGTGAATTTATTCACGTGGACATTTGTCATCTTATAAATCTTACCTTTCTACTTACATAGCACGTAGATGCACTGTAGACGATATACGAGGAAGGGAGGGTCAGACTAATTATTGAGACAAAGTCGTTCTCGGATTGCAGTGATTGAAGTTACGATGGTTAGCAGCAATCTTGTCGTCTTATTGTATAGTTACATAGAAAGGGCATAACTTTTTAACTAACGCAATGAGATGAGAGGCGTTACACAATAATTTCCGACCCTTCTGCTAGTCAAGGTTCACGGATAAATTTATTTCAATGCGTGCTGTACCGAATACGGAGCCATTCCATGTCAACTCAGCTTCTTGAAATTTCGATACTATCGCCATTTTTTTTTTCTATTCACGAGTGATCAGGAATGATGAATATTCGGTTTTTTTTTCGAATTTTTATCTCTCATAGGTCTCCAGATACAAATTTACAAATATTCATTCATTTTCCAGATCCCAATACTGCAATCGTTAATATCTCCACCTTCATTGACTATAAATTTCTGTTTTCGTCTTTGAATACAATATTTACTGTGACAAATAAGTCGAAATATTTGTAGGGGAGAGTAGGCTATATCGTACCACCCGGTTAATCGTACCACTTCGAAATCTCTAATACTACCGAATATAGTATTCGATACTACATACTAGTATTCGATAAAGTTTTCGATAGTCAGCCCTAAGGCTAATGTGTTCGTTAGGAACCACATGATGCTTTTCAGTATTAATGCCCTGAAAGTGTGGTCGTACTGGTTACTTTGCCGTGCTGACATTCAAGTTATGGTTGCTATGAGCAAAATGGGAAATGTTTTTGTAAAACAACACGCAGTCGGCTAATTCGTACCGATGCTGTTCGGATAAATTGTATCTCGGTAAACATATTGAGGTACCATTTACCCGAACTAACCTGACATCGATGGTATTTTACACAAACTTGTTTTCGTAAAAAGTCCTGTACCATAAAAAGTTTATATTAATCTTTTGCAGTGAAAGAATATATTAATTATAAGAAATAATATTACGTGATAGAAATATATCGAGTAATGTTATAATACTAGGAGTACAGCATAAGTTTTATATTATTAAATATTCCAAAGTTTTAATGTTCCTCAGAAAACGACTGTGTTATGAATTAAGTGATATGTGTTACCAGTAACATGTCCATATTCTTTTCTTTCAGGGTGGTACGATTTACCCTGCTGGTCGGCTGTATCGTACCGCTTGCAGATGTTCAGAAAAAAATTGTTTTCCTACCTTTACCATCAAATTGAAAGAACGATGATATTTCTGCTGATTCCCAAGTGAATGTAGAGTACACAAAAAAATATATTCATGACCTTTAAATTAAAAATAAAATTTAACAAATTCAAAAGTCCAAAGTGGCATTTTCTGTCATAAAGTACGATACAAAGTGGATAGTTTGATGTTCTTACTTTTAATGATTCAGTCATCTGAATCTGAAAAATTTGTAAATATTTGACGAATCATAATTTGAAAAAAAAAAAAAATATTCAATACTAGTTACGACTCGATGAATATGGAAAAAAAAATCGACAGGCACACAGGCATAAGTTTTTGGTCTGTTTATTAACATTTTTAGTTTCACACATCATGAAGAGTTGACGGCTGGACGTCTATAAGGTGTGTAGTATTTTTACCACCGGTAGGAATCCAGCGCTAACTTACGAATGACAATTTTCCTGAAATAAATCCGAACCCTGCGGAGAGAATCCAGTTTTTTTAGAACCACGAGCTCGACGTCTGCGTGCGTGTAAAGGCATTTTCTAAGACAACTTGATAGGCTCTATTCATAACCGTTCCGGACGTAGACCAGACGAACGAAAAGTCAATTTTTAATAACAACTCTATATTCGATATCCAGTAATGTCTTTACAGCTGCCTTTCGCAATCCATGATATTAAGTTTCGCATCTATCGACCAAACCTTCTCGCAAAAACGTCGAGTAATTAGCTTCAGATTTCGCAATTAAGTCTTTAGAGGTATAATATAGAAGAAATTGATGGTCCGATATCAAGTGGTAATTTCCGTCCGGAGTGAAAATCACTTGTAAAAGACTTTTTGACAAAAGTCGATTATTCTTATGTGAAATCTGACTATCTCAACGCTTATAAAATGACGATGGGACAAAAAATGAGCCCTAAAATTGAACGAGCAAGAGGGCTTCGGTATTTTCAAATATATTATACAGAAATCTATTTTAGATCACTTCATCATTACCATTACCGTTTTAATCTCCTTCTCGAGTCTCGATGCTCAGTTCGCTGACAATGAGACCCGCAAATAATATTCTCACATAATCCGATGAAACTCTTTCTACATACTTATACCTATGCAGCCGTAGATGTAAATGTATAAGAGCAAAATGGAAATCTGCTACTATAGTATATACGAAATTACGAACATTATGGGAATCACAACCAGAGAGAGAGAAAGGCCGACGATATAATAACGAGGGTAAGGGTGGCGCGGAATCGTGGCATTGTCTACATTGAGAAGTCCTTATAACGAACCGACGCTAATTAACTCAGGATTCTCAGAGATACGCCTCTCGATTGCCTCCGGACTTTAGTGTATCCGTTCTTCCAGCCTCTTCACGTGGACCCTGAGGCTGATTTAAATTTAATTTCTATAAACCGTATTGTGTACAAAGTAGTTCCCACAATTTTGCCATACTTCCGATTCTTCCTTCTTCATTATGATATAATAATGATTAAGAGAAACACCAGTGAATTACTTTTAAAAAGTCGCAGCTTTCTGATTTTCGAAATTTCCAGGACTCTTGGCCAAATTCCTTGAAATCAATCAGATCAGCACGAAGATCGACATCCGTGCGTATCCGTGCGTCCGTGAGTATTTAGGGTTACTGACGAGTGACGACGGCCACAAGAAATGTTGTGATCAATGTAAAGTTTGGTAGCCGGAGTTGTTGATAACCAATTCAACGCATTGATATTGATTGAACATAATTTTTTATTTACAGCAGTATATGTAGATAAAATTACGTATCTATCAGAATCATTTGAAAGGTGCTAGTGAAAGAAGAAAAAAAAATCTCAGGGGATGAGAAGAAATTTGCCATTCTTCCGATTCTAGACGAATTCTATTACAAAGATCCATGAGTAGGTATGGTACAAAGTATGCCCAATAAGAAGCCATGGCCCATGTCATTACAGGAATCGAAACAGTTGCTGTTAGTTGAGAATGATATTAATTCTGAAAAGCTAGAAGAATTAAAACGTCCACTAATCGTGACTGGTCAATAAAGAGACTCCAGAAGTAGGTATCTAAATGAATTGATACATGCCCAAAAATCTAATTCATCGAATGCTAAATAATGTCCACTAGGAAGAGAGTGTAGGAAATTAGTCCCGAGTGCAAACATATTGTATGATTATGTATATTGAAAATGTAGAAGTGGAGATTAGTCGACATCCGAGAAATCAAGAAAACCAAAAATGTTCAAAGAATCCTGGAATGATTAATTTTCAATAGCAACATGATTTTGATTATTTGAAAAAATTCACCGTCATGGTATTCTGACGAACACAATAGCTAAAAAAATGATGAAAAACAGGGTTACTGTCTTCTATCGTGAACTACAATCTGGCTAAGTTTGAACTGAATTGGCTGAGGTGCGAGGTCAAAAAGTCTCTCACTTTTCCGTGGAATCTCTCTTATACTATATTGAACTATACCTATAGTAGATACCTATGATTCTGCTGTATTTTTCGCGGCAAAATATAAAAATGGTTATAGTATTGCGGTCGCTTCGCAGCCCCCGTAGCAAATCAATTTCCTACCGCAAGGGGACAACACGTATTGGCAGACGGCCTGACCACTCCGAGCCAATTTACATCAGTTGCGGTTTATGCCAGAGTATAACGTTGCCTGGAAAAACTCACCCATCTCTGAACACATGACCACTTCACCTGCCTGAAATCATTTACTTTTTCATTCAAACCTTCTAGTGCGCGCTTCCATAGCCAATCTTAAAGTGCGAATGGGGTCAAATTGACTCCGAGCGATTTTCGACTCGAAATATCGAAAAAAAAAAAAAACTATGCACTTTTTTGGAAATGATGTTCAGACGTTTTTTGTAGCAAGTTTAACGAACTTCAAATCCACGCAGCTAGATTGTCGAGAACGAAAGTTTTAGCTATCGAAAAACGTGCCTGAAGCTGAAGAAGCGCGACCCAGAATGATCCTTTGTTCACTCGAAGAGTTGAACTAGCTAATCGCAGAATCCCCATAAATAGAAGAATAACAATTTATTGCCACTGCCCGTTTTACATTCATTCCCCCGTTATGTCTATATATCTTATAGGCTCTGGAAATCCGTCGTTAAACTCGACTTGACATTTTTACTTTCCATGATCTTGGTGATCAGAAAGCTACTTGCTCCAGGCTTCTGCTAATTTCAACGAATCTTTACGTCTTCGGGTCTCCAGTTACCGACAAACCGGGATTCGGAAAGATGAAAGCTCCGTTCGACAAACTCACCGAATGATCTCAGAAACGGCGAGATGAAAAGATCTAAAATTTGGAGGATTTTACATTTAAATTATAAGCATAAACAAGGCCATATTTCGTTCAATTTCGAGCTTCCCAATTCCACCGGAAAATAATTCGACTTTCGATATTTTTTATCTCGTTTCAAATAAAACTTTCGCTTTCCCGAGTTACATCAGGTATAACTTACTCAATCACAGAAAAATTCTTGTCAATTTTTCAAATTTATAAATTTCAGTTTTTTACCGACGATCTGAATCCTTCATATACTTAACAGTATTTCCAGTAATTATACATGGGTCTCTAAGGTGATGAGAAGTATTCTTACATTGATGTACTAACAATAAGGGGTGTGATATAGTGTGCGTGTGTGTGTGGCGGAAGGGCTATCGCGATCATAAGACCATTGTCGTAGGTACTTTCGCTGTTGTTCTTGAACCTCTTGTCTGTGTCTGTGGCTATTGAGGTTGTACATACATAATACCTATGGCTCGTAGTTTTTCTTCTTTTAGGTTCAACGTAGCCTAGCTATTACAATACGGGGCAGACAACGTATTGGTGAAAAAGTGCTGACGTCACGATCTCAATTTTCCCTAGAGGCTATCGACTCGGAGGGCATGAATCGATCGTCCCGGTATGCACGAGAGAGAAATGTGAATAGCTGGTCAGAGGTATAGGTGGGTATCGGATGTGGGTTGGAAAAGGCACGAGGGGGTATTAGATGAGGGAAGAAACGATCGTGGAATAGGGACAAGGAATGGAGGAATAAACTTTATTGGATGCCCTGCGGGACGGGAGCCCTATATGTATATATGGGAACCCATAAGTCTCCATAAAAGAATATAATGATGGTCAGTTTTGGGTCAAAATTTAGACGAGGATAAAATAGCGATGAGAATAAAGATAAGGGAGGTTCGAAAGAAATGTCCAAATTCGGAATTTTTTTTTTCTGAGAAACGATTAGTGAAAATGAAACGCATTTCTTTTTAACACAAAGGTCCATGTATTGAGAGCCTTAAAAAAAAAAAAAAAAAAATCACCGAAAAGTACAGAATTAAAACAAAAACATGGCCGGTGCAATTTTTTTCGCGATATTCGGCGGATGGACACTCTCTAGCTGGAACGGACCATCTGCAATCTAAAAACCAAACGGGTTATTCAAGTTAACAATAAATACGAGTCTTTTTTTTATAGATTTTGTATGCTCGAGTTTCATTCGTCGCCATTTGGTAAAAAAAAAAATGATTTTCAAAATCAACGATCGTCAACGACTCGTATTTACTTTTAAGCTGGAGAGTGTCCACCGCCGAAGATCGCGAAAAAAACTGCACGGGCCATGTTTTTGTTTTTTTTTTCTGTACTTTTTGGTGATTTTTCATTTTTAAAGGCTCTCAATACATGTATGTACCTTTTTGGTAAAAAAAATGCGTTTCATTCTCACTAATCGTTTCTCAGAAGAAAAATTCCGAATTTGGACATTTTTTTCCGGCTTCTAGGTAGATATGTGGCCCTTTAACCAAAATTATGATATCATAGACCAAAAACAATAAGCTAAAATTCGCGAAAATGCGACGAGCGATATCACAGCTAATTCAGTAACGATAGCCTTGGATAGAGGGGCAGGGTACACCATACGGAAATATTAATTCAACAATATGTGAGCAGGTAACATCAATCAATCATTTATTACGAAATTGAATAACTTAACATTATATCGATAACAGAATTAGAGATACGGACTTGATCAGTTTGTTACGATAGGATACGTTTTACGATACAATGCAATTACTAGACTCCAGACTCGGTATCACAGAGCGATACTTCGTACCGAAAGTGCAAATTCATTTTTTAACACCGCCTAAGACCAGGGTATTACATTGTAGTCACTAGATGACGAAATTCGGTAACAAACGATACAGTTTTTATCCTGATGGTTTCGCTGGACTTTGTAATCACGAGATTTCGAAAACTATCCTAAGATAGGGACCGTAGTCAATCAAAATACGAATTACTGAAAGCAACGATAACAAATTAAACTGCAAACGGTATGGTGGTTATCAACCAAATTCTGTACGATACGGTGACGATATTATCGATACCAAATCATCCAAAAACGATACTCAATTTTACAAAGCAGCAATGAATTATACAAAACGAGATTAATACTAAATTATAACCAAAATTAACTGTAACGCGAGGCCTAAGGCTACTCGCAGCCATCTTCGCTCAGCATAATAAATTTAACATACTAAATACAAAAGCCATACGATAGAAATGAGCCAAAAAGCAATAGAAAGTCGACGTAATTCAGCTAGACTCGAGGTTGTTCGATAAATTAACAAAAAACGAGCTTCTTAGCTCAAAGCCAAACGATAGTACAGACTTTTATACGAACGATCTCGTGCCTTGACAAAAAGAATCAAGACCTTACCTTAGATTGCTTCGAGATGTGACACAATTACACTATTTTAAATAATACTCGATAGGCCATACGATATTAGCGATACACGACGATGTCTGAGACGGAGCGGAGAATAGGCCAAATAATTAGCGTATCCTCCTTGTATAGTCCTCATTTCTGCTCATCCTTCAGAATAAACGGGTCATTTGACTATCGGTCTCCAAATACCGTAGTTTCGGCGAACGTATATGTAATGTCGATTCATTATTCAGGAGAAACCTATCCTACCCCAGCGTGACGATACTCCTCTTATTGCCGCCTTTCGATAGAACTCCCTGGCGCTGGATCCACTGAAAATTTCGCTCGCCAGAGCTATACGATATTTTTCTGTAGGGCCTTACATGATGCGTCAATCCATATAGGAAACGCACGATAGCTACGCGCTGGACCACAAGGGTCTCGTCCACGATCAAGTTCGACAGGTTGGAACGCTGATCTGGGGGTTTTCTTGACCACCCACGGCCGCGATAACAGTTTCCAAGAAAGTAGTTGTAGGTACGATACCTGCTCCAGCTGATGAGTCATTCGGTGAGAGACCGTGAAGGTACCTTCACGTGACCCTGTACGCCACCCTCATCTCAAATTTGCAGTCTTGTCAGACGGTAGGCTCGTCGGATGATGAGAAGATTTTTCCGTGCTTCTATAGCACATCCCTGTACGTCGTCGATCCAGTTCGTTGAGGGGTGGTAGAATTTACCTGGTCGAGAGGAGACGCTGACCTTTGCCGCTTTCTTGGCGAATCGAAGGTTTGCACACCGGCAAAGACGTCATTGACGATACGATGGAGTCCTCACTTCCAGATGAGCGATAGTTTCCGCAGTAATTCCCACGGCGGCGAGTTCCATAATTATACGAAAATAAAATGGCATTAGTTGAGGCTGATAATTTTCCCTAAAGTTTTCTTTTTCCTGAAGAACCTGTCCGCGATACGCATCGCCGTTTTTACGATTAAATTCCCTCGGTACGGGGATTATCAAAATACCACATTACAGTACCTATGCCTTCGGAACTAACCCATGAAATTTAGAACTGCAGAAGACTTTAGAATTCTTGACGTTGTTGGAAAGTTAGTTTTCAAAAAACCGTATCCAAACTGCGCGTTTTATTATTCTATGAATTATCGGAGGCTGTTAGACAAAGATGTTTTTTAAAAACTGATCTACTCAAATTCGAGAAAGTAACAATTCACTCTTCAATTTATAACAAGAATTCCTCTTGTGAAAAATAGGGCCTAGCTGGTACATACCTCGAGTCGATCGATAAAATGGCTTTCTGGCGAAACCAAAGGAGAAGCATCCACTATACTTCTATTTAATCAACGCTTGGCTTACTCCAGAGTCCAGAGCACGGTCTCCAGACTTTGGGCAAAGGAGCGAAAGGACGTTGGCTCCGAAGGCCGCTTGGCTCGCCCAATTTCAGGCCACTTGGCATGGGCTTGCTTTAATTTCCTCCTCTACTGGGGAAAAGCAAGATGAGTGCTTTTCTCTGGAAGGGCTCTTCGAGTCCGGCTAAGTAGCGGCGATGGAAAATGATCCTAATAAATATAAACTTCGAGAGCTGTTTTGAGATCGCTGAAGCAGGAAACTTTTCAGAGAAATTCGAAATCACGAAGAGAGAGCCGCGCATGCATGGTCATTGCCCATTTTCAACATTTACAGCCTTCCGTATTCCGCGACTGGGCAAATTTATCAACATACTTATGGAGCAGAAACTGATATAAAATTTAACGCGCACTTAGCCGTTTGCATAAGAAAAAATCGAAAACTAACCTACCTTCTTACCATCAATTTGCTCCGAGTAAATAGTCGGACGCCACTTTTTCTCCAAAAAGTTTTTTGACATTCTACGAGGGTAATCGTACCGCCTGCGGCCGCCCCGAATCTTCAAATATTAATCGAGAGAGGGGTTGTTGCCTTTGGGAGTTATCGATCCATATTATGTTAATTTCTTGTTGGATATTGTTTTCGATTTACGTATACCTATGCTATCCGAAATTCTTATCTACACCTTTTCTCGACGTTCATTAATATCAAGTTTCCTCTTCTCCTCAGCTTCACATATTGTAGTACGACTTGTGAATCATGAATTTCTAATTAAAATGTAGAACATGGTGTGTGCTAGCCTCCGCGTTGCCATCAAGGATCCACGCCACCTCCAACTGATTATAATGAAAGCTTCATTTGCGCTATTGAGTATGCGCCGCATATAGAACGGACTTACCGAGTTGAAATAGAAATTCTAGTTTTATTCTACACGTCCGCATTGTAGAATTCTAGGTGCAAACCAGAATTTCAGGGTAGAACCGCGTGTGTAATGAAATTCTGATCTGCACCCAAAAGTGAGAGTTATCTCGGGTTCGAGTAAACTTAGACGCAAGCTTGACTTTTGAAATTCTAGCTTTGACCTCTACAGATCCTAAAATTAATATCATAGAGGCTAAAAAAACGTGTTGTGAACTGATTGACGGATGAATCCTGAGGTAAAAATAAAACTGATCATTGAGTGGATTTTTCTAAGACTTTCGAGGTTGTAAGTAGAATTTGAAAACTCAGTAAGATGTTGAGACGCTGATCAGAATTTCAAGTTAAAGCGCTGATTCGGATTCACACCTGTGATCACTCACGTCGGACATAACTATACGAAAAGAGAAATATATTTCTTTCGGCAAAACTGAAGAAGAAAAGAATCAGGGTTTCAGATAGCGATGAGCGAAACCAAGACCAAGACCGAGACTATAGTAGTCCTGGTCCTGGTCTTGATAAGTCACATGTGATCTTGGTCTTGGTCCTGGTCTTGCAAAAATGCAAGACCAAGACCAAGACCGCAAGACCAATACCAATTTTCCTCATCGCTAGTTTTAGAGGTCAAACTAGAATTTCTATGGCGACAAAATGAACTTATATTACGAGAATCCCCGTTACTGACACCACCGCAATGTGTTACGAAGTGGTGAACCCTGTGGTGCATATGTGTCCCCACGTTTTTCACACGTATGTACAAACATAAAATATCAGAGTTTCTATAGGTGAATGGACAAGGTAAGTGTACGGTATTCTTGTAAATCCCCAGATGGATTACCATATTTGATTCAAGCTAGATTCATTTAAATGCGAAACGTATCTCACGCGGCAGGAAACCTTTCCTTTTGTCTTCTTTAAACAAAAAATCTAAACCCAATGAAACGTTTCCGTTCCGCGAACTCAGCCTATGAGCATTAGTACGAAGTACGAAATACGAATTGTGAAAGAGGCAAAGGGGGTCAGAAAGAAGCACGTGATGCTCAAGTTGTTTTTATTTTTTGGTTTCGAATTAATCCGGTCTCTGATCGATTTGATTTCTCTTAGAGGTAGGTGTACTTTTTGTATTGGCTGTAAAGGTCGATCGCCTACCATTGACCTCCTCCGACGCGGAGAGAATTCTCAAAGATCCTTAAACTGTACCTACCTAAAGATTTCGAAGCATGGTATCTACAGCTACTTTTTTATCCTCAACTACGTCGTTATTGGTCTTCTGTCAATAGGTTTTCTCTCTCTTCCAAGCTCGAGTTTGAAACAAATCGGCGATAAAGGACAAGCTCACATCTATATCCAGCCAGTATATTGTGAGAAAAAACGTAATAAAGAAATCAGACACGTGCTGAGGTTTTTTCAGTCGATTAAATGACGAAAATAGAAGAACCTTTAGGAGGTGGTCGGCAAAAGGTGTTTTTCATCATCGAAATATCTTGCAGTTCGTCCACATTTTCCAAGAACAAAGTATACATTCCAACTAGTTTTGGGATTGCTTATGGGCGGGGGGGGGGGGGGGGGGGGGGGGGTTGGGTTCCATGGCATTTCACCTAATCTCAAATTTCTCAATTCGTCTATCAAAAAAAAAGAACCCCTGTTCAGCCGTTTTCCGATTAGGCCACCTGTATTGATTTTATACATTTTCCGATTTTCCAACTTTTTCGAAAACAGACTTTCTTCAACAGGCTCTAACTTCAACAGCTTTGATTCTTTTAGAAAAATGATTCGAGCATAAAGTGTGTCGATGAGTCTGAATTTTCTGAAAAAAATTTTTGCAAATTCGCAAAAAATCAATATTATTTTTTTTTTTTACTAGTTTTTTTTCCAGGTTTTTTTCTAAAGGAAATTGTGGACTTCCGATTCGTTCGAGGGTTACACCATCACAAGTACCGAAAAATCGGAAACATTTCACGGAAATCAATCTTAGTTTTTTTTTTTTTTTTTTTCAGTTGAATTTTCCGATATACCGAGAGGTATGTTTTATTGCGAGCTTGAGCTTGAGTTGTTTGGTATATTCCGAAAAGTTTTATTTTTCAGCAAACACGTATTTTTATAAAATGAAAACTTGTCTCATCGAAGTTAAGATTGATGAAATTTTTCCGATTTTTCGTCACTTATGATGGTGTAACTCTCGAACGAATCGGAAGTCCATAACTTCCTTTGAAGGAAAACTTGATTGTAACTCGCCAAATTCAGGTAAAAAGTTTCAGGAAAATCGAAGGTGTCGCAGTTCCAAAAATATTAATTTTTTTTTGTTTTCAATCGAAAAAATCTTAGAATTGTGTCGTCGGAAAAATATGCAAATATTTTCTCCAGAAAGCTCGAACTTATTGACACATTTTCTGCTTCTATCATTTTATTCTTTCTAATTAGCCCTTGAAAAGTCGTTGGCAGAGGAAAAGTTAAATAATTATAAAAAAGAACTTGTTGATTCTTGAAATCCGAAGTGCAGTCCTTGTTTCAAAACTCTCTTTCAAAGATCAACATTTGGCAAGGTGAAATCGTCGGTGTATTTTCTTAAGTGTATAAAATCTCGATAAAGCAATTATGTCGTATGCCGCAGGTAAAGTATGCGAGATTTTCTTAATTCATGCGCAAGTGTCTTGATTCAAGGAATTCTATACTATAATACCGTATAACTATATACAGGAATGAATGACTAAGTTTTCAACCAACTGTTAGAATTCGTACGTCATTGACCCCGCTCGATTATTGGCACAATTACACAATTTGCTTCACTGCCGTTTCCCAACTCTATTACACTTGCCGATAGCTGACGTGCGGACTGGTACTTGTACCGGGTTTGCGAGGTATATATAGCCAATTTGATCACGTGATACCCTACTCTGCAGTGGTGCATTTACTCCAAGAATAGAAATAGTGCGACACGCGAGACTCCGCCACGTATTTAATGGACTCTATAACTATATATTCGGCCCGTTGCAAGGATCAATGAGTCGGATCATTGCCTGTCTAGTACTACACGTATATATATATATATATATATATATATATATATCACCGTGACACGATATACTCTCGCTGCAGGCTGATAACTAGAGTCGGAAAATAAACCGTACGTCGATAAATGGATAGACGCATTCGGGTCTGTTTATTTGAACTGAGGCTAGCTGATTTTCCAAACTGGCATTCGGCAGACTGATGAAATTCAAACTGAGCCAATTTAGCAGATGAGAAATAAAAATGGCAAATTAATAATTCGCTAACAACTTGAAGAGCAAATGTATCTATAGACATGGCTAAGTACACATTACATAATATACATATAAGTGTGCGGAATTTGTGTCCTGGATATTCATGCTACCCGATTTAATAGCATCAGCTGTGTGTATGTGCCTACAATCGATTCATGCGGAGTCAGTGAACTTGTATGAAAATAGAATTAGCGGTAGCTTAAAATGAGCATATAGTGGTGAGCACGTAGTCTCTCTGAACGATACAGGCGCGCTTTAACGCCCCCAGCACTTGATATTCGCTTTGAAAGTTAAACGAGTTTAATAAACCGCACTAATAATCACGGCCCGGACATGATCCCTCGCACGAATAGCCCGCTAACGGTGTGTTGCAGTTGACGCTTGACTCGATCAAGGAAGTGGTTCGAACTCCAGTCTTTCAATTTTTTCATTTCCCACCGCAAATCGGTTAATATGCACTTTTCACTTCCGGTTAAAGTATATGTATGGCATAAGTTGATCAACTTCATGTATACCTAACAGTTACCTAACACCCACAACTCTTAATCCTACGCACTGCTTGGAATACGAACGCCTGTCTCTTGATCCGCAATCGATCGTCTAGCCCGTTCCTCCTTCTCTTCCACTTCCACTTCCTCTTCCTTTTCCTCTTCCTCTTCCTCTTCCAATTCTATTCGATAGTGTCTCATCTCTTCAATTAGTGTTCTGCAGTACCCTGGCAGCAGTGTTTCCGAATGAAGCTAGCTCTCGAGTATCGAGCAGGCATTTTACTATTCCCTGTTGAGTTTCAAACCTCTACTCTAGACCTCAGGACTCTGTCTACTCGTTTGATGGCATGCTTTCGTTGATAGTCATTGGTATGCACACGATGCCATTTAGCGCTAATGGGTCTGAAACGCGAAGCACATTCGCTCGTAAAGAAGACCTCGCCTCTCTTCTCGGTACAGGTTCCCGACGAGTGCCTTAGCGGGGTGCTACTTGCGTCACGAACACCATCGCCCTATAACAGCCAGAGGTCACAGCCCTGGTTAAAACACGATCTACACCTACTAAGACCGGGGTGTTACCCTGAGAGGGTTAGGCGCCAAAAAAAAAAAAAAAAAAAGAAACGAAACGAACGGGAAAACTATGCCATTAAGGGCTTTTGAACGAGCCCCGACAACTCCTCATCCGTTGAGCGCCTCTAGCGGCCTAGCTCAAGAACCCTATTGCAGTAACCACTTTCATAAGACAGTTTCTGCATGCGTCGTGTCGAACTAGCCTGTGCACTTCGAATTTTAGTCCACGTCTTATACTGCTCCTGCTTCTCTGATCTTCCTCGGAATAATATCGGAAGATTGTTAACATTAGCGGTTGTGATGTCTGGCCGAAAATGTCGAAAATGTATGCTCGGTCGGTAAAACAGACGATCGCTGAAAAGCCCTTAACATTCGCGGCACACAGCTGGCGATAGACATTCGACGAAAAAATACCATTAGCTGTACTTAACACCAGGCCCGTTGTAAGCGGGCGTGCGAAACGGGCACCGCACGCTGGCGGCAAATCGAGCGATCGATCACCAATATTCAAAGTCATTGTCATAATACCGGGGGCGGACTTACGTATAGGCTAAGTAGGCTTTAGCCTAGGGCGGCAAATTTTATGAAAAGAGAAATTTTTTTATTTTAATATAGTAGCCCAAATAAATCAATCCAATGCAATGCGACGGTATTCGTTAATTTACGATTTAGTAAAGCTCATCGTTTCAAGTTTATGTCATGGAGTCAAGTTCTCGTTATCAGACCACCGAGAGAGCCGCTGACAGGCGTGTTTTGGCGTTTAGAGATGTCTAAATCTAAATAAGATGCTATTAATTTGAAGTGAAGATTGATCGATATCAACATGCAGGCGGCATACTGTGATACATATAGGGCATTTCGTGCCATGTCAATGACTTTTTCTCCGCCGACTTTTTATTTGCTTTAGTTTTTTCTCATGTTTTCAAGTTGTCGTAATTATTGAAAGTAGCTTTCAAGAATTGTTCTAGATTTTTGTATTGTAGAAATTAAAGGGTCGTTTTTTTAACTTTCTAAATTTTCTTGACTCTCAAGTCATTTTTGCTCTCTGAAAAAGGCGGCATGAGCTCCGCAGACTAGGGCGCCAGAATCGTAAGTCCACCTCTGCATAATACCCACCTCACCTATAGCTTTTTTCACCCGCTTATGAGACAACACTAAAGAGCCTTTCTGGCAAGCTCGGCGTAGGTATAGTCGTAGTTAAACAGGGGGCGGCATGATCGCTATTGCACACGGGCGTTCAAACAGCTAGCGGCGGGCCTGCTTAACACGGGTTAAAACGTACCTACATATTATCACATTACCGTGGGCAGGGATAAGGTCGTCTCAATCCATCTCTGTGATATATACTTATGTCCATAATGGAGTACGGAGCTTTTTAGCTTCATCGAGCTTCGAACTGATGCAATGTCATCAATTTCTGGTACAGAGCAGGAGATAAATCGTTGTCCACTCTCGTCGAAGACGAGAGTAATTGATGATCATGCTCTAGTCTTTCGTGGATGAGGGTTGGATTACCTTGGAAAAGGTGTGTCCTATACACCTGTGAATATCTGACTTACCTGAATCTGTGAAGGTTCCATGTACCAGGTGCCAGTGGCAGACCACTTAAGCGTAGCTTCATAGGTATGTTATATACCGAGGAAATAAACTGGGTAGAATTATGAGCGTGCAGTGATCAGCACTATTAGCTTTCGAAATTCGTTAGGTATCATCGGGTAAACGAGCGTTCAGCTTAAAAGAAGAAATTCATGATCGAAAGAAAAATACGTTAAGATCGTTTAGATGTGAATTGAGCCTGATGTGCGAGTCCTGATTTTTGAAAGAATGTGTTTTTGCGTGAAAACAAAAGTCGGAAGGGTGAAATAGAAGTAGACAAAATTACTTGAAATTCGAAAGATATGGAACTACAACCATGGACGAGTCTCGAGTCGGAATAGAACTCCTAGTCTCCTTCTGCAAGGTTTCAATCAAGATTTGGTGGTGCGAATTAGAATTTCAGGGTACGATTGTGCGTGGAAGATATTGTTGAATAAAATTCTGTTTAAATTCCACTTCGGATTCCTAGATCGTAAAACTCGGTCGTTGCGTTGATTTTTTGCAGACTTTTCAAATTGTAAGTAGATTCTGAAAATCCGGTAGGATGTAGAGTTGCCAATCAGAATTCCGACCTACACGAGCTAATTCCGATTTTCACATCTCAATCATTACGTAGAACATAATTCTACTAAAACAGAATTTTATTTCTCCTAGCAAAACTAAAGAACGAAGGAGTCGAAATTTTAGAGGATCGAACCAGAATTTCTATTCCAACTCGGGATGGTAGTGCGCAAGATAAATAAGATCAGAGAATGTAAAGGATAGATCCTACTGTTTTTCTCAAGATTATGATTTATTTCCCAACATCTTGTAGCTTATTTATTCATTTTAATATTTTTGTGCTTTTTTTTTTGAAAAATTAATATGCCCCCACAACATGGGTGAAAAGGTGTACATAGGCTGCAGACTGGATTCTAAATAAGTAATTACTTGATGGTCGCGGCAACAGCTCCAGCTGCACCCTTAGGAGTAGTTCGGATACTTCTGGGACGCCCTGCGCTGTTGGTAAATATTACTTAACTTTATTACCTAGCCGATGACGCCACTAAGTGAATTAATAAATGAGGTCATTCGTGGAACCGGACTGCTATACGGATGTTGATAGAGTATAGAGGGTTGCGTAGCCAATACAGTTTTCGCATATAGGGTGCATTCTTATATACCTATACATGAATTATTGATAGCATATATATATTATATATGATCGATCCATGGGAAAATTCATTTTTCCACACTTTTTTACACGATACACTTATACCTATAAAAATACATCAGACAAGCTTCCTCTGAGAATACGCGCTTATCCTTCTGGCAATAAACCATCCGCACGCAGCCAGTGCAAATATCGATCAACTCGTTGAGCTTAGGTGTGTTTGTCGATTTGTTTAGTTTTCAGAGCGCTTCCTCAGAACTCAAGATCCGTGAGTAAAGACATAAGCGACCGCAACCGCCTCGGGAAATGAATCGGGAACTTTACTTTCCCACTCATCTATGGCCTCCTTGTGCGGATAAATATCACATATAAGACTATATTTATTACGGGGGTGGCTAAACAAACTCGATTTTTCTTTTTAAACTGTAAGCTTTCAATTCCCGCAAATATTGTATAGCGATGCTAATTTTGATAGCCCTTCTTCGATTTTAGTTCATCACTACTCAAAGTAAGACTTGATGTATTTGCCACTCGGTAAGTTTCATTTTCCCTCGTAAGAAATTCAGACATTTTTCATGTAAAGACGGAAATTCTTACGAAACGGGATGTTTTTCCGTTAAAAACGCATCTGCACAGTGTAGCTAAAAATCACGTGGAAATATATCTTTGCGGATCAAGAGAAAAGGCACCAATTTGGTCCTTAGCAATCCTGCGCCGAGACGTTAAGCTTTTGAGTTTTGCGAAGACAGCAAGAGAAAAAAAAAAAAATCACGGCATGTCATTTTAGGACATCGATTCGGGAAGAAAATCGACGACCTATTCGGCTCGAGGGTCGAGGGGCAAGACTTCGTTCAATTTCATTTGTAGTGCCCCGAATGTATATAGATTTAATTAAATCGAGAAGAAGCCTCTGCGGACAACGTGCTCGGTCACGTTATAGACTTCGTCATAACCAAAGAGGAGATAATTGTCAATTCGTCACGCTTGCGAATTAGGTGTTACGGATTCGTCTTGAAACGGTCCACGTGACAAGACACCTCATGTTTTGGATGGTAAATACAAATCGGCGCGAGCACATCGCCCTCGTTCTTACTCTGGATATAGACCCCTCGAAAATCTTGTGTAATTTCATAAATTTCCATTATTCTGTACGTAGACATATACCTATGTATAAGTTTAGCAAATCGCATCATGAATTATTCATCCATTGAACAAAGTATGACCCCACATTCTCGGAATACACATTGCTGCAGCGTTGTTCAGAAATTTTACTCAACAAGGGCCTTTACCGATTATTTGACCAAAAGTGCAAAATAATTTCTTCTATGCCAATGAGGCTCACGAATTTAAAAAAGTCACGCGAATCTCTTCTAAGTAGATGATCTACAAATGAGCCAGAAAAGTTTGAACGGAAAAACTCAATATCTGTGACGCATATGAAGCATATTTTTATTATATTTCAAATATTAAGGTTTCAAAACACTCCGTCCTAAATTTCAAGTTTTTCAGTTTAAACGTTCGGACCATTTGGGGATATAATTTGAAGAGATTCACGTAGCTTTCTTGTAATCAGACCAGGATTGGTAAAGCCATCTACATAAGCCCCCCCCCCCCCCCGTCCCTCAAAAAAAAAAAAAAAAATGAATTATCGTGGAGAAAATGCAAATGAGAAAAAAAAAGGTAAACGAGGCTAAAAAGCTCGCGAATTTATATGTAAAGAGCTTTTATCGGGAGGATTATCTAAGATAAGCATAGTTTACGAATAAATTTGTACAAAATCGTACCAACAATCAATTATCTATGATGTAACGTACCGGTGCAGGTTTTTCAAAATCTTATGCTAAAATATGTGCATGATGAAGTTCTCTGACACTGTTGTCCCGCGACCTTTACAACGGTATAAAAGAGTGCGGTGACTTTGTTTTTCCTCTAGTCAATTTGTTCAATCTCTGTGTCAGTCTCGATTCTCGTGGGGTCCCAAACTGCCAACGTTGTATTTTTAAACTCGGTCCTCGGTCCTCGTTCCTCGTTTCTCGTTTCTCGTCTCTCGCGATTCACGTCTGTTTTCTACCGACTATGGAGTCCTCACGTTCGTGATCCATTTTAGAAAGATAGAACGGTTTCGAATCACCGATACACTATCGCAACTAGGTGTAGTATATTCGAAGATACAGACTCGTCATAATCAATTAACCACTGAATTCAATTAACGACCTATCGACAATAATCGATAATTGAAATGACAATAACAACAACGATCATTGTATCCATAACAATAACCGAAGATCTTTCTTATCAAATACAAACGGCGGGTCTCAGCCACAACTGTTTTCCACGTGATTCCCTTTTTATAATAACATAATACCGTATTTGCGAAAAAAATACGGAGACGCAAGAGACGCAAAAGCGATACGCGATGGATCATAGATGTACCAAATTGTGGTAGACATTTTTCTAACACTGGCCGGGACTGGGGCCTGTTAGCTCAAGAGGGACCGGCGAGGTTGGGCCGTTGAGACCAACCAGAAGATAATCTAAACGAATGTGAAGAGGCCTTGAAGATGCGCCGGCAAAAGGGCAGCTCTTTTTGGACCAAATAAGGAAACGCAGCGAAAACGGAGCCAACTGTTCATAAAACTTTTATACTTTATTATATTCACGAGTTACGTATATATAAGTTACCTTTTTGTCGAATAAAATAGTATTACTACAAAATAGATTTGGGACTGGAATTAAATACAATTGCTTGCTAAAACAGTTGCTTTGCAGTGAAAGGGTAGGTACATACACCTTAAGTAGGGGTAGTTTTAGTTAAGTTCGAGTAATCAATTTTTTACTGCCAAATCTTCAAGTTTACCAACTTTTTTTTTACTGCTTTGGGATTTTCTAGAACAAAAATCGAAGTTATCTGTTCATCGGACAAAGGTTCGGTTTCCGAACAATGAGAGGCCGAAATATCTAAAATCGAAGCAGCGGTTGATCCAAGTCGTTGCATTAAGTACTTTGACTTTAACTACATCTTACTCTGACAATGAGATCCGATGACTCACAACTTCTAACTTTCACTTGATTATGTCCCAAAAGACTGGCAAACTTCTGTAATAAAAATTATCGTCGTAAACAGAAACTTGGACATATGCCAGTCCTCGAAAAACTCACTCCTATTTAAGGTTTAGGTGGCCCCTCAACCCTCCGTAGTCACGATGGGTTAAATTGACCCAGATTTCAAATTTGGGGCTGAATATTTATATTGGGATGGCTCATGACGAGGTTCTGCATGAATACAATGCATTTTTAGTTCGATGTTTCTCCCAGACGTGGAGAATGCGAGTCGTGTCGGAAATCTTCAGTCTTTTTCGAAACTCCAACTATTGAGATATTTTATTTTTTTTTTATCAAAGTACCATATTTCGTGAGTATCGCCCGAAAACTTTTTGGAAAAAAATTGAAAAATGAAAAAATTATTAATAATCTAAATCGAAAAAGTACATTTTTTGCTCATTAACATCTTCAAGAATTTTTTTAGACATGTTGACATTTGATTCTTTCCAAATTCACCTTCGCTACATATTCTACTCTGTTCAAAGTATGTTCCATAATTTTTTGAAAAAATTCGGACCGATACTTTTCGTACGACAGCCATTCAAAAATGACGTTGGGTCAATTTGACCGAGTTGTGACCGCTGCGTGATTCTACAGAAGTGTGACTACGGAGGGTTAAAGTCACTTTTTGATATCGTAATGTTTTTTCATTCGTACATGTGCAACCCACATGAAAAGAGAAGACTCTCTAGATATACCGACATGTATTATCAATACCTGAAATTTTTTTATCTACTTTTCATTCACCGCGTAAGTTTGATACGGAAACCGGTAGAAGCGCCCTTTTAGATAGCCAATTGATCTTTTCGAGGCTATACATTTACGGTATATCGATATGCGTCTACGGTGCTGAAGCTCTTTGCGAGAAATAAATCAAAAGTGGATACGATATATTTTATCGCCAAGGCCACTTTTAGGGCACTCAACAGTTGACAGGTCTTAATTAATCAACCTCCAAGTATCCCTCTCTCTCTTTCTCTCTGTACCAAGTCGAATTCACAGCGGTCAATAATATCGCATTACCTGTTCAAACAGTGGAATCTTTTCATACCTACCTCCTCTATGATAATATAATCAAGCTAAATAAATAACTGTTAAAAATTAATTTTCACCTTAGGTATAATAACCCCTGTACATGTATGGAATATTTCGAATCTTGAGTCTGAAGTCCGTAGAAATCTTCCTACTTTATTAAAATTTCGTTGCAAAACGCCGTCTGCTTTTACGGATTCTCGAGTCTCGTCAGCTTCTCGTGGCCCGAGTAAAACATCTTGCACATGGGGCAAGGTGGTTCAAATTTTATTCAAATCAATTGCAAAAAGCATACGTTGGAATACAGCGTCAGAATAGTCATGTCTAGCTCTCGACGCTCTATGTATATCTATGATAAGAAATACAACGTCTGATGTGGGGCAGATGTGAGTTAGATCGCTCATCCGGAATAGGATATTCTATCTTCATTTGTTTTATTTTTTTTTTTGCGGCAGGAGTCAAATTATTAATTTTAATTGAAGGCTGTTGTGTGAAGCTGCCGAAACCAAAACCAGAAATTCAAATTTTTATCCCCGTATATCTAATTGTCACGCATATACCATAGGGGATTGAAATACCTTTGAAGAAAATCCGCGGATCGGAGTATATCGATGCGCCTTCTATAGCTAATTAAAAATGAACCCCCTCACTGATAAATATTCGCTCTACGAAAGTGTCAATTAGGAACACGCGTAATAAAGAGAGAGAGACAGAGAGAGAGAGCTTAGGTAGTAGGTGTCGTTCTTTCCTTTACCCATTCAGTCAGCCAAGATGAAAATAATTTCAGAAACGTTGGAGGGCGTCGTTGTCTTTTGAAAACAATCTAATATTAGCAACTACGTGTCTAAATTCGTCCAAACTCACAAACGCGAAGGACCACGACGAGCTGGCGCAAAGTGCTAAGCTACTATACGGACTGGACTACACAACCAACCATTTCGAGGACGTATTCTTTTCTTCAGACACGCACGATTTATGTACACACATGTTTAAACTGCACGCATTATTGCGCTTGGACAAGCGGGAATTTTTTTGGCAAAATTTTGCATCAAAGAAAGAATTTCTCATCTTCTCGCATGCCTACCGACATAGATAGGAGCTGGCTTCATCACTCCGTCTTTGTGGGAATACCATCAACTGATTTATCGTTTCCAGGTGCCAAACGTAAGAACGTCAAAGAAATTTACCGGTCTTTGGACGAAAATGTTGACTCAACGGTTCTATAGAGGAAATATTTACTGGCGTTAACGAAAAAGAATCATTGTGCTGCAGTCTTTCAGTGTTCCAAATCAAGTGGGGCCAGTCTTTTACGTCTTTCGTCGATACCTTGAAATTTGAATAACTTCAGATCGAGATCACCGATCTTAGCAAATCTTCGCGCACAGTTACCCCGAACAATTTATACAACTTAAATCGAGTAAAATCGGTCCAAGGTTTGGAAAAGAGTTGATTGACACTGCAGCCTAAGGCACCGAGCTTCTTGGACAAATATTGCAAAATTTGGTCATCAAATCTGCGAGGGATAGCTGTCGGTGTTGTCGTGTTGAACAAGTTTAAAGAAAATTCAATATAGAATTGCATTCTGTCGTAAGATTGCATATATTTCTGTTCATCATAATTTTTACCGTTCAGATTCTAGTTACATGGAATTACCATCATCAAGGCGAGATACAAGATCAATTAGATTAAGGTGGAAGTGGCATAACCAATTATTCTCTATATAAATAAGAATTTTACAGTTCCCGAAACACTGTACAGATCTTCTAAAACCAGGTTCCGTTTTCGTTAGTTAGCTCGCATATATACTCTCTCGGGTATTTTCAAAGAATTAACACTGACAAGCTGCAGGTGCTGGGATGAAGCATACAGTCGTCGTGAGTCCTCCTCCTCCCTTTCTGTCATAACGACTGTCTGCTTATCCAACATAATTGACTGTACACAACGCGTCGTAAACTCCTCCGAGTCGGAATAGAAATTCTAGTCTCATTTTACACGTTCTTACCGAAGACTTGGAGGAGCACACTAGAATTCGAGGGTAGGATTGTATGTACATCCAATGAATTTCCGATTTCCACCTAAAAGTGAGAGTTATGTCCCTTTTCCGCAAGTTTGGGCTTTTTAAATTCTACTTTAGACCTCTAGATTTTAGAATTTAGGAAGGCTTCGCGATTATTGTCGTGACCTATAAGCTGCTCAATCTTTGAGAAAAGGTTCTGCGAACCGATTGACGAGAACATTCTAAGTCGAAAATAAAATTGATCATTGAGTTGGTGTTTCGCAGACTTTTGGGATCGTGAGTATAATGTAAAAAATTTCGTAGGATGTAGAAACGCTCGTCAGAATGTGAATTCCAAACGCCGATTCTGATTTATAGAAACAGAATTTACACGAACAGAATTCTGGTAGAAAAGCTTTGACAAGTGCGCTTTTGCCATGTCATACAGCTGCTTTGCACAGTTTCCTGAAAATCTACTCATACCTGCACTTTACATGGATATCAGTATGCCGATGAATCGGTAAATAGTAGCTACGATTATACGAGGTGTAACACAGGCGTTTGGGGCTCGGTGAAGCGGACACAACGCGGTCCGGACTGACATGGAGCTTAAAATTGTTCCGTTGATTAAATCAGGCCTCTGAATCTACCGGTAGTAATCAATACGCCGGGATTTCATCTGAACATCGTGTTCCTCCTCACAGGTAGAGGTTTTTGATCTGCGTAGGTGGGACAGTGACGACTAATTGGCGGTAAGTGTTTCTCTAATTAACGGCGAAGTAATTAGCGTTGCGCACTACAGATAACTGCAACTCTCATCGTCGTATTGCGGCTACAATACTCGTCAGTTGTATACAGAGAGGTTCACTGGAAACTTGTTCAGCCATGTATAGGTTTAGGGTAAAATAAGTGAATTTCGACCGGCGTGTATTGATGGAACAGAGGACGAAATAAGGAAAAATTTTATATAGGGAGATTTTCCATTTCAGAGCAGCGAAACAATTAGATAAAAATTCTCACTTTGCCCT
This sequence comes from Tenthredo amoena, assembly GCA_963966615.1. Classification (NCBI taxonomy): domain Eukaryota; kingdom Metazoa; phylum Arthropoda; class Insecta; order Hymenoptera; family Tenthredinidae; genus Tenthredo; species Tenthredo amoena. Next base: position 9,814,363 of record OZ016488.1, on the reverse strand, counting down.
ATATGCATAACACGGTTTTTCTCAGTGCCGGATTTTTACTAAAGGTCAATGGGGCTCTAACCTCGCAGGATTCTAAAGCTTATAAGAGGGACGCCAGCGGACGCTCATCAGCATATATGATGCATAATTAAATTATTTTCCTTGAAAGAGGTAAATGAGAAAAATACCTGCAACATCAAAACCACGACAATGCCATCTGTTATTCTGTGGAGATTTTATATAATATTTACGTTTATTGCTTCGTTGGTATATGTATATAAAATATAATCGATTTCTTTTAATCCTTTGAGTACTTTTCGCATCGAAGAGAGGCAACAAAATGGGCAACAAAATGGGCAAAAAATGTTGGTCAAAATCCTACCAAATAAAATTGCATTATTCTTACGTAAGTCGAAATGTTTTCTGTGCAATATCTTTCATCACAAAATGAACGACACCATTTTATCAATGATCACATTTGACAGAATCGGAACTTGGGTATTTCCGGCATATTTTTTCTACATCAACCTAATTTATATACCTATATAACACCTCCGGAACCTATTTGAAGACTATTTCATCACGTATGAGTATAACACGCTCGATATAGGGAGCTGCAGGGGACTACAGCAATCAGTGTTGGCAATAAGCGAAATAATTGGACTCCCAGGATACGAATCTGCGGAAGGGATCGCAGTACTTCGGTTTTGCATAACTGGGGTAATGGGTAAACGTTTGCGGGACGAATTTCCGCTTATGGTATGCGTACGCGTATAATTCTTCTTCCATTTTCGTTTTTCTTCCTTCTTTACAAATTTTGGTTCACAGCTACGTAGCTTGAGGATGGCACAAGAGTGTAGACTTTCATACGTACCCCATACCCAAATATGCGAATGTTAATAAAAGTATGTAAACGTATTGGAAGAAGTTCGACGGAGGGAGTCAAGCGAGTTATACGATATATCTGCACACACGAGTGAATTTGGCAATGACGAACCAAACGAGAAACATACCACATACTCCATAAGTTCAACTTTAGCGGCGAATATTACCCCCTTCCTTTTATAGAACTACGATATTGAATTTGTCTCCATTTCGCTAACTCAATTTATGACACCTATAACGCGTATATGGATGTATGTACATACATACGTGTACACATAGGTATATGTATACTGTGTAGCAGTTTGTAGAAAATCCTTTTACTAAACACACCTGCCTATATAATACTATTCGCTGCAATTGGTGAAAGATCATCGAGCGTGAAGAGAATATAGGAAAAAAGAAAGAACCGTATTTCAATTTATTGTCTAGAAATAGGTATATCGGACACCCTGAATAAGTCGCGAAACTTTTATCCGAACAAAATATTCCTTCAATATATCCGCGAAAATTTATTCTTTTTTCTTTGTTTTTTTTTTTTTTTTTAGATAATCGATTCTGTCCCTCAAAATTCGACACCAGAGAATATGTATATATTATATTTTTATATATATATATATATATATATAGGTATATAAAAATATGTGTTTACCTATATTTACACGCCCGCGTATATACAAACACGTATATAGGTGTATATATACGTGTGAAGGGCTGGCAGATCCCGGGCTACCCGTGGCCTATGTATATACCGTCTATTGCGCAGACGCGCTCCCCAGATGAGCGAAGCCTTCGCCAAGCCCTCCCGCTCTGGAATCACCCTGGACTCACCCTCGTCAAATGCTGCTCCCCAGGCAACACTGCGGGGGTTGTTTTCGGTCGCCTTAGGCTAGATTCCAGAGCGAAGAAATCGGTCACAGCTTTTATCTCTCTCTTCTCCTCTCTTTCTGTCTTTATATCATCGTCAGCGGTCTCTACCTTCGCTAACGGCGAAATATCTCAGCGAGATGTTTCCTTTTTCTTTTCCTTTTCCTTTTCCTCTATCCTTGCCGATCACAACGCTTTATTCAATATAGGTACTCTGTTTTTTCATACCTGGATGATAAACTCCGATAAAATACCATATCTCGTATGAAAACAACATAGTCAATTTCTCGGAACTGAATTATTACAACGTAAGTTTGTCACGCGCCCGCTACGCGGCCACCGCGCGCTCGAACTCATCTTACTCTGTATTTCTCGCGGGAAGATTAACTCGGGCAGTTATTTGGCTCGCGTTAAACAGCGAATCGAATTACGATTCACAGAGTACTGAGTAATGCCGGCCGTGACTTGACCTATTCGCTGTGCAGCATTTTTGAGCTACGCCTTAAGAAATGATGATACGATCATTGTATCCCCGATATTATGACAAATTTCAGTTTATATGATTAGAAATAGAGTTCGCTTCCTCTTACAATTAGACTAGTAATGAGTCCTCGAAACTTACGTTACAGTTTTCGATGAATACAAAGAATAATCGGAAAACGATCCTGTCTAAATTTCCCACGACAAAGGGCTGCTATATCGTTGAGAACAAGAGTGAGAAAGACAGGAGATAAATGAGTCGGGTCAAGTCACGTTTTTAATTCCAATTGCTGTGCGCTTCTCGCTTCATACATTATGCAGATCTGGAGGGCGCCGCGTGCGACTTAAAGAGAAATTTGTGTCCAGCGTGAGCAGACTGACAACAAGTAGGCGTGCTGTATTTATTCTTTTCTTATCTGAGGACAAAATATATGTATATCTGCCATGACGATATTTTCTGACATAAAATGCAGCAGAATGCAGGCGTGTATTTATTTTTCCGTGCTGCAAGCTTCTCGACTTTGTATGAAGGTTCAAAAAATTCATTCTTATGGATATTGAAGAAAGATTTCATGCATTAGCAGGCGGATCACGAATCTGGTCAGGCTAGATGACGTGCGAGGAGAAAACCGGTGACGGTGCTCAATCGTTATAGCCGGAAGACCGAATGTGGTTAAAATAACCGTTTGAAGTTATTCGAGTGACGTATCTAATTAGTGCGTACCTAAGCCCCTCGCCACCTTTTGTAGTGTTCGAGAAACTGATCAAATGCGATTTTCCTGGGATAATGAAAAGCCCATTTACTGGACATACATACATATTTTCCGGTGTGGACAAAGGGGGTTGAAAAGTATTGGTACATGTATGCTAACCGATAAAAGCAAGCTTTAGAACGCTGCTGTAAGATCGGAATTCAATTTCTGAGTATCTGAAATACGGGTGTCGACGCAATTACATAAGAGGTGACGAGCAAACAAAATTAAGTCCAAAGTGCCTCATACCTGCTGGCAGGAAATTGTCTTGTATCCTTACACCGAACGGAACCTTTTAAGAACCGCTCGGTTTCTCTACTGGGGTATACATCAATACATGTACTGTACATAATATGAAATTACCAATAATTACTTCGCTCCGCCTGAGCTGTGCCGTCCCTCGGTAAGTCGAGGAAACAGACTATCCTATCCTATGACTTGAGTCGGAATAGAAATTCAAGTTTTATTCTACAAGTTCTCATTGTAGACTCGGAGGTGCAATCCAGAATTTGAGGGTTGGATTATGCATGTAATGAAATTCTAATTTGCACCTGGAATGATTTGATCAAGTTTAGGCGCAAGCCAGTCTTGCAAATTCTAGTTCCGGCTTCTAGATCCTAGAATTCAGAGAGTCTTTATGATCAAAGTTTCGATCTATAGCTTCTCAATCTTTAATAAAACGGTTCTTGATAAATAACATTGATCATTGAGTTGATTTTTGGCAGACTCTTAAGACTATAAGTAGAATTTGAAAATTTAGTAATCTCTGAATTCTCACGTAGAACATAATTCTACTAAAACAGAATTACATTTCTGTCCGCAAAACTAGAGAACAAAAGAATTTAGGTTCTAGAGGATCAAACTCTAGAATTTCTATTCCGACTTGGGGAAACATCGCACCTGCGCGGTAGTGAAATGAATTCATCATAAAGTCGTTATCAATACTCTTACTTCTTAGCAACGATTCACCATATAATATCCCACATCTATTCGGTACAGTATACATTGATTATGAGACATATTTCCTCGGACTTCAATATATTTGTTTTTACATAGTATTATTGATTGTGAAGATGTATTTCCTGGTAAACGATTGAAGCGTTCATTTATTAACTATATTTCTCCTTGTATCACCTTCACCGGTACCCAAGTGAAAATTTATCTGCTTACTACTGCCGCTATATGTACCCAAGTTCCATAGATCAGCAGATCTTAACTTCTGCAGGTGTTTATTCGGTCGTAAAGGCTAGAAGGGTTTACCAAGGCGCTCGACCGGGCCGAGCCGAGCCCCCTGAATGCTGCCGTATCCTTATAATACCTATATCTATATAGTAGTACGTATAATTCCGTTTAACTCCTGACTAACGTCGCGGTGGTGCATGGTGGGAGGCGAAACTCGAAATACGTACCTCATAGTATACATAACACCGTAGCGTGTAGCGACGAGTTCTAGCTCCCTCTGAAAGACGGTGACGCAGCTGCGCAGGGATAAATTAAATTCAAATCAAATGAAAACCCTCCAGCATTTCTGTATCTATAGATATAGGTATACCAACTGAAAGAATTAATGAAAACTTTCTTACCTTTTTCTTTCATCATATTCTTCTTGTCGTTCATTATTACTATCATTATTATTTTATTATCATCATCTATTTTATTCAGTCGCTGCACTTGGTACACGCTGTAACTTATGACCATAACACAAAGGCCTGCGGATGCTATAGGTATATGGATAGCTGGTACTCGAGGCCGAGGATTATCGTCAACATATCTTACGTATATACGTATATGCACGTAGGCGTGGATGCGGGGATAGCCCCTCGTCGTACGTCCTCGGTCCTCGCTTCTCTAAGGTGGATACGTTCGAGTTGACACGACGGCCAAGACCGGGCCGGTCTATATGTAGATAGAAATAGAAGACGAGCGAGGCTGAATTCTGACGATCTAATTCTCGATGAACCACGACCGACTGACTGACTGACTGACAGATATACAGACAGACACGTCCGGAGGTGAATTGTGTTATGCAATAAAAAAGAAGGAGAAAAGAAATAATAAAAAAGCAGGGAAAAAGAAAAACCGTTACGCATGTTGTATTCTATATGATTTTTATTACAACAGAAATAACATATGTAATAGAACACATATATATATATATATATAGAACGAACGATATCTACGATAGTTTATTAGTTTGTAAACCTGAGAAACTTTCAACTGATCGAAGGTTACGAAGATATATGTATTTATATAAAACAGTGCACAATTATTAAGGTTACATTTCGCTCCGGGCTTTTAAACTTCCTTCTTAACGTCCCTCGGCGATGATCTTCTCCCGAGGTTTCCGCGACGCCACCACTGACGGTCGGCCCTTCCCTCAGTTGAATTTCAGAGTATAACAAAAACTCTGAGCCCCTTGGGTACAGTTCGTCTCTTACCGCGCAGTATGTATGTATTTGTAATATATGTACGTGGAAGGTGGTGAAAGATGTGTGGAATAAGAACTGTGATACTTTATAGTAGAGATCATAAAAGTCACTTGATTTAAAGTGTGAAAAATACGAGTCTTATGAGGTGTAAAATGTGAAATTCAAAATGGCGGTTCGTTAATAAAATTTAGCCGATTGCATGAGGATTTATGTTTGAGGATTTTCAGCCCCGGTGATTACAAATTTGATTGAGAACATTTTTGGACAGAAAATCGGAAACTCTTAAGACAAATCTTCTTCGCTTGGCTTAAAAATTAATTTATCAAAGTTTCTCGAGCTTATACTTGATGGGTCGGGATTATGTGTGCAGTAAAATGAAGAGATTGCCCGAAATAGAAATGTATATTGTTACAGAATTTTTGTCATTCGTCAAATTGATGATCGATCTTACAAAAAAATCAACGTGGCGACTTTGTACAATATGCATGAATCAGCGCGGGAGTATTTGAATAACTTTGAGCTTACATTCTCAACAATACTGATTATAAGGACTGTTGCCCGCTAATTAGATCTACTCAGGAAAATAAGTAGGCTTATGATACGAATATCTGTATTTGAAATTTATTCATATACTCTGCAAGCGGCACAATGCCTATAACCGGTATTCACGCATAAAAAATGTAAATATACTACAAAGACCGCTATATGTATATCAAACTAGAATTATATTTCTAATAAAATATTCTATGCGAGATGGAAACAGCGCCGTTCTCTGCCCTCTCCTAAAATCTCTGCACTTCGCAAGCGGTGGCATAAAAAGAGACGGAAGGATAACATGCGGCTAGGTACAACTCCCTTCCCTCTTTCTCTCTCTCTCTGGTCTCTACTCATTTCAGTCATCCACGAGCTCCGTCCGTAATCCTCCCCTACTCACCTCCGAAGTGAGAGTAGGTGCCACTCTGCAGGGAACCAACGTACGGCACATCGCACATAGTACCGCGCGAGTACGCGTTCGATCTCTCTCCGGATCCCTTCGCTTTGCTTCGCTCGACGACCCGACCCGACCCGACTCGGCTCGTCTCGACTCGACTCGACTCGGTCCACAGACCGATAGACCGGCAGTTCGACAGACCCAACAGACCGACGGACGTACCGCGGGGGTTGGTTGTTATTGATCCCGAGCGTCGTTCTCTCGCTCTCTTTCTTCTCTTTTCTCTCTCCTCTCTCCTCTCTCCACTCACCGCTCTCCTCCTCCCTCGCCGCTCACCCCACTCCCCTCTCGCTCCGCAGCCGGCGCTCCGTTCGCCAAGCCTCCGCCTCTCTCCTCGCCGACTCCCTCCCGCCGCCGCCCATGTTTGTAGCCCCAGGCGAAGAGCTGACGGGCGCCAGAGCTCAGTCAGTGCGTGCACCGCGGCCGGCCGGCGTGCACCGTGGACGCGCACTCCCAAATCGGCCGCGTGGTTATCGCCCGCCTTAATAAGGCCGTTTTTAGCCCAATTGGTATAAAATTGTTAACGCGAGCCCCAGTCCCTCGGAGGTAATAATAAAATAACATAGAAGATGAACTGGTTGTCGAAAATCCCGCGGACTTAAGTTGAGCTGAGAACGCCTGCTCGCTCGCTTATACTTTCCGCTATAGAGCGATATGATCGATTCCTCCTGTTTTCATTTCTTTCTCTTCATTTTAATTTAATTGAACTTTGGTTCTTTCTTACGTCTTACTTTGGAATGTTACATGTGATAATATCCGCACTTATTTCTGCGAAATAGTTTACACGCGCGTGGCTTTGCCCCAACTATAGTGAATAACGTAAAAGATATACGTGCAGCGCGTGGGTACCGAGTATAGCAAACGCGACGACGTTATACGCGGTTGGGACGAAACGGACCGACGCCCGGCGTCGCGTGCCTCTAAACGTTAGCAACAAGTTCCGGTGGGCAGTGGATGTCCGAAACGACGAGAAAGAGACTAGATACTATCGCATGCAGCAATAATCGAGTGCCTTTTTTTTTATGATAAAATAATATTGAAATAGCGGTCCTTATGCGAGCGGTAATTTTCATCTATTGATACCATCGTACATATGTCTATATGCATTCAAGGTTTATTTTCTCGAATAATTGTGAGAAGAATAAGAAATACACCGGGAATAAATTCATTATTTTACAATTTCATTATACGTTCCGAGGATTCTAAACGCCAGCCTTCTGAATAAACGGCGATAAAAATTTCATTCTACTTTCGTTCGCGAGTGATGATTCGGTAATCTGCTTATAAAAATGATGAAGACTGGTAGAATCGTGTTTGAAATACGTAATGAAGATTTTTTGTTAATTCAGCTGACCTACGTAGTATTCTCTCCATTCGCGAAGAAAGTTATATGATTGAAATGAGAATTGAATGAACGACCTGGGGTTTGAAAATCGCTATTTTTAAATGCAGTGTATAATATTTCAGATTTCCATAAGTCAAGATTCCTAATTCGGTTAAATCGTGCGCCGACGACAAGAGAAGAGACACACGCGAGAGAGTCGCTAAGGCAAACACAAAATCGGGCTAGACTCCAGCCTAGCCGCTGAGTGTTTGCTCAGGAGTTGATACGTTCGTTGGTTTGCGGGGGCGGTGGTGGTGTAGCAGGTATACTTGTACCTACTAGATTAGTTTCAAACATCACCCCCGGCATTTCTACGGACGAATATAAGTAGTTGTTATAAATTGGCACGCGACTATATCAATTTCAGTCACAATTAGCACAATATGTATTATTATTATTCAATTTCTCATATTATAATATAGACATCTCTCTTTCTCTCTCTCTCTCTCTCTCTCTCTCTCTCTCTCTCTCTCTCTCCCCCTGTCTATCTGTCTCTATCTCTGATGTCTCCAAAAAATAATTATCGCTACAATTATTTCGCCCAGGTTTCTTCAGTTAATAAAAATTCGTAAGTTGAAAAAAAAGAAAGAACAAAACACCTTATAGTAATCAAAATTAAATAAACTAAAAATAAAACAAATAGATTTTTTAAAAAGTAATGGTGTAGTGCGCCGTTTTCGTCTCTCTATCGTGCGTGCGTGCGTGCAGCAGAGTTCGTCGAAACGAAAATAAGTGGTTAATTTCCGTGGTAAAATGAGTGTATAGTTACAAAGCCAAAGATAGTTAAAGAAAAAATAAGAAAAAAGAAAAAAAAAGTTGACTATAAAAATGTAGGAAAACGGAAACATCAAGAAATTAACTAATTCGAAGGGGACGAAAACCATATAAAATCGACACAAACATAAATTAGTCAAAACTGGCGTCCGCGTCGCGATCTTGCGAGGCACCGGGACCCCGGGGGTCTCGGCGTCGCGTAAACGGCGGAGGCTCGTTGTCTAGCGGTGGTTCGGCAGCATCGGGGTTGCAATGCGGTTTGTGCGCTGTTGTAGCCGGTCTGTTTCGCCGAGCCATGTGCATCGCTGGTAGTAGGCGGGGTTCTGGGGAATCATGCTATCAAGAATTACCTTCCGAGGGACAAGGCCATAACGTACAAATACCTACGGGTCTTTCCTGCCAGACTTCTTACGTTAAGCCTGCACCGGGAGCTTTTAGAGTACAAAACATCAAGGAATTAGCAATCGAGGAGGTGAGAGCTGACTAAAGGAGGATCAGATACATTCTTCGGTTTTTTTTCCTTCAAGATATGCGTCATTCTCTCGCGCATTTTATTCGATTAATCATCTAACGAAAACGCTACGCGTTTCGGGACAAATTAGTAAACGAAATTCAAATCCCATTTTTAACGGAATGAATTCTGTTGCACCCTGTATATTATTATACATGTATACATATGTGTTAATGTAAAGGGATATATGTATAAAGTAAGAATACATATCACTGCACACCTACGTGCCTACGATCGCGCGGTTTGTATTTAGCGCGGATAGACGATTATAAATAACCAAATCTGACGATGAATGAATGAACTAATGAATGAGATGCAGTGAAAGAATAAGCTCTCGTATTCCTTCACAAAAATATTAGAATGGTTGGATAATTGTTTTTAATTTTCGTCAAAACTAGACCATGTATGTCATTAAAAATAAAAAAAATAGGAAGAAAAAGGCGAAAAGACTGTTTTTCACGGTACTTTTCCATCATCCCACGAACCCGTGTATTTTAGGAATTATTGTCAAGTATATGTGAAGAATATATAGATTGCGGCATTCAAAAATTGAAAGTCGATTTTTCTCTCGTCAAAGCAACCGTTCAAATTGAACAAGATGTGGCTCATCATCCGACCGTAAAATCCTGTAAATTTCAGATCTTTTTATTCACCCGTTTTCGAGATCATTCGGCGAGTTTTTCGGACAGATTTCCGCCGACGGATTGACATCTGTTTTTCGGATGCTAGTGCCCCGAGAACGTTAAAATTCGTTGAAATGATCACAAGCAAGTTTTGACCGGAATCAATACTATTCCTATGGTTGGTAAAAATTGAATACTCGCCTTACGGGCTTGAAGGAATTTGATACGCGCGTGGGACTTCAGTGCGGGCCACTTTTACTGCGTGATTACGTTGCTAGAAAGTGTCGATTCGGTAAGATGTCAGTGATTTTTCTACGAGACGCAAAATCGTAGATTCTCGGTCGATTCTTTATCAAATGAGATGAGATAGTGCTAAAAATGAGTGGATTGTTATAACCGCCGAGTGCCCAATTATTTCAAAAGTCCAATGAATACGATGATAACTGAATCTGCGAAAAAAAATTTCAAACTTTTGAAAAAACAAAATGCTAAGTCACTTTCTGCTGAATCGAAGCAGTAATCCCTAAAGTTTGATTCCGATCGGTTGTGTGGTATGTGAAAAACTACGAATCGCGTTTTCGAGGTGATCAGAGCTTCTATCAAAGCCCGTTAAGAGGTCATACTTCAGTGTTTAATCCGTACGAGAAAATAGCGCAACTTCCATCACGTATAAAGCTGTTTGGGGTCAGCGTTGTCTAACCACTGATTATGAGTCAGAGCGGAAATAAGTCTTGCAGTAGCTAAGTATGGTACGTACTACGTATGTACGTATAGAGGAGTTTAGTTGGTGGTTTGTAAAAGCCCGCGATACGTCGCTCTAGTTCTAACATAAACGACGACTTCCCTATTACATCTACCCAGACTCGATATTAACCACGGTCGTGATAATATATTATATCGTGTATACTGTTTATTGCTCGGTGGACTGATCGCTGCCGCTGCAGCATCCGAGTATTAATATTATAGATATGAGTTGTGAAAAAGGGGGTTAGCAATCGCTCAGAAATGAAAGAAAAACATCACACTGTGTGAAAATATTATCTTCCCACTATTTTATCGAATATACGAGTCTTTAACGATAACTTCGAGGTGTAGACCAGAACTCGGGGGTAGAATTTTGCGCTTGTAATGAAATTCTGATTCACACCTAAAAAGTAAGAGTTATGATCGTTTTATGCAACTTTAAGCGCAAACTATAGTAAAGGTTTCGTGATTCTGGCTTCGACCTCTTAACCGTTTCGCGAACTGATTGACGAATAAATTCTAATGTGAGTCGGGAATGAAATTGATCATTGAACTGATTTTTCCCAGACATTTGAGGTTGTAAATAGAATTTGAAAATTTCGTTGCGTGCAGAGACGTTAACCAGAATTTCTAGTGCAAGCGCTAGTTCTGATTTACACCTCTGAATTCCCACGATGGACATAATTCTTATAATACAGAATAATATTCTTGTCGGCAAGAATAAAGAACGAAGGAATCGAAGTTTTGGAGGATCGGGTATAGATGTATACCTAAATAAGATTCGCGAAGATAATATGCAGTTTTGTTGTTTTTCCAAAATCTAACGAGTTTTAATAGCTTCTGAAACAATGTTTATACAGTCGTTTATTGCGGCACTGATAGGATATGTATAAGACGTATCTTTTCGTAAAATATTTGACGAAGAGAAAGAAGTAGTTTTCCTTGTTGACTTAGGTGGCATTTTATTACCAAATGAAAGGATTTAACGAACAAGAAATTCATTTGAACGATGCAATTAAACAAGATTATAAACGAATGAATACAATTCGTAACTTTTGATTTGAAAGAGATGTCACAGTTCCGCGGACTCCTGTTCAATTCTGCAACGATCATCGAATACTAGATCTTCCAAATGAACGCCCAGCAACCGATAGTCCTTTTGATAACGAAGCGAAGATCAATGCTTTAACGCCTCTGTGCGAACAGATCCCATAACGTCAGCGAGATCGCTCCGTCTTTCTTATCAAAGAGGTGTTCATACAATGCGCGCCGACATATATTAATTAAGTGTGACTTTTGCTTTTAGTCATATAACGCTCGGTTATAATAAGGAGAGTTGTAAAAACGCGATAACGTGGATGTATGTACATATAGGTATACATACACGATACGTGAGTTTATAAATGGAGAGAAATAATTTCTTCGCAACGTTTTATAATCTTCTGTGTCGTTTATTCACTGCAGGATCGTCAGCGTCAGAGTCTGTCTGTCTATTTGTCTGTATAAAATTAGTCTTTCTTTATCTGTCGCGGAGATAGGCTCGACTGTCGACAGACTGACTGACATGAGTAACCATTTGGAATTTCGTAATACACGAAAGATCGCGATTCGAAGAGAGAAACTTCAAGTCAAGTCCTAGTCGCATTGTAGGAGAGCTAGGGACCTTTTTAGGTATGTATTCTTATCCTTGATGCCCATACCTGAAATATTATTATAGTCGCTAAAGTCGAAAACCCTATGCATACAAAAAATTATAGCAAACAGAAAAGACATCCAAAAATATTCTAGAGTTTAAAGATTTATTTTTCTGCAATCATTTTACATGTGAGATAAAGGGCCGCGCGTGCCAATACACAAATAGCAAAAAGAGCTAAATATAGATATGTAAATAGGCATGTATATAAGTATATGTATACTGCGCGTTTTATGCGACATTTCTGCGCGACGAATGACGATTGAAAAAATTGAAAGCAGCCTTGGTGACGTCACTAGTGGAATGCGAACCGGGTCAATCACGGCTTTCATAATACGTGCTCTGAGTAGTAATCTAGTATGATACGGTAACTGGTAACCTAACCTCTCAAGGTATGGTACGCGCTAAGTATATACACTAGGCACAAAAATTGAGGGATCAAAAAAAAATCCCAAATTTTTAGGTGATTTTCAAAGGGCTGTAACTTGGCGAAAAATGGTCGTAGAGAAAAAATAAGACAACGGAAATTGAAGCTCCAAGTTTCTAGTTTTCAGACCTGAAGTTCAAAATTTTTTGGTATCAACAGTTTTTGCGTAATCATAAAAAAATCACCGGAAAAAAATTTTTCCAAATTTTTTCTTGTCTTTAAAAAGCACCACGGGCTACAATAGATTTTTTCCAGTGATTCCATCGTAAAGCTATTTTAGATAATTTGATCCCCTTTAGTTTGACCGGTTTCCGAGCTCTGTACGATGATTTCTCGCTGAATTATCGTCGTTCAAACCAAAAAAGTCATTTTTGACTTTGGTAATCAATAACTCTGGAAATAATGATCGTACAGAAAATGAAAGAAGGGTTTTAAAAACTGCGAAGTATTCTTTACAAGTCCTAGTTAGTGGTTTTGGATGAAAATTTTTTTTTAGTACGAGAAAGTTGATTGAAAAAGAGGCAAAAAATTGCATAATTACGGATATTTGCTTAACTTGGGATAACTTTGCAAATAATGGACAGAGTAAAAATCATGACTGTAACTTTTTAACCTCAAAGTGTCCCAAAGAAGCCCTGTTGATAATTAACATTTTTTGATGAAGAAAATATGGATTATTGCTAATAAAACATTTTCAACGTGAAGAATGAATAAAAAGCGAAAAAATTATCCTTTAATTGATTTTTAACCAAAACGACAAATTTAATCATTCCGAGCACAATGAAAAAAAAATCGCAGCGCTTTGAAACTGTCAGGGCTTCTTTGGGACACTTTGAGGTTAAAAAGTTACAGTTATGATTTTTAGTCTGTCCATTATTTGCAAAGTTATCCCAAGTTAAGCAAATATCCGTAATTATGCAATTTATTGCCTCTTTTTCAATCAACTTTCTCGTACTGAAAAAAAATTTGCATCCAAAACCACTGATTAGGACTTGTAGAGAATACTTTGCAGTTTTTAAAACCTTACTTACATTTTCTGTACGATCATTATTTCCAGAGTTATTGATTACCAAAGTCAAAAATGACTTTTTTGGTTTGAACGACGATAACTCAGCGAGAAATCATCGTACAGAGTTCGGAAACCGGTCAAATTGAAGGGGCTCAAATTATCTAAAAGAACTTCACGATGAAATCACTGGAAAAAATTTATTGTAGCCCGTGAATCTTTTTAAAGACAAGAAAACATTTGGACAAAATTTTTTCCGATGATTTTTTTATGATTACTCAATGCTAAAAAATTTGGAACTTCGGGTCTGAAAACTAGAAACTTGGCGCTTTAACTCCCTTCTCTTCTTTTTTCTCTACGACCATTTTTCGCCAAGTTACAACCTTTTGAAAATCACCTAAAAATTTGTGATTTTTTTTCGATCCCATAATTTCTGTGCCTAGTGTAGTATGAATATATCTCCTATGTATTATCGCAATGCACGTAGGTATATCCCAATTCAAAAACAATTCGTTATCACATATGAGCACCTGGGAGATGATGCTTGCTGGTGAGAGTCAATTTTTCACGAAATTACACAAATTGTAAAAGCATATTTTTTTTCAGGGGTACATATCTATACATACATATGAGGGTGGTCCTCCGGTAGGGTATGGGCGAATTATTTTTTGTGGTCACCGCCCAAATCGTCTTCAAATATTTAAACAAAAATACCTTTGAAATTTCGGCCTTTTATCTCAATCCTATAGACGCTGCCACAGAATACATGTGCGTCCTTGCCATACTTTCAATAGATATTACATCGCTGGACTATTGATTTGACAATAAATCTATAATTGTGAAAAATTAGTGGATATTGATGCTACTATTTGGCGAAAATATTAGCATCATCTATGAGGCATTTTATGTCAGCTTTGCACCAACGGAATCTGACTTTTGATTCAATTCGATAAAATCTCGTGTCGAGAACTGACAACGAAACATCACAGTAGTATTTTCCCCAAATAGTAACATTGACGTTTACTAATTTCTGACTATTTTCCTACCGCAAAAAATCTCTAGAATTACCACCAATAATCAACCCCCCGGAAGGACAGCGTCGTCATTAAAGTCTAAGTAGTGCCTCAATCGACAATAAAGTTTTGTATTTGATTAACACGCGAAATCTTAGGTCGTGCTTTACCAATGTTCGTATAACTTGAACGGGACAAGTGGTACAAAAGTCTGTTTCGGTGCTCGGGGTTTTCTTGACTCGTTGATTCCGAATTTCGGGTCTAAGATTCAAAATTCAAAATGGCAGATTCAATCTAAATATTTTTATTATTCAGGACATCAGTTGCATAAATGTTTGGAATTCGGAATTCTGGAGTTCAGATTTGAAATCAGCGAGTCAAAAAATCTCCGAGCATAAAGACAGACTTTCGTACTACTTGTTCCGGTCAAGTAATATGAACATTAGTCGTACGATGTACGGTTTCGCGTGTTAAGGGTGAATATACACCTAGAAGTGAAAAAAGAAAGGTAAATTTCCGGAATTTCTTTTAGGGAAAAGATTGCAATGATCGGATCGGGTTTTTTTTGGTCAAAAATTTAGACTTTGAAGAATGTTTTCAAATTTTTTTATTCCAAAATGTTGCAAATTCGTGGAGTACTGGAGTCGTCCACGTAGTGCCGCAAAAAAATCTGCTAACACGATACCCAGTGGCGATTCGTCAAACAAGATGTAAAACAAAAAAGTCAAACAGGATATTAAAATAGATACTACTATCTTCTCTTTGTCATAGCGGATTTGAAAAATATCGATTTTTGACAAAATGGCGGACGCTTGAACTCAACGTAGCGATTTTCAAGAAAAAATTCGTTCACATTTTGCTAAAAAAAAAAACTAACAATTGGAAAGAAAAATCCTATGACAAGTATACTAGATAATTATGTATACGACAACCACAAAAAATTTCAAGCTAATCGGTTTAGTGGTTTTCGAGATATTTGGGGTACCAGTTTGAACAACGTTGTTTTGAGAAAAACGTGTTTGAAAAAGTTTCGATGGATAAATCATGAAATTTGTTCAACTTACACAGAGTCATTGATACCAGCTTCCCTGAAATTTTTTAAATTTTTACTTTAACATACTAAACTTTGAGAAAATTTGAAAATTGAAAAATCGATCTTTCGGACCTTGCTAGATGTATATTCTTCCTTAAGGGCTACCGTCGAGAGGCATGAAAAATGCATGAACATCGGGAAGTTTTTTTTTATATATAATAGATACTTTTGGAAATGGGTTTTAATTTATTTTATTCTTCTATCAATGGAGAGTAAATTCCAATTTTATTTGTAAAAAAAAAATCCAAAATGGCTGCTCCAGCTCCCGTCAAATAAAGCCGTGCACGGCGTGTTTTGGTCTGCACGAGGCGCTTCACAGCCTTGCCAGTTCATTTTAAACAAAAACGGGTTGAAAATCATCAAACTAGACTAAATTTGGAAAGCCTCGTCGGTTTTTGTTTTCTGAAAAACCCTTGGATAACAAAATGGCAGCCGTTTGAAAAAAAAACATTTTTTTGCCCTGTTTTTTTTTGCTTCAACGGACGAAAAAAATATTTCTCAATCAATTTTTAACAAAAATCGCTTTGCGATGGTCCCGCAAATTGAATCTTCTTTCAATTGCGCAAAGATTCATGTGAATCGGTTCATCCGTTGAAGCTGTAGAGTGAAATGCTGTGTCCAGAAAAACGCATTTAAAGTTTAACGTTATAAAAAATCTTTGATCTTCCCCTGATTAGAATGGAAAACGTCATTGTCGATTTGACCTTTTCGGAGGTTGATTATTTGACGTAATTCTGTGTATATACCATCCGAAAATAGAACTTTTTCGCTAGATCAAACTTGATCTGCAATATTCCATTTGCTTTTTTTCTGTCTCCTTTTTCCTTCATTTCTTATCATTACGTTTATTTCGTTTCATTTCTAAGCAAATAAAAATATCTATACCTATATATAGAGCGATTGAATGCAATATCTAAAATTCGGAGAAATCAACAACTTCACGATTGGCGGATATCTAACATAAATCATTTTCTCTGTCTATAGATGATTTAACATTTTTCCGAAACAACACCCCCGGTGAAAATAATTCTACAAATTTCTACCAATTGTTATAGAAGTTCGAACTTTTCGTAGCTTTTCACAACACATTTTAGTTCTTTCTTGGTTCTATCGACACAAACAACGAATTTTTCTACGGAAATCTACAAATTTTTTTTGTAATCAACCACGAACGTAGACAATTTTTCATTGAAATTCATGAAATATTCGATATTCCCGAAAAATTCGTAGCAGTTTCTAATTTCTTTTCTACCAGGGACATTGTTTTTGTATTGCGAATTTAACCCGGTCACTGTTGGGCTTTTCTTTCACTCATAGCGGTCGGGGTCGAATCGACCCACACCTACACTGATCGGGTTAGGTTTCCGACTTTTTTAGACAGCATATTTTTTCTAGTCATATAAATACTTTACGTCTTACGTTAAAAATCAGGAATCCGGTGGGACGACTTCCGATGTCGCGTTTCAAATTATTACGGCAATATTGCACGTGATGAAAATCCCTTGGCTCTTCCTTATTAATGTTACAAACAGTTTTCCAATATTTCATCAAACACAGATATACCCACATTTTGTTCTGTATTCGTGTGCCAAATGAATTATAGTCCCGTGGCTCTCCAGGTTTGAGGAAGAAGAGGCTTTTTCGAATTCAATAAATTCGATAATCAATATTTCACGTGTCTCAGATCTGGCTTTAAATGAGTCGTCGACTCGTTTTCGAGGAGAAGAAGAAACAGAAACAGAAACAGATATTGATATTCTCGCCGGAAGAACTAAGACCCGACTTGCGTCATATTGGAAAATTATTGATATACATTTGCTATTAGTTTCAAAATTCCTCGAAGATAAATCATAAAAATGTCACAGGAAGCATTCTATGGCTTGACGATTTCTTTTCTACCACCCGAAGATTCAATTTTTCCCCGTAATTAGTTTGTTTATAATAAAAATTGAAGTGAAAAAAGTGCGGCGATCTGGGTGCTGTTTCGAACAACTTTTTTGAACTACGTGCACCATACAATTCAATTTATATTAAAATCTGTCTAGGTTACGACTTTTCAAAAACTTTTCTCCGTGCCTTTGTCGGGAAATAAAAACACGAGATTTGGGTTCTCGTTGAATTTGTGTCTCTCAGAAATAGTAGATGTAATAATATGCGACTGCTTAAGCAGTAAATAAAAATTTGAAACTAACACAGGCTGTTTTGATTAAAAATTTCAACAAGATTTCGCCCACTTTATTTCCACGATTTTAATAAATATCTAACATACCTATACCTATACTCCACGATACTTTGATAGACATTAGGTAAACCCTCGTAGCGATCAAAGTTTATTTACATATTATTTTCACCTTGCAGATTCAGCAAGTTAAACTTTTAAAATATGGGGAATTATTTCATGTCAAATCGACCTACGCGTCTTACCCTGATTATCCCGGATCTAATCCGTATATTATTATTATTATTATTATTATTTTTAATATCATTGTTGCAAATCTTAAATCAATTTTTTTTTCACTTTGTCCACGCTTGACCTGGGATCTTAAAATCTGCAGGGTTTTTTCTTTTATCACGTACGACTATCGAGCAATCCATGCACGGACAAGGACCGGACCGGAGTTTCGATAAATTAAAAAAAAAAAAAAAACAATTATTTTTGTGTAAATCAAGTTACCTAAATTTGTCGATAAGAGATAGAAAGAAAATATTTTCGGGTTTCTTGTTACTCGAATAAGGGGTGTCCAGAGATCGGAGAGAATCGGAGATGGTGAGACTCCAAATACAGTTAATAATCTCAGAATCACCCATATATTCATAATCTTAATAAACACGTTGTGCAAAATTTGTTTTCATGTATATGTATATGCATATAGTATGCGTATAGGGTGTGAGTATAATTTATCATCGTATAGTAACACGTAGCTGGTCACATCGCGTATTAGGCTAAATTACTACGGGGGACTGGGGTTTATTCTTAGCCGAGAATTTCAATTTGCCTCGATTATTTAACTAGTCTAGTCTAGTTATTTATTTTCCGTTTCTGCTACGGCCACTGCCTTTACATTAACACCGGGGCCTATCTCCGACTCCGCAGCGCATAATCAAACTTCCGACTTGAGGCTAGGGCTCAAATCGAGTTGGGAAAAATGTCTTATTAAAAAGTAGGAACGATCGTGTATATCACATAATTATAATTTACACCACGGTTCGAAATTGTCGCTCATTAAAACCGCCGAGAATCGCTCTTTTCATTAATTTTTATTTTTTTATTTTTTTGTTTTTTCAATTTTTATTTTCTACCTTTTCGCAATCTCATTTTCTGTCAAAATTATACCAATATCTCCTATTTTTTCTCATTTTTTCATTCATGAACGAACCAGACAATCCATTTATCAAACTTTTGTTCGATTTGGTTGGTTGATCTCTCTTCGCTTCGGGGCATCAATCTGTTAATTAATAATTAGCAACAGAGTTGAAAGACTTTGAGTTGGGTTCAGTAATTCCAGATACTAAAAACTCTATCGTTTATCCAAAAACATCCTCCTTATTGGGTTAATTCTGGTCAATAATCTTTCTGATCTCAAAGTGATGGAAATCATTTTTTCTTTCTTTTTTCGAAAATTTCTTCAAATTTCAAAGAAACATTCTACATTGATTTAGTTTTGGGTAAAACCATTGATATTCGATGGATTTGCTTTTCGCATACGGACATTTCTCATTTGAAACCGTTTATTTTTTGTTTTCTTTTTTTCTTCTTCGTCAACGATGAGAAAAAGGTGCGTTACGTTCTCAATAAAATAAAAGACGGACCTTATATCGCTATATGTTATTGGTTATGCCCGAAGCTATATCGATATAGTATATTTCTTCCAGATTTGAAGAAGTCTTTTGTACGAATCATGCGACTTGTACCATTTTTTCTGTAATAATGAGGAATCATGTATAAAAATACGAGTGATTAGATGTAAAAGAACCGAGTGATTAAAAACCGAATCGAACCAGTATACGTATGATATCGCTAATTATGTGAAAATAAGAAAATCTTTCGATAGATCATATCATCACCGAATCCGAACATTTTTCAATTCATTCTTGTATTGTATCGTACGTAATCAAAGAAGTTTGATATTTTCTTGTTAAACTAATTTTACTTGCCACCAATACCAGCTGTCACGTTACAAATTCGGTATATCCTGCATGGCTACGAAACGTCCGCAATAAAGTCAATTGACAACGACACGACGTACATACCTACGTGTATATACATACATATATAAATTAATATCATTTCACGACGCATATTGTTTTTTCACTCAAAAACCGCGCGATTCTTTTATTAAACTCTCCATCATGGCGTAATTCAATATTTAGCGTATCTACGCCTCAAGATTTTTCCCTCACTTCGTTTTGTTACTTATTTCATTTTTTTCAAGATCCTAGTCACTTTTATATTCGAACAAGACAATCGATTCTCGAACAAAGCAATATAATTATTGAATACCTGTTTATAATGGAAACTCTACTGCTATAAGCAGACAAACAGACGGTCGTATCGATATCTATGTATATATGTAACAACCTACTTTATTCTTACTTAAACACCATACACACACCTACTTACAGTACAGATAGTTACTATACCCTAGCTAACATACGATAAAATAGTTTGACAGCTACACTGTCTGCTATAGGAATCGCTTATCATAGTTTATGTTTCTGGGACTGGTAGGTATCGAGAGGAAAACGCATCCATCGACTGTATGGAACTTTTTCCTATCTATAAAACGAACAGTTTTCAATTTCGGAGTTGGAATTCAAAGTTTCCTTCCACCTTCAGTCGATCCTCTCTCATGTCAGCTTTAAGAACGACAAACGAATCCTTGAAATATCAGCAATGCTGAAGATGGTGCCAAATTTCATTCCTTGTACGACTTGAAAGTTGGCCGGACTGCAAGTATCTAACAATAAAATGTTGTTGAGGTGGGTTAGAAATAATCTCATATGTATAGGGTATATTATCGCGTGGATGATGGTATAAGGTCCGTGGCGAGAGGGCATATCATTTTTTTCTTGTCGCGGCATTCGCTGTGATTATACGTGATTTCTGTTCATCAAGTTAGTACTGAAAAGTCATATTCGCTAGTACTTACGGTCTTTTACCGTTAGGTGATCAATTGTTCAATTTCAACTTTTCTAAAAATATTTCCGTGATTTTGGCACATTGGCAGATACGACTTTATGTATCACGGAGCAGAGCAGAGCATGTAAAGCAATAGCCGAAACTTGAAATTTGAATCAGCGTTTGCGCATAAATTTTCACAATTTTTTTTCTCAATCGGAATATCTATTACTCGGAAAGGGGGCTACTTGATAAAAGCGAAGTACTGGCTTGTCGAAGGTTTACAATTCCTTGAGTATGAGAATTATTATCGTTGAAATAATGGTCCCCAGTTTTATCGGTTAGGTAGGTAAGTACGCCGTAGTTGATTCCTTGCATAATAGAATATTTTATTACGGTATAACTTCATTGAGTTTTGATTAGTTGGCAGAAGTTTTTCTCGAAAAAAACAAAAGAAGAAAAGTGAAGAAGAAAGACCGTGGGTCGATCCGGAGTTTTCTTGTTTGGAAAACCGCTAGGATTTGGGTACGCCGCGCGTATATACCTACATATACTGACCCTTGATTAATTGGGGTCTTGCTTTATAATTCCGAAAGTCTGTGGACGGGTAAAAATTTGTAAATATATGTATACCTAACTTCTCCTCTTGTGAAATATATACCAATCAGAACTTTCCAGATCGCGAGATCCGGAAAAGAATCTTAAATTTCCGTTCGCCCATCGGTTTAAAAATAATATGTAAACGGACTAATTATTTTTATTCATCAAATCCTCACTCAGTCTGGTAAAATTGAAGCGAAAACCGATATCGTACGGTATGAAATTTCCCAGAAATCAGATCCTTGCCAACAATTTTTGTCTTCCTTGCCAATCAGGGTGACATCGATTCAAATTTCGCGGTTTTTCGCGGTACTTTTCATCACCCCACAAACCCGTGTAATTATCGGCATTATTGTCAAGTATGACCAAAATGCAGGTTGACACTCGAAAATCGGAAGTCGAATGTTCTTCTTGGTAGAAGAAACCGTTAAAATCGAACGTGTTATGGACATTTTCCATGCTCGTTGTTTGAATGCAAAGTTCTCCAAATTTCAGATTTTTTCTCAGATTATTCGAGATCTGTCTAAAAGAACCTGTGTTCTGGATGCTAAAGGCCCGAAAACGTGAACATTCCTCGAGATGATCAAAAGCGATTTTCAACCAAAACCAAATTTTTCTTACAACATGCACAAAAGTTTTCCATTTTTCATTTCAATCATTTTACTTGCATATTATCGCAGTGCGGTGCCTGGTAGATTCAGGAATGAAAAGCATCGAAACTCATTTCTCAAAGCTCTTGGTTTTTTTTTTTTGCTGACACGAGGGCGTATGGTTTTTTCGCGGCCCTCGCTATAAAAATACTTAGAACGCCATTGAAATTAGAAACAAAAAACTAATGGTAAAAGGTCGTGTATTTACGGTTATGACCTTATACCGTTCGACACGCCATATCTAAGTGCTCATTTTTGTCGAGACATGACTCGTAAGGTACCTTGAGATGTGAGATTCTTCCCTCTTCGAGGACGAGGATACAATCAACGTTTTTTTTTCTCGACGGACTAAATTCTATGTATGTAGCATATATGTATATACATATACTATATGGTTATACTTAACCCTGCATTCACCCGTCTACTCCCCGAGTACTACAGAGTCTATGGAGAGAAAAGAACCGCTTCATTCGCACCCATATTATCCAGGGCTGATCTTCTGGGGGGAAAAAAAGAAAGAGAGAAAGAGAGCAAGAGGGAATAGGAACGGAAACGGGCCTCCCTGAATCCCATGAGCACGTGAGCTAAAACCGAATGACGTCACGCTACCACCCTCTCAACTGGTTCCGAGCTAGGGGTGTGGCGTACGAAAAGCACGATTCGGTCGAAGTTCGGTAGTACTGAAAATGGGGTGGAAATTGGGCCACGGTTCTCCTCGGGAAAATCTGAGAACCTATTCTATACCTTGGTATCTATACGACGCGGGCGGATGTAGAAACTATCATATTTTCATCATCAGCTTTTCGATCCAAACTCCAAGGTTGAGTATACGTAGATATATGTAGGTACAAAGACGGTGGGGTGTCGTTCGCGTTTCGATCCCAGTAAGAAAGGTAGGAACATTCTCCGGGTAATTGCTTGTCACCGCCAATTCGTCAAAGGCTTACAGAATCCGGGGGGAAATTTCGAGAGGGTAAATTCCGGAGAGAAATGAACGACAGGATCTAGCCTAAGAGATATAGCGGTCATTTTTAGACCATAAATCACTCAGGTTCAACATAACTTTGCTAGGGTATGGTATAGCACTTCTAGATTAGCTTCGTCCCTTATTTCTCGATTACTTTCACCGTTCGTCGGACTGTGCTGAAACTGAATTCTTATCAGAGTCGGCGAAGGTCTATTTTGGAAAATGGAAGTAGCCTAGCTCTATGAAAAAGAGTAGAACAAAATCGACTTCTAATTTTCGGATGAAAATCTAAACGATAGTCTGACAATGAGAGATGAACAAGCATCAGCCATGCATGATGTAGCTACATACGCATCGTGTACTGGTAGATGCTGAGACCTCAGTGATGGGTTTAACGCCAGTGTTGGGTACGGCGTGTTTACTGGTTTGGTTAAGTCATAAATTCATTTGATTAGCAGTTTCGACGCCCGCGGGTGGCTCCGTGGTTCTGTGCCTCGTCTGTAGATCGTAATGACACTTCCGGTTTCGCAACCACGAAATAACAAGTTAATCCGGGTGCCTCGCTCGCAACACACATGGCTTATATATCTACGATTTACGCTGGTATATATATACACCACGGCTTTGTTAGCCAACTAATTAAATATGTCATTAGTCTAAACCAGACAACCTCAAGAATTAATTTCGCCCAAATCGCCCACAAAATTTCATTTGCGTCTTGTTTATCATAAATCAAACCTCTAGTAGGTTCATATTCTAATAAATCATTTCTTCGGATATCTGACTGTTTATCTACTCCCTGTGATCCTTCTGACGTAAAAATACTCCACGATGTGTGAGCAGATGAGCAGTAAAATATATCTGACTCCCACCGCAAAAAATCTCTAGAATTACGTCAAATAATCAATCTCTCTGAGGGGCAGCGCTGTCGTTAAAGTCTAAGTGGTGTCTCAATCGACAATGAGATTCTCCATTTGATTAACACGCGAAACCTTACGTCGTGCTATACCAATGCTCGGGGTTTTCTTGACTCGCTGATTTCGAATCTCAGGTCTAAGATTCAGATGTTTAAATTATTCAGGATATCAGTTGCAGAATTGTTTGGAATTTGGAATTCTGGAGTTCAGAATCGAATTCAGCTAGCCAAAAAAATCCCCAGCACCAAAACCTACTTTCCTTATACTTGTTTCGATCGAGTTACATGCGATCGATATTAAGTTGATATAAGATTAGCCACACGTTGCAATGTTTTTCGTGTTTTCGTGAGGTCGATTATTTGACGTTATTCTGGAGATCTTGCGGTACGAGTTCGGAAATAAAATTTCTTTCGGTTCACCCTAAATTGGTTACACATACATTTTCAAATAATATCGAATATATTGTAGCCTACGTGAGTGTCTAATCTAACGATCTCAACTCACGATATACGTGGCTCGATAAGGTCGCCAAGAATTTCTTCGAATTGCACTCGCAACAAAGGTTGTCAAGGTAATGGGGTAGGTATAGCTCGGGGCAATCTGCCACCGGCGCAAAGTACTTACATTCTGAAATCCCGCTTTGAGCTCGCAGTTGCCAGTTTCCCTTGTAAGATAGCAATACATAGCCCTCGTATACCTACCCCCTCGGCAACATAAGGTCGTCACTCTCGGCGATGGGAGCTGATTCTTCTTGTTTTCGAATTTCAAGCGTCACGGAACAGCGACGTTACTCTTCTTCTTCTTCTTCTTCTTCTTCTTCTTCATTCATAAGAGAAAATAGAGAGGAATCCAAAGGCTTCCCGAAGAACTTGATCACCCTGAGATCCAGGTCCCCCAAGTATTTACCTCGTACGGCATAACACTCGCGTTAACTGATGCATGATACCAGAACTGAGTGAGTGTGTCAGTACATTCAGTAACCAAATACGAACTGCATACTCTCTATACTATTCAACTACTAAGGAAAACGCTTACCGAAGCGAGTTTCTACCACACAGAATGACAAATAGGTTTGGAAATTATTGAAAAGATTCACGATTCCATACTCCGGAACGGTGTAACACTTGCGAATAATTTTCAATACATTTCTAAAGCACTTTTACAATTTACTTGGTTCAAGAACTACCTCGTTTACAGAATTCAGCTATAGGTACGATAAATCTGAAATCATACAGTCGAAAGATTTCTGAGCATAAAATCCATTAGAATAAAAATTCTCTCCCGAATTTAACATCAAAGAAAATGTTGATGCTGCTAATTGGTTCTCGAAAAGGTTTTCAATCGGTATATCTGACGATGAATTATTAATGTGGGATACGCACATAAATTGTCAACGAGATCTGATTCAACATAAGGAAGAGAAGATACTCTCTTTGTGGAGGAAATTTTAATTATTCATCGTTCGGAAAAGTAATTAACAGATGGGGTCCAAGACTAAATATTTACATTTAATTCTACAAATACTTAAGCTCCAGTTCTATGAGAGGAGAGATATCGCGACCTAAAATTAATCGAAGATAAATAAATTTATTTATAAGCGAACGATTTTTAAATATTATTACGCTCTGTCGTGGTCATTAAAAAAAAGTTTGATTCATTAATCTCGGTAGAGAAAATGATTCTGATTCTAGAAAATAGTATTTCACTATTCATGTGGTTCGTAATAAAAAATAAAAAAAATTGAATAATGGCTAAGCTCCAGAAGGGGTATCGGAGAATTAATAGACCGATCCACCGCCAACGAGGAATAAAGTTTATACCTATAGGTAAACTAACGCTGTTCTGGCAGGAACCACAAATGTCCGCAAGGTTAATATTCACGGGGCAATAAATTCTTGTTGAGAAAAGTTCGAAATTATTATCTATTCGAAAGTTGATATTATACTATCGGTAATTTTTTTCCTATCATCTCAAAAGTTTCTAGTAGGTATAAAAAAAATTCTCCCACAAGGACAGCTCGATATTTTGATTCTACGTGACGCTCAACGATTTTCCGTTTTCCCATATAAATAACACGTAAAAAAATTTTTTTTTTTTTTTGTATTTTTCAAATAAAACTACTCAAAATTTTCTTTTACAATTCTGATGGACATATTCTTGTAGGAAATTAAATTGTCTACAAAAAAGCTCTGATATGATTTTCTCGTAAACCTAACGAGTAAAACGTTATCAGACTTTGAATACTCGCAGCCAAGTTAAATCTAACCGTATATGATTTTAGAACGCATTTTGTATTTCATCGGATGTTATTGTATGATTTATATTGTTTTTACACTGCGAATAATTACTCAGTGGTTAAAAAGAGACATATAAGTCTCAATACTGGCTCATATTGCAGTCGAATTTCTTTTTGGAAATAAAAAAAATTCAAACTATATCCACTTAGTTGCGAGTATTCAAAGTCTGATAACGTTTTATCCGTTAGGTTTATGAGAAAATCATATCAGAGCTTTTTTGTGGACAATTCAATTTCCTACAAGAATATGTCCCTCAAAATTGTAAAAAAAAATTTTTAGTAGTTTTATTTGAAAAATACAAAAAAAAAAAAAAAATTTTTACGTGTTATTTATATGGGAAAACGGAAAACCGTTGAGCGTCACGTAGAATCAAAATATCGAGCTGTCCTTGTGGGAGAATTTCTTTTATACCTACTAGAAACTTTTGAGATGATAGGACTTGAAAAAAAAAAAAAGTTTCTTTTTTGGAGCACCCTAATATACACATACGAGTCCGCAGCGATTCTAATGGGCGTTATAGGCGGGTATTACACTAAATTTACCAAGTCCATTTTGCTCCGCTAGTTCGTATAACGGTTATACGTATCTCCTTATCTGTCTTACCAATCTGGCGATATTGCATACGTACCTAATTTTCTCTGGGTAGTTCGGCTTCGGATTATATCGTAAACCATAAACGTTCTGTAACAGCCCTAACCACGACAGTTTTCCATTCCCCAGTACGCGTTACCTCTTCCCTGTTCTTTCTCTGTCTTTCTTTATCTCAGCTTTCATACATATACGTATATCACCTATACACTTTACTCGTAAATTTATGCTAATAGGTACAAATATAACTTCGGTGCTTAAAAAAAGTACTAAAACCTTTTTCTCCCACGCAACACTGCAGTAGCGTGATACGCGAGCTTGTCGGACCTGAACATTTGAAATAGTTAAATACTCGTGTCAGCCAGGTTACAAAGCTGTTTTCTAACATCGATTCCGTCGCCAATTATTTTCAATGAGTATTCGGTATTATTTTATTTTTTATTTTTTTCCAATTCTTAGCTCTCATAGGTCTCCAGATACAAATTTTCAAGTATTCATCCAATTGCCCGGATCCCAACACAGAAATACTCAATATGCAATTGAAATTAGAAAAAGAAACTAATGATAAAAGGTCGTATATTCGCGCATACGATCTTACAACGTTTGAGACGCGGTCCCTGTCCGTCCCCTCTCGATGTTTTTAGATCAATTTTTGAAGGTGAAAAAAAAATGTCGGGCCAAATCGGCCAGGGTGAGAGATTGCAGAGCTTAATTCAGACCAGTCTCCGACCTCTTTTTGCTATTGGCAATTGGCTCGGATCTACGAGTCCGTGCGACTTACACTAACTACCCGCGAACGTGAGTTCGAAAAGCTGGCCAATCGTTGCGCAACGCGATTCCTTCGGCACTTCGTCGTTATTTTTCAACTATTTCACTCTTCTTCGTGCGATCTGTGCGAAATATTTTACAATATACCAAATTTGCTAGAAACAATGATAAACCTCGCACAGTATTCAGCATTTCCTTCTTTTCCACAATATTGGCTCAGCAATTCCTAACTCAAACTCGTATTGGAATTTCTCCATCGCGTCTATCTTACGAGCAATATTTTACGTCGGAATAACACAATAGGGTATGTTATCAATATAACGTGTAAGCCCAGGCAAGGCCCCTTTGTGTTCCTCCGTTCGTGTAGAATTTACCTACATCATCCCTATTTCTAACGTAACTTCGGATAAGATTGAGCTCAGGTAATTTGATGGGACTAAGTTCGAACGACTAGGTTCCTACTTTGAACAGAGTGTCAGAGCCATCCGCCTGTTCGCATTTCAAAATACGAATTAACTATTGATTATACCATGGAACTAGGTAGGCACCATTACTCACGTTGATTAGTTTTAGCTCTAACTTTCTTCCTTGTATACCTATTCGCCGTTAAATTTCTTCCGGCGTTTGACGAAAATGAGAAAAGAAAATGGTTCAAGGTCATTCTGATTGATTATCGCATTGGATCCTGATCGCCGATTCGTCAAGGACATGGAATCATGTATATCGGAATCGTTTCAATAACGTATGTCAGTTATATTCGGTCCCCTGATCATTACCCAGACGTCATTACCGCTGCATAGCGAGGACTACTATAGGTACAGCTTAATGAAGATTAACTTCTCTAAGAGGTCGATGGAAGCCCGGGTCGTTGACGGAATGAACTAGCTTTTCGAAAGCATGTCAACGACCGTGTGACGCAACCGCGTAGCCAGAAGAAGCTCGTATAGATTTTAGAGACTAGATGCGAGAGGAAATGAAGCAAATAGAAGAAACCGGAAGAGGTAGAAAATAGATGAATCCAAGAATAAATATCTCGTCTCATATATTTCATCGTGAAAAAATTCATTGAAAATTCATTCGCGAAAAGAGATCTCGGAGCCTTCGCAGGATGCATTTATGCGATCTTCTCAAACGTGGCCCTCGCTATTTATACCTTCACCGTCGTTTATTGTTGGTTTTATTGATTTTATTGGTGGTTTGGTGTGAACGATACCCTAAGTGGTCAGTGGCAGTAAAAAAAAAAAAACAAAAAAAAAAAAAAAATAAAAAATGACGTGTTGGCCAAGAATAGAGGAGAAAACAGCACCGCGGAATGGTTGGCTGACAGTTTTACTGCCTGCGCCAACTTCCCGAGTTCCGAACGACTCGCGGAAAACTGTGCCATTCGTACGCGTACTACGTGTATACATGTAGTCCGCAAGCAAAAAAAAAAAAAACAAAAAAAAAATACTAAAAACTATACAAACACTGGAGTTTCGTTACTGCCTATGGTTTTCCATCTTCTTGTTTTTCCTTTTTTGTTTTTTATCTTCTCTTTTTGGTTCGAGAGTGAGTGGCCCTTATAGTAGCAGTAATCGTGAGTCGCACGCTATGTATACGTATTACACGAACATTTATTCACGAAATCTATATATATATAGATATACTCGGATATAACTATATCAGATCAGATTGTGTGGGTAAAAAGTGTTTCGAGCAAGTTACGAAGGTTTTTTTTTTTTTTTTTTTTTCATTATACTTCGAGCAATCTGTAATCGGTAACTATCTTAACCCTCCGTAGTCACGATGGGTCAAATTGACCCAGATTTCAAATTTGGGACTGAATATTTATATTTGGATGGCTCATGACGGGGTTCTGCATGCATACAATGCATTTTTAGTTCGAAGTTTCTCCCAGACGTGGAGAATGCGAATTCGTGTCGGAAATCTTCAGTCTTTTTCGAAACTCCCACTATTGAGATATTTTTTTTAATCACCGCCCTAAAATTTTGTGGAAAAAAATGAAAAAATGAAAAAATTATGAATCATTTACTGAAAAAGTACATTTTTTGCACAATAACATCTTCACGAATTTTTTTAGACATGTTGACATTTGATTTTTTCCAAATTGACCTGCGTTACATATTCTACACTGTTCAAAGTATGTTCCATAATTTTTTGAAAAAAATCGGACGGATATTTTTCGTACGACAGCCATTTAAAATTGACGTTGGGTCAATTTGACCTAGTTGTGACTACTACGTGATTCTACAGAAGTGTGACTACGGAGGGTTAAACTCTTCGTAGTCGAATCATCGATAAGGTTCACGTAATTCGAGATCCCCTGTTCCTGAGGCTTCGTGAAGTTTGAAAATATTCCTCGTTTTCTTATTTTATTTTCTTTGTTACAGAGACGGACAGCCGAGATAACGGTAGACAGCAGGAATGCAACCTTCGTTAGAGTTTCTGGTAAGTATTTTTGCTTTATTTTCTTGTTCCCTTGTGAACACTTTCTACAAAAAGTGGGGAGATTATGGAAATTATCAAATAAGCTAAAGTTCTAGTTGCGAAAAAATATCTCAGTACGGGAAGAAGATCGAAAAAGTATTTTGAACATCAAAGAACGAAAATTCAAAATCGAGAAATTGAGAAATTGTACACACAGAAATGTATAGATAATTTTTTTTTGAAAGACAAATATTCAGTATGGTAAAGATTGCGAGGGGCTGAATATCGAGTTCAGGAAGGTATCGAATACATTCAGAGAGAAGTTCGGTTTCAAGTCAAGCATTTTGTTTGATCTTTGATTTTTTTTTTTATTTAACAGAAAAATGAGATCAAGTTGATCCACAATTTGGTCAATTTTAGTAAATGCAGTGAATTCATTCGTTCTCTAAGGAAAAAAAAAAGTATTTGGTTAATATAGCAAAATATTTAGTTGATTCAACCAAGTCGACGAGTTGAATTAATCTGATATTGTTTTTGAACACTATATCTTTGAACGAACCGAATAATTTGTTTACTTTAAATAATGTTTTTGTTTTAACTGATCAAGCCGATTTATCTGACAAACTATCGCTCAGTTTAAATAAATATTTATTTGATTCAAATGAGAAAAATAAATCAAGAATTACTCGAAATGAAACAAACGCTTATTTGACTCTATAGCAAAGAAAAAATTTGTTTGCTTACAAAAAAAAGTTTATTCCCAGTGTACCTACTTCAAAATTTAGAGTGTTTAAATGTTAGAATAGTGAATATTAGAAATTAAGAAAGTTTGTAAATCGCAATTCATTAGAGCAAAGATTGAAAATCTTGAATCGTATAATCAAGGAGGGCGAAAATAGCGAGAAAGTGCCGGAACACTTATTTCATGCATCCCTTATTTCTTAGGATTCGTGAATACCCAAAAGATGATAAAAGTATAATTTTTTGAGATCTCGACCCTTCTACGTTTCGCATTCATGAGTTCTACTCTCCCTGAGTTCTTCTACTCGAAATTTCTATGATTCGTTTAAGAAGCTATTAGCTATTCTCGATTTTTTTTTTTTTTCAAATCAAACTTTCCACTACATTCCAATCGATATTCTACTTATGCGAAATAGAACCGATCTGCAGGAAATGCATTATCCAATTTATAACCTTCCGGTGAAATCGTAGTCAGAATCCTTCGTTATTTTTGCACTCGTCGACGTTTGAAATATTCAACATTCTATGTATTAATATTTCGGAAGTTTGATTCTCACCAATCAACCAAATACTTCTCACGAAAGTAACAAACGAATTCACCGCATTCCGTGAAATCGACCAAATTCTGGATCAACTCGATTCACATTAATGTATTGAGAAAGAAACAAAAAAATGATAAAAAAATACTTGGCTTACAATTAAATTGACCAAACTTTTTCTCTTCGTCTACCTATATTTCCAACCATGGGTGCAGCAGGCCGAATATATTTCTATTACACGAGATGTTGCAACGGTGGAAGGTTCTTAGACTGTCATTACGAGATCTTAAATGCTTGACACACTTGTCAATTGAGTGAGTCGGTCGTCACGGTGGTAGTACGTACGTGCGGTTGATTCAATTATACGACCGTGTCCTACATTAACATACCTACTGTGCAGACTCAGTCTTCAGCTGCTCATCTGCTTCAGCTATAGAATCGTGCTTTTTCTACAACGGTTCTTAGACGTATATATGCATATGCATCGCATAGGTCTACATACTATGTTGAACAGACTGCAGTTTGCAATGATTACTGACCGATCATCATTCTTCCACGACATTCCCCTGCACATACCTACATGGAATGTTTTCCCTGCACCTATTCCCTGGTTCATTAGTTATCTAATCATCCGACTAATTTTTCATTCCTAATGACAGATTCGCACTCCCACAAACCGACGTGTGGAGGTATTCTCATTTAATTATTATCGTCCGATCGGTAATCAGGTTAATTAGCTCCTAGCTGCAAAGTCAGATCATGTGTGCCACGATTCGAGACTCGTACTCGACACATATCCATGTGTAAACCTATTCTGTTGATTTCTTTCCGTAATAAAACGCTATAGGGTTTGTTTTCGGGGTTTTAGGGGTGAGTCTGCGTTCATGCGTAGAATATATTTACTTCGAGCTGTAAATCTTCGAACCTTCGGCTACGAAATATGGAACTTTGAACTTCGAAGGGGGAATTATAGTGCTCTGTAGTGTATATACCGCGCGGAGTCCGTGGAAAATTG
The DNA here is from genome assembly GCA_963966615.1 of Tenthredo amoena. Taxonomy (NCBI): domain Eukaryota; kingdom Metazoa; phylum Arthropoda; class Insecta; order Hymenoptera; family Tenthredinidae; genus Tenthredo; species Tenthredo amoena. The sequence continues at coordinate 9,782,087 of OZ016488.1, read as the reverse complement.
ATTACTGTTTGAGCTGCGTAGATCATTAACCTCTGCATGCTGATTCGGTACGGTATAACGAAATCGCATAGGCTTATAATATGGTCTTCCGTCTATATAGGATCTTTTGACCTAAACTTAAACCTCACTTCGCCGCTATGATAATCGTTTATTTTTCTTCAATGGCACTGTAAGAGTGGAGAAATAAAACAACAAGGTAGACGTGGTTTTGAAATAACTTTCGTACATATTCGGTACGCGTGTGCCTGGCACGTCTCGCGCGTATGTGATAATGTCGCAGCTGAGTGAATCCGCAAATTTCAACCGTCTTCATCTATGTACTTATATCCGTACATGTATAATGTATGTTTGAACGCAAATATTTTATCAGCATTCAATAGCAAATCACAGTTAAGAAATCGCGTTCAAACTCTAACCACACATATATACGTACATACATATCAGCTGGGTGTCTCGAAACGAAATCGACATTTTATTTTACTTTTTGCTACAGGCTTTTTTATACTTTCTTCATGTCGTATGTTCCAAAAAATAAAATTCGGGATGTCATTTGGGCCGAGCGAAATGCCTCCTGTAGAAAAAGACATTTGCTCATTATTTTCAAAGAAAATCCTCAGTTTTTCCGAACTCTGAACCAAACCCATTACCAAATTAATCCCCGCATTATATTATTTACTCCGAGGTGCTAAAGCGCTTCATCTCTACAAAGTAATACCCTTAAAAGATCCACGGTATGTTTACCAAGCTCTTGATTCTTCGAATGAAATTTTTTTCTACAAGTATACACGTCCATAGCTAAACAGCCTCAGTTCGCTCATTGTAAGAACGGAATCACATGAGTTCCTTTCCATAATTTTGAGATTCTTATATATCGGTACAGAGATTCGTATAACGAGGTACTGGAAAAGGATCGGGGTGAATAATCCTCCCAAAGTAGCATCATCAACCGTATTATATCTTTTTCTTAATGGTATTTTCTTCGTCTTCGTTATTTAGACGGCGAAAATTGGAAGAGGTGACGACAGCTGTACGCACTTCAGTCTCCTATGGTCGTTAAGACAATCGCCCACAGCTGTTAAGTCTGCGGTGTATCTTATTGTCAGCTCTCTTAACTGCAGCAGGGCAGAGATGGGCATGCGATCGTTTTCTCGTATTGATGTCGTGTGTCAAACGGCATTAGGTCGTATGTACCAAAAATACGATTTTGATGGTAGAAGGGCGAATAATTTTTTTTTTCCCCACGGCATTCGCCATAAAAATACTCAAGACGTAATTAAAATGAGAAAAAAAAAAGAAAAGAAAAAGAAAAACTAATGGTTATATCGTTTGACACGCGATGTATACTTATATGTGCATAGATATGTACGTATACGTGCTATAATTAGGAATAAGCTTCAATTTAGTCTACGTATAGTATAGCTAATATTCAAATGTTTAATGTTCAATGGCGGATTATTAATAAATGCCATCGTGCTCTTTGGGGAATTTGAATTGACTGCGTCACAGTTCGGCAGGTGCTCGATAAACAGACGAAACTTTTCAAGTGTGTACGTATTCTCGATATTTGCATTCCGTAGTTGAGAGAGCAGCTCAACACACTCTCGGAAGTAAAGATCAAGGTCTCGTATATTAACTGTCGGTGACGAGTTGTGCACAGGGTATAATTTATTACACCGTATATGCCGGGTAAATTATTGATGAGAAACACAGCTGCAGCTATAGGAACGCAAGACTCATTCTTAATTACCAAATCTTTGCATTCTACGGTTTTAGCTAATTCCGTTTAATTAGTCGATCGAGCCGCGTTCTTTTACGGGTTAATCTGAAGGTTATTTAAATTTCACACATATGAATACATATACCTGCGATCTGAGATTCAGCATTCCCTAGCTCGAATATGAAACGCCAAACTCATTATGACCAGCTTCAGGAGAGACGCAACTGAAATCGCTAGGACCGCCGTTTCTTTACAGAACTATAAATGGGCATTTGGAATTTTTTTTTTTTTTTTTGCTTTTAGCGAGATGTATGTCTGTTATGACAATTTCTTTTATGGTTCCTGGCATTCATACGAAGAACCCCTACGATCGATAAATTTCTTCGAAAGCCGGTTTTACCAGAGAAAAATTTTTGACCATTTTTTTGCCTTAAATATTTTTACATAAATATATTGACGCAAATATAGAAAAAAATATTACACGACAAAAATTGTCACAAAAAATTGTGAATGGATCTTCGGAACAAGGCAGAATATTGGGGAGATTGACGAATAATTGGGATTTCGGGAATAACGCAAAGGCCGCAAGAAAAACCGCAAAATATGGTTTCAGAATTTTTTTTATCGAATTTGGGGCCATGGAAAAATAAGTAATCCCAAGGCGTTCTTCGCATATCTAGCCGAGGTACCCTGGAAAAAATTGTTATCACATTTTGCTAAAGAGAAATGGTAGAACTTGGTAAACCTCGAAGCTATCAAAGACCTGAACATGCATTTTCAATTATTTCTTCTGCTTTTGGAGTTCTTTCGTTCTTACTTCCAAAGAGCCAAGAACAAGTTCTCTAGAGGAAGGCCGGACCTGGCGATTTCAGTTGCGTCTCCTCTCAAGAGGAATGGTTAGAAAATGGGAAATTTCGAAAAAATCGATTTTCACTTTTTGCCATATTCGTATATGCTGATACAATATCTACGTATTTTGAAGTCAGTTTACCAAGAACTACGTTTTTCTGAGCAGTGAGTGAACATGATATCTCGAGAACCAATTCACCGATCTCAATTCTTTCTTTTCCTGATACGTAGAAATTAAATAACTAACAACTGATGGCGCTCAGATTACTAATCAGAAATTTAGTTGAGCAGATATTAACAATTAAACTATAAAAATACAGACAAAAATGTTTTTTTTTTTTGTTTCTTTTTTCGCGGCCCAAATCTGCAATTTTTTTTTCTTTAGAAAATCTGCTCCATCGCATGTTTCCCAGTTTCAGAATCTAACAGTTTTTTTTTTGTTTCAAACCTGCCGTTTTCTTGGAATCATGTTCACCGCATCAACAAAAATGAGAATCTTGCTGTCTCCAGAACTTCGTCAATCAAAATAATCGTTCAATTTCGTTTTTGCTTCCTTTTTTTTCTCATAATCTTTATAAAACTACAAATAATGTACCTAATACACCGAAGTGAAATTTTCCGGGATCTTTTAGTTTCTTGCAAGCTCACTTTGAAAAAAATTTGCACCGATCGACCAAAATTCAAAAATTTCCTCGATCCTCATTTCGCGTGATCTCAAGACCCCAAAAATGAAGAAAAAGCCTCAAAATCCCTCCCGTCCTATAGATGGGTGATTTATCTGATATATTTTGCCAGATGATGCTGCACCTCCGTCTACGGGCACTTCGCCGTCGTTGGCTGCACCCATCACTCATCGAGGGTCGACGACGACGTCTCGTCGTCTTTCCGACGCGGATAGACTCCTTTTGGAATCTATCGATACCGGGAGAGAACGGATGAGGCATACCGGGAGATTTTTAACGATGCACAAACGACGACGCAAGCGATTAACTACCAGATCATTGAACCAAGAACCTGGGATTCTCGATGATATATTTCACGGTCAAGTTCAGGTAATCTTTTCTCATTCATTTTCACCGATTTTCACGATCCGGAGAAACATTCGCAGTGTAGGAGAACCCGGGGCAAAGTGAGACGCCGTATTTTACGTAGGAGTCCGGGGCGAAATGATCCACCATTTTTGGGACAAAACTAACATTTTTTTTTGTTAAAAAATACTTTCTACAGAAAAGGATGGGGCAAATTTAAAATTTTGAGGAAATTTTCTTTTTTTCTCTCAACGGTTTTTTATCTGAATTATTTTATTAAGAATTGGAGAAAAGCTGGCTCCGAGGTAAAATGAACCACCATTGGAGAAGAATTTTTCTTTTACCGAAAAGTTTAAATTGGCCGCCTTAAATTATTTTTATAGAGTCTCAGAGGCAAAAGGAAAAAGTGAGGATGAATTTTCATTTTCCTCTGATGTCCGTAAATACTTTAATGAAAATTCAATTTTTACATTTAAATGGGAATCTGATGCTTTTTTGCAACTCTTATCTTCAATTTGATTTTTTCTCTTTCGAAAAATTCAACCTAAAATACTCAGGAAGTGTGATTTATAGATTCGGGTCGCAAGGGGCTCGAATCAATGATCATGTATTTTTTATTTTTTCGAAACATAAACGTTGAACTACATATCTTTAATACGTGCATTGAGTAATTCAACATTCACGTTTTCCCCCAAAAATTATTGATCATCATTTATAGAACTCCGTGACATTCCAATTTATAAATCACGTATCTTTAGCATTTTAAGTCTAACTGCGAGAAAAACAATTAATTTGAAGATAGAAATTGCGAAGTGACATCAAATCGCCATTTAATTGTAGAAAGTCATTTTTTGAGGCACTTACAGACATGAGAGAAAAATTACAATTTTTGCATTCGAACTAACGGGATATTTTTGCACGAAGATATATCCTCACCATTTTTCGGCTAAGACGATAAAAATCATCGAAGAAGTCGATTTTCAAAGAAGTCACAAGAATTAAAAATTCAAATACTCGTTTCTGGAGATCTAAAAAATTCCCCAATCAATATTTTTCGGCTTCTTGTTACTGGGATCAGGGGTGCCTAACGTAAGAAGAGATTCGGAGATGGTGAGACCCAAAACACGGTTAATATGCGTCAGAATCACCTACATATATCCACAATCTTGAAAAATGTCTTCCTCGCCTTACCTAAGCTCCAAAATATAAAACTAGCCCATGCAATTTTTTCGTTTATATGTTCCTTTTTAGAGGAAAATTATTACTTCACAATAAACCGTTATTTTCAATGTATTATGGGGGCGTTTAACTTTCGCGTACTTTTTATGCAACAAAAAAAGAAAAGATCACGATGGAAAGAAAAATCTTTTCGTATGTAGAATTGAAATTTCTCAAGTTATCAAATTCACAAAATATCAGATTTGGACTCAAAACTTTTTCGAGAAATCGTACGCGATTCAACTTTCGAAACTGGTCCATCTTCCTCGACTTCACCCTACACGTAAAATGCGCGATACTAAATGAGAAAATAAGTTTAAGACGCTTTCGATAAGTTGAGCTTTAGAGTATTCAAAGTATCTACACGTATATATTCATTGAATCGATTTATTTACATGGATCTTACACAACGAGTATCGGATATTTACAGTTCCGCGCGAAAAATCAGAAGAAGCTTTTTATAAACCGACTGAAAGCTTCGACCTTAATACTGTTATGTGATATAATAATAGTCATTTTCATTCAGAAACTTTATTCTACTCCGTCCCTTTCAGTGTCTTCTACAAAAATCGGGCTCCTGGAAGTTCAACGCTTTTGCACTTGAAACTGTGACTGGAGGTAAGCAATTGTTAATTATATCATACCGCAACGAGTGTTTTATATTTACATAATTTTTTTCAAATCACTATATCATACCTTGACTCAGTTTTCTCCTGGCAAAAGTTTACGGAAACTTCTTCAAATATGAAGGAAATATTCTACATTGCTGTAGCTCGTCGATGTAGGGTCCTGGGTCAGAGTAGAATATTCCCTCAAAATTTGGTCAAGTTTCGATTGATTATTATTCGTCAGAATCAATCTGTCTAAGACGAAGTCTATAAAATCTGTAATAATTTCAAAATACTGGTAATCAGCTGTGAAATAACATATTTCTTCAAAGTGCACTAGTTATTAAAAAAATAATTATTTCAAAGCACATAATATTCCAAAGTGTAGAGAAAAGTCACACAAATCGTCGATTATTATCTAGCTAATAAGAGATTCGAGGTAAATAATGTTAATTTATTGATGAAAAACTTTCAGGTCGATCCTTGCCAGTACTGTGCGTTCATCTCTTCCATTGGTATGGCCTCCTGGAGTATTTTAAGTTGGATGTGGTCAGAGTATGGAAATTATTCAGTAAGTGTAGATAAAATCAATTGCGTAATATGCGGTGTTAAATTTTAATGTTATTTTTCTGTTTAAAATTCATTCATTGCTATACCTATCCTGTATCCATATATTTCGCGTTATTGCGCGCTCGTACGATAATCGAGGTTCATAACTCTACGTAACAACGTTGAATGAAAAATCAACTCTGCATGGAAAGAATATAAGTTACAAAATGGGTCGGAGTCTGGGTATATATTTTTCTGTTTCGGCTTCGGCTTCGGAGTAAGATAAAAAAATAAGATAAAACTATTGCTTATTCATAAGCCTGTTCTTTTGCTGCATCATTGTTAAATAGCTGCGAGTACACTGATCAACCAGCTTGAAAGATAGGCGATTTAGTGATGATAAATATTCATCCAAGCTACTCTCGAAAGAAAAATTGCAATTTTATGCTACGTATCTGTGTTTATCAGCGCAACCTCTGAGGTGTTCGTTATGTATTTATTCCAGCGTGCGAGGATTTCCATAGTAAAAGGATTGATTATTCCGCTTCTATATGTACAGTTGTTTCACTCACATATGTATGTACTATACTTTCCGAACTCCTTACTTCCATTATTAAATTTTCGGTTCTTTCGCTCAAAAGAATTCCTTAGAAAAAAAAAAAAAAAAAAAAAAAAAAAAACGAGGTGCCTCCGATTGATATTCGATACAGAAATTATTTTATAGGAATTTGGCAAAAATCTCAGACCTTATCCTTTATAGACACCTTTTTCTTTCTTACATTTTTTTACCGGATTTCATATACACTGTAAAATTACCTATTACTAAAGTTGTTTACATGTTGCTATATGATAACTGCCATTCTCGCATTGGCCTTTGTGAAAACGTATAATATTTATACACACACACATATATACATATATATATATACTATATATATATAGATTTGATTAGTGGTATATAATAAAAGAGTTTATAGATCGCGGGTTTTAATCGTATATTTTATACATGCCTGTATATGCACTCACGATAATCAAATAACATTTTATTGCAACTAATTAACTTCCTCGCGTGAGCTTCGCAACTGTTTGTGTTATTAAAACTAATTAGGTACTACTTCCAATCTTATTACCACTATTCCGCTGACCTACAATTACAATTGATATTAACAGAAGTATAATTATTAGCAATGAGAACTCTGTGCAATAAATTGCAGATTCTAGTCGATTTGGTCTCAGAAAATATGATGCTATGCAATTCTATTTTTTGATAAATCATTATAATCCCCCGAAAATAAATTTTTGAGGTTTCACTGTTTCTGTGTTTCACGTTTTGAGGTGAAAAGAATTACCTCCGACGATATGCTCAGAACTAATGAATGGGTTTTAAAATTTCGTTAGATAAATCGATGGGGTCTTACGTATCTTAGAACTGATTAGATTTCGAATATTAGCCGCGCAGTAGTTTTTGAGTTATTAAAGAAATGAAATTGGCAGAGCTTCTTTTTCAATCAATGATATCTCGAGAAGGAATCAACGAATTTCGAATAAGAACATGTCCGGTCGATGGGATCTTATCTACCTTGAATATAATCAAATTGTTTAATTAATCGATCCAATAGTTTCTGAGTTTAAAGTAGAATTTAATTTTTTGTTGCACTCATATTTCTGGAACTATTTGTTGGGCTCGATAAATCCGGGCTGGAAATTTCTAGAACTTAATGTTTCTCACGTATTATATTCGGAATATATTGACCTTGTATTTTATTCACAGATTTAATCGAAGAAGGCTATCACAGTACAAATCCTTACCATAACAGTATACACGCGACTGACGTCACACAGGCTATGCACTGTTTCCTACAAGAAGAGAAGGTAAGATTTTCGAAATAATCAGGATTTTTTATTTACTATCTGTACCAATTAACAAACTAATACCTGATGGTACTCTGTTTACAGATAAGAAAAAACTTGAGTCAATTGGAAATAATGGCATCATTGATTGGGGCAGTGACGCACGATCTGGATCATCCAGGTGTTAATCAGCCATTTTTGGTTGCCACGAGCAATCACCTAGCTGCACTTTACGAAGTGAGCCATAAACCTGTTATCAATATTTTACCCGATATAAATTTCATCATTAAAAAATCACTTCTTAATGCAGAATAAATTAGGAGGCATTAGTCTTCCCATGCCAAATCGGTGCGAAAAAAACCTGACCGTTTTTTATCTGATCGGTAATTTTTCGTATTGTCCTCCTACCTCCACTTCTCTCTGTCTGAAATTCTTCCAGATTCCTTTTCCGAACCATTATCGAGTAATGCATCTTCAAAAACTCGAAATCTTCCCCTTCTTCCATTGTTTATTGATTTGAGAAGAATCTTAAAAAAATTACAAGAATGACCAGAACGATATTTTACATCAAAAAACTCGAATCTATTTGATTCAGTTTTCTTTTCTTACACTTATTATATGTGCAAAAAATAGCATTAAACTTCTTTTCTCCTAAACTATTGAGTCTGGTCGAAAAATGGAAGAGATCAATACGACATATTTTTTCAAGATCTACAGTATTTGTGGGATACATTTTGGCCGCAAAACGCACTGTTTGGAAGATAAACTTCAACGACCCACTCACTGATGACTATATACATTTTTACACGACAAATTATACTTCTATTAAAGAATCAACCTGCAATGTGCACTTCTTTAACTAGTTTATTGTGAAAAAATTTCCAAATAATGTTGAATAAAATTTTTACTCCAACATCTCAAGAAATTGTACAAAAATAGTTTGAAATACAAGGTTTCGCGGTTACTTTTGAAATTATATTTTACAAATGTTGTAGATTTCAAAAAATACACACTTTAGGTTGATCATTCTTTTTATGAAAACAAATTTCTGGTAGGGAAAAAGTCATAGAGGATCAGTAATACGGTTTTAGAGTCAGTGGAACAATACAAAAAATTACCGATTGAATCGAACATGATCAGGTTTTTTTCTGACAGATTTACCATGGAATTTCCCGTAGACACAACGTAACTAACACGTAACGGTTATTCTTTACAAAAATCAGTTATTGCAATACAAGTTTGTTTTGTCCAGAACACATCTGTGCTCGAAAATCACCATTGGAGGTCGGCTATCGGCTGCTTATTGGAAAGCGGTGTTTCTGAACAGTTGAAACCAGAAGTTAGGCCAGAGCTTGAGAGACATATCAGCTCGCTAATTTTGGCTACAGACATTACGAGGCAGCAGGAATTTCTCACGAGATTCAAAGTGAGTACATAAAACTAGTTTGAATATTTTCATTTGCCAAAGGGCTACACATATAGCCTTGTGTCATAAATCTTTCATTTCCATACCGCGAAAGCTTATATTTATTTGAAATGATGAACACGCGATATATTCTTGACCGTAATATAAGCCTTAGTCAATTTATTTAGTAACCAGTTATCTTACATCTTTCGTTCTAACGAGTTTTTAATCCTGATGAACGTGGTACAATTTCTTATCGCGTCATTCTTGCATTGTGACAAAATTATTTCATTAAGAGTGTCCAAGGGAGTGAACTGGCACCGCTACATGTTGATTTTTCAAACCAAACCTGCACGGCCAAGTTCGTACAAACATGGAGTGGTTTTGACCATCAAATCTGAATTCTAGTGTCTATGAACAGTTCATATTTACTTTATTTTTTTTTTATACTTCAGGTCATATTTCAGAATACTGAAATTTACGTAATAAATAAGTAGGCCCATGTAGGTGAAATGGACGAAGTCCTCGGACATTCTGCGCCATCTATGAATCCTAACACGGAGGCTGTTATCGGCTACGGATTTTCGCCCCCTGATTCTCAGAATTTATATTTCCTTTTGGCTTGGGCTTGCGATTAACGTATTACTGCCGTCATATTTTTGTGTGTAAAATAGTCCTCAGTATCCGGCGAGTACGAGAAATCATTATGTCGCCAATATGTGATTCGAGTCGTCGGCCATGCTTGTTGTGTCGACTGTTACGACGAGATTTTATGAACGTTTTATTACAACTTGAGGCTCATTTTTGGCCAACACTACTATTCCACGCAGAGCATTTGTATCCAAGGGACAATCAATTCACACAGAACAGATTTTCGGCATATTTATTAACGCTTGAGTATTTATGAGGTGTAATTCACGCGTAGGTCTATACATGTGTCTGCCGCCTTCTTCGGACTAGTCAATTTTGAAATCTTTGTTACATTTGTATTTCGAAAATAATAAGTCCCTTTTTCCTCCCTATAGCGATACTTGGACCAAAACCTTCTCGACATGAGAAGGGGCGAAGACCGTCACTTTATCCTTCAAATAGCCCTGAAGTGTGCAGACATTTCAAATCCATGTCGCCCGTGGGACATATCTAGAAAATGGTCGCACAAAGTTTGCGAAGAATTTTTCCGCCAAGGGGATTACGAGCGTCAGTTGAATCTTCCCGTAACTCCCCTATGTGACCGACACACAACGAGTATACCAAAAATTCAGGCTGGTTTTTTCAAGTTCGTCGTCACTCCGCTTTACGAAGAATGGCATAGATTCTTGGGCACTGGACTGAGCGTGGATCTGATGGACTTTTTGAAGGGCAATCAATCCAGATGGGAGGGTTTGATCCAGCAGGAAGCAGCTGAAGAAACAAAGACCGAAATATCTGAGCTGGAAGAAATCGACAACATTGTTAGCTCCGATGACGAAGGCCCAGCTGAAGACTCGGGAAGTATAGATCTGCTGCTTCCAGATGCTTCGCTCTCAAGAAGACCCAGTTTGCCCGGAAAAGTGAGCACCGAACGTGTCGGAAGAAGGCATTCGGTACCACTAAGCGTTCCCAGGCTACTGCCAATCGCGCGAACAATCATCCGAAGGGAAAGCTTGCCAACTGAGCAAAAGAAGCCCAAGACTCCGCTGGTTAAGCTCGAAGATCAAAGCCTGCTGGGACGAAGTTCTTTGTCGTTATTGTCCTCGAGGAGCAGTTTGCACGAATCATCTGCCCCCCGAAGTACCGAACGTCCTGTTAGTGCTGAAAATTTATTGCCTGAACCCAGCATAGCGAGCATTACAAACAGCGCTGAGGCCTCGAGATTGAGCACCGTATTACAACCTGATCAGAAATTATCGGGACAGACGAAACAGCTCACTAGACAGCAGACATTCCCTCCTCTTCAACCGTACATAAGAATGAGGTACATGTCTACAACTGCTGAAATGTCTCAATGCTCTGAGGCCCTGATAGAAGCAGATAGTCTCTCAAGCTCAACTCCTAGCCCTGTTAAAGACAGGTCCTGTTCCGAAGATCAATGCGAAACAGCAGTGATACCTCAGAATAGCACAGACTCGAGTAGACGGATACAGAAGAGGGAATCTGATTCATCAAATGCTGGAACTAGAAGACGAGGCTCTGCAATGCCTGATCTTATGAGAAGACACGAAACTATGCTGAGCCCAGACCATGAAAGGCGCCATTCAATGCACAGCTCGGAGATGTTGCCTTTAGTTACAAAAGGGAGCAAAAAATCCGCAAATTTGACCAAGTCCGTCGGACCTGAATTGGAATCAACGGATTTATTGCACTCTGGGGTTCAGCCGGACTCCGCGATAGATACTTTTGAAGTGTTGCCAGATCCAATTCATTCTCAGACTCTTATTGACGAAGAGAAAGGCTCGGATTCTATGCTTATCGACATAGGGGAAGCGACTGATTCCGCAATTGGGATCAATTCTGGAATTGAAGAATCAAGCGCTATGAGAATGAAATTATTATGCGATCCGGCCAGACGGTTTTCTATTCCAGTTATAGACTTGACGGAGAATGAAACTCCGACTAATAGACGATTTAGTGCAATACCTGTATCATCGGAAGGCATCCATAAAGCGTTCTTTGTTGGTACACCACCGGACTCACCACCCCGTGTTCTTAGTGGTTCTAGCGATAGTGGTAGCGAGCCGAGAAGAAGTGTGAGTAATTCGACAAGTGACAGTGTTTCTATAGGCAACAAGAGAGATTTGGAGACTTGGAAGGATAAAGGAGCCAAGGTTATTAAGCTCAGTGTTGAGCCGGAAATGAAAGAGAATGTTGATCCGAGATGTGGAGATGATGGGAAAACCCTACCCTCAAGCAGACGGTCCAGTCAGGTAAATCCAGCGATAGATTTTTCGCAAACTCATTTTTATACGTATTCCTGATTTCTCCACCATGCAAATGTAAAGGAATAACTCTAGACTGGCTAAAAACTGTTCAAAGACTCTTGATCATATCGACAACATTCCCTGATGAAGATACATAGGTATAACTGATTATTTTCTTCAAATCTCTGTAATCACTCTGTAAGACTGTTAAAAGTTCCGTAAACTTTGATCATTACTAAATCTATTCCGAAAAGATTCTCGAAATTGGAACACTTGATAAGTATAAGATTTTCAGATATTTTCAGAGTTTCATTAAGAATTGGTAAAAAAAATCTGAGCATTTTCTGTTAAAACCTGGAAAAATTCTGAAACTGTCTGAACACTTTCTACAAAGTCTTTGATAAAGTGTTCCAATTTCAAAAATCTTTTCGTAATAATTTCAGAGATAATCGGAGTTTATGGAACTTTTTACAAAGTTTTTCAGTTTTCAGAGTTATTTCAGAGTTATTTCAGAGTTATTTCAGAGATTTTTGAAAAAAATAATTGAAAATATATTCTCACCAGGCCTTTTCAAATAATGATACATTCTGATTGTCAATTTTCATTCTAATTCTTCACTCAATAAATGAATAAGATGCATATTTCGAGCAAGAACATGTCTTTTTATCTTGAATGTTATAACAGGGATGGGCTAGACGGCGAAGCTCAGCTCCGGTTGGTCTCTTTTCAAAGCTAGACGATGTTTCCATGACGGCGATAGCACCACGCGGGGATCGTTATTCCAGGCGAGGCTCTGTTCCGACTGACATGACCAGGCACCAAAGTACGCTACCACCATATACAACTAAGCTACATGTCAAACACATACACCATCTTTTGACCAGAGTTGAATATTGTGTTTAATTACACTCAGGCAATACCGATAATACGCTTATATTGCTCATATAGCTCCACCACGGATTATTCTATAATAAATCTGTAGATGGAGACTGTCGATAATGATAGGTAGCTAGTTCTCAGTCTTTTTCCATTTCTGATAACTTGAATAATCATCTTGGTCACATTATTGATATTATTAAATAAAAGTGTAAATTGTTTTCTCTTTGTTTTCTAAACATACTATAATGACAAATGTGACAGTAAGCAAGTGTGTAAGTGAGCTATTTATTTTCTATAACACTATACTACTTTATAGATACTATACGATGTTAAATCTGAGTATTCCCTGCATGGGAAGAAATATCAATGCCAATATAATACAAGGCAGTGTCATGCGAGGAAAAAAATCAAAAGGTTACATTTATTATATAAGTATATTATTCAAATGATGAAAAATGTTAAAATAAGATCAAAAACTTTTTATTGTTATTGCTGTCAGGAATACAATTAGCGTTCAATGAGAGTTGAAAATTGTTCAGAAGAATGCATATTATCTAAATATGTGCATAATTTTACAAAAGTCAACTGTCCCAGCAGGTGATATGATATAGGAGCTGTTATAATAATCGCTGGTTTTCTCTCTCGATATTATAATAATGTAAATATATTTATAAATGTATCAAATCATACGATCTGTAAATATAATGATTATACAATGAGTATATGAAGATTCTACACTTTTCTATTCACGTATATTGTATAATATGGATAGTTGTAACTCACACGGCATCATTATATATTAAATAATTCAAAGAGAATGTGAAAGCATTCTGCTGATTGAAGCTAATGGGAACAACAATTGCACATTCACACTCTACATGTAATCGTATTAGAAACAAAAAAATTCTCATTAATTGCAATTAATATCAGCTAACTTTCTAACAAAATTGCTTTTGCTTGACATATTTAGACGGAGGTTCCAACAGATCAGCGTTAGGAGCACGAGGCGAAAATTTACCCTCTCCTCCTCGAAGAGCTAGTCTACCGCAAGAAACTGCATTGGACAATCTTTTGGATACTGTATTTTTCCCAATGTGTAAGAATCATCACTTAGATATAACTATTCTTCTGAATCTAATCCCATTTAACACGAATTAATTATGGATATGTAACTCAATGTTAAACTTTGACAATAACAAAGGACATGGTTCAATTTAGTAAACATTGTCACACAGGAGAAATTCCCCGACAGCCCAGCCACTTTATTCCGTCATCATAGGAGACTCTCTTAAGTAGTACTACAAACTGACAGAATATACGAAATATCTGCCGACGAGAAAAGAGAAAAGTGTGTCTGGGTTGACGAAGAATCCCTCTCAAACTATTCTAATCAGTATCACGAATATGTTTTCAATATTACAGTATCAACCATCCTCTAATTATAGAAAACTTGATATTTTCCAATCATCGCAGGTGAGGAAGCAGCTTGTCCTGACAATAATAATACCTCTACTCGCGTGGTCGATCCACTACTTTCAATCTCTGGAATGCCATGTTTAAGACGTGGTTCAGTTCCAGCTGACATATCGGAACTGCACCGTGACATGTACAACAGAAATAGTGTGAATGGTAAATCGAGGAACCGAAAGAAAGTCTTGAGACGAAGGAGCAGCGGCGGACCTGAGATGTTTGCTGGTGGTATGGACACTGCCGATAACGGAACTTGGGGTCGATGGAAAAGAGATATGGTTAAGAGAGATTCGATTCCAGAACCCTTGACGAAAAGGAGAGGTTCTTTGCCCGTTGATATGGTAGCCATATCTCATGCTGGTTAGTATAGTGCATGTGATTGCGGAGTATATGGATATGATTATAATCCAAAGTGTACTGAACGAGACTTAGGATGGTTTTAGCTCTGTAATAACAAACAGCAATCTTTCTGATCAGCAGTTATGCTATTATTTCCAGCTGGATCTGTACCCGTGCCGAGAAAGTCCAGCCTTTGGAGACTTTAGCACATAATAGATACCCCTGGGCCATCATCAATAGTTACGGCAAACATCAAGGCACCGAATATCGGCCGAAAACTAGGCGGACTTACACCTAGTTCTAGTAGTAGCAGCGAAGGCTGATTAGACTCTTTAATAGTTTATAATGTTTGAGAAAGATCATCATTGTGTTTTGTGAAATTCATGTATATACAGGGTGTTTACACTAACTGTGGATGGTGATACGTGGAACTCTAATTAACATTTTTGATATAGGAACTTATGGTCGGAAAGTTGACGACGTTACGTTGATAAGAGAGGTTGAAAGGTTTCAGTCTACATTTGCAACGTTTGTCCGCAAGCACGGCGGAATGATCAAAAATTTAGGAATAATCCAACGGTAATTCAACTATTTATTCACAACACGAAGAGTCTACAAGAGTAAATAACGTCACAGTATTTTAAATATCACGGAAAATAAGTCTTTACTCGTTCATTTCAACAAAAGAGAACTAAGTTCGTATTGTTTTGTTGTTTTCGTTTTCGTTTCATCGAGTCGAAGGAATGTTATGAGTTGACTTAGTTTTCTTTCGTTGAATTGATCGACGAAAATATTGATTTTCTGTGATATTTCAGACACTGTGACTGTTATTTACTCTTTTGAATTCGTTATGTTGTAAATAGTTTAATTACACTTAGATTATTTAAATCCTTGATGATTTCGTTATGCCTATGGACAAGCGTTGCAGATATTCGCTGGAAACTTTCAACCCCTCTCATCAAGGTGACGTCAACTTTCTGACCATGGGTTCCTATATTAAAAATGTTAATTAGGGTCCCACCTATCACCACTTGGTAAGGTGACATAGTTAGCGTAAACAGCCTGTATATAATATACATTAGGGTGTTTAAAATGTTTAAAAAAATTTTCTTTTACCTCATATCACGGAAAAAGTTGAGTTGTAAGGTGAAGATGTACACCCTGCAATATGCCTGTTGTGGAATGATTCTTTGCGCAGTCCATCGAGGAAACCTTTTTTCCATAAGAATAACACGCGAAATATATTTCTTTCAACTAAATCGGAAATCGCCTAACGAATTCTTATTTTATCGCTATCAATGTAAGCGGCATTGGCGAAAATATATAGGATTTACAAACAGGGCAAAAAAAAATGAAAAAATTACATGGATGGACTGGCAAAATCATATGCAAGTTTTAAATTCTTCTATTTGACAAAATGAACCGTTTAAGAAGGAAGGAAAAATCTGTAAAAAATCACACTTTTTCCACAAACATTGATAGCGATAAAATACGAATTCGTTAGGCAATTTTCGATTTAGTTGAAAGAAATAGGTATATTCCACGTGTTATCCTTATGGGAAATGGGTTGCCTCCATGAGTCGCGCAAAGAATCATTCCACAACGGGCATATTGCGGGGTGTATATCTTCACCTTACAACTCAACTTTTTCCGTGATACGAGGTGAAAAAAAAAATTAAACAAAAAAAATTTAAATCACCCTAATATACATATATATATATTATAAGGATATATATATAAGGATGTGCCTTAAACGGGGTCTTTTCGAATTTCATTCCTCCCTGTGGCTCAATTGGTTCCAATTGAATGAAAGAAAAGTTCTGCCCAAGGATTTTCTTCAATTTTGATTCTGAGCAGTGCCGGTAAGCTCATTCTTTTTCCCATTTGAATAACATGGGTTTTTAGTGTAAATTTAGTTATTATTTTTTTCTGAGCCTACTGAGTGTTTGAAAAATCTGATGAGCACAATAAGAAGGCATTTGGGGTCGCTAAGTCCAAATTCAACAAGAGAATTTCGAAATTAATAATAGCGGATTTAACATGAGGGATAGAAATTTGAAAATGGTCAGATCTTTGTAAAACTGGGTGTTTTAGGGTTTCAGAGGTCGCTGAGTTCAAATTTGATAGCAGAATACAAAGACAAAGGATACAATCTTTTGGCTTTAGCAATGCCAAAAAGTCGTATGTATGGCATTATCCAAAAATATGGATTTTCATTTAAAAAATTCGCTTCTTACGAGGTTTTCGGGAAATCCTTACTCTTTATCAAATTTGGATCCAGCGACCCCAAAAGCCTTCTTACTGTGTTCATTAGATTTTTCAAACACTCAGTAGGCTCAGAAAAAAATAATACCTAACTAAACTTACACTAAACACCCATGTTATTCAAATGGGAATAAGAATTCATTGCCGGTACCACTTAAAATCAAAATTAAGAAAAATCCTTTGGCAGAACTTTTTTTAAGTTCATTTGGGACCAATTGAGCCACAGGGGGGAATGAAATTCGAAATCGTCCCTTTTAAGGAACACCCTAACTTATATACTATATATATGTATGTATGTATGTATACATACCCTGAACAACTAATGTTGTTGAGAAAGGGTACGATAGTTTGATAGTGTCTGTACTTGTAATGACCTTATCGATTGATTAAGAACAAAAAAGGAAACTAAAAGTCAAGATATATCAAAGATTTTGCGATGAATCCTTAGACACATAGTATACTATCATTCAGTAGGTAAGAGTCTTGATCCCATGCAATATAGCTTCATCTGACAAACAGCTTATTTACGATGAAATAATTCATGATTTTTTGCCTCATTTAAAGGAATAATTCATCCAGCTAAACGCTTGTTATATATGTTTTGTTCTTTTTTTTTTATTGAAAATGATTGACACAGACGTTAAACCTTCCCTAGATGCTTGTATTGTGTTACACATTTGTGAATACAGGATTAAATAACTAATTTCTTAAAGGATAAGCTGTTGGCAGATTAGCATTTAATTATACCTATACTATAGATGCAAATTAGTTATACGTGTCACAATAATGTCATAAATAAACATATTATAATATAGAATAACGTAATAGGCTGAAACGCATGCACAGGAGGAGGCATACATTTATAATAAACTATGTCCTTCCTGTCCATATTTGGAAAATGACAACTCATTATTAGTACAAATTATATTATGTTACCTTGTTTATATGATTCATATAGTAACACGATATGCAATGTCATCGAGAAGTGTACCAAAACCAAGCATAAGACAATGGATGAAAGCTTCCGTTAGAGAATGATAAAAGCAACAAAATTGTTGTTCTGGATAGTGAAAAGCACAAGATTCATTGTAAATGGATAGGAGAATAATCTACAATCGAGATCCGTAAGCGTGATATGCTTGAGCTGTTGAACATAGTATACATTATTTGGAAAAATTTCATTGAAGGAAAATCTTTCTGATGTCTTCCGTTCGTTAATTTATTGGGATTACAATTGATGAAAAACAAAATTATTTACCAAGCCAAATTTATTAGTGCCATGAAATGAGACTCGAAGAATTATCGTTACAGTTCACAGCTCAAGTCATATAGAGGTAGAATATGTTGAGAGGGAAAAAAGCAAGAGAAAAAAGAGAGAAAAAAAAAGGACAGGGTTCATAATGATGATTTTAATAATTAAATTGCCTAGATATGGAGAAGGAGAAAAGACTGGTAGAAAAACTGTGGCTATAGAGCTAGGGATAAAAAGTAAATAAATAAAAAGAATAAAAAAAAAAGAATAAAAATGAAAAAATAAAATAAAAACATAGTTTGAAACAAAGAATTTGAATTGACATTTGCTCATAGATGGGAATCCGAGTTCTCCGGACAAAATACAAATGTACATTAATTGATGTATGTAATTAATCCTTGAAAATAATTCGGTCGACTGAATGAGTGCCATTTTTTTTTTTACAATTAATCAATTCATATTATTCTAATGAAATGAGCGTTATACATTTTTCACAATACCCAGTATAAAGATTATTGAATCAAGTGCGAAAGACGTATGATAATGTTCGTGTTTGTCATTATGAAAACATAACAATTATTTCCATAGCTGCACAACGTGATATAGATAGGAGTACCACGAATTATACTTTTGTAACGTTTATATAAATTATAAGTTTTATCGAGTTAAAACTAAAAGGTTTTTTTATCTTTACTTATGGCTTTACTTTCTTCTTACTGCGATTAGATGTAGAGCAATAAGATATTGTACATTTTTTGCACTTATATGTATATAGGTAAAAATTTTTAATTACTTCGATTCTCATATGTACGTGATGTGTTATTTTCGTATAAGTGGCGACAGTTGAGAGAGAGAGAGAAAGTAGCAGGAAAAGAAGTTCGCGGAAATATCAAACTATAAGATAATCCGTCTAGGACAAATGAGTGATTGCTACAACTATAATATGTTATTAATGCGTGTCTCATTCAGAAAACCAATTCAATGAACTACCGAAAATCTTTTTAACTGATCCTATTATTAAAACATGTTCTGCCATGAAATAACAGTTTCTATGAAATGAGTAGATAAAAAAAAAAAGACAAAAAACGTCAACTGAATGTTAGTAAAATTATCAGAGCTATTTCATGTAAGGAATAAGCGTTATAAAAATATGACAAAAAATGATGAACAAATCTCTCGAAGATGTTGATAGGTATCGTTGTAAATTATTTAACAGTTATTTAACGTATAATAAGTTGAACTGCGGACTATAGGTAGAGAGTTAACACGTCGTTTACATTATTGATAATTATTCAATTCTATCCAAAATTAACGGTGAATAAATTCAAAGTGTTTGAACATCCGCACAACACCTGATCATTGAATACTATTACACACGGTTGTAAAATTAATTCGGGCAAACATTAGTGTTCATGCTCTCAATAATTACACAGTAGTATAGCAGTATAAGACTGTTTCCATTTTATAAATTATCAGATATACTAATTCTGATACACCTGGTATGATTATATAGACTGGAGATGATCGTATATACAGGCAAAATTTGATGTTCAAACAGTTGTTGTTTCTCGACCTTGGTAAATAAAGAAATTCAAATACTATTCAAACAGTTAGAAAGTAAATAAATAGAATAATACTATTCGATAAGCGAGTATGAGAAATAAATAAATTAACAAAAATAAGATGGATCGTGTGTGTCGAAGTAGAATAGTTTCGAAAAAAAAACAAAAAACAAAAAAAAATTCTCAAAAATATCCCCTAAATCTTAGATAAACTTTCGCCAAAACTTGAGCCCTCCAATTGAATGTTGATTGTTCATTATCCTGCTATTATATAATCTTTATACTGTAGCAGATATTAACAGTCACGATTATTATTACAATGTTTAGGATTGCCCTCGAATTTTCATTTTTATTACTTGTCAGAAGACATAGAACATTTAACAAAATAATCACCTTCGATATTTCCCGACGTTATCGAAAACGGTGGAAAATTAAATTCAAATTATATCTCTAGCATTGCGTACCCAGAGAGGCCTGAATACATGTACCCTCCATGATTAAAAAAAGATATATGAATTTTTCGATTTTAATAACATCTTATAAAATATCTGTTGTTACTTTTTGACTATACCAGATCTTATTTTCACCTTTGTATAGCAATATACTTCCACGCCTTTGGCTGTAACTATATAATACGTTAATGATTAAATTTCAATGACTGATATACCTGTAATATGTTTTTGTCAGAAAGCTGCGAGGAAGTACGTGGATAATATGTTTCCTGGTATTTATTGTTAACCTGTTATATTTAGACTAAGTCTCCTAGTCTCTCGAATTCGTACAGCGATTTATGTAATAATGAATAATTAAGTTTAGCATCTGCTATCGCAAAGTCTGCATGGAATAAAAACTTTAAAAAATAAAAGGAAAAGACAAAAGACCAAAAAAGCGGGACTAACCAATGAATAATTATGGATAAGTTTGCTGTAATGAAAGAAAAACAAAAAATAAATCATACGAATTCTTTATTCTATAAGTAAACGCTGTATGAACAATTTACGACTCTTATCCAACGGAGATCTGCCATAATTGAGTAACTTCTGAGGCAGCTGCAGCGTAATTCAATTAAAATTGAACTTATGAAATAGAAAACAAATCGTGAATGGCCCAAATCTATCTGCTATTACCTATCTATTAGTACTGTGTACTTGTATGTATTACGCAATTTTCTATAATTAACAACGGATGCAGATATAAAGTAATAATAATATAATATAATATACCTAATATAAAATGAAATAAAATAAAATAAAATAAAATAACAAAGTACCATTTTCCATGTGTGTCTAACATATTATTAAATCTTTGACGTGGGCATGTACGTGTGACTTTATGTAGCATGAAAGTAACAGAATTGTAAAAGTAAGATATTGTGGACAGTTTGTGACGAAATGATTGATCATAATCAAATCATGATTATAATTATAATATATACCTGTGTAACTCGTGTAATACTTCTGTGATCTACAGACGAAAATAATTGCGTTGAGAAATTCCATGTAGTCCACATATTATGATATATTCAGTTTCAATAAATGATCAAGTTTGAGCACAATCCGCAGTATTGGAAATTGTCAATTAAAAACACACACTTTACAAATTGGGTCTGTTTGATGAATAAAGAAGAAGAAAAGGACGAAACAAAAAAAAAACAAAAAAAAAACGTAAGAAGTAATTATTGTGTATTTTGTATAATATTGACTGTAGGTAGCAGTTACATTAGTTACAACTGAACAATGTGTTCTTATCATTATCAATGATGCAAAAATAAATTTAAAGCGAAGTGAAATCTAAATTATATTACAATATTGTTATTCTACCGAATGGCATGGACGAGAGTATATATAGTTATATACTGGCTTGAACGGCCTATATTAATGTACAACCACTTTATTATTCGTAGTAGTTGAAATAATAATACTTCTTCGTCAGCAGTACGATTGTTTATTGTTTCTGTCAAGTTTTGTATTTTATTTATTTTATATTATAATATAGCCATGTCATTGTTCATGAATCACGATATATATAGTATATACAATACAATATAATATAATATAATATAATATAATATAATATAATATTAGAGATAAACCGCGAAAAATGTGAATCCGTTTTCATTATTAAAACAATTTGTGAAAATATTATAAGCGTTTTCTTTACAACCTTACCGCAATCCAATGAAATCCCTCCGCAATTTCCAAATAGTCGAGATAAGTTTCATTGCGTACTTCTAATGAATAAATCTAATAGAATCATTTCTCACAAATAATATTCGACGCATTTGAAAAAAAAATGTCTCCGTATTCCAGCTTTTAACGGCGCCGATAAGATTGTACTCTGCTTTTGTTGTAAATGACTTTGAAATTCTGAGAAATGTTCGAAATCAAGGATGTCTTCTAACTTGATTTTTCTATGCTGTATCCGTAGCGCACGAAATCATCCTGAAATTCGAAGATTGAGTGTCCGCAAATTTTTTACTTCTCATTGCTCATTAGTTAGAAAAGAAATGAGACAAAATGGAATACTCAATTTTAAAGCGTTTAAGGTAATAACGAAAGTTCCATTTGGTATTTGAAAGTTTCCCGCCAGGTACAACAATGGAACAGTTATGCCAACACAACGGGAAGGTAATCTGATTGCGTCATATTACGCATTCGTCTGTCGTCATAAATATTATCGTTTTGGAGGCACATGCTACGTCGTGAAATCAAATTAAATGGTAAAGAAATCGCCAAGTCTGAATGGAACTTGTGATAAGTGATCGTGATTAAATCCAGGTCTGATCTCGGTCGACAAAGCAACAAATATTTGACGCATCAGTGCGTGTTGGCCAAGTCAAAATGGCGTGAATACCTTTCTAGTTTCTAGGTTATGTTTACTTCTTATTAAAATACCGTCAACCGAGAACTGAAGGTGTGACAAGTGGTTGTTTTCGTGATTTTTTAAGTATAGTTTTTTAAGTTATGAGGACGGAATGCCCGCGGGTAGGCCCAGGGGCGGTAACGGTGGGTTCCGCGGTCACCCAGCGCCCATGTCCGAACGTCAGCAACTCGCGCTGCTTTTGCAAATGACCTCTCAAGAAAAGGAATCAGGTAAAAATAGTTCTACGGTTTTAAGTCACGTCGACAACCTGTGATTAAAGATTTTCGACTCTATTACCGACGATTAATCGTTCGTTATTTCAAACGTCCGAAATAACCAGATTTAAAATTATTCCTCTATGCCTTCCGACGTTCCGACAGCGCCGCCAACCTTCTACTGTCACAGACAAATGTTTTATTACGACATATATAGATGGCGGTAGTTTAGGAAGATAACAATATTCGAAACTACATATTTTCAATATTATTCAGCGGAGATTTCAATACCTTCATTAAATTAGTTTTTGAATTACTGAAAACTACCGAAAATAACAAGCCATATATCTTGGCCTCGGTCTTGATACCTCCAAAATGACTTCAGTTCCGAATTTATTTACTAATTAAAAAAACTGCAGAGTATTATAACTTTGTGAGCTACGACCACATATCGTATTTTCATTTTCTAGGAGGGATTAGTCCCAACAGCGTAACTGCCCAAAGTACTTCAAGCGAACAGCACAGAGCCTCGAGAAGTCGATGTAGAAACGAACGTGGGGAAACCCCGTTGCATGTTGCAGCAATTCGGGGTGACGAACCGCAAGTACGACGCCTACTCGCAAGAGGTTCTGATCCTAACGCTAAGGACTTTGCTGGTGAGTTAATTCCCTGTTTCACGCTTGTTATACTTTTCAAACTGATAAAAGACGTTGGAGCTATGGTATTCCGACGAACATTTTTTACTGTTTGCGTTCTTCTGTGGTACGGGTTCTTTTTCCTTTCCATTGTTCGCGGAGGGACTCGAGCTCGAGGATTATATTGCGCACGTAAAAACGTGCTTGAAATTCTTTCAATGAGGAAAAACGATGATATCACGGATCGACATATCCGTCGTTATCGTTCGGCCCCACGAACTTCTTTATCAAAGGGGCATAATAAATTCGTTGAATGATAGCGTGTGACAAAACTCTTTCGCGCCACCGTGTACACTGTGTATAGGAGGATTGTTATACAGGCGGCTGTGGAGTGACGTGATATAAGCGTTATACTAAACACGTCTGCGGCGTATAGCAGTGGGTTTTAGCATCCGCCGACGTACTATGATTCCAGTGACCTTTGCCACGAAATAGTTCAGTCCGCTTTTGTCTGTTATATGTATATACACACAAGTCGAATACCTGTACTTTATACTAAAGGAAAGAAACTCCCGAAGATTTCTACTCCACGCGCTAACGTTTCGACACGGACGCGTTTATAAGTAGAATTATAGTGGATAGAACAGATTTCACGGTGCAACCTTCCTCCAAACTACAGACTTCATATACAGGTAAGTGAAAGATGAACGAAAGAAGGCTTGGTAATGATTTGGAGAAGGAATAGTAACCAACATCATTTCGTTTCAATCACGATTCAAATCATGCCAATCCTGTCTAGCGTAGTTATATAATACATGTGGCATTGCTTGACCCAGAGGTCCAACCCCCCCCCCCCCCCCCCCCCGCGCCGTTGTAGAGGCAAGTGCAACCCCTTGCTGTTGAATAAAACGGTCTCAATCTCAACTTCTATCAACGCATACCAGCGAGTCGACCGTCTGGTTTCATTCATGTATAGACACATAAGGTACATCTAAGGTCCCCCGCCGTTTTCGACCTCTACTCACTCACATTTATTTGTGCATCCCTGTGTGGGGGGGGATTGGTTCTGCGCGTAGTATCGCGCGGGCAAACATCGAGCGTTCTTATTTTGTAGAAGTTATTGCATTTGGCCTTCAGGTGCGTTTTACGTGAGTTATTTTTTTTTCATGAGAAAATCATTCGGGAGAAAATAGATGCGCTATTGAATATCTCAAACTAGTATTTTCTTCAATCTTTCGCAAGTAGTGCCGTTATAGCTTGTGTATTTTAAAGAAACGGCAATTGATTCCCACACGATTTGAAGAGAATAATCAATTGTTGGCTAAAAAATCATCTCTTATTTTCATTGTCACGAGAAAGCGATAAATTGGAGACAAAAAAAACAAATCCTATGTGAACAGATGTAAAATCATAAAAAGAAGGTGTGTGACGAATGAGAAGTTAATTCGTGGAACGATGTTCGAGTTATTACGCTCACCGTGTCGGAAAATGTAATTTCGAGATAAACGCGTTTAAAATTTTTACTGATTCTGAAGTGCGCACTAGTGAACGGCTGCACAGTGTTCCACTCAAGAGCTTATAACTTCCTCAATTTTTGTGATTTCGACATCGGCTTTCCTTTAAAATATCCTTAGATCTATATCTATAATAATATCTGAAAAAAAAAACCAAAATCTATTTTCTTGAAAGTTTCGACCGGGTAACCCCTTAAGCCATACCTGAAATTGAAAATTGAAGTTGTTTCAAACATCTGAGAAACGCGACCTCGGAATGATTTTATATTGCCTCAAAATCGATTGAAATGTTATGAAATCACATAGGATGGATTTTTCGTGCGATAATCAGAGTGAATTGTATTTCGGAATCCGTACCTAACCGACAAGTAGAAAAAGAAAACAAAAAAAAAAAAACAAAAAAACAGACCAAATAACGGTAGAATTGCAAGTCCCAAATACTGTTCGATGTTTTCGGGACGGATCGTAGTAGTGCCCAGGGTGGGATTGGGATATCTCGAGGCTAGGGTGGGTGGTGCTGGGTGTTTTCGGGGTCTGGCAGGCAGACAGCACTTGCGGAAATCAATACTGGAGGACAGGGCCGTGTCACCGTCGGTTAAGCAGAAATAAATGAATAACGTACCGAATTCTGTGTCAATCTGCAGGATAACAATTTTATTTACCTCGCATATATACACATCACGATATTCTCACACGGGGAGCTACACGGTCATGTCAAAAAATCAGCAAAACTATACGCAATATAAATAATAGTAAAGAAAAAAAAGAAATAAAAGACAAAGAAAAGACATTTAATAATATTTCTTTATACATATATGTATACTATTTTCTTTACCCACCCCATTCCATACTCTTATTCTCTTTAATATGCAGGGAACAAAAGGGAACACATACGAATATAATGGCCCTTGGATCGCAATTATCTATACATGTATACATATAAAATGATTTTTTTTAATTTTTTTCTTCAATCCCAACATATATTTCGCTAGTAAGTTTCCAGCTGGACACCAGATGTGCACAAATAGCCGCCACTGAAGCAAATAGCAGTTCTACGTAGTCGAATAAGGAGGGTGCAGTCGAGAAAAAGAAAGCCACTCGGGGGGAGGGGGGGTTGTTTGTTTGTTTGCTTGTTTGAGGGGAATACCTGTACCTGTCCGGCGTCGACAGTTCCTGGGGGTTCCCTGGGGTTCCTACAGGAGTTTCCTCTATAAATATACTCAAGCTCTCTATATAGCTTGACGGAACGTCGTATTCCTTCCGCGCCCCCCCCAACCCCGTCCCCCAACCGCTGCAATCCGGGTAGCGAGACAACAGACAACTGAATTCAAAAGTTTCACTAAAGAATTTGGAATGGTCGTCGCGCGGAATACTGAACGTTTAAAGAGGATGGCTCACAGTATATATTACATCGTTTCGATTTAATATATACTAGTTGGTGTATAGTTGTTACAGTTTCTGCAGATTCCGCATAACTTGACCAATGGATCGAAAAGTTGTAATCTAATGTTTGTTTTTTATTAGTTAGTCTTTCGTTGATTGCGATTTTTACAGTTCTTTCGAATATCCATAGAGCATTGTTTTTCTGTTCTTTTTTTTTTTATTTTAATTTTTTTTTTTTTACTTTTTTACAGACCTTGCGCTCAACGTAATATATATAATTGAAAGTTTGAAACTCGTAGGGCTTACGCCATACTTCTCGTGCATTCGTTTATTGTAAGGAGAATTTTTCATTAATTTCTACACGCGAACTAGCTTTGCGAACCCGTGAGGACGAATCTATACCTAATCTTTGAGCCGGGTCTGTCGAATATAGACATAATACCGTTGTTTCGATACGCATAATGTATACATTACGTACGTATTACATACGTTTGGTAAGTACGCATTAAATATATACAGTTGCGGATAAGTACCGATAGCTAGCGCTCGGCGGTCCTTTTAAAAAAACGACCGTTGCGTAATGAATGAATGATAGTTTGTTTCAACATTCATTCACGAAGTGTGTGACTGCTCTGCAAGTTCCCTGTAATCAAGCATCTTTTTTTATTTGGAGAATTTTGATTCTTTCTTTTTTGATTCGTAAGATTACGCCTTACGCAATCGAATAATCGAGTTATTTATGCACTCAGCGGCGTGATTATAATATACGGATGTTTTAATCATATTTTCATACGACTGCTTCAAACAAAACAAAACAAAACTAAAATGAAAGGAAATGGAAATTCCATGGCACGTCATAACGTGATCCAATTATCGCGAAAAGACGTCGAAATATCGGCGTAGAAATTGGAAGTTCTTTTCTTTGCTATACGTATGAATCGATCCAACTATGTGCAATAATAGTCTTCTATTGTTTTGCTATCTGGTATGGACGTGGTACTAAAGCTTCGACTGATATAAATATACAGACTGATACAGATATATCTATACAGACTTTCGACAGTTTCGATTGACTGCACCAATTCATTGCTCTCAAACTCTCTCAGAATCTAATTTATATTTCCCAATCCGATTGTATAAGTTTATTGTCACAATTAGACACGATCGGAAAGTTCATTCGACTTTTTTTTAGCTTGTATATTTAGACGATGTAGTATCGACTCGAGGTCAGAGCCTGGAGTCTTGATAATTTCCACATGTATATATAAGTCTGTAGCAAGTTAATTTTGCGGAAAATATCATCCGCGCATATAGATATACATCGTATATATATATATATATACATATCTATGGGCCTGGATGTATTCGTGCAGTAAGGGTTCGGCGGGAGAGACAAAGTTCAGGCGCCGCCGCGCCCGGTCTTAAAGAAGAGAGACGATTCAGTTTTGTTTCGGTTCAAAGATCTTTTCACTTTTTATATTCATTCACCTTTGAAGACGAATTCTATGTATGTATTCAATTAGTATACTGCGATCCATTTCGTTTGTAATTGAATAGCAGAAACTTCACGCGAACACAATATTACTCAAGGAAAACAGCTAAGAATAGCATATAACTCGGAAAAGATCACAGTGAACTTTGTCTTAATGGCTGCGGAAACTCGATTAATTCGTTCGTCTTAAACCTTATCAGCTTAGAATTAATGCCGGATACATTATACTGCAATGCATGTCTAAATGTGCTTCCTTATATGAAGTTTATATAAAGAATAAGGAATTTGTATATTTGTCGACGAAACATCGATCCATGTACTGGGTGCAATATATGCGCGACACTTTTACATCATCTATTAGTTGAGTCTGCTTTGCGAGAAAAAGAGAGAGAGAGAGAGAGAGAGAGAGAGAGAGAGAGAGAGGAGTTCGCACGATCAGCGCTATTCCAAACGCTCGTTTGTCTATTTTTAAGCGTCAAGTAGGTATATTTTTGCATTTTCTCAGGCTCTCTCATAGTTTTCAGCCCGGGCCAATCATATTTCGTCAATAAAATCTGAAGATCGGGATTGTATTTTGTTTTTTATTCTCGAGAACTAAACTACAAATAGAAACTCGCAAAATCATTGAACCGTGACGAGATTTATACTAATTTCCTTACACAGGGTGGACACCGCTACACGAGGCCTGTAACCACGGGTGGTTGGGCACGGCCCGAATTCTGATAGAAGCTGGTGCTTCCGTCAACGCTCTTGGACTCGATGACGACACTCCGCTTCACGACGCCGCAGTCAACGGTCACAAAGAGGTAAAGTCAATTAAACACAAGAGCGGTATTGTTCCGAGGAATTTTCATACCGAAATAAACAAAGAAAACAAAAAGACTGTTAACTCTGTACGGGGAAGTGATCTAACTGCGTAAGAATATAAATCGTCGGGTATTGATTTGAATTTAAAATTTGTTCGGAGGTGTAGAGCTAAAAATTTCGATCTCGATTCGCGATCGCTGCTTGTGAGGAAGAACGGAGTATGAAGATATGCATACATCGGTAGTTGAAGAGAGGAGAGCAGTCTATCCCCTTTAAACCGTTGCCGGACGGTATCTGGTTATTCAGTGCGCGCGCTCGGCCTTCCTCGTCAGTACGACCGGCCGTCATCACTGCCTGGCTTCGCGCGGCGCAGCAATGTTTTCCCAGAACTCCCAGAAGACACTTTTCGCCTTCCCCTCTCGATCTCTGCAGTCTCAGGGATCATTCTTACCCCGTTACCGAACGACGTCCCTATTCGATAATTTCAATTTTAGACGGTATTCTTTCCACCGGAAAAAAAATTGACAAAAGTAAAGAAAAAAATTGTATCTCATCCATAATCATGTTTATTCAGTATCCAGAAAGTTTCAAATTACACAAAAATTTGTCTCTTAAAGACAGGGGGGTTAAAATCAGCGAATGAAATAATGTATTTTTTTTTCTTTAGCTTGTGAAATTGCTGGTGGACAGTGGCGCAGACTCAACATTGAAGAATAAGCGAGGAAAAACGGCGGTAGACGTTGCTTCCGGTAGTTTAGACCGCTCTTCCTTTATCACTAAAAAAGCTATCGAAAATACCTCAACCATCGAACAGACCTCAAGCTCGTCTACAGGTTAGTAGTCAGTCCCAGAAGTCGACCCCACGAACGGTCTTTTTTACCGACCGAGTAAATATGCTGCCTGCAGCACAGATCGATCTATATTATGCATGAAAAAAGAAAGAGGCTATCGTGATGTTATTGAACCAGCGTCGCGTAAACACGTATTGTAAAGGTATTATGAAAAATAGCGGAGTACAATATATATGGGGTCATATCTAACCATGTTGCAGACGAAGATTGTTTCTCGCTGAAAACCGTAACGAAAACAAGAAAAAGAAAGAGAGAAAACAAAATATTCTGCAATGTTATTCTATAACTTAAAATTGAACAAATTTCGATTATAAAGTCTTCTTTTGTTTCGGAATACGTATGTAAGCTTGGTTGCGATATATCTCATATCGATAAGCCGTTGCTTTCTTTGGCAGAACCCAGCTGCTACTTCTATCCAGTGAGCTTTTTATATCCAAGAGATGGAACCGTGTGAGGAGAAAAATGTTAAATTTGCAGTTCAAGATATAAAACAGTATCTTTCATCATTTGCAAAAGCCACTTATCTTCCTCAGTAACATCAATGACTTGTATTTACGTTACATTCTCATATAGGTTCGAGAGGGCTGCAGCAACTAAAGCTGAAAATCTTTGACCTTATATTCGCGCGATCTGGTTTCGGCTATTCTCTCCCCCTCTTTTTTCATTTCTCTCCTTCCGTTATTCTTCTCTTTCTGTATTTGGCGGGACGATCTGAAATCTCTCGTGTATCGGGGCTAACAAGTCCACGCATACCCGAAGGTAGTCGACTAGCTTTGGGCTTGGTTGCCGCGGCGATGGTCGTTCG
Source organism: Tenthredo amoena (assembly GCA_963966615.1). Classification (NCBI taxonomy): domain Eukaryota; kingdom Metazoa; phylum Arthropoda; class Insecta; order Hymenoptera; family Tenthredinidae; genus Tenthredo; species Tenthredo amoena. The sequence continues at coordinate 9,751,634 of OZ016488.1, read as the reverse complement.
TTCGTAAGGTTGTGTTGTCAAGGGGGAGGGGGGGGGGGGGGGGGGGGCGGGGGGGTGGCGAAGTTATCCGAGTGGTGGGGGCAGGGCGCAGACCGGCGCGTTGCAACATGGTCATCAGTTTGCAAGGGGACGCGCCCGCTTGCAGATCGGGAGCTTTAGTGTCCGGAACTTAAACGGCGCCTCCACCAGATGTCGCCCGCCGCGGTTTAAATTGTCAAATAATTGCGGTCCTTTCGTTATACGTACTGGCTATAACTGCGAAATAAAGGTGATTTTAGTCAAACGTTAATATTCAACAGATCCCGTGTCTATTGTCATATGTAATATTCATCGCGCAAGAGTTTATGGTTCGTGTAAAAGAAAAAAAAAACAACTAATAAATAAACAAAAACAAAGCACGAATTTTGTATTATGAAATCCGCGTTTTCTCAGCATTTAAAAAATATTTGCGTTTCAATACTATCCGCTATGCAAATATAATACGCGTTACTATTGCAAAGTGTAAACGTGATATTGCGTTCGTATCGCTAATTACGAGCTCGGAGTAAAGATTATAGGCTCTAAAATTTTTAAGTTTATTGTGCTTGTTACATATTCGGCGATCATTTTTGTTCACATGCGTTCATTTGACGGTATTCAAATCCATGAAAGTTGAGATATTGTTCAAGCTCGTAGTTAGTTGTACTTTTGAAATTTGACTAATGCTCAGCCTTTTTCAGTGGGTTGATTTATGATTAAATAAAAAATTGCATGATTCATGCTTTCATTTTTCAATGAGTTTATAATATATAGTTTATAACATGTTTGAAAAAAATTAGGACAGTTTGGGCGGCATAATCGAAATTCCGTTATAGATTCTGGAAGTTTTTATCTTCTTTTTTCGTATACCGCGATCATTAGTCGTTGATGAGTTTTCACGTAAATTATTCCAATCTATAATCTGACGGCTCTTTAACAGTAGTCCAAAATTACGTAACATACCATTCTTCAGCCACAATTATACGTCAAATTTTATTGTTAATTGGATTAATTTACATTCGGTTGAGTAGATAGAGTTGACAAGAAAATTTTTCGATAAAATCTTCAAACGCAAGACGTAATATGGAAAAAAAAGAATAAGAAATTATTAACTGTAATTTCTTAGTCAAAAAAAAAGAATCCCCTGGTAATAATAATGATGTCACTTTTAAAGTCATTGAAGTAACAATGATAAGTTTGAACAAGTGTTGAATTTTTCTTTCGTCGCATCCTTTTTTTGTTTTCATGTTTTGTAAACACGTGTCCTTGATGCGGCTTTGTTTACACTATTAGACTATACTATATATGTATCATACACATATAGGTATACATTTAGTACCACTGGTTATAATATTAACGAGAGTGTAAGCGATTTGTTATAACAGTGCGAAACTTTCTGCTTAAAATCAAAACTCGAATACCATATATAAATCAACCATAACGTTCTTTCTTATTATAACGAAATACAGACGCAGCCGAGAATAATTTCTCCGGTGGAAAAACCGCCGAACTACCAATAAAACGTCTGCTTGATACCGGTACTGCAGCTACAGCAATATCATCAGCAGCAGCAGCACCACCACTAACAGCAACAGCAGCAACGTCACTCGCTGAGCGCGAGGCGCGCGATCAAAACCGACCGACCGGAAGTTCCGCCACTACACCGCCTGTAGTTGATGACAGTGGAGCCCCCTGTGAGATGCGGAGGACACCACCGCAAAACAAAGGTGAGTCGTCGTGTCGTCATCACTGAAATATGAGTATACTGGAACGCGCACTGGCTGGTGGGCTAACGCGCTGAGAGAGATAGCTGAAATGTGACCACCTGTCTCTTTCTATTTGCTACTGCGCATGCCCGATACCGTCAAAGCAAAAATGTAATCGAATCGCTGCAGTAATGTAATGTCTGGTCCAAACTGGCTACGAATAAACTTTTTGGTATACTGTACATGGTGCGAGTGAGACAGGTGGTCACATTTTCTCTCTCTCTCTCTCTCTCTCTCTCTGCGCGCAGTTATAGGTATTGTCACCATGCCGGGCGCGTTGCAGTATACTTATATTTCAGTGGTCGTCATGTTTTAAGATGCCCCCTCGTGGGAATAGATAGAATTTATTTATCCACCATTCTGATGTGATTATTTCGCGACTGCGATTCATTCGAATCTTTGTCGCCTTCATTTCTTCCATTTTATAATTTCCAACAATACGATTATCCTTTCCATGAGAACTTCAGATCAAGAATTCAGACAATTGCACACAGTGGGCAATGACGGATTCTTTGAGACTAGACCTTACACTCTTGAGGAGTAGTACATTCGTACGATTTTTTTATTTTTATGTTGCCACATTTTTTCAACCGTTTTGAACATACCTTCAACATGCTTCAACTATATGGAGATAGGGACTATTTTTCTCAATCTTTTCTTTCCGCTCGTTGACGCGTTGATGCCTAGGTATAGCGATATAATAAACGTAGCCGACCGATATCGGGATGATTCGTCATTGGTCGGAGATTATTCCAAATGCCGGTACACGCTACATGAACGAACAAACGCACACATGTATAGTAAGGCGGAGAAGTAGCAAGAGCAAAACGTTTTGGACGCAATATGTGCGAGAGAGAGAGCGCGAGGCCGGCAATGGGGGGGAGTTGCTGCTTATACTACGTGCCTTAACTTTAGTACACGAATACAATTACGAATACGAAGACGAAAAGAAGAAGTAGAAGAAGACAGCGTGACGTTAAAACCGCAATGAGGTACATGAGGAGAAGGAGCGCGAGAGAGATTGCGGGGCGGGGGGGGGGAGGTTCGGTGACAATGAGAGAGAGCTGATGACTCGTCTCTTGGAGGGTACCCATACCGTAGCTAGAAGCAAGTCTCTAGCGGAGTTGTAAAACCTGCTTAGTGCAGGCAGAGAGAGCGCGTGGACGTGTGTTGTTTCTTGTGTATTTAGGTGTCTTCGGTTTTACTTTCGGCTACCGTCGTCGGGGTCCGGTCTGGTGTTTCAACGTTATTACACGTATATATAGATATATTGGCAAAGTTTTAATTCAATACGTGGTTTATAAACGCGATAGTGAATGAATAGTACCTTTACTTAATTTTTCTTTCTTTTTATAACGTATAACATACATTCTTGGCGTATGACGCGATCGCTACATTATACTCGTTCATCATATATCTATAGGTATAACATTATGTAGATAGAAATCAGACCGCAATAACGCTACGATTACGACTCGCCGTTTCCGTTCTCATTATTTTCAATACCATAGTATGTATTATAGTTTCAAGATATTTTCACATTGGCCTTGGAGCTAATTTACACGCTATCTATATCACGTGGGGAGGGGAACCGCAACAAATTGCTAGATTTCATTTCACCTAAAATATATGTGTATCTACTTATAGGTATGCTCGACAGATTTTCTATGACACTCAAAACTTAACTATGGATAGAAATGAGTCGGAAAATATTATCGGCAAATTAATTATACCATTCTATTGTGTAAATTTTGCTTATTATAAAAATAATATAAAATAAATGAATAATAATAACAACTACAATCCTCTCTGGAACAAATACTCACTTCATTCACCCCCCCCCCCCCCCCCCCCCCCCGCCACTGTTTCCACTCTCTTGATTTCTTCTTTATCTTTAATTCTTATTTTTTATTTTTTTCTGGAACGATTTTCACAAACTTACAAATTCTCGTATTTTAACTTCTCAACTCCTCTCCTGCATGCTCTTTTTTTCAACTAGAATATCTCTCATTGAAATATGCGATTTTTTCTCTTGGCTTGTTCTTCCGAACATGAAAATTAATGTCTGATCGTGTTTTAATTCATAATATAAACAACGACATTTTTCGTTTTTGATTGAGGTAACGAAAAATAATGCGAATTTTCGAAATCTACGTTTTTTTTCTCTGATAATTGAAATAACCCATCAATGAACTGCAGGTAGAACAAAATGAGTATAGAAAAATTACTTTTTTACTGTTTTTTGATCAGGTGGATCAAAATCATCGCGATTCAAACATAGAACAATGACTGCAGGAAAGAAAGAAATGAATTAGAGACGATTTGTTGAAAAACAAATGTAATTGTTATAATACTAGAAATAATACATAATCAATTTCAATACGACAAAAATGTTGCGAGGAAAGTCTTTCTGATTACAAATTTTCTCACAGTCGACAGATCGGGTACTGGGCAGTCCGGTGGATCGCCGCGTGTTACACTGCGGTTGAATCAGGTGCGTAGCGCAAGGGATGAAAAGAAGGGAGGATCAGGTACGCGCCACGGAGTGACTAGCCAGTCTCAGAATATGGATGGGTCTAAGACTGTGTCCACTACATCAGGAGGAGGGGGCGGGGGAAGTGGCGGAGGAGGAAGTGGAGGAGGAGGAGGAGGAAGTGGAAGTGGCGGTGGAGGTGGAGGTGCTGGTGCAGGTGGAGGAGGAGGAGGTGGAGGAGTAAATTCTGCAGGATCTGTTAATGCGAGTAACAATGGAAGTACATCTGGGGACAGTGGAGGCGATGTATATGAGTTCAAAAGTTCAAAGGAACCGACACCTGTTAGAGGGTCGAGCACGTCGCCAAATCCGGGGGAAAAGGATAATAAAGATTCTGCGAAGGCGGCTGGTGGCAGTGCGAATAATGGTTCTAGTACTGCAACTGTCTCTGTAACTACTGGGGAAACTCCAGCTTCGAATATTGATGAAACTCCTGTCTCTGCTTCACCTGCTGCTAAACGCACTTTAGAAAGTGATAATCCTGATGAACAGGACGATGAAAATCGTAGGAAAAAACGAAAGGACTCCGAAAATACTAAGGATAATCCTAAGGCTGTTGCTACTGGCAGACAGGTTGCTGGTAGGAACAGTACAACTAACGATAAGGTGAGACCTGGAAGAGAGGAGGACAGAATTTCACTGGTTTCTTTGAGCATAATCGAGTAAAGGTCAGGAGTTGTCAGTTGTTGGGTCTCAGACTTAGATGCAGTCGAAGTAAAAACACTAATGCTAGGATTGGGATCAACCAGCGCTTTGATTTTAGATATTTGGGTCTCTTTGGGGATAATTGTTCAGAAAAAATAAACACTATTTGATGAGCAGACAACTTTTCGTGGCGTTGATTTTCGTTCTAGAAAATTCAAAAATAGTGAAATAAAAAGTCCGAAACTTGAAAATTTGTCGGTAAAAAATTTATCACTTTAGTCACGTTTGCAATATCGGAAAGTTATCTGTTCATCAGGCAGAGCTTCGTTTTCTGAACAATTAGACATCCAAATATCTAATATCTATCTGGTTAATCCAAATACTTGTATCAAGTGCTTTTATTCTGATTGCATTTAACGCTTAATTAATTATGTTTCAAAAATAAAGGAACTACTCTAACTAAAACATTTATTGTCCGCACTGTACTGTAATTCTAATATTAGAATTTCTAGCTCTAACTTAAACTAGAAACTTTGTCATTTACAGTGCACGAAACCTGGTAAACTGGGTGCGAATAATACGTTAGGAAAAACCAGTCAAGCTGCTGCAGCAGCAAACACGGATCGTAAGAGTCCAAGCTCTTCTACTGCTACTGGAAGTAGTCCAAAACCGACAGGTGGCCCAGTCGGTGCAACTAATACTAAGGCAGCTACTCCAGCACCGCCAGAATCGGACGGTGAAGACGATCGTTCCAAGAGTTCAGATTCAAATTCAGCGCCAAAAGTACCGCCTCTGAAAATCGTTATACCGCAAAGTACAGTCTCTGAACAAGAACAAGGGAATAGAAACGGGAAGAATACTTCCAATAGGAATCATCAATTACCTTATGTAGTCGCTAGCTCGAACAGCAACGATTCTACCGATAAAGATCAGAACCAGACTGCTAGTGGTACTACAAGTCCCACCGAAGGGGCTCCCTCAAAAAATGAAGAGAAAAAGGACTTCAGCGGAGCGCTGCACGGCGAGGAAAGATCCACACATCATCAGAGAGTGCTTCGAAGCTCGCACAGGTAATGCGGAGAATTTGGAGCAGTGATATCGCCATTTAAACTCGTTTATACTAATCCTGAGATATTTTAGGTCCGGTAATGGTGCCAATGGCTCTGTCATCTCTAAAGAAGCGACTGGGGCTTCATCAGGAAATGGAAATTACTCTAATTCATCACCTCTACCTGCTGCCGCGTCGTCGACTGATCGGTCTAACAACTCGTCTCCTCAGCAGCGACACAGTTCTCCTATTCCGGAAACCACGAGCTCTGAACCTACCAAGACAACGACAACTGAGCAGACCTCCACCGCACATAGTGCATCTAAGACAACGACGACTACTGAAAAAACAGAGAAAAATACCGATGCTAATTCTAAAACACAAAAAGACGCTGAGAGCTCAGATACTGCCAGTTCTACGCAATCTACGGCTACTCCTAACACTGCTACTCCTACAGCTACCGTCGAACTTCATCCAAGGAAAAGAAAAATGAAAACGAACAAAGAGGCACAACAGGCGGCAGCAACTGCTGCGGCTAATGAAGCTGCTGAGGCTGCTAATACCGGACCAGAAGTTCATCCTCATGATCAACCGATAACCAATTGTTATCAACTGTTTCTCAACATACGAAAACAGGTGCGGAACCCTTCAGGGGCTTGGAAAAATCGTTTACTAATTATTATTTTCAATTCACTGCCTTACTTCGGAGAAATATTTTGGTGACTCAGTTCTTCTACAGCCAATCGCTAGAGTCTTGAGGCATAAATCAATATTATTTAAGATTTTATAGACTTCACCTTACGCAGACTAAGTCTTCCAAAGAAAAAGTGGTTTTTGCAGGGTATAGGTCCGTGTTCTATTTCAGTGAGCAAGTAACATACTTTTTCGTTAAATGTTCACAAAAAAATGGCTTAAAATGATGAGTTTTCATATTTAAAAATTAAATTCATCGAATATCATTGGTTTTGCTCAGAACTATATGAATATAGAATATTTCGGCAAAATTTGAAAAAGTTTCTACAAACGATGCGACTTATATCCTACAATAACCACTTTATCTTCGGTAGAACTAATCTATGTGAGGTAAAGTTCATAAAATCTTAAGTTATTTTGAATATTGTCTGGATATACTATGAATTAGCTGTGTAAAAGCTGAGTCAATAGAACATTTCTTCAGAGCGTTTCAGTGATTAAAAAAAAATGATTTCTAAGGTGTACATAGGTATTGTTGTTTCTAATTTTGCGATCAATTTTCCCACTATCTGGTTTTGACAAACATATTCTAAGAGATGCTATGATTGACTGATCGGTTTTTGCATTCAAGTAAATTCAAACCACATCGCTTTAGAATCGCCGAAATGAAAGAAGATACTGTTATTTCTAACGAGAACCGAATATATTTTAGAATATTTAAATAAAATTTCAAACATATTATTTTTCAATGTCATAGATTGAGCGGAGAAGAAAGGGGCTTTTCCCAGTCCAGCCAAAACCACCTCAAGGTTTTAAGGACTATTTAATGAATCGTTGCACATATGTGTTAGCCGGAAATGCTAATAAAGAGCCAAACGTGAACCCGCCAGTAAGTTTACATTGTGCGATGAAGGACCTTTACATAGAACAAGAGAAAGAGAGATATCGTTTAAGGATGCAACACGTTGTTGAAAAAGAGAAGCTGGTTTTGTCCGTCGAACAGGAAATCCTTAGGGTGCATGGTCGAGCTGCTAGAGCTTTGGCCAACCAGTCGCTTCCATTTTCCGTTTGTACAATACTCAAAGACGAAGAAGTCTATAACGTAATAACTCCCGAACAAGAAGAAAAGGACAGAAACGCAAGGAGCAGATATAACGGAAGATTATTCCTTAGCTGGCTTCAAGATGTCGATGATAAATGGGAAAAAATCAAGGTAAACAATGAAAAAACGAGAATAGTTCAATTTTGTTCTGTTTTACAGAATGTCTATGAGTTTAGCTCGTGATCAGTCGACATTTCTTTAGTCAGAAGCATGCCATTGACTTATGACCATGAATACTATCTCTTCTTTGACAGGAAGCTATGTTATTGCGGCACCATAACGAGGCAGAGTCACTTCACGCAGTACAACGTATGGATTGGGAATGGAAGATGAAGGAAGTTGGCCTTTGTGATTTCAAGGCAAGACCTCAAATCGAAGACCTTCACGTTCCCATGGTCCATGTGTCAGACGACTTTGACCTTCTTCCAGCCTAATAAATTCAAATTCACCGCACATTGAGGCTTACAATCATTTTCACGCTTGTGATACATAGTAGGACGGGAAAAGTTACGCTCATTTTCAGAAACGAGACTTTCAATCTGTGATCATTCTAACAGCCGTTATTACATCCCATGAGATCAGATACCGTTCACCTTCGAATACACAATCTGCATTTAAGTTGCTACAGAATTGGAGTTTCAGATACATATTCGATCACATTAGAAGCGAAGAATTTTTGTCGACAAATCCAGCCTAAACGGTTCTTTTCTATCGAAATTTAAAAAAAACTGTACCACGCGTGCTAATCCATTTTCAACTTGGATTACCAGTGATGTTTATTAGGAATAGATCCTAATTTCATCACAGCTGTCGTCCGCTTCAAACAATATTCGCTACGGTGGTGTTAGAACCGGCTCCTTGTATTTTCACTGATTCTACTATATGAGAACGTTTTTCATTCAAGATAGGAGGCATGCGCTCTTCAGGAATACACACTAGTTTTGGACAAATTTATTCCACCCGTTTGCGTTTCGTAAATGAGGCTTAATTTGTCTGAAGAAATTCCTCGTAATTGATGTCTCCGTACGAGATGTGTGTATGTATCAAAAATTTCTAAGCTGACTGTAGTTCTGTGGCACCTTAATTACGCGAAGAAAGTTCTAAATGCAATCACCACTCCACCCAACATTGTAAATAACATTGTTTCGTAATTTATAATTTATAATTATTCACGTTGGATGGCAGTTTTACGGTTCTAATTAAATAACTGAATTTCTCCGATCGGTAGTCAATTAGAATGTAATAAGTTACAAGCAGCTATAGCTATTGACGACGTAATCCGTTTGAAAGAGGCTTGTCTGCCTGGCATATTTAAAAATCTATCCGATCCTTGGCTAAATTTAACAAACAAATCGCTACTACCTACTTACAGTTTACGTTTTCAACGATTTCATTCATAACACGGTGTTGCCCCGTAGAAAAATATTCAAAACAGCCAACGCACAGTGAGTTGTATAACAAAATTCATATCCATCTGTGTAATAGTTTATACGATGTACATAATTTGTAATTAGTAAAATTTTGAGATAAAATTATTACTATCGTGATACAAGATCAGGGTAGCCATTGAAATAAAATTCCGAGGCTCTCGAGAATCAGAATTTGGTATTATCTGAACATTGGACTAATCTACAACCAAACATTTTTTGTTCCAAGGGCTTTGAACCTAAAATTGATTTCCTTTATTTACAAATATGTATACATTGCTGAAAAAGGGAGCCGCCACTAACGTTGTCTAGGTTTTAATGCATACCCTAAATTGTAATCAGTGGTAGGAATTTCACTCACTGATGTAAATAGAATAATAGTAACCAGTATGATAATAATAATAGTAATAATAATGATAGGTGAGGAGAGTAGGAAATTATTTGATAATAAAAACCACTCGAATTTACAAATACAGTTATCTATTTATTTCTTCTGATCCTCTGAGTCTGAATCTATCGAAAAGTCTATCGGCTTATCATATCCCATTATTTTCGAATAATGGCCACGGTCGTTAAACATTTTCGGATCCAAGAACAAGGGATTACCCTTGATAACAACGGTTGTGAAAATCCCATCAATCATTGGCACCTTAACATCATCCGGGGTGAACTCGAGCTTGAATAATAAACAGGAGAATAATGGATTATTTCATATTGAGAATGTTTAAGTTGTTTTGGTAACCATTCAACAACTGAAAATAAAGAAAATACCTTTTTTCGTCGTAGCAAGAAGGTGTAAGTGTAGACAGTGTAGCTATCAGATTTTTCGTTGTACTCAACGTGTGTAACGTATCGTTTTGTTACAAGGTGTACCAAGTACGGAGACACTAGTACAAAGAATCCGTAAAACCCTCCCAATGTAATCAAAAGGCCTGTAGGCCCCAGTTCTTGTATTTTTGCATATAAAAACGGCTGGGAAATCAGTCCAGCGATGGAAGATAAAATAGTAAATATTTTAACAGAACGGACTTGCTTCGTTAACGGACCGTAATACACCTGTTCAGGATCTATTTTCGGTTTATCAATTTTAACATCGTTTTCTGTTGCGAAATGCCGTGATTGTGTGGTTGAAAACAGTTTCTGCAACACCACCGTTATTTTGATTAAAATTAAGGTTGCCTCCGTTTATTCACACAGGGTTCTAGTCTGCCGCAAATTATCTTTAAATCCGTTCTTCGATTAGCATCTTTCTAAAACACGGTTCCGCGTTTGCCGCTAGGTCAGCGCTAGAGTCGCCGATACGGACAGCCAAATCACTTCTGCTTTTATTCATTGTTGATATTTCCAGGAACTATAGAGATTAATCCAATCCATCCGATGGCACTTGTACGAAACTCAGAAGTAATTCACAATTTGTGTTATTCAAACTCAAAATCCGTAATTTCTGTCATCTCGACGCTGGCGCTTACCTAGCGGTCACTCTTTCGTTTTTTCAGAAAGAGACCAATTTATTTCATAATCTAACCTTATTTTCGCCAACACCAGCGCTGACTTTACCAAATATGTATTTCAGTCTGTTTATTTCGCACAAGGATAATCTCTTCGAACTTAGAGACATGCAATGCCTTACCAAGAACGCCATTATCCTATTTAATATATTTTAATTATCAAATTTCGAAGATATTATTCACCGTCTACAGTCTTATTACACTCATGTCTGCTGTATCCAAGGTATTCAACTTGCATTTGAGAAATATCACGCAGAACGGCGCCACCGATATTTGCGAGAGCAGGCGAAACTAGTGAGAAGCTCAAGAAGTATTTTCGCCGTAAAGAGGCGGGCTTGAGCCCACTGGAATATAGGTTCAGTGGCTTGAGCCAGCATGAATGCCCTGAGTGTGTTGTTGAATTGATTACATCCATTTATCGCAGTAGGTGTAGTAGTACAAGTCTACGAATTAGGCTAGTTCATCTTTAATGCGGTTCGAGGCTAGAACGTAAAAAATATTCGACAAAGCATTCTGAGGTCGAATAAAGGATAAGTAAGAAGCAGACGCATTTGAATATAATAAATAAAACTATCGGAAAGTTAAATAAATGCCTTCGTGCGCCTGATCACATGCAACCTGTAGTCCATATATGAATTGTGTACACATACATTAGATATTAGGATAAACGGCTTCAAAACTTGCATTGTCTCTTTAGTTCCCTAATTTTAAACTGACTTAGGTGATAGTGTCGTAGATTACAATTTTTCGAACTTCATACATGTGCCACACGCAGCAGGGAGCAATCAGTATCAGATCGTAGTAAATGCTATATCGTTGAATTGATTTGCGGCACGGTTCCTCTTTTATATTATTCCGTGCTGCATTATGATTAATGCCGATTCGCAGGGATATATCTTGTAGAATTTTTTCTTGAGAATAACCACCGTGATTACCTGCCATTGATTGTCCTGACTGAATCTAATTCGTCATGGCCAAGTAACATAGGCCGCAGGCCAGAGTACGGTACAATATGTGTAGTTTTGAATATGTACGGCGATATGTATCGTGTCAAAGTGAACACGTCGAAATATCTATATACTATATGAGTACATAAATTTGATCGTAGCAAATCAAATTATGTGCGACTTACGAGCGCTAATAACAGTGCTAATCGCGGTTCTATAATTTATTCAAATCATCATACATACATCCCTCTCGTAGAGGGTATAACGTATGAGTTTGCGTAATAAGTCAAGACCGTTGCATAGATGACTATTTGTACATACGTGACAAGAAAGGAAGGATACTGTTAAACCTTTCCTTATAAGTCTGGAAATGAAGCCTTAGAAGGATTACTTTGATTTCACAAGGATTACTCCAGATAGAACCTGAGATCATCCTACCCTTTCTATGTTGAGGATTTCCTCTTTCAAACTAAGAACGAGGATACAATACCTCGCCCTCTTTTTACAGAGATATTACGAATAGAAATTTCATTTCGTTTTTCTACCTACTTTGAACTTCGTGAAACAATATGCACTGAACAAACTCCGGGAAGTAATAGAGTATTATAGGTATGACAATGCGTAATAAAAATTCGGCAAGTATCGAGTAACCAGAATTGTGAATGATGTTTCTAATCTTAGGTCTAACTATTTTTTCGAATAATTCTAAAGCGTCCCAGGCGAGAGTGGGAACAGTTTGACGCAGCAGAAATGAAGGTAGAATTGTGAATTTCGCTGAAATCGCTTCCACGGTTATCAACCCATGCTGAAATGAAATTTCCAACTGTTATTCATCCAGCATTTGGTTCCAATGCCTCAAAAACCAACAACTTATTCAAGAACACATTTTTCCCTCCCCTTCCTGAATCTCTGCACCGATTTTGCCCACATGACAATATCCAATATAAAAATTATTCGAGGTATTTCTGTACCGAATTTCGTCAAATTCGATCGAAAATTATTCAACGGATGAACGGACGGACAACGTGAAGAACGTTACAATGTCTCATTTTTTTCGGGGCACTGAAAGAACTGAACAGATCTGCAAAATTCCTTTGCTTCTACAATATTTGTGCACATCGACTAGGTCCAAAAGAGATGTATACGAATAGATCACCGAATTGAGTTCATTGTCTCTTGGTTCGATGATCGGTGACAATGAACAATAGATTCATAAAACTTTTCCCGAAAGCTTGAAACTCGTAAACTTTACCAGTTGGGTGCAAAATAGTCTGTTGAGGTCGAAAAGATTCGAGTGTACGTGACCCCGGTGGACGTTGGTGGCCGTCGAGAGGGCCTGGGTAATCGTGGCAGAATCGGTATCTGCTCTGGCTCAACCAGCAAGTCTCTACGACACTGGTAGGGCCGAGAGTTCAGTCTTCAGTCTCAGTTCTCGAACCGCCTCAGCACTGAGCTGGTCCACACAGCAGCCGATCGCAGCATCCGGATCACGTGTGCTCTCTAGTTCGAGATTTGTCGATCCGATTTTTTGAATGAAAAATATCACCCGCGCGAACAAGTCAACTTTGTGCCGTATTGCGATATCCTTGGGAGCTTTTTAGTTACGTTAAAAAGAAAAAAGAAAAAAGAAAAAAAAAAGAAAAAAATCGGTACCATCGCTGAAAGAGATAAATTATTTTCTGGGGCAAAATCTTGAGAACTGATTTGTGCATCTGTCTTAATTGTGGTGAATAATCAGGGTGCAGGTTGAATTCACGATAATGGTAGCTCGGGGAATTTGTACGCGTTAAGTTCTGAGTTAAGTGGTGACTTTCCAGTGTCGTGAACTTGTTGGTGTCAAAACAAGAAGATGACTCGCGGTGGGATTCTTGGGCTCGTTCTTTCCGTCCTTGCAACAGGTATAGTCATCGATATTGTACCGTATACTCTAGATTTTTTACTCTGTTACCGAATATATCCATCCTTCATACAAAAGTTATTCAAAATCTGAGGATGTTTCAACACGTGAGCGAGAATCTTGACGATAAAACGGGCGAGGTAATGCGATCATGCAACGGTCCATGTATCTCAGAAAGGGACACGCGCTTTAATCAACTCTAGTACCCTGAATGCTAATTTTAAATTGCGGGAGAGCTGCAGCTTAACCTTTTTAATTAAAGGTCTAGTTTTTCTCGGTAGTCTATTTAAACTAAAAGCTCGAAGTTTATAGAATTAACAAGAGCCTATTTGCGTACGTTTACTTTCTCGCATCATCGGCGGACTTGCGCTGATCTCACCTACTTAAGAAGCGTTAAATCAAGTCTGACCGATCGGAACGGAGGAATAGTCGCCAGAAGGGCCTAGAGACGTTTCAAAACTGTTATTTCCACATTGGCAATCACTTTATCGAACATGCGCGACTCCTATCGCTAGTCTTTTCTTCACTAATGAGCAAACACACGAGTGGGAGCCATGCGCTACTCGACGTTGGTCGGGGTAGCGGGATTTCACACGAGCTTGAAGAGATCGGGCTACAGCGGAGCCCATTGATTATAGAAAAGTATGGAATAACTATTGTAATTATTTCGCAAAGTTATACATTATAAGTATGGTATAAAATTTTCAGAAAAAAATGGACGCATGAAAATAATGAAAGCGTACCGACATTGAGATCTTTTATTTTGTCGTAAAAGTATTTTCTACGTTACTTGGAAGCTGGGACAATGCTTTTATAGAAGTGAGGCACATACCTAGTTCGTGTACGTAGTACCTATCTACCTTCGCATGACGCATGTCCTAACACGCGTCTACCACAGGAAGAGACCCGATCTTTTTATCTCGAGTATACAGTACCATACCCGTAGTTTTATTGCCGCATGGTAAACATCTAAGATAATTCCCTTTACCTTTACTCTTGTTTTCCCTTTTCCCATACACAAAACTGTTAGTAACCACCCGATCTAGGTCATCGCGGATATTACTTCTTCTTCTTCTTTTCCTTTCTAATGACTATCTATTTAAAAAAAAAAAAAAAACCCACGAATATTACTACTTTGCTAATCAAGGAAGAATGAGCCAATACTCATGATATGCGTTCAAACATATTTGAAACATGGTGACAACTGGCCTTCAGTGGTTCTAATAGCCTACAACAATCTCAGGACGTTCAATCCTTAGTCTGACACCTGAGGTTCCAAAAAATTAATTGCACTATTGCTTTGATAAGGTAATATATGGTTCCTGAATCGTTTAAGAACACGAGTTCGCAGGTGACATTCGCGTGATAGCCGTAAATCGCAGGAAAGAACGTTTAAAAAGAAAGAAGTCATTTACCCGAAAGCTGCAAACACGTTGGTGCGGTGGCTTGGACTCGTAGCCGTACGTGTAAGGTGTTTTACTTTGAGTGATTTATTGGATTCGCACGTCCGTCCGCGGGGCGAAATGCTCCAAGTTGTGAGAATATCTTACCAGCAGCTGTTTCTTCCGTGAAAAGGAAGACAATTTTTTTAAATGCTCAAAATCTTCCGAGAGAAAGACAATTATCATCAATTAGATATAACCAAATGCACTCCTCTTAACACCTAGACACTCTCAAAGTCTTCAGCTCTAATGCAATCCGCCTGCTTCCTGCCGCAAGTGGCATTCGTACCTATGAGATACCTCTATGTATGTATACGTATGAAATTAGTGATTGGAAAATTTTGTGATTCGGCTAGAGCACTTAGCTCTCGCGTAGATTAGATTATGAGTAAAAAATTCGTTGTGGGACTAAAAAATTATCAGCATATGGCTCAGTGCAGACCTCCAGAAGTTTTATTCTTGAAATAAGTCGACAGATGACTAGATGGCTAGCTCTTTGATCATATACCTTTGAAAGTGAATGGTGGGTTGAAAAAATGGCACATTAGTTATGGTAAGGATGTATTGTGGGTTCGTTGTGAACGCTGCCTAAATCTTAGTCTTTCAGTTTCTAGCTGAGACTCCTTTCTTCACTATGCAGTTTATTTTCTCTTATCTTCCCTCGCGCCTAGTGGCTTGCAACTGACTAAATATAGGCGGGTGGATCTCGCCGAAAGACAAAAGTAACTTGTTGCTATTAGCAGACGAGCTTGGTGTAAGGGGGTTACGAGTTCGTATATAAGAAGATGGGACGGATGAGCGGGAGAAGAAAGTTATCGAATTGTCACGAGATAGAATAAAAGAAAAAAAAAAAAAAAAAGGAGCTATACTAGATTTCTAAAAAAGAAGGAATCGAGAGGAAGTCAATCTCGAAAATAACCGCATCCAGGTTCCTACTATTAGTTTGATGTTAGAATCACGGTTAGCGGTGGTTGAGCTGGTTTCATCGTGAGGTCACATGATTCGTAAACATTGCAGCATCACGCGATAAAACAAAGTAAAAAAAAAAAAAAAAAAAGAAGTAGACTGAAAATCTAGCACAGTCTCGGAGGCTTCGAGGCATATTATACATATTCCGAAAGAAGTGGAAATTTTTTTCTTCACCGTCAGCTTAGCAAAGTTTGTACAAACTTCGTTAGCAAGTTTTTTTTTTCTCTCCTTTTTTGTTTTTCGTTCACCATCTTATTTTTTCCAGCTTGCAAACGCCTTATTTCCATCTCTGAAAAGCCTTAGATCGTTTTGTATGTATACTATTACCTTCACGTAGGTAAAACATTTACCTATAGGTACACAGATCTCAGGCCTCTATAACCCGCTAAGTTCATCAAGATTATATATCTACGACATAGCGAAATTCATTAATACAAATTATTTATGCGATTTGAAACGGTTATTTCATATATAACTGCAAACCCATGATGGATTCTATACGAAGCGGATCAGAAAAAGACCTCGACTTTGCCGATTTTTTTATCATTTTTGGATATGTTTTAGTATCCTTAGAATTAGCGACAGTTTGAGAACTGTATGTCCGGAGATGAAACTGATTGAAAGCTAATTCGGCTCCAATATTTTTCCTAAGGAAATATGAACAGTTTGCACGTTCGATTGCACTGCCACGTTATGTTCACGTTTTGTAATTGGCACATCTGATGGATCACGAATGAATGATTATTGGAGATTAACGTATTCCCACATGTGCCAGTTACAAATCGCGAACACAATGCGACAATGGAAATTCTTCTTATCGCTTTATAATAAAATGTGAAAGGAGCGATTTGATCGGAAATTTTTCTCGTCGTTCAAAAAACGAAACAAAAAACATATTCGAAAAATCTTAAAAGTAAAAGAATATTCGATAGGATTTGACTTTTGTTTAAAATATGGTTTTTCGTAATAATTTCCGATATTTCTTCGTGCATACAATATAATGAAGCAAGAGAGCGTGAAAAATGCTTCGAATCAGCTCCCCATCATTTTCTTCTCCCGGGTGTACAGTTCTCAAAAAATTCATAATTTCCGAATACGGCATGAACAAAAAGTAAAAACGGTTTCAGGCTTTTATAGTTAAGGCTATCTACTTTTAGAAAAAAAATACCCTGAATGCGTCAGCTCCGAAAAGTTGAATTATTCTTGCACTTGAAAATGGAAAATTTCGATGGTGCGAAAGTCGGGTAATTTTCAAGAAAAAGACAATGTAAAATTACTTTACAGCACAGAATGTACTTTATTAGAGCAAAAAGGGTGGGTGTTTACAGAGAATAGCAATTTCTTATTTTCACAGGGCGCAGTCCTGACAATAATGTATGCGATGCACTTCGCACACTTACTTTTAGTATCTGCGAAAATCACTAACGCCGCGGGCAATCTGGGTCGTTGAAGACCCGCACGCAGACTTCTACTGTCTGTTACTCGCCAACTAACCCTTGGATCTTGACGTCCGCGGGCATGCAGGAGGCTACTACCCCTAACTTTTTTTAGGGTAGGGAGCCAAGTCCCGCTGAACAGTTGTCTCGATAAAATTCGCAATTGCAATATCGACTGTGCCTTGAAAGACCCGGTGAAATCGGGGTCTTTTCTTTGGTTCGGTTACCATGAAATCCATCATCCATCAATTTTCTTTCGGTTCAAGCCTTTCAAAACTGACTCCCTTGCATATAGTACCATGAATTCTGGTTTTATATTTCGATCAAATGGTCTATAATAATATATGGTAAATGTATCAGTTTCAGAATAATTTAGTTCTCATTTATATAAGGCGTTGTTTCAATTACCTCTACAGTTGATGCAACAACTAGACCCGGTGCTTCTAGGCTACAAATTTTGGTTATCTTACCTGAATCGTATAGTAATTAGGTAGTAGAAGATAATTATGAGGTAACTTAGATAAAGGTAATACATGGGTCTAATTGAAATTATACTTATGAGATGCAGGAAGATAACGTTGTGACGATTATCTATGAATATTGTAAATAATACCTTCCATTCGGTAAATTTCTTTTACCAAAACTTCGAGGGACTAATGGTTTCGGAGCTGAGGAAGATCTTACAACGAGTTGACCAATCACAGAGCTTATGAGTGACCAAGACAGGGCCGGTCAAGAGTGTAAGTCGAGCAGTGCCCGCGGCGGGTTGATTTTTGTTGTACGACGTTTCAGTTCGATTTCTAAATAAGTATGACGGCGTCGCCTCCTGGAGATGTCTTCGCATGGCATTCGTCTCCGTTCTCATCGCCTGATCCTCTGATTCATAGTTTCAGGCGTCCATGTCCCCCACCCCATAATTCTCGTAGTCCAGGTCCTTCGCTCTGTAGTTTCAGTCGTCTAGGTTTCAAATTACGGAGCGGAGACCCTGGACTATGCGAACTACGAAGTAAAAAAGTAAAAAAGTAAAAAAGTACTAAGTAAAAAAAAAATAGATTTTTAAAATTAAAAAAGTGGTCTTCACGGTTGAGTCGGGAATAAAGTACTATATGTAATACTGGAATAAAGTCCATCATTCCCTCGAGCTTATTTATTGTTAGTAAACCCACCCTCGGGAATTTCGTTCGGGCAGTAAACTCACTCTCGGGAATAATCTTCGACTTTATTCCCGTGTTGCATAATGTACTATTAGTATATTTTGATGCAGCATGCGTAAAATTCGTAAAAAATCTTTGTAATACATGTGAATAACAGGAATAATAGCGAGATATAAATCACTGCAATGTATTCAGTGGTTATGCATCCAGTGGGGGTCCAGGGGGTGCAGAGGGCAAAGCCCCTACCGGGGGGGGGGGGGGGGGGGGGGGGGGCTCCATATAAAAAAAATACTCACAGAAAGCTATATAATAGTACCTGATTGAAAATGAAAAAAAATTCAAATTCAAAGAAAATCATATTCATATATTTTTCATTCTGTTTTTTTGAAATGTGGAATTCTTCGATCCTTAACCTTTACATTTTAAAATTGAAAAAAAATCATCATAAATGTTATAACCATGATCACCGATAAGTTACAATATCTACTGATTACATAATAAATAAACGTAAATAATTCCACAAAATTCCACTTTCACGTGAACACTGTGAAAGTACAGTATTAAAGCGATTCTATTGTTTATTTTCGTTATAGCTATATGGTTACGATTTTTTTCTATTTTACGCATACTATCGGTAAAATTGCATTTCTTCAACTCAGTGTGCAAAGTTCGACTTCTCGTGCCTGTTGGTAGTGTGCGAAGTTCCCGATTCACGCACCGCCACGCACACTAGTGCGCAAAGTGATCACTATCCACACTGAGTTGAAAAAAATAGTGTACGATACGCGTGCGCGTACGTGATTAAGTTCACCTACTTCGCGCACTTGTATCGTAATCTACTATTTAGGCACGGAAAACAGTGCGTAAAATCGAATTTTACGCATAGTAGTATGTCAAAATAGTAGTTTTCACCACACCTGCACGAAAAGTGCGATTTTACGCCTCTCGCGTGAACGGAAAGTCGTACTTTCCGATGCACGAGGTGATGAAAAATATTATGCGTCACACGGGAGTAAAAGAGGCCTCTTTCACTTCCTACGTACGTAATATACTATTATGCAACAAGGGCGTAAAGTGAACAACACACTTTACGCCCAAGTTCCATACACTATTTTTACATTGAATTTCGAAGCGGTATGCTTCGCATCAGCAGTCGAGCGTGCTTATTAACAAGACTACTCTAGCCGCTGCCCGCTGCGACTTCAAAGACCACGTGTTCTTCAGGTTAATTTACTCAGCTCGACCCCCTCTATTATTGTGTACTTAGTTCTGCGACACCCTGTATATTATATATGTTTATATATTTATTATACAAGTACATAGATCTTTCGTAACCTGATATATTATGATCTCATATTAGATCTTGTAATATAGGGTAAACTGACGAGTGATGAAAACTTTTTGAAGCCTAGTGAGTTACGGAGTTGATTTTTCGTTTTTCATATTTCCGCTTGGTATCAGAATATCGAAAAACAAATAAGAAATACTACAGTATAGTATGTGCTGCGTTATTAGAGTTCCTTGTCAATGAAAGGGACTGGCATATATATCTACAGATTTGAATAGATTGTCAACTAACTACAGCCTAGCCGCGAGGCCAACGGCCACAAATAACTATCTACAATTCTTTTTTTTTTTTTTTTCACAGCGATATGCTTCATTCTATATATGGTATCACGATGTTAATACATAACTATACAATACATATTGCGGATGTGTTATCGACTGTTCGCTGCTGTCTGGTACGAGGATGAGGATACATTAGATTTCGATAGCTAGACGCCAGGCTTGGATATATATATATATAGTGATTTTTCTTCACTAGTAATACGCATATACCTTTCGGCACTTATAATCTGCAAATTGAAATTGAAATTTAATTTCTCGTCTCAATTTTTTTCAATCGCAAGTCATACACGAAGAGAAAAGTTCATTTGAATCAAACGTATTCTTGCATCGTCACACAGGAAAACACGGAATCGGATCCAGCATGTCTTATTCATCTGTCGGTGAGGGAGAATGCGTGAATGCGTCTTGGACAAATAGAAAAGTGATATATTTATAGAACCCGAAGTCTCCTGGCTATATGAAATCGAATTAGAAATCAAATGCGCGGTCAGAACGTCGACGAGGATATAGCTAGGTAGTAAGTACCTACATACATACCTACACCTCAATGCAAGTCAATAATTACGCATCACAATTTTCTTCGGGTAATTAAAATGCAAATGTATTGGGTTAAGTATAAGAGAAAGAACGGGATGTCGAGTCGACTATCGATTACCCTATACCCAACCCAATTGGTATACATACTACGCACGGTTGTATAAACTATCGCCTACAATTGCAGTATTCTATATTCTATATATATATATATATATACATGTATACATCATATAGTATAACGTTGCGTGTAAAATAGTTATATAGTCGACACAACATCTTATAGGCTGAGAGTGTCGATCAAACGATGCGATAGCCTTACCGGAAGGATATTTACGCACTCGCGCGTCTAGACGCGTTGAACCGTTCGACACGTACGAGTTCATTTTCCCTTGTGTTAGCCTGAACAATTATTATACGTCAATTTTTGGTTATATTTTTTTTTCTTCAAGCCTTATGTTTTGAGATCATTTTAAGCCATTGTGAGATAGAAAAATTGACGAAATAGGAGTTCCGGAGAATATTACGTGAAACGGCGTGTATCCGGACTAAGTGAGTGATCACGTGGCTCGAAATAGAAAACAGGATGAGAGAAGAAAGCAGAGTAAGAAAGGTGCATTATATACCACAAGAATCGAAACGAATATCTAAGCCGTTTTTTTCGTAATCAATTTTTTTAACTTTGTCCATACGATTTTTCTGGAACCACTTGACCTAGGAGTTCGAAATTTGCACGTCTGTGTCTTATCATGTTTCACTATCGAGCCATTCACCGACAAGTTAACGTGAGCTAGCAATCGGTAGATGAAATATAATTACGTTTCAAATTTCAATGCCTTTTGAAAAACTCAATTTTTTTTTATTTGGGTAAATCGAGTCGCTTCAGGCAGTTTGACAGATTTCAACCAATTGAATTGGATAATTATCCTGTTAAATAAAGTGTTAATACGGTGACCATCAGAGAGTTTCAGGACACTTTGCTACCTATTCTGTAGTATGAATTAAGCGTCGGCCGCATAGCTGGCAACCGCGGTTTCTTCGAGATAAATTTCATTGTATAGAGATTTCGAGGACTCGAAGAAAGATATATAAGGTTGAATCGAACGATGACTCGGTGGATTCGGATACGTTGTTACTGACATTATAGCCAGGCCTTAGAGAATCCCTTTTCAGTCAATAATTCAGGAGAAACTCTCTACCTTTTGGCACAATATGTAATCCTGGCAATTTTTTTCCCGGCTATTATATGGCATAAAAACCATTTCGAACCGAGTGGCTGTACCCTTAGTGAAATTTCACCCGTTTGGTAGCCTGCCAAAAGTAACAAGAAGAAAAATACGGATTCATTACGACAGCTGATAGCGATATGCCATAATCCTCTAACGCTTCAGACCCATAAAATATTCAATAGCTATATAGAAGTATAAATACTTTATATATTCTAGCTTATTATAATATAAATGGCCCGGAGTTGATTACCAGGATCTTTTCTCATCAGAAACGACGTTAAACTTGTCACCTAGTCATGATGAGTAGGCGGCGATAGTTTTAAGTGACGATAAACGTCAGACATATATCCTACCGTTTCATTTAGAATAACAGCGTGTGCCAATATTCGTTGTATGTTATTCATTATAATATTACGTTACATCTATACGCGTTCTCGTCGACTTTCGTGAAGTACCTACAGTTTTCTCGTGTATGTGATTGATTTTTCGTCCGACTATAACTCGAGAACGAATGGACGGATTTAATTCTTTCCTATATCGATCGATGCGATTCTTCCAAAGTGAGAATTGATTAGATTTTGGATTTGATCGGCCCAGTAGATTTTGAGTTAAACATAATACGGTAATACGTTTCTTCGACTTTTCATTAAACTTTTAACCCATGGAATACTATTTTTCGAACTCATTTTTACCGTAGAAACGAAGACGAAATAAATCGAAGCAAATATTGGCAAGTCGCGCAAACCTACTTATAGGACAAAATAATTAGCTTTATACTTATCCTTGTGCAGCCCGGTTGACGCAAGCATTTCGATAATTGAATCTACGACCCGGTCGCGTGGTACCCATCGGTTTCGAATTACGTATTAAACAATAGTTACCTCCACTGCTTTCTCGCTACGAGATTAAACGTACTAAAACCTTTTATTACTCAAGTTTTCACATAAGTTTTTAGACATTTCACATTTTCATCACGCATGGACTACGCAATTATTGTTCCTGCATGTATAACGCTATACTCCCTAGCGATTGCCATTACCAAGTTGAATGCTTTCGGATTTAATGCCTGCAGGGCGCTATATACATACATATATATATTATATATAAATATGGTTGCTTGAGCTATTTGTAGATTGATGAAGGAAATGTAAACGCGTTCAGGAAACACGCTATTGCGACGAGATTGCGGTGAAATATACGAGGCTCTATAAAGAATCGAAAGCAGTCAATATTGTTCCAAGTGCAGCAGTTAGAGGTCCGTATGGTTTGGTACTTGGCGAATGCATGCGTGTATGGGCACCAATTCGAATTACCTCAACGATCTTTGATTCCTCTCGTTCTGTGGACTAATTTTTCATTCTCGTCAACGTGCATCGTTGCAATCAAAATTGCCCAATAAGTTTTGAATAAAATTCGAGATTTTTTTTATAAAGATAGCTAGATTCACTGATCTGCATATTATCATAACTCTCGCGTTATTATTCTCTGCACAGCTTCGAGTGGCTCCTATTGTATTCAAATTCGTGGTTGGTAAAACTAATTAACTCGATAAATCTAAGCGGCTAGATGCGACCCTGACAAGTCTCTTCCACCGCGACACAAAAGGAGCCAACGTAGGCTTTTTTTTTCGACACTCTATGCATTCGTTACTTGGTGGGTCCTGTTCGCGAATAAAATCTGTCCACGGTCTGTTGATTCGACAAATTGAATCCGCGGTTATAGCTACTCTCTTTTCATTGCGGTTTCGAGACTCTGCGAAAAGAGAAGTTTTTCGTCATTGGTGTAACGTCGTACGTCTTCGAAGATTACTAATTAATCGATAAGTTAGGCAACGGGCGATAACTTAACGACTGAGTATAATCTAATCGAAGATTTTGAATTGTAATAAATAAATTTCAATCGATTTCGCGTTCAATTGAGATGTCAAAATATGTTTCCAGCCTACAGCGGCTAATAGGAGGTCGCATTTAGCCAGAAGCTTCCATAATGGAAATAATAAGCTTGAAATAAGAGTATTACGACGGGGCATGAGGGAGCCAAGGTATATTAATTGAATCAGTAATTTGTGTGGTATGTGATCGGCATGCTTAATTACAGCTGTCTCGCGAATGATGGAGAGCCCAGATCAGGTTTATCCATACGTCAGCGTTGTTCGAAGGATCAGGTAGCGTTGAGAACACATATAAACTATACCAGCTGCCCCGAGCCTTTGGAATGAATATTTTCAACACGTTATCAATCAAGAATTAACAGAACGAAAGGAACCAGTCAGCCACTTCGTTTCGGGCACCTCTGCAATGTTTCTCGAAGTTCAACTTACCACTCTGCATTATACCTGCTTCAAGAACCCCGGACAATTTCCACACTCTTTTATTACTTACAAAATTACTCGTTTTTGGTACATTTTTGAAAGACTGGTACATGTGCAAATTGTTCTTTAATGAACTACTTTCAGCACGGTAGATCGCTAATCAAGTAAAAGTTAGGAGTTGCCAGATGCAGTCGAAGTAAAAGCACTTAGCGCTAGGATTGGGATTAACCGGTGCTTTGATTTCAGATATTCGAGTCTCTAATCGTTCGAAAAGAAATATCTTTTTGATACTGCAGACGTAAAATTTTACCGGCAAATTTTCAAGTTCAGTAACTTTTTTTTTTAACTGTTTTTCAATTTTATTTTGTCGGATAGAGGTTTGTTTTCTGAATAATTAGAGACCGAAATATATAAAATTGAAGCACTGGTTGATCCAAGACGTGAGATTTGACGTTCGTTTCCTGATCTTGCGACAAACGCGCTAGCTGTTATTGATGCAGAGATAAAGACGATGTAGGCAGTATTTGACGCGGTAATTATCTACGGATGACGAATCTGACGCCCTGCGGATCGAGGGCTGTGAAATAGCGTCTAAAACGAGAAGATTTACGATTGTGGTTTAATAGACCTCGAAGCTTTGACGTTTGATGTTTGTTTATTGAAGAAATTTTCGGATGGAATTTCGGGATATGAAATTCCTGGGGAAACGGACGATAAAGAAAGCCGAAATAAAGCCGGAGTAAAATCAAATAAGCTACCTTATACCTAAAGCTTTATCAATGAAACGGACGAATTGAAAAAAATGAAAGGAAAAACAGATTCTGTAAAATCAAAAGATTGAAAATCCTGTACGGAGCCAAAAATTCGATCACAAGTTATATAGCGATGGGGTGGAAGTTTATAACTGAACTTTCTATACCTCGACGTATTTCACACACATATTTTTGACCCACTGACTTCCTTTGCCCCGGATTGCAGGCGGTAATTTGATAGAACTGTGCCAGTCTGGCGAAAAATTTTGCGGCTTACAAGCCCCGGCCGACCACCACGATATGAACTTAACTTAATCAATGCCGCAGAGAAACTATTGATCTCGACTCCGCACAGATCCGATTTAATCTGATTTGATTTCATCGCTTGTATCTCGGATTCGAATAATCTTTAACAACAATAGTTATCGACAGTTCCTTCTTGTCAATATTTGTTATGCATTGATTGCGATTGCCTTCCGCATCTCGCAGCGTAAAGCAATTTCATTGAACATGACATTGCATAGCCAAGTTGCGATAGAAATTCTAATTTTATTATACAACAATTCTCACGGAATATTTGGAATTATAAACTCGACTTGAGGTTTCGGAGGATCGAACTGAAACTTTTATTTTTGAGTAGCTTTTTTCCAAGCGCTGAAAAGCGTGTCGAAAGAAAACCATGACTTGGTTTTTCTTTTGTTCAAGTCTGACTTCGGAAAATGTGTTATGTCAATGTGGGCGTATAAATGCGGAGAAATACTTTCCATATTGAATTCGGTAAACGTTTACTGAGATAACCAAATATATCGTGTTCCTAGGGGACATGATCCAGATTTATCGCGTGAAAAATTCACGAGGAGAGATGCAAGTCGCGTCTGCTGAGCCAAATGGAAAAACGTTGTCTGACGAGCAAGAGAACGGCAACGGGGTGAGAACGGTGAGAGGTTCGACTAGAGGATCGACCTGGAGTAGCATGCTGCGCAAAGTGAAAATATGTGTGATGCTCCCTGGCAAAGGGAGGAACGTATTACCTCGCAACCGAGATATGGCGTTGCGTTATTCTGACCAACGTCGACGTTAGCGTTCAAGAAATTAATTGCAAAAGTTCCTATACCTGCTATAAACTTATTTCTCATCATTTACTCGAATGGTTTTCGAATAACTCTAAAAATCGAGGAGTTCTGATACAGTTTATAAAGAGTCCTCTAAACTCCGATCATCTCTGAAACTATTTTGAAAAGATTTTGAAAATTAGAACACTATATGAGCATTGACAGAAATTTTGTACAAAATCGAGATCAAAGTTGCTTCAATCTAATTAAATCCCTGTAGTTTTGACTATTTTTTTCAAAAAAGATTACGACCATTTTCGAATGAGCTTTGAAAAATGATTAAAATTTGTCTTTCTTTTTTTTCAAATTCTAGTGAGTCGTTGGAGATTTCTGCAAAATTTCTAACAATACTCGCGAAGTGTTCCAATTTTGATACTCCTTTGAAATGATCGGAGTTTTTTGACTTTTTACACAGTTATCCTGAAAATGTTCATAAACCAATCAGATGTGTGTCGCCATCGGGGCTCTTGATCGAAATGATGTTAGCTATAACCTGTGAGCATCTATATAACGAATACTGGAGTAACATTTGATGCAAAGTAGTTAAATTAGGGTACTAGGCTAAGTGGAGGTCGAGCATTTAATTAGGGTCAATTAATCGTATGACATTATGGGATTCTTGAATCGTTATAGTCGCGGGTGACGAAACGCGGTAAAATAAGTTCTTGTGAAATTCGTTCTAGCGATAATAATAACTCTTATTGCCAGCTGTCAACCTTTATTAATAATTGATAAATCATCAAACGCAATCTCTGCAAAGGATGTGTTAAATACATTGATTCTGCGACCGGACCGTCCAACGACTTACCCATCAAGTGACGATCTTCTATACCAATTATGATTTACAGCCTTCTGATTGCGCTTAATTAGCCTCATACACGCGTTCCAATTCGACACTATTCCTATATAGGTATATATACATATTTAATGCTTTTACCAGATGAACAAATACCACCGTCTCTATTGACGCTTCAGAATTTTTTCCTCGTTAGTCTGAAAGAATGTTGTTAATCGATTTTTGGTTGTTATTTTTTTTTTTTTACAAAGTTTCGTATTTTGCGATCACATATTTTGGGCCATCGTGAGCTGAAAAATGGCAGAAATAAGGCTTCGTATTTTTGTTGGAAATGTATAGTTTGGAGATTGTAATGATCGAAACAACATTTTTTACTTGAACGTAAACTTTAATCATATCTTTATCAGAAAATTAACGAATATAAAATTTCCGATTAATATTACATAAAGAAAAAAACAATTTAAAAAAAACTTACGCTTTGAGGTGGGATTGCCAGTCACTTTCTTGCCTCTTCCTCTCTGTTTACCTTTACTATCGACTTCTTTTATATTTTTGAATGAATAAGGCCATCTGTCTCAATCGTCCGGGATAGATGGCAATATCGATAATTTTGACAAATCGAAAGTAATCTTCAATGATTTTACGTTAGAATTCTACAAAGATATCTTTGATAATACCATAGAAGTTGTAAAAATGTTTGATTCTTCGAAAATAATATTTTGAGTACGTAAAAAGTGAACGGAGTCAACAAGTTTTCGACAGTCAAAATCAAATAAGAAGGATTTTACATACTTTTTAATATTTTTCCTCGACACCTTGACCGGTTCATATATTATGTAAAACGGCGCATATGCAGACTCAGTGATCACGTTGGCAAAATCTGATATAGAAGAATTAAATCTGATTCGTAAATGTGGATGAAAATGAGTGCAACGAGGTCTTGGAAACGAATGACGAGCCGTTTTTCTTGAATACGATTTTTTCAACCTCATTCACGCGAATCCTGTGATTTCGAAATTTGCAAGTCCTTTTTTTTCGTCATATTTGATGATATTTGATTGGGGTTAATCGGGTCTCCTGAATTTGGCGATGGATGGCTTGAAAGAGGCGTCCGTGAACAAGATTCGGTTGCTTCGTTTTCATGGTTCTGTTAAGGGGATACACTAGGGTGGACGTTAAATATCATCTTGAGGAGTGAAGCTCCACAGTTCATAGACAAAAAATAGAAAAAAAATTTGGTCCCAGTGCGAGGTTTTTAAAATGAAATTAGCCCGTGCCGTTAAGGTCGCAAAGTTTCCTATGTAAAACACATGCATTTTTACGGATCTCGATTCAAAAATTCACTGTGAGGCTAATTTTGATTCGAAAAATTCTAAACTATGTGAAAGTATCAGGCATGTGTACTACTACATGGAGAAAAATCGAGGATGTCATACCGTTGAATCTCCTCATGATTCCACTCCAAACTAAAATTCTCTTTATCGATTTTACGGCCTAAAATTCTAATTTTCAGTAAGTATTACTTACTTACGGTATGATATCCTCGATTTTTCCCCATGTAGTAGTACACATACCTGATACTTTCATATAGTTTAGAATTTTTTGAGATAAAACTAGCCTCACAGTGAATTTTTGAATTGAGATCCGTAAAAATGCATGTGTTCCACATCGGAAACCTTGCGTTCTTACCGGTACGGGTTAATTCCATTTTAAAAATCTCGCACTGGGGCGAAAATTTTTTTCTATTTTTTGTCTATAAACTCTGGGGCTTCACTCCTCAAGATGGTATTCAACGTCCACCCTAGGGTACATACACCTTCGAAATAATTTTTTTTCAAATCACCGGTACACAGTAATGAAATACTTTATTGACTCAGTTTCTTTACAGTAGATTACTAATATTCTAAACTATAATTCAGAAATAATCAAGAATTTTTGGGCTTCGCCTTACGTACTTCTCATTTACCGCATCGTTGATCGAATCTTTTTGAAATTTGGAGGGAATATTCTGCATTGATGTCATTTTGGACCAAGCCCATAAAATATAAATATGAGACTTCTACTTATACTTGCTGCTCATTTAGGAGTCTCATACCGATGTCTATACTGACCACTGGCTGCAGTGTAACTTTGGAGGCATTCCACAGTGGTTAGTAGTTTTGGGTCAGTCGACTCTTGTAATTAGTTAAACAGCACGATTGAATACATATGGCGATATACCGTCTAAGATAGAGTAGGTAAACTTATTATTCAGAACAATATGCTGCAGTATGCTAGCATGTTAGCTCGACTTCTAAATAATGAAAATACATTAGTCGACTGTATGGGATTCATTCATACAATTCATTATAATTTCATTGTGGTAGGTATGCCGGAGCCGCGTGTCAAGTTCGCAGATGTAGAGCGCATTCCTCGTCGATTCATCTTATACGTGTCAATGCCCAGATATTACAAGATCCCTAGTTTCAGAACCAGCTCGATTACTCATAGGATATACATACATCCATCTAACTACACGTATTACGTCGCGTCACGTTTTGTAATTTGAGTCGCAGATTTAACATCTGATTTAGTAATAACAATATCTAGCCGAATGACGAGCCTCTTAACATTTTTCAAGAATTTACCCACGCGTCAAATTCCTTAGTCAGATCTATCTTGAGGCTTGTCGAACTATCAGCTAGTTCCTACTTATTTTCGAAGCTATGAATTTTCATGGTCTGCTGCAAGCTATTCTAAGAAAGTAGGAAAAGGCGGCTGCTGGAGAAATTTTAATAGTTAAATACTGCGCGACCAGATGTCATAATTAACGCTCTGCACTGATTGTGGGAGTCGGATGGTTGCCTTTCAGGCTATGAGAGAACGTGTGATATTCTATTGCACCAGTACCATACCTACAATTATTGTGCTAAATTAATAGATGGAATCAAAATTTCCAGATGATTGATAATATCATTGTAAATTGTAGCAAGACATATGAACAGTCGATTTCCGAACTCACTAATTGGGCTATTAGAATGAAAAATTATTGAGCTGGAAAATTTGCCAAAATGGGTCTTCAGGAGACTTTACTTTTATGTGAAACGGTTCGTATATGGATTAAGCGTTGCCTAAAATTGGAAAAATGATGAATCGAGAGCGTGCATTATATGGCGTAAGAATTAAATCTGTTGTTGCGAGTGAGTGCAAATGAACATTTGAGTCGTTTTTGTCGAAATTAATTTTTTGGACCTTGTTTGACCGCACGATTTTTTTGGAACCACTTGACCTAGGATCTGGATATCCCCAGGTCTTTTCCTTCTTATACGTTTGACTATCGAGCCATCCACGGACAAGTCAATCTGACCTACCAATCGGTAAATAAAAAATAATTGTGTTTGAAATTTCGATGAGTTTTGAAGAACTCAATATTTCTTCTCCTCAATCGGGTCTCTTAAATATGTCGATGGATGACTCGAAAGGAACATCCGTGAACAATATTCAGGCGTTTTGTTCGTATCTTTCTGATAAACCGGTTGCTGCAGAAATCCCAGATTTCTAAAAATGCAGATTTCCCTGATAACTCGATCTATGACTCGTCAACGTTGAAGATACAATTATTTTTCAATAATTTTCTGAGTACCCTTCGAGAAAATCCTAGTTGTAAAATATTTGGCAATTATTAACTAGTCGTAAACCTCTCTTTGTACGTCTGGATGGTTATTTCATGTGCCTCACGCTGTATACCCCCTTCAAATATCGCTGATATAAGCGATAGATTATTTTGCAAAGATGAAGTCATTTTTGCCGTGGGATTAAAATCACAAAGCAATGAACTCAAATCAGCAATTCAATGCCAGGCCATTCACCAGCCCACAGAAATCGAAGTAACATATTTTCTGGGTTGACGTGGCTGTACAGCATACATATTTATAGTCAAATATTATTTTCGACACGTGTCAAGTATGCGTACGTTGGATACTTATACTCCCACATCTCACTTCGCGAATTATAAGCTTTTTCCATATCTATTTGACCATCGCCGCAATTCTTGCAAATTATGTAACGTCCATTGTATTTTGGGAATGAAATAACTTCTTGAGCGCTGTCAATGTACTACAGGGTTCGAGATGGGTGCTAAAAAAATTGATGAAAAGTTAATAAAAACAGTTCAAATCTGTTCCACAGTGGATATATGTGGTATAATAGTTGTTTCTACGATTTTACGACAGTCATAAAAATACTAACATATCCTACGCAACGCCTCGGTGCCATAAAGAACAAATAAAGGAGAGCACGATGATCTGGGGGAACAATATTCTTATTCTTTTATGTTAATTTATTAATCTTTATCTCTGCTACTAGAAACTTCCATTAGCCAAAAATATACGGTGGCATTGATCTTAGATAATATATAAATGCCAGCTTTCGGCTATAGATATTTTCAGGATTGGATTTTATTCGGATTCGACTTTCGCATGTAATTCCAGCCAGTATCGGATTACCCTATGTTACCGAACACAACGATGTCCCGTGTCAAACTGTGAATGTCACTATTCCAAAATCTACCCATACGTTCTGCAGTTAACATTGTTATCGTGATTCCTCACATTTATCACTTTTACAGACCTTAAATTTTTGCATGTGTCCAAATTGTTCTCTAATCCACGATTCGACAATCTTTTCGAATAGAATCGAGTAGGAGTTAAGCGTAGTGAGTCATCGCGTCTCAAAGTTAGATGGAGACGAAGTGAAAGCAATTAGTGCAAGGAATTGGATCAATCGATGCTTCGATTTCAGATATTCGGGCTTCTAATTGTTCAGAGAACAACTCTCTGTCCGATGAACGGGTAACTTTTTGATACTGCAAACATGACTCGAGTGATACATTTTTTAGTGCCAAATATTCAAATTTAGACACCCTTTTGTGTTACTTTTATTCAATTTTCTAGAATAACAATCAATGCATTCAAAAGTTGTTTGGCTATCGGATGGGGGTTCATTTTATGAAAGATTGGAGACTCGAATGTCCAAAATCGAAGCACCGGTTGATCCAAATCCTTGCATTGAGTACTTTTACCTCGACTGCATCTAACTCTGAGATCCGATGCCTCACAATTCTCAATTTTCACTTGATAATGCTTCAAAAGATTGGCGGACCATAGTTCAAAAATGAGGTGTATGTACCCCCTAGAACCTTCTGCAGGGTATAATCGATTAAATTTCACCCTTAAAATTTGAATGAGTTTTTCCATTCGCCCGGGATTGATTGATAGCATTGATATTAGCATTTCTCAAACTTCTTCCCCCAAAGGTGTTTGTGACCCCCTTTAATCTAAAAATGCTGAAATATACTCTCGAAGAAAGATTGGTATCTCGAGTTTCCTACGTTCACGGTCGTCTCCGTCGAAAGACTTATATTTCGGCTGAGGTATCGATATACAAGATCCTTAGATCAAGCTGAGAATATTTTCGGCTGAAGTGAATTTCTCCTTCGAGGTTAAAGCTGAACTTATTTCCGACATCCGGATTTCTGGTTCTGAGGTAAAACGCGGTAATGGTAGCAATTGAAACAAACGCTGCAGGGACCGGTGCAGGCAACATTTGTCCTTCCGGTCTGCGAAATTCTCCCCCGATTCGCAGTATTTTTGTTTCTCTAGTCCTTCGCACGGACCAAAGTAGAAGTAAGTCATGCAGTAAAGAAATCTCATCTTCAACGGCACTTTGACCTCGACTCTTTTCTTGCCCCTGGCTTGCAGCACACTCTGCCAGTCTCACAACCCTATTTACGAACACGCTCGCTCGAGTTCAGCCCAAATATCGTAAACCTAAAACGTGGAACGCCCGAATCGGACCTCGTTCGTTGAGAGACCATAATTCTTCGCTGTAGGCCCTCGACACTAGAGATCCAAGAGCCCGGGACTCGACCAGGTTCGGTACTGACGGATCAAGGGTTAATAGAAACCATTAGTCTCAGAAACAGAAATATCTTACGGGGTCGTACCGGCCGGATAACCTTTTCGTCATTTTTTTTTCTATTTTCTCTCTGAGAAGTTGTACACAGTTTAGTGGACGAGACATCTCAATGATTAAACTCCCTTACCACACATTCGTACTCCATAAACAGTCTTTTTATATATTCGCAAATTTGTTGAACGCAGTAGGCATATAGTCTAGAAAATCGAAGAAATTTCTTATACTGAGATAGAACGGGGTTCCAAAAACTGATATTTCGTACATAAAGGTAACCCTCATGATTGCTGAGAACCCTCGATAGCGTTTTTCGAAGCCTTCGCAATCAACCGGCCAGGGTACCCACTTCTATTCATTAAAATTCTATTGGTGTGATTTTTTGTTGCATACTGGTTTCTTCTCTTTTTTTTTTTTCTCTCAATACCTTATGTTGCCGGAGTATTAACGAGCTTGTAAGATGCTTGTTGAATATTACTTAGGTTAATTATTTCACGCATGTATGTATGTTACATACGTAATTGATTTGTTGATCGAGCTCTGCAGGGGACGAGCGTAGACACGCGATGTAGGTACTGAGTTCTGTGATCCGGGTTATAAAGTTATTTAACATATAAGTAAAGGTGTTCAAACCTGTGAGTTGAGTATATACCGCGAAAATACTGCTGGTCTGTGAAGATAAAGAAATCAAATTTATTTATTATCCACATTTGTACCTTTAGGCAGAAATTTAACGGTTCAAGTCGATTGGATTCGGTGTTTTCCTGTTTCCGAAGACAGTTGACTTGTTAACGAGTTTCCACGGAATTTCTCATTACCCTACAAGCCCATGGGATCACCGGAAGGTAATATTGAATATGTGAAGAATATAGGTGGAAGTTCAAAAATTTGACGTTAAATTTTTTATCTCGTAGAAGCATTTGTTCAAATTGAATAAGATACGGTAATTTTTCATGCTTGTCATCTGACTGTAAAATCTTGTAAATTCTAGTTTATTTTATCGAAGTTAAATATATAACTTTCAAAGGTCAATCGAAAATCTACTGTCTCGAACTTGAGAAGATATAATCTTCCGTTTGAAAAAAATGAGGTTTTCTGTACAAATTCGAAAGTAGAATTATTTCCGGTAAAAGCCAATGGTCCAATTGAACGAAATATGGCCATTTTTCATGCCCATCACCCGAATGTGAATTCCTGTAAATTTCAGAACGTTTAATCGAGCCATTTCTGGGATTATCCGGCGAGTTTGTCAGATATACCGACATCCATCTCTTTAAAACCCTGTTTTCGGATTCCGGAGTGCCGAACACGTAAAAGTTAGTTGAAAAGATCAGAAGTTATTTTCGGCCGAAAGCAATTTTATTTTTCTTATATATCGTCAAGGCGATGAAGTTTAATCAAAATATCGACCGCGTAGTACCGGTGATCTAAAATCTCATATCC
Organism: Tenthredo amoena; assembly: GCA_963966615.1. Classification (NCBI taxonomy): domain Eukaryota; kingdom Metazoa; phylum Arthropoda; class Insecta; order Hymenoptera; family Tenthredinidae; genus Tenthredo; species Tenthredo amoena. The sequence continues at coordinate 9,717,294 of OZ016488.1, read as the reverse complement.
GTCGAGATTGAGTTATTAGTGAGAATGACCTCGTGCTCGATGGAGCTAAACGTCAGCCTTACTATTATTTCTGTGTAAATATCTACGCACCCTTAGATCTGACATTCAGGCCATGCGCTAGGTGGTATTTTCTACGGCTATGAAAGACGTGAAGCAAAGCGTTCACGATTGGTCGTAAAATTGGATTATTCAAGAAAATTCATAAGCTCGAAAGTATCGTACGAAAAATTCTTATTTTTGGTCACACGATAGTTCATAGTTTGAAAAACAAAAATTCAATCAATTTGCCATCCATGATTATTACGTAGCGTACGGTATATTTTTTTTTCTTTTCAATTGTAGAAATGGTGGCAACAAAATAGTTATTTTTCATGACAAATTTACACGAAAAAATAGATAGTTAAAAAACTAGTTAACCCATCGCAAAAATAATATGCTATATTGTAGATAATGTATCGAGGAGTATTATGGTCCCAATTTTGAGTCGGTCGGTTCGGTAGTTTTCGAGATCTAGTTACCACCATGCCGAAAAATGTAGTTGCGAAAAGATCGATAAGGTAAGCAAAAATTAAAAAAAAAATGCAAAAAAAAGTTAAGGGTGGTCTACCGCCATAAGTTGAAGAAATATATTCTCTGATTATTATACACTGAGCTCGAAAATTATCGGGTCATACGATTTTTGTTCCAAAAGATGTCCAATTTTAAAGTTCTACAACTCAGCGAGAAATTGATTCAGAAAGTTGGCAATGAAAGCGTTATAATGCTTGGAGCTCGACCTTTCAGATGCATCTCGACAATCGAGCCCGCGTTTCTTTGTTCACAATTGTGAACACCTCGTGTCGAATCTGCAAAGTGAACTTCAAGCTTTGGAATGTTACGTGGAGTCCGCCGGGAAGAAATTTGAACTTTTGTGATGACCGTTTTGAAGCTTGAAATGCCTTCTCAAAAAGACATTTTTCGAATTTTCTCTACGTCAATTTTTCGCCGAGTTATAAAGATTCGAAATCGGACGTTCATATGGGAGTTCATCTACGCGATAAACCACACGAGCATGATGAATTCCGAAAATAATTCATAATTTGAACGAAGTCCGCGATATTGTAATGACTCGAAAATTTTCGAGGAAAGAATTTCGGCCCTGGCAAATCCTGAGTTACTAGTACACTAATAGCCAGGCCCTTTGGCGTCGTCCTGGTAATCCTATTCGGCTTGCATGTTCTCACGACAGCCGTCTGCCCAAAGGCCGGAAAGTCGTTGCTTCTGTGTTGGTTGTAATTATTATTAGCAAGGGCTCGGCTAAGCTAGCATTGTAAGAATAAAACGGGATCAACTTGAATGGAATAAAAACGGGTTTAGAAACCGGCAAGGTAATGCAAGGTATTCAATGCATCGTGTCTGCACAAAAAGCTGGACTTTGGATGGACCCTTGCACAAACTCTCAGAGCCTATGCCCGTGATACAACTAAGGTAAACCAATACAAGGGATATAAGAGGCTCACGTTTTCTTTCTGTCCGTTTTTGTATAGAATTATCAGATTTTGAGCATCAATGAATTCTTCCGTCGATCTGAACTACCTACAATGAATTCTGCTCCAGCTGGAAAGACGACTTTATAACTGCGACTGTTTTGTTCTTTTCTTTTCTTTCCAAAATGAATAAGAGATATCAGAAAATGCAGATGCACGGATTGTTGAAATTAGTTTCTAGTACATCGGAGTAATTTTGCATGTTTGTCTGATCGATGAATGATGCGGAAAATGCGGTATGTGTCCGTAGTTGGAATTATTTGATGCGAGCGATGCACGGTGACAATGTTGAATCTGTTATAACTGCAGCAGCAGTAGCAGCGGCACCATTTCAGCATTTCATAAATTTAATTCTACCATTCGGACGAACAATTTCAACCAATATCCTGCGGGGGTTTTGGATATGGTATATACCTATATGTTTAACCGCAAAGTTGCATCGTTTGACTATAAATATAGCTCTCACGTCGATAATTGAATTACGTAAAGGCAGCGGCTCATTTTCGACTAGAATCAAAACTTCAAGTTTAATTAAACATATTTTTGAATTCACGATCGTAGAGTTAACACTTGATTAATCACTCAAAAAAATCGAAATAACTCGAAAAAAATAAAATTCTCCTTTTATTTTACAAATGACGAGAAAGATATTATTTGATATTGAATATAGTACAAATTAGTAATCAAATTAAGAATTAAGTAAAATTTTGTTTATCTTAGTAATTTTTTGGTTTTTGGATTCAAATAATTTTTTTTTCCTTTTAAATCTTTCTGGAAAAAAGATTAATTTCATACTGATAATTATTGCGGTTTGAATACAAACTTTTTTTTTATAATTATTTAAAAATTTGAAAAATGAAACAATCAGAGTTTATGGGAATTTTTCAAGACTTTTTCAAGACTCTTTCAGAGTGATTACGAAAAATTTTGCGAAAATAATCGGACACACATTTCCATCGAGGTTTCTCACGATCAGCAACTAAATATCACGAATATCTAAAATCTGATTTCATCCGGACGTCCATAAAGCCGGGCAAAGGGTTGTGCAGATTGCAGATCCAGCAAATCGATGAATGGTTCGAATCGGCTTGGCTCTGAGTATGTGCCGGCAAGTCTCCGATTGCGTACATGCGATATATTTGAACACTCTGAGCGATTTCTTAGAATTGGACAATTGACCGCGAGCTCATTGACCGTAGGATTACTCGAGTGGTTATACGTGCCAGGGTTGTAATTAATTCGTATGAAATAACAGAATTGATTTCCGTACGATTCCTTGGTACCACAATGGCCGGGCGTGCGCCATTCGCAACACGCCTAGTTAGTAATTTCCAGCTCGGTATAACATATCTACCGAGATTTGTAGCCGACAAGAAAAGTCCCAACAACATTTAAGTATCCCTTTGCTCCTCGAGGAACGGTGAGGGTCCTGACCTTTGTCAAAGCGAGCTTTGTACACTCGCGAGTCGTGCAGAAATTGTGACTACCGGAGTAAACCGGGAAATGAAACTTTTATTAACGGGGGAAAAGCTTTGAAGAAAAATTAGTCCACTGCGGAAAAGGTCCGAAGATGAAGATGTTGAATATGAAAAGCTTTAATCTTTGGGATTGCGTATATGCAGCCCTATCAAAAAAAAAAAACAAAAAAAAAAAACTGTGAATTCTAGATTTTTCTAGAATAACTGACGTTGGATCGTTCTCGGAGATGTTTATACGATCTGATATGACGAATAGAGTGAAAGCTGGCTTGGACCGCGATCTTATCAGGGACAACTCAAGGTTCGGATAAGTAGGGAGTTTCCTTCCGTCGTAAAATATTCGCGAAGAAATACGGCGCCTTCGTCTCCGCCCTCGTATATATACTTCTTTAGGTCTTAGTGGATGCGGCTATACGAAAATATAATAACATACCTACCACGAGAAGGTGGCTTTAACAAAATTGAGACGTTGCCGATCCGGTTGCGCGTGGATGCAGAGAACCATGATGCATTACCCACGCTGATCCACCCCTGTACTACGTGTGTGTCTAGTCTATTGGAATATGCAATTATCAGACGAATATTGATTTGTAGCATGGGATTACGTCCTGAGATTACATTCACAAGTTTGGAGCTCGCATTTTTCATCATTTAGAGATCTGGGGGTATGGGAAATTTTCACAGCGTATGGGAAGACCGGGATAATACCGGCCACTCGGTCTTTCAGCGTAAAAAAAAAACGATAATTTGATTATCTAGCTCTCGAAGATGATTTGGGGTACTAGATACTTGATTTATATAGACAATTTTCATGAGTTTTTCTAGCAAGAATGAAAACGTCGGTGAACAAGGATTTTCATTAACTTTCTGTGATTATCTATGCCGAAACAATTATAAGAAATCTATTCGAGGGTTAATTTGGCATTAAATTAAGTTCAAAATCAATATTTAACTTTACTCTGATAATGTTTCGTAATATTTTTTTATGTAAATTACTTTTTTTTGGGGTACTACTGGTCAGTATGTGGGTAATGCGTCGAGTTGACGTTAATTCAATGTGGCGGCGCTGCTGTAGCAGGTTAGAACTAGGTTAGAATTGTCCTCGTAACGGCCCTCTGAGAATATATTCGTTTAAAATTACGTTTAGTTTGATAATTGCTACACAAGCATTGAATCTTTTTTTTCAGATTAAGACAATGCGCGACCGCCATTTCTCACGAAATTCGAGAAGACCAGCAAATGCAACCTGCAACCATATTAAAAATACAATGAAAAGCGTTCAGAAGATATGAACTCTTTTCCTTGAATGGCTAGCATTCCTCCATCCTGAGAGGTATTCGTCCTAAATGCGAAACGGTTTATGCCAATATCTGCGCATTTAGTCGCAACGTTTTTCTCTTTTGAAGAAAAAAGGGAATTAATTAATATCGGATTTCGTTTGAATTGTATTATTACTTTTTCCGTGCTTAGTTAAATCGTTGAATTACGCCTCAGGCTGAGCTGTAGGGTCGTATCACCGGCGATGAGATAATAATAAATAATTAAACAGTTGACGACCGTAAAGAGGAATCTCTTAATTCGTTTGTACCGCTTTGCAAATAATTATCAGGCCAAGCGATTCTCGGGAATTCTTCTCCAATTAAGAGGTAATGGCAAACGCCTGGTTCCCGATATAATCTACCGAAAGAAGCATCGGGCTTTTACCACAGGTTCTTGTGATACGAATTTCCTGGATTTTTACACGCTAGAAGTGACGCTATTTTCGAACTAATAATTAGCCATTAATTAATGATCCAAGATTCTCAGAATATTCCAAATTTTCTGCGAGCTGTATAATTCGGTTTAAAATTTACCTTGTTTGCCACAGCCTCGTGCAGTTACGAGTAGAGCTCGTCCTCACGGTTGAAGCTGGAATTTGATAATGAAAGAAAAATGAAATGATATAAAACTAAATAAAATATATATATAGGTACTGCCACGTTCTTATGGCAAGGAAAAAACTACGAGAAACTTTCCTGCCTCGAGAATCACTTTGGTCAATGTTTGCGCGGTGGAATAAGAAGTAGAAAAAAAAAGGGCAATGCCACCAGATGGGGAACCAAGATTGAAAGCCGTGTCCAACGAATGTTTAGGCAGCACTGTGACTAATTTCGCCTTGGACGTGTGTGGCCATTTCGTGACCACCGTTCTTTGGCCGAAGAAAATAGTTAGCTGACGAGACAATTTCGTCGATTTCATCTACAGGCCAAGTAAAGCCGTTCAATCCCCAATTGACCATCAGTACGTCCCATCGCTTATTCCAATTTCGCGGCAATGTACAGGGATTAATCCTCACTGGAAAGGTCAGCGAGAGATCGTTGTCGGATATACTTTCCCCTTGCTCAATGATCAATGGGAAACGATGATGGGATTGGTAGTTAGCAATCGGTGATCGAACATCCAAAGATCGGGAACTACGCTTGTGTTTCTTTTTACAGATAGCTAAGATAGGATACGGTAGATTATATATATATATATATGCTGAACTTGAGTGTTGGAAAATCTTTATCAATATGCCAGAGAATATTAATGTTAATTTTCTTACGCTTTGCGAGAAGATATATTATGCATCCAACTCTGGAGGAATAAATCTATAGATTAAACATTTCAATAGACGTAGATTTATGCCTTATTGGGCTAACTATAATCAATTACGAGCTGATGAGAAGATCGTGGATGTCGTGCCGAGTGGTTTAGTAGTAGCTGAAAACAAGATTTCAATTTTTCAGTAAAAGCTTCCCCGTTGAAAATATGCTTCTCCTTATTTTATTGAGAATTTTTTAATTAATTTAAAAACTGGCAAACCCTCAAATACCTACTTCGTAAAAAGTTCCATCGACTCAGAGTATCTCTGAAACTGTTCTGAGAAGATTTTCATAAATGCAACACTTTATGAGTGTTGTCAGAGATTTCGTAGAAAATGTCCCAACATGGCCGGGAATACTACAATTGTAGAAAAAAAAAAAAAAATTGATTTTGCAAATTTTTCAGAGCTCATCTGAAAATGTTCAAAAATTGTTCGGAAAAATAATGTAAATTATATCACATGGATTAAAATCAAAGTGTTTCAATGTTAATTAAATCCCTGGTGGTAAAAATCGTTTTCATTATTTTGTAACCGACTCTGAAAAATTTATGAAATTTTTCTTCTTCTAGAATCCTTTAAAATGGATTTAGAAAGGATCACAGGGATTTTTTATGCCTGAGAAATGACAATCACGAAATAAATGACTAGCTGCGTTACTTCTAGAATTTGTAATTTTTTGAGTATTGTATACAATTTTTTCCTTTCTTTTTCACCAGTGTCAATCTAATCCTTACGAGAACCGAGTAATCTTGTCAGAAAAAAATTGGCACATAAATCAATCTAAGTCGACGACATACATTCAGCCCTGTCACACGACCTTTTCAGAATTCTATAAACATCTCCGTGTTCCTTCATCCTATTGTGAGAAGTTGTTTCCGCAAGTTACGGACCTTTAAAATACGGTTTCTTCTTGTTAAGTCATTTTTGAAGAAGGGAGATATATATCTCGTGGAAAGTGAATTCAAATATCTTTGATCAGAATTTGACTAGTAGCGCTGCCAAATATTATTTTTGGCTAAAATGGGTCACCGAACCGAAAACCTTTCAGTGTTAAACTTAAATCTCAGTTTCTACCGGAAGCAATTAAAAATTAGAAAAGAATATGCGTTTTGGCTTCAAACAGCTGCAGGTTATCTGATAAATATCATTCCTCAAAAATACCAAGTCGACAAAAATCACCTCCCAAAAGCACAAACCTCGTGAGGCACTAATTGTGAGGTGAGTATGAGTGTGAGGTAATAATTTCGAAACATCGTACACCCAGTATTTTCTCTTAGAGTACTCAAAACATTATTGAGAAATAATTTTTACTTCAATTTTCATAAGTCGTAGTGAGAGTTATGAAGCTCATCAGAACCATAGAAACAAAACACCTGAATGCTGTTCAAGTCATCCATCGAAAAATTTGAGCGACCCAATGTGCCAACAACAAGAAATGGAGTTTTCCAAAATTCATCATAATTTCGGATTAATCATTTTTTATCTACCGATCGGTGGATCCAATCTACTTGTCCATGGATGGCTCGATAGTCAAACATGATAAGAAGGAGCCTTACAAGTTTCGAAATCCTAGGGCAAGTAGTTCCGGAAAAATTGTGAAAATCGGAAAAATCACCCACCTAGTCTACATACGCGCCGTTTTACATAATATACGCCTGAAGTCGAATTTTGGAAAATTTTTGTGAAAGGCAAATATACGATGTAAAGTATGGAACGAAAAATCTAGGAATGATAATACTTCGCCCCCGAAATCCGTCGTGTATGTAATTGAGGATAAAATTCTTAAAATTTTTCTGTCCTCAGGAGTTTTCGGTGGCTGTCCACCGGTAGAACCACCGCAATGGGGTTCCGTGAGAGAACGGGTGCTCAAGACAGGATCTCTGCAAACAATCTACTCCTGCGAACCAGGTCGCCGACTCAAGGGTCACAAGGTCCTCACATGCGTGGGCAACGGATGGGATCATCGCCTCCCAAAATGCATCCCGAAGGGTAAGAAGAGAACCGGGTAGTCAGTTTCATTGAATCATAAAGCTTTCACGAAATTCTTGAGGATAAATCTCATTTGAAAATGACTAAAGTCCGGAATCTTCGCACCTTGTTATATACGTGAAAAGTTCGTAATATGAGCATAAGATATTTACAGTTTCTTGCCAAAGGCTTCAGGGCCGATAAAACTTTCTTACCACCGTTTGGGTATACGCTGCTAATTAATGAGATTGAATAATTCCATGATAGACGCGCGGGCGTGCTTTGTTTGGGATAAACGATCCATCAATCAAAGCCTTAGGCTTAAGGTTCTCGCTAATAGCTCCCTACGTTTTGGTATATAATAGTGAACGTGAACGTGAACGTGAACGTGTACCGATCTACCGGTCGGTCGGGCGCTCCACCGACAGACGCTTTATCCTCAATGGATAGGTAGGTAAGGTACGCCTACGATCAAAGCTAAATGGTTTAGCGGTTTGGCCGATTGACTGACCGAACCTGAAAGAACTTTGTTCCAGCCATCCCGATGTTTGGATATAATAGTTACCCTATAGTTAGAGGTTAATTGAAACCTTCCTCTTTATCTAGAACTTCATAACAGGTATACGACGAGGTCGATGAATCTCATCTCACAGAAGCGTCGCTTATTGTGTGTACCGATACGTTATAGGTATTGAAAAAGAGGAAAAAGTTGTATTATCTATGTATTCAACAGTAACCTGCAGTCTTGATGAAATTTTCATTTCAATTTTTCACTTAGAAACAGGAGAGAAATTATGAACTACGAGAACCCAGGGCAGGGCCTAATCGTCGTCGTCAAGAACTGATAAGTTTTTCATCGTCTACTCGCCTACCACTTGAACTTGAACTCTTGTGGCTTTATTTTCGACCCTGTAAAGCTTTGCAGGGATGTCTTGAAGAAGTAGTCACAAAAAATGCAAAAAATATCATTTTAAACATTTTTTTTAAGTTTCTCTTGAGGGCGTATTCTTGCAGGACTGGCTTCGATTTCAGATATTTGGGTCTGCAACTGTTCAGAAGACTAAGTTTTGTCTGAAAAACTGATAATCTTTTGATACTGCAAACGGGACTGAGGGAATCGGTTCTTACCGTCAAACTTTTAAATTTATAAACTTTTTTCTTTACTGTTTTTCAATTTTCAGAGGTTTGTTATCCGAACGATTCGAGACCCAAAATCTAAGCATGGGTTGGTCCAAGTCCTTGCATTAAGTGCGTTTACTTCAACTGCATGTAATTCTGACAATGAGACCCGATGAGTCTTACATTAGCTTTTACTTGACTTTGCTTCAAAAGATTGGTAAACTGGTGTAACGAAATTGGTTGATTGAAGACCGATTTGGACGTATGCCAGTGCTGGGAAAGTACCCCTGTTCACGGTATATGTGCCTCCTTAATCACATTACCATAAAACTGAATGTAATCACGAAAGTTGTCTCAAATTTGGGCCATAAAAAGAACGCAATTATATTATATCACAGCCGACTCAATTGAATAAAGGAATAAAAGAAATATGGGGGTGTTAGCTCGAGATTAATTTCTCTTTGATTAGATTATAATAACGAAATGTTTGATTGGATTGAGGAGCGCGTCGAGTCCCATTAGGCCGATACAAAATGGGAAAGGATTTGATAAGATTCGAATCGTCTGACGAGCCCCTGCAGCAGCGGCCGGGTTTTCTTCATTATTTTTAATCCACCGAATACCCTTGAAGCTATACCATGATTGGCACCGTTTTGTTTGCCGTGATTGAGGCGTTAAAAGAATGAATTCTCGAAGCTCTTCGGACCTCGAGAGTCTTTTCATGGCTTGTTGTACTTAAGCTGCACGATGATTCGACGAAGCGATTTTATACGACGTAAATCGAGCGAGATCGAAGAGGTTCATTCATTATCTTGTGGCTCTGATCGAAGTGTGATAATCATAGAATGGTGAAGAAAGGAGCCAGAAAGCATTGAAGGGAGTTTTTGTGGTATCGAAAGTTTTTTTCGAGGAGAGCGAGCGACAGCGTTCGTCCTGGTATCGCGTTATGATTTATTACTGAAACACCCGACGTAGTTTCCTTTTTCTTTCATTTTTTAGTTCCCTCTTTTATTTCTACTCTCGACGCCGTTATGTAGTTTGTTTCACGACACGAGCCGACCGCGTGTATACTGCGCTTAGCAATTTAACGACGGCTTTATTTGGACTTGCATTCTACGTGGTCCCAACTCAACAAGGTGATTGTAAATATATCTTGCGACGTACGGACCGACGGATGTCCCGCGGTCATCGGGGTCGTAGTCCTGAACCGTCATAAGTCATAAGTCATCTTCAGCGTTTTCACTCTACTCCTCCTGGTACCAATAGACTGAGATTTTATTATTTTCTCTCAGTACATCTTGTGCTTCATATTGCATGATGTGATATGATATGTGATATGATACACATCCTCTTATCAGCACAGTGCGAATTGTGAAAATTTAATAATTCTAGGGCTCCATTACATCACATCACTCAATCATACTCTCTCTATCAAAAATCGGTTACAGTGTTAGCGACAAATTCATCTGGTGCACTTTTCGACTGATTTAGTATTGCACTTCGTCTCTTTTAAACTTTAAGACCCCCGACCACGTGATGATTTCATTTTATCGATATGAGGACCATCCCATATTGCCTCGACATATATACACTCATGTGCTTTGTTCCAGAACGCTGGAGAAGCGGTGAAATTGATCCAGAATACTATAGGGAAGGATTGGGGAACGACAGTCACTTGAGGAAAAAATTAATTTCTTATAAAATAATTCGTTTTGATCAGTCAACATGCGATGGCTCGAAACTTTGATATATATAATAAACCATATATGATTTGCATTCAAGATAATGCTTGTTTGTATAGTTACTTTATTGTGTTTTCAATATGGCTGTATTTGCTGGCTTCCTAAAATTCCGTGAGCAATACCGGCCATTTATCTTAATCTGATTATTTAGCCGCTGATAAAAATATTCAATGCACGTGGTAGTTATCGAAATAATTGTCATTCAAAAATAGAATATCTTCGGATTGTCGTCACGAACATATCCGACGGAATAAAACAATTTTTGAAAATATAACAATTCTAACCTAATTCTGACCCGTTACAGCAGCGCCGTTGAGGTAACGTCAACTCAATGCTATTGCATACTGACCGGCATTGCCTCAAAAAAACAATTTATTTAAAGAATATTATAAAACCTTATCAGAGTAGAATTAATTATTGACTTTGAACCCAATGAAGGCGAAATCAACTCTCAAATGAATTTCTTATCATTCATTTCGCACAGATTTACAAAAAATGAATGAAAATCTTTATTTACTGATGAATTTATTTGATATATCAAGTTTTCAGTATCTAAATCCGTCTTCGAGATCCAGATAAGTAAATTATTTTCTTTGCTTTACTGAAAAATCGAGTGGCCCCGTGTTCTCGTATGGGACGTATCACGTGTCTGTTGGAGATTTGATCTCGTTGCAATTGGAAAAATTGTGGAAAAGTACATATCGTAGGTATATCTACGTGGAGAAAAGTCGCACGGTGCACAAGATGCTTAGGCTCTGTGACTCCGTATACGCCGTTTCTCTACACATTGGCGGACGGTTATTTACAGTCTGGTACGTATGTACCCAATATTACCAAGGTCTGTACGGTATATCTATAAACAATTCTGTTCATGAAACTGCAGAATCTCGTTACAACTTACAATACAAATAAAACCACCGGCGGAAACTCCGAGGCCACGTAGCGTCGCAACGCACGTCAGGAAGGCGCTTAAAGTCCTTTGCGAACTGGCGGCTCGCGTCAAAGACCCTGGGGTCACGGGATAGACTCTGAGGTCACACAGGGTCGTGGTTAGTTCTACGCACTTTGAACTACATACTGGCTCAGACTCGGGACTTTACTGAGTATGCATGTACTACGTGGACGCGGATGAAAGAAGGAAAGAGAAGGGATAGGGATATTTGCTCCGAGTATAACCGTATACCGGTACCTCAACTAGTCAGCCTTTTCATGACACAAGATCCATTGTTTCCTGGAGGCATGTGCTCAGAAAACCACGGAATTAATCTCGCAGAGTCTGCAGGGCAGTTCCTCAGACAAATCGAATTCCTTGATAGTGTCGCTGAAGCTGAACAACACCTTGCAGACTCTCTCCTCAGAATTTAGCTGAGAACTGGGAGGTATTAAGGGTTGACATCCGGGCGAAATTTGAAAATAAATCGATTTTTTTTCCACATATTATTATAGATAGATCTTTCAAGAATATTTTAAAGCAAAGCTGATGTTGAAATTACAAAAATTGGGGAAGTTGTGAGCTTTTGCACCTCAGAGCTCAGAATCAGTAAGAACTTTAAGCGCGTATATCTCTAAACTACATTTTCCGATACACATTTCTCTCATGATTTCGCATCTATTCACGTAGGATTTTCTTTTTCCGTCTTACCGTTGTTCAATAACAATGAGAGAACAAGGCAATTTTTTAACCAGAAATTGATTATTTTCTTCAAATCGTAATTTCTCTGAAATTTTATCCAATTTCAAAAATTCCCTAAGCAAACAGCTATTGTCATGTACTACGTATAATAAGAAAAATTTTTAACTTTGATTTCCAATACGGTATTCCATCGATAAAATGCCCACCGTTTGGTCCCACGAAAAGCGCAGAGGTTCGGGAAGATGGCGATAACTTTTGTACGACTGAGTTTGTTTTCATCAACTAAATTCGTCCTAATACGAAATAATACGATGTCATCACCATCCGAAGCTCAATAAAATCCACCACCTGGTTTGGTTGTAAAAAATTCGCTAAGATGTACCTGATTCTCGGCGGTCCAACCGGGTACCCCTTAACAGAATATATTTCAAACAGAAGTCAAACCCGTTGGGTGCCACGTAAATCCTGCTAATTAGTGGCCACGCTTGTTTTTACCCAGCTACTGCGAATCGGTATTCGATCTGGCGTATATATATCTGCAACTTTAAGCCAAAGACATGTCGGCAAGGCGCTGCAGGGCATAGCTGGGTCGAAGAGGTGCTTCGACTTAAAAAGACGCGCAATTATTCGTTTGGACTTTGGAAAAGGTGAGAAATTTTTTACTCTGATGGAAATTGGAGTTTGGGTTCAAAGCTTTTATAGCTCCTTCGAAAACTGATTTTTGTTTTCTCTTACCATTCGCAATCTTTGGTGGTGGTGGTGGTGGTGGTTTGATCTTGGATTTTCTAATATTTCCGAAGACTTCGGTCCGTTGTATTCTGGAGGACTGTTAGGAGTTGAAGTTCTGAATAATGCACTTCGCTTAGAATTTCCCTGCAGCCTTCTAGTTGACGGAGTCAACGGGCATATATAACGAAACTAGCAAATCCCGGTTTTTAATGGTTTTTTAACGATGTGGTTGTTGGAAGTGTTAAAATAAATTCTTACTGTGAGTAATCACCAAGATTTTATTACTTGAGACTAAGAATTTAAAAACCGATGTCACCATCGTTGTTTGTATACATCGACGTTATGTTCTTAGGAATAAAGGATTTGACCGAAATCGAAAAGTGAAATTCGTGCCATGAGAATGAAGCTTCTGAATGTAAAAAAAGCTGTGTGAATCTCTTCAAATTATATCTTCAAATGACCCAGAAAAATTTGAATTCAAAAACTCAATGTTTGTGATACAAGGAGCATTTTGATTGTAATATCAGATATGAAGGTTTCAAAAAGCTGCTTGCGTCACAAATTCGAAGTTCTTCAGTTTGAACTTTACTAGCTCATTTGTGAATACAATTTAAAGAGATCGGCGTAACTTTTCAAAATCAATCCATGGCAAGGCCCTTAAAACCATTAAACCCTGCTTGTGTTTCCAATGTGAAAACGGTCCCACTTTTTTTGGAATAGTACAACAGGCATCACTTGTTCCTATAGTACTGCAGTATCCAAAGAAATGAACAAACCGCAAGTATTCAAATTTTTACTGTTTTTTTGATGCGTAACGATTGGATTTGAAATTAGTTATGCGTTTTCGAGGAGATGGATAAGCCGCTATCGAACATCTGCATCATTTCGTCTTGAAGTATGCTCTCAGTCAGGGACCCAACTATTCGGTGTCATTTGTCACATGCATCTTCCAGGTTCAAGGCACGTCGAAATACGAGCTTCGCAATTTGTTCATACATACATACTATATTGGACTGGTTTGAGTCAATCTTGCGTGGGATCCGTTTTGTCAAAATGACTTGGAGCTTCCCGACCTCACTGAAGAGTTCTTCGAACAAAATGCTGCAGACAGTCGGTACCATACCGCATTACTGAAAATAAAGTCGACATTTTTAAAAATGATTCTCACGATGCGACTCTACCTCATACAATAATTACATTCGGTTCCTTTTAATGGCAGGTAATAACGAAGTCATGAGAAATAATGACGGAAGCTGGTGAAGACAATTTCATACTCACTTATTGACGAGTGGAAGACATGCACATCAAATAAACATAAATGTACACTGAACGTGTTTGATTCTGACCGGTATGAAGTTGGCCCCACAATCTTCTGTCTTTTTCCTTTTCTATCTAACCATGAAGGAAAGAAGGAGACAGATGGATGTAGCGCCAACTGCATACCGGTCAGAATCAAACACGCCAAGCGTACATAGAAGGTACGGCCAGTGAAGGGACTAAAAAAATCGGGTCGCTTATTTCCAATCTGAAGTCAAGATACAAAAATTCGGGATGATAGATACAAAAACATCGAAATTGTAGAAAATTACTATTCAGGGTTTTTACAGTTCATCAATGTGATTTTGGTGATTTTTTTAATGTGGGTGTGAAAATAGCGCCCCCAAAAAGTTTCAATTGCAAATTTTGACGCGAAACCGTGTACTTTTTACATTTTCTAGTTCCCAATTTCTGTATTTCGACTTCGGACCTGGAATCAGCAATCCAAAGAACAGAATTTCCGTTTTTTAATGAAAAGCTGACTTCAACTTCATCAGCAAACGCCTTGCGAAAATGAGAATCGTCACGAAGCGAGATGTCGATGATTCAATAGTTATTTACTAATATTAAGTTACCCTGAAAGGACAATGCGACATTTTGAATTGCTCGAGTGAGCTTTAATGCTCCTATATTTATCACAGACGCTGTTCGTGCACCTGGTACAATCGTTTCCATCATACAAAAATTTCATAATCCCATGACTTTCGTGTTCCCAGAAGTATAAAGTAATTGCCACATTTTTTTCTTTCCACGACTGTTACCCCGTTGCTACATGCGACTGAAATGTGCACTTTTCCTAGGAGAAAAATTAAGCTCTTTCGCGTGGCTTGCGACTACTGCTCCAGGAGTTTCAATGCGAGATACTTCACAGCGGGCGTTCTGTTCAGGTGGACATTCGTCAGACGAGAGAGACCACCTTGAAGAACGATCTAAGAGAAATAATATCGGAGGACTGAACAAAGAAGTCAAACTTCGCCTGGATTCTTTCCAACTTTTATTGTCGAATTATGAAGTTTCAGTTCCCACGGGATCGTGGGGAAAGGGTTTGAATTCTATCGCTTAGATTCGTGTGTCTCGTGATTCTCTGCGAAAGGTTTAAAGAAGAACTGACGAAGTGACGACGAAAATTGTCCGGCTTATTTTACCGGACGTTTTCAGCCTTACAATGATTGACCACGTGTCATGGTTCGATGTCATATTGGCAAGCGCTACCGATATCGACAACAACGTGTGCCCTAAACAGCCGAGTGATCGATCAAGCTTTTTGGTTCCACTCGACACTCGACTACACGATTCTTTTCTATACTAAAACAGAATCGACTGCAGAATCCTCGAGAATGACGAACCGCAGATCAGGCTAGAAAAATCCGCGATCAAATCGCTCGCAAACTTTTTTTTTTATCTTTTAGCGGAATGAAATCGAACGCAAATTTAAAAACAAAAAATGACACACACAATTACAAAATGAGACCTGGATGATCCTAGAAATAAAGGGAAAGAAAGGGACCGGGAATATGAGAGTAGGAAGCGGACTGCGCATTGCAATCAAATTAAAACGGACGAGGACAAAAGTTTCGCGTACTCCTTTCGCCATCCGACTGTCCGCCGCAAAGCTTTGCACGGTTGTTCCTTTCTTTTTTCTTTTTTCTTTTTTCTTTTTCGTTTCTGTTCCCGCTGTGTTCATGGTACCATGTTTGCACTTCCATGTTCTTTGTCTAAGCGGGCGTCGCGCCAGGACTACTGCTACTACTGTAGCTATAGGTACACGGAGACACTTGATTCGCTGTACTATGTATATACTCGTATACCGTACATATACAAGTTGCAGCTCCATTTCGACTAAACACACCCGATTAAATTTTGAAACAACGAGATCGTCGAAAACCTCTTCGCAGAAAGAAAAAATTATACGACAGCACAGATAGTTACAATCGTGAAGTTGGTTCGTTGAAAAATTCGATTCACATAGGTGGATTCTATTGATCATAAAATTGATAGAATTTCATCGGAAATTGAGATTTGGTAGATAGAAGAAAAAATACGTTTTTCAGCAACCGCTTGTCCGATTTCGATGAAATTTTTTCCGTTATTACTCATTCACGCGCTGAGCTTTTTGGGCGAATATATAACAATTTGGAAACCAAATATAGAAGGAGTAGCTTGATAACCGTTAAATCGATATAATTTCATTTTACCATGAGAAGCAAATTTCATTAGACAATATATGTAGGGTAATAAACTCGGCCCACATTTTCGGAACGTAGAATGCATAGAAATTTCATTTTTCCAAATAAATTTACTACCAACAAGCGAGACGCCTTGGCAAATTAGATTGAGCCACCTTATGTTCTCGCGTATAGAAGCGGCTGTCTGGGTGACAACGTGGAGTTTGGTTAGAGGCAGGTCGTCCTCGTCCTCGTCGACGGTGGAATGAGAAGCGTCGAACGTCGACGTCTCATTGTTGCCGTGCTACCTTCTCGTATATTGTTACTACATTATTCTCTGATTGGGCGGAAGCAATATTGCGTTATTGTCTCCGAGCCGCAGGAGGAGTTCGCCCACACACTTGCACACCGGCTCATCGCATTTGAAGGGCCGATATTTGTTCCCGAAGTTAACGCCATGGAAGATATAACTGCACGACGATACGGTCATTTGTTTGCTCGAAAAACTTTTAACGAGCGAATAATTTTTGTGAGATTTTTTATGAATTTTACGTATCTTTTGAGTAATAAACGGATTTGTTGGAATTTTTGTCGCAAAAATCAGGTGAAGCTATTACCAAAATTAGACTTTAGGGGTATATTATCTGAAATGGCGCGTATGTAGACTAAGCGAGTGATCACGTGGCCCAAAATCGAAACAAGGATGAATCAAAAACTGAGTGAGAAGGGAGCGAGATAAGCAAAAAGTGCATTATATGGCGGAAGAATCAAATCTCATTCGTAAGTGTAGATTCAAGTTACTTTTCTCGAAATCCATTTTTGCAATCTTGTCCATACGATTTCTCCGGAACCACTTGGTCGAAATGCAGAGTTTTACTTATCTTAACTCTATCCGCGACTCATACAAATTGAAGTTAATACTCAAAGAAAATACTATTTGCAAGATATTTAGAAATTATCAACCAGTCCATTGTGCTTGACGCTTATTACGTTACCGTTACAAAAATTTCATCAATTTGTTGAATTTATAAGGGGAAAGAAAGTGCGACCATAGTCACGTACGTACATTATTTATATCTCGATTCGAAAAAAGAAAAATGGATTACACGTAGATAGGTATATGCTTTTCTGCAAACGACCCAGTTCGGCCACGGCGATTGCAATTCTAATCGTAAAAATTTATTTCATTTCAGGTTTGGAGAGCGGTTGATATTCCATCTGCCATAATCCAATCATTGTTTTCAATATCCAGTATACGTTTGTAGCATACCAGTAACGCCTTTTTATATTCATCGCTACATCGTGGGGTAGGATATTACCGAGTAAAGAACACAATTATCAATCAGCGCTCGTCATTTTTCAAAATCTAAATACCTAGCAGTGCAAATAATTGTAATTATTACGTTATTGATTTCACACTTATCTCTACGCCACGTGTATCGATCAAACTGTCTACCACGAGGGGAACCGGTACGCATTACCATATTAAGAGGTAAATGGCCTACCGCCCGCCCCCGTCACTTTTATCGTAACGTTTCGATGCAACGATATGATCCTTTCACATGCAGGTAACAAACAACCGATGTCCTCGTACAATTTATCCTTTATAGATTTCATAAATAGATACATGCACTCTAAAGATGGTAGTAATTAGCGACTATATTCACCGATCATACATCGATGCTGATTACGCACGTTTCATGTCGACTCTGCAGTCATTTGAAATATCTATTCGGTCGCTAATTTTTTTTTCTATATTCATTGAGTCATATCGAGTGGTCGGTATTTTTATTTATTTTTTTTATCTTCGATTTTTATCTCTCATAGATTTCCGGATATGAATATAGAAGAAAGTTGGCGACTGAATCGGGATTTCGAGTCTTCTGATTTGACATGTAACGTCAATATATACCTACAGTTCAATCGAAAGCTCCCGGAGTGGTGAAAGTGGAATCATCTGAATTGACCTCAACTTCGATCATTACGGTATAACGTATGACGTTTTACATATGAAGATGAATCGTAATATTCAGGTTATACATGTTTCATCAACACCGGTGCGAATTACGACTCGAATCAATTCAGGTGCGGTCAGTTATCGAGCGTGCGATTGAACCCGGTGGCTGTAGAACTACCCCACGGTATCTCACTTCCTTCTACATCACAGGTTACAGCATTAGGCTTTCGATCACGAATTCGAAATAATGAAACCCACAACAGCTCGTGAACATACCAAACTCTAAATAGAATTAACGTTGATTACTATCTGCTGGCCAATAAATGAAAAGTCAATTAATTAAATCAATTCGTAGATTTACCGATCCAATATAGATAGGGCGCATCTATTTGTTCAGGCGGACACGTAAAATTAATTATATCCAATCGAAGTACGCGTTCGGCCCGCTACACGCACGGCATGGCGGAACGTTTATCTCTCATCTGAGATCTACATGCGCTGGATCCTACGATGATAGATTTCTTTCTATTCACTTTTCTCAGCCTCACTAATGCAATGGTACATCTAAAGCCACTCGCAATCAGTGAAAAGCCAAATTTATTCACAGTATAATAAATTTTGATTTTACTTTCAATATTTTACTGCGTATAACGATTGAAGTGTGGTAGATACGCGGTAAAAGTTGTAGATCTAAGAGTTGCGAACTAGAATTCTATTTAGAACGAAAGAAATAGATTTTTTAGGTTGTAAGTAGAATTTGGAGAATTCGTAGGATGCAGAAACGCTGATAAAAATTTCACGTGCAAGCGCCAATTCTGAGTTGCACCGCTGTACCCTCACTAGGGTGATTCAAAAAATTTTTTTTTTTTTTTTTCTTCTTCCAAACAGGTACAAAAGTTTTATTTAGTTATAAAGATACGACTGTTAAAATTTGAGCCCTTAATATTAATATCAAGAGGTGGCGCATCGCGAATTTATATTTCCCATTTAAATAACATGGGAAAATTTGTTTCTGCTTCTTCTGATTTTTATAACTAGCTAACGACGCGTCATACAGAAAATCTGCAAACATATTTTTATAGGGAATTAAATTCTCTACAAAAAAGGTCTCTTGCACTTTTTTGATGAACTTATTTTAGAAACTCATTTTTTGTGAGAAAGGTGGTTCTTTGAACTCGAATATAATTTGAATGGCTAAGTTTATCAAAAAAGTGTAAGAGACCGTTTTTGTAGAGCATTCAATTCCCTATAAAAATATGTTTGCAGATTTTCTGTATGACGCATCGTTAGTTAGTTATAAAAATCAGAAGAAGCAGAAACAAATTTTCCCATGTTATTTAAATGGGCAATAGAAATTCGCGATGCGCTACCTCTTAATATTAATATTAAGAGCCCAAATTTAAACAGGTGTATTTTTTCACCTAAATAAAACTTTTGAACCTGTTTGTAAGCAAAAAAAAAATTTCTTCTTTTTTGAATCACTCTAATCCTCACGTCTGACAAAATTCTACTGATTGTGAAACAAAATTATATGCCTGTCGTAAAAATTATAGAACAATGGAATTGAACTTTTAGAAAAACAAACTAGAATTTCTATTCCGAATCTGGATGCATACGTTTTTATTAGGCGTGGGTTACGTATCAAAGTCTGTAGTAGGTATCTCGAGTTACGAGATGGGACTTTGCCCGACTGGAATTCCCAGGCAGGATCTAGATCTTTTGGTAATACCACGTGTCCAAGTGAGTCTTCGACCGAAGATTTTTATCCGCTAATGGTGCTAGAAGTTTGATACCACCTTCGTTCTACTGATCGTTGTTTCGATGATCGGATCGATTCTTTTCATATTTACTATCTGATTCTAGCTGGGTGATCTTTCCTGATTGTCCATTTGGTAGATGATACGTGTCGTGTAATCTCGTATAGTTTTCGATGAATTTTCGCAAGGCAGAGTACCGTGAAATTGACCAGGGGAGTACACAGCGGGATTTATAAGTTTGAAAAATGGAGATAAGAGACAAGCTTCGTGAAGAAAGTCTTAACATTAATCGAACAACCGGAAGCATCGGAACGTCGATCACCTAAGAGTGAAAAGTAGCGCTTCGGTAGAGTTGAAGCTTATGGTCTACCGGTCTACCCGAGCAATCAGCCGGGAAGGCGACTCACAGGTCTTTGGGAAGAGCTTATTAAATTACTTCCACGTGGTTGAAATGATAGATGTGGTCGCTCCGCGTTTATAACTCAAGCTTTAACTTTGTCGGCGACTGCCGGGCCGCGGTTTCCTTCACCTCTCTGGACCCTGGTCGTTCCTCTGGTGGACCAGCAACGATATAAATGAATATGCGCGGCCTGCTTACAAGTTCGACGATATACCGAGTATATCCTATCGGCTTACCACAGCGACCAACCCTGCCTCGTCGAAGAGGGATACCGTTATCGTCGCCTTAACTTGATCGCCTTTCTGAATTTTAATCCTTACCCATTTCAATAAGTTGCTAAGGCTCGATCCCAGCCGTAAGTCGAAAAGCGCAGAGAGGCTGCAGAGCTTTATCTCTAGCTGGGATAGAACGTTCATGAAGTGAAATCAAGGGGTATGTTGGTCTCAAAAATTATTCTTTATCGGTTTTTGGATTTGTTCCTTTATTCTTGAAGCTTCATCTCTTGCTATTATATCAAGACATCGTGAGCTGAAACAATTTACGAAATGGGACTTCAGGCATATATTGTGTTAAACGACGCGACTGTAGACTAAATCGTTTTTCCAGAAATCAGTTTTTCTAACCTAGTCCAGATGATTTCTCCGGAAGTGCACTTGACCTAGGATCTTGAAATTTGCAGGACTTTTTCTGTCATATTTCACTATCGAGTAATCTACGGACAAGTTAATCTGATCCACCAATCGGAAGACGAAAAATAATTATGTCCGAAATTTTAATGAATTTTGGAAAACACAATTTTTTTAGACAATTGGGTCGCCTGAATCTGTCGATCTGCATGGCTTGAAAATCAGATCCATAGACAACATTCAGGCGCCTAGTTTTTTTGGTTCTGATGAACCGGTAGCTGTGGAAATCCCGTACCGTCGAAATACAGCGTTTCACTTACGGCCTTATAACTCCAGCTACGACTTATAAAATTGAAAATTAAAATTATTTTTCAATAAAGTTTCAAGTACCCTCTCGATGCTTATTTTATGATAAGCGAAGAGAACAAAGGGTCTCGATTAAATAATTTTCCGACTAACTATGAGGTAGCAAAAAAATCATGAAAAAAAATTCGCAATGTGATTCTAATCAGTAGCTTTTATATCCCGTTGGAATTATTCAAATATCTATCATAGTTTCATAGAAAAACAATTTTGAACTTCGGAGCTGCAACCCCGATTGACCAAAAACGAATAAAGCTAGGGGCTCAATAATTGCTCCAAAATTATTTCTAACAACTATCAAAATAATAAAGACACCAATGTCAACAAAGACGCCAGTGCAGATTTCATATGGAAACCTGGTGAGACCCTTTCTGTACGGTTCGGAAATTCTGGAAAACTCATAACTTCTTCGAGACTGATTACGATGTATCAATAATGAACCTCGTGTTTAGAATTATGTTCAAGACATTAGGACCGAGTTAGAATAATTTATTCGAGTTCCATAACGGATGAGAAGTTTCTCTTCCGCACCTCGGGAGGTAAGAGCATGTCAACGCGGATCGAAAGGTGTGAAAAGAAGGTTGCCACCCTCCGTAAAAAAGACCTGGCAATAAATCAATCGTGGCAAGAGACTTCTCCGGAGATGTTTTTCGCGGTTCAGATTTTCGTCGTTCAATCCTCCGGATGAATCACACAACAATCGGCTTGCCAAGGCACAGAGGCAATCGAAGGCGCTAGGGTGGGCAAATCAATCTTGTAAAGTGTTTGAACAAGGCAAAGAGCTACGGCCTGATGTGGGCTTAGCTCAACTCCATTTCGTCCTCCAATCTCCAGACGTATGTATGTGCAACAACGATTATAGCCAACTGACAAGTCCATCTGCGTTCAATGAGCCGTGTCATATGGTTAATTAAAACTGCAGTACAATCTCTAAGACTATTATCACGATGAGCGACTGGGACAAGAAACACTTAGGAGTGCCAGAGACTGGCATGTCTCTCGGCGAACCGTACAAAACTATGCAATCCTTGCCCTGGTATTTCGTCGGTGTAATTCTCCCTGGAGGCAGGGGCGTCCTTTGATTATAGCCTGTTTACGAGTCATCCGCGATGAGAGGACAGTTTTGTCCACGCAATTTATCTGCTCAAAAAATGTCCAATGAAACTCTGCGCGCATTGGCGCAATCGAGTCAAATTGAGATTTGAATAATCAATGGAGGACTTTGCAGACTTATTTTTAGTCGTAGACGTGACTCTTCGAAGTTTCGATCTTCAACGTTAGACCTTTCGTTGGTTCGAGTTAGAACAAAAATTTGAATTTTATTCTACAAGATCTGACTGGAGACTCAGAGGTGCGAACTAGAAGTTGAGAATAAGATGGTGCATGTAATGAAATTCTGAAAGTGAGCGTTATGTCCGGTTTGAGCAAGTTTAGGCATAAACTAGACTCTCGCGATTCACGTTTGAATCTGCGATTCTGGCTCAGACCTATAGCTCCTGAATCTTTGATAAAACGTTTTGTGAACTGATTGACGAAGGAATTCTGACCCCAAAATAAAATAAAATTTGATTTGATAAAGTTGATTTATCGCAAATTTTTAAAGATGTAAGTAAAATTTTAAAATCCAGTAGGATGTAGCGACGCCGAACAGAATTTCGAGTGCAAGCGCTACCTCTGATTTCATCTACGCTCTGAATTCTCACGCGGGATCTAATTCCACTGAAACAGAATTATATTTCTGTCGGAAAAACTCAAGTACGAAGGACTCGGGGTCTTAGCGGACCAAAGTAGAACTTCTATCCCGACTCGGGAGGTTTCTCGTTCTTCTTGAGATCCGTTAACAGTTATCCATTGAAGACGCATTCCAGTTTCAACCTCCGATGGGGTAGTCAGTTCGTATTATTTCGTTCTCTCTATTTTGTGCTCTCGTGACCGGACCGGGTGAACCTTTCGCGGCATACCTTGAGTCGCTGCAATCAAGATAAGCCCTGGAGATGGTGTGGAGTGCGCGTATACACTCGAGCTGTACATTGCCCTCGGGCCTTGCTCAGGCCTTACCAAAGCTCAGAGACCTTCAAGGCCCTTGAAGGGAGTTTCCTGTTATTTCATACGCTACTTGTACTCCTTAACGTCATCACCTCGCGTCGGCTGTCCGAGCAACCGGATTAATTGCACCACCGAATAATTATTCTTTAAAACTGGTGTAGGTACTCGTATTCCGGCCACCAGTTTCGTAAACCACAACAACTATTGCCTCCATATAAAATGTCGGTGAAGTAACGAATAGCAAGCATGCAGCATTGAAATTTCTCACAAATTAAGCCCGTCAATTTGAGCGGTGAAATTTTTCAGTAGAGTTAGGAATTTCTGGACGTTGTTTGTTACACCGTGAAATATAACGTAGAGTGGATTGGCGAGATAACGAGGGCTAATGGACTGGGTCATTACGCCACGTGCGTTGCATAAGAGGAACCGAGTTAGTCACCAGGACAATGGTTTGGTAAATTCATTCGTTACTTTGATCTCGAATGAACCCCGTGGTAATCGAGACTCGGGTTGTCGGAGAGACGTCAGAATCTTGCGACCGCGAATCAACCGGGCTGACTCTTTCTTATTGCTGGACGTAGTGGAATCATTACTCGGCATGACACTCGGCAAGGTGCGTATCGCCTGCGTTCATCTCGACTCCATATACGGGTGTGGCTTTGAGCATGCAGCATGTATTGTTATATAATGCCACCTTTAGTTAAGCAAATGCCTGAGCCACGGTACCACTGCGACGACGTGACGGTTCCCGGGTCAAGGAGTTGGCAGAACTTCCAAGTTCACTTCAGGGGCTAGAATTAACGTCAACGTAACTAAAACTTCGGTATTTAGAATGAAAAGAAGCCGTTTACCGTTCCATTCAATTCGAAGATGAATAGACTTGGTCATTTTCGTTCATTCCATGCGAATATAAACCAGCACGTCATTTTTTGCTATACATCATTGATCCGAATAATCAATCTCTTCAGCTTTTTATAATACATGCCAATTGCAAATTCTGGATTGCAGATGACAGATTCGAGTTCCGCAAAGATCTGTACGTCGGAGATCAGCCGATCGCCGATGGCCATCGAGCTATAACACGGCAGCAGGTGCGCAGGAAGATTGGAGAGCTGAAGAGGCGGAAGATGAAGAAGAAGTTTTCTGAAAAGTCGCAGTCCGAGGCTCCCGTTGCTACGCCTCGAAAAGATTTGAACGAAACTATAGCCTCGAGGCTAGATTTGAGCTGTTTCACAAAGGCCAGAGAAAGAGGCTTGCTGAAGGGTCCGTCTATAGAAAATTCCTACCCTCCAAAATATGCCAGGTTAGTGTCCCGTCCTGCTTTATTCTTCTTCGACTCGCTTATCGGAACTTGGGTCACGAATCCTGAGTCACGATGCTCAACACTCGTGTTCCTGGTTCCAGAATCATTTTTCCAGAATCCATAATTATTTTTCATTTATTTACAGGAAGAAGAACGTTTATCCACCCTACAACGTCTACCTCGTCGCTGTATACCAATGCGATGAAGGATTTCATCTAAAGGATCACGAAGCTGACCGGCTATTCTGTAGCGATAGTGAATGGATCGGCACGTTACCAGAATGCGTCAAAGACGCCGGTAAGTTTACCTCAGCTTCATAACTTTATCTTCAAAGCTAGTTCACTCTGCGATCTTCTGATCTGTTAAGATGCTCCGCGTTTATCTCAGCTCCGAGGTTCCGTGATTATTCAAGATTATTCGGGAAAACTGTTTTACATTTAAAACCAACCAGTCATACCGTCGCTTCGTCAGGACATACCTATGGGTCGATGGTATCAACCGGTATAAGGTCGTGTGTTAATGTCTGAAAATTATTAATTAGACCCACGGATTTCACCCTAATTTGCGTTCCCTTAGAAATTCGCGGTTAAAATTCGCCCATGCAGTGGTTTGTCGAAGAATCCTCTTCCACGTAGCTTCGGGCAAATAACCTTGGCACAGTGTCTCGGATTTCATAGGTTTTATTACGCTTCTGAAAATCCCTCAAGTCTCTCTTCTCAATTTCTTGCATCTCGTACGACTTTGTGATGTAGATACCCGATACGCATCACAGGAGCGTAATAATTCTTCAGTTGTCAATGTGTCAGGCCTCCGAGCGGTGAATCTCATCTACCTGCACCATGCGCGTCACCCACGGTACGGTAGTGAAATAGAATGTCACGTCAGTCTATGTGGTTGGAATCCCGGGTCAAAGACCACTTCTTTTCAAATGCTACCTCGAGATCCATAGCATGTATTTCTGGTCTAATTGAATTCTTTCTCGGACCGCGAGCCCCAACATGCAGCAAAATATCTTTCCCCATTCCGCACCAGCTTTCCCCCACTGGATGACCAATTAAAATATCAGAATCCGCAACCAAATCGAATGTCATTGAATTTCATGAATTACAGGAGCTCTAGAGTTGAGCCTGCGGCGTTGCAACGATGACAGAGGTGGCTGTGATCATGTCTGCGAAGATACCTTGACAGGAATCCAATGCTCGTGTTTTGAAGGATTCAGATCAGAGGGTCCAGTTTGTGTCGGTACGTAAATGACCAAATTTTGATTACCTGCTATAAAAAATCCAAGAATAAGAGAGTCAATCTCTTTGTAAGATAAGCCCGGGGAGAATCATAGTGGAGTTTTATTGTCAGACTATATCCACCCACGAAAAAATCGTGTTGCACAAGTCGAATAGGTGACAATCCCACGATTACTACTACACGGGAATAACGACATCTGAATCACAGACCACGAAGTCTGTGTAATTTACTTGTGAGCCGTCTTCTTAGGTAGCGTCACCGCGGGTCAGTCGGCTTTTACAAATTAACTCGAGACCGAAAAAGGACCTAGCGCCGGGAAGACGGGCACTATTTGGTCGTCGCGTGGGCGACGGAGTGGATTTTTTTTCAGTCTCCTTTTTCTAATATAATTTCAAGATTCTCGCCTACACCTGAACCGGCCAGCCGGAAGTGACCACAATGGTCTCCAGGAGTTTCTTTGGTTAAAGACGAATGACCGACTCGGTTATTTATGGGATGCGGTGGAATCGAAATTCGAGACGGTGTCTACCAACGTATAATTAGTTCAGTGTCTTAACTGATTATTTATGGCACGGTACTCGCGGAAGCTTGTATCTGTGTTGATCAATTCTACTTTTTGTTTTGTCGATTATTAAAACTGATCGAAAACGTGATTAAAATTATTTTACCAAATGTCGTTTAGTATCTGGAATGCCATTTGTCCAAATTGTTCTTTAATGGACTTGTTTTATTACAGTAGTTCGCTAATCCTTTGAAGTACAATCAAGCAAAAGTTGTAAGTTGGGAGTCATCGAGTCTTAGAATTAGATACAGTCAAAGTAAAAGTACCAAATGCAAGGATTTGGATCAACCGGTGGTTCGATTTCAGATATTCGGGTCTCTAATTGTTCAGAATGAATAGAATGAATATCCATCCAATGAACGGATGACCTTTTGATACTACAAACGTGATTCGAGTAATTAATTTGTTATTGCTAAATTTTCAAGTTTACAAACTTATTTTTTACTGTCTCTTCTCATTTTCTTAAACAAAAATCACCGCATCGAGAGGCTGTTTTGTTCATCGGATGGCAGTTTCTTTTCTAAACAATCAAACACCTAAATATCTAAAATCGAAGTACGGTTGATCCAAGTTCTTGCCATCCAACTTTGAGACCCGATGACTCACGACTCCTAACTTTTGCTTGATTATACTTAAAAAGACTAGCGAATTCCTGCGCCAAAACTGGTTGTTAAAAAAATAAATAAATACCCCCATAAGGGTTGCAAATACCCCTTCGATGGTTATTCGAGAACGTCGAAGAAGCAAATTGCAGATGGTAACCGATATTGTTTCTCCCGCGTTACAAAGGTCCCGCTAAGGCGATTAGCGCCGGCTCGGTCCATTACCATAAAATCTTGAGCATCACTATTAGTCGACAAGGCCAGTAGTGCTAGGTTTGGCTTTTCAGGCGAGAAACTTGCTTCATAGAGAGGTGGGAAAGAGACGGCTCCGTAGGGCAAAGGAGAGGCGTACCTACCGTCCAAAGGCGCCAGCAGCATTGTATGTTAATCTGATCGTGTAGAAGATCTTGACTCAAGAAACGCGCCTGAGTTGGACAGGAGATGCGTAGGTGTGATTGCGAACATCTTGGGTGTAAACTATACCCGGACGGCACGTGACAGAACCTACGAGGATTTCACTGTCACTGGAAAGAAACTTTCGTTTATGGATGAAAAAAACTTATAACTCTCTCGCATCTTTCCTTGCTTTTTTCATTTTACTCTTATCTTGTGCACCGTTGTCCTAAAACTCATGGTCTATCAATGAAATGATAGAGATGTTAACACCGATGACTATGAGTTAGAAAACAGCATAAAATTACTGCTGCCAATTCCATTTTCTAATCAATTCATTCTGAGATTTTCACAATAACCCGATAAATTTTCGAGTCGTAGGGGTATTTATAATAACATTACGACGTAGGAAAACGCAGTGAAGATTTGCGACGGTATGATGCAGATGCTTTCAAATTTGACGAATTTCTAAGGAAAATTGACGGGGAAATATTCTCAAGAGATCTTACTGTCGAAATCTTCAACCAAAAAAAAAAAAAAAAAAATCAATTTATTTGAAATTTCAAACCTTTCTGGTCCCCTTAAGAGGTCTTCGTCTCCGGTATAGCTGGAACGTAATGCGAGTTGAGAAACCGCGTTTTAGATGTTTGCTTTTAGGTACCGCGCGCTTTCCAATAATCCGATGAATCGAAGTCAGCTTCCGATTGTGAAGAGGCGAACGCGATATCGTGTGTTTGTTTAACAAGACTAGACACAATCGGATTTACTTTGACGTCCTTCCGTTCTCCAAGTGCAATTTCTCGCCGGGGCAATATCTTCCACTGGTATTACACGTCAGGTTTTGCTTACGACGTTTTTGTGACATCACGTCTTGTAACTTGAGGGCTAGTTTCTGTATTTATATTAGCAACGCGACATTTCCTACCAGGTTCTTGAGTTTGAGATGTGTTTTGTGCTTTGTCTTACACATTCCCGAATCGGAATTGAAATTCCAGATTTATTCTACAAGTTCTCACCGAAGACTCAGAGGTGCAAACTAGAATTTGAAGGCAGAGTTGTGCATGTAATGAAATTCTGATTGGCACCTAAACGTGAGACGTTATACCCGTTTTTAGCAAGTTTAGACGCAAACTAGACTTTTGAAATTCTAGTTTGGATATCTGGATCCTAAAATTCAGAGAGACTTTGTGATTCTGGTTCAGACCTACAGCTCCTGAATCTTTGATGAGACGTGTTTTAAACTGATTGAAAAATAAATTTCAAGTCGAAAATGAAAGTGATCGTTGAGATGATTTTTCGCAGACTTCTGAGGTTGTTAGTAGAATTTGAAAATTTAGTAGGATGTATAGAGACGCTATTCGAAATTTCAAGTGCAAGCGTTAATCCTGATTCACACCTCTCTAATTCTACCAAAACAGAACTACATTACGGTCGGCAAAATTGAAGACCAAAGGAATTGAGCTTTTAGAGGATCAAACTAGAATTTCTATTCTAATAGTGATTTCAGTTGGAAATGTTTCTTTCACACGATGAGAAATTATCCAGCTTTAAGTTAATCGTCCAAAAATTACGTTATACCTTAGACATCGACGAATGCGCCGATGGGACAGCTGGCTGTGAGGATCTGTGCCACAACGATCCTGGCTCATTTCGGTGCGACTGTCATCCAGGATACCAGCTAAATGCCGATGCCCGATCTTGCCAAGGTAGGAAAAATCCATGGAATTCACGTCCCTCTGTTTTCGAGACAGGCGATTCAAAGTCAATAACTGATCCGACTAGACCCGGAGCCGTTTATCCCAATAGAACAGAAGAAACAATCGCATCCTGTAACGTTTGATGGCTTAATAAAGAGAGTGAGATATAGAGACGCAGAGTGAGAGCGAGAGAAAAAGAGAGAGGGCTGAGAAAGTGGTACATGATTGCCTGGAGGTTAAAACGTTTCAATCGAGGACCGCGTCGATGTGGTTTTGATCAAGGAGGGCGGGTTTCTTGTGGGTGTTGTTGATGTTTTCAGCTTACAAGCAATGAAAATCGTGTTGTCAGACCCCCCACGAGCTTGCTACATGAGATAAAGTGCTTGCCGAATGTCTTTTGATTCCTTAGTATTTTTTTGTTCTTGTTATTTTCACTCCTACGAGTTAGAAATGAATCACAACAATACCTGGTATGATTTCAAGAGCTCGCATTGACCCGGTTATCAATTTCACGATCGAATCGTTCGAAGCCATGATCTGCGATAGGGTTTCATTTCTATAAATATGCACTCAAAGAAAAGTTTCTTCGATTCAAAGTGATTCTTTGTTTTCTTTTTAAATATTTTCTCGAATTAATCAATGGTTTATCGAGTGAATCGGCTAAATTGGTTTAAACAAAACTATTGCTCAATGTAAACAGATTATTTGGTTCATTCAAAGATATAGCGTTGAAAAAATATCGGACTAATTTAACACATTGACTTGGTTGAATTAACAAATGAATTCATTTTATTTTGTGAAATGAACCGAATTTCGGATTGATACACGATCACGTTTTTGTATCGAATAAAAGAAAAACTAATTCAAAATGTAAAATGCTTGGGTTAATTTGTACGAATAGAGACACGCGTTGCATTCGAATTGAATCGTTTTTCACACAGACGTAAACGAATGCCTTTTGAACAACGGACATGGACCGTGCCAAGGAACTTGCCACAATTTGAATGGCACCTATGAATGTACCTGCGCTGAAATCCTCGGCCACAAGTTAGCAGCGGATAATCATACTTGTCAGGACATCGACGAGTGCGCTGAAAATAACGCGGGATGTTCACACACTTGTCTCAATACACCTGGGAGCGTTTTCTGCCTTTGTCCTGATGGATATAGTCTCGCCGACGATTGGAAGACTTGCAACGGTCGGTTAACCATTTAATATCACTTTCTATTACTTCAAAGTTTGTCTCTTGATAATGTTATGTGTTTCAAACGGCTTGTGATGTCATTCGAAAGAGAATTAGAATGGAGTTTGGTATATATTCCAGTCGAATACAATGGTCTAATCATTTTTCGGCAAGCAAACCTGGGAGGAAATGTGTTTCTTAGATTTTCAAATCACTTAATCTGGATTTGCAGACATAGACGAATGCGAGAACAAGCCAAGCGTCTGTGGAGATGAAAAAGTATGCCAAAACAGCCCAGGGTCGTACAAGTGCATACCGCAGCCGAAAAAGATAACCAAAGTTCTACAAGACGAAGACTATGATGCCGAAGGCGACGACGAAGAAGACTACGACGCCGAGGACGGAGAGGGAATTACTGACATCCCAGAATTCGGCCAGTGCTCGGATGGCTTCAGGAGGAACGCCAACGATGAATGCATCGGTGAGTTCTTTTTGACGATAATCATTTCTGTATCGATTCGTACAAGGTAACTCCGGCTGGAATTGCGTTACGTAGATGATTCGATTCCCTTATAGACATCGACGAATGCATTGAGGGAGACGAAGGCGAGCCCCACGGCTGCGAGCATAACTGTATCAACGAACCTGGCGGCTACTATTGCGGCTGTCGTTCCGGCTACGAAATCGAGGATGACGGACAGACTTGTAAGGACGTGGACGAGTGTACCGTTGAACCCTCGCTGTGTACGCATACCTGCATAAACACCGAGGGATCCTATCAGTGCGGATGTCCAGCGGGGTTCACTTTACTTGATAACAACAGAACCTGCGAAGAAGAGGACAACGAAGTCAGTCCTAGAGAAAGTTGCGAAAACCTGAAGCTGGCCTGTACTCATCACTGCGAGGAGACAGGGGACAAGCCGAAGTGCGCGTGTCGTGTGGGGTACGTACTCGACGAAGATGGTATCACGTGCTCTGATTTCAATGAGTGTGAAACAGTGGGATTATGTTCACATCTCTGCATTAATACGGAAGGTAGTTTTCTGTGCTCCTGTCCCGATGGTATGACTATATCCGAACAAGATTCCTTCAACTGTACGGACGTCGACGAGTGTTTAACTGACATTCACGAATGTTCTGATGGTTGCGTCAACGAACACGGTAGCTACAGGTGCAACTGTTCTTCGGGATTCGTGCTAAATAAGGACGGAAAGACCTGCGAGGATATCGACGAGTGTTCAACTGACATTCACGAATGTTCTCATGGCTGCGTCAACGAACGTGGTAGCTATAGGTGCAACTGTTCTTCAGGGTTCGTTCTGAATGAGGATGGGAAGACTTGCGAGGATGTCGACGAATGTTCAAAGGGCATTCACGAGTGTTCCCATAACTGTACAAATGCCAACGGTGGCTATACGTGCGCTTGTCCTCAAGGTCTTAGGATCACCGCGAACGGTAAAACGTGCGAGGATATAAATGAGTGCGCTGAAGGTGGCCATGGCTGTTCAAACGATTGCGTTAACGAACACGGGTTCTTCAGATGCTCGTGTCCGGTAGATTGGCTGCTAGGCGAAGACGGAGTAACGTGTGTAAAGCCTAGTGCCCCGGAATGCATTATCGAGGAAGGAGATGACACGTGCGTATGTCCTGACGGTTTCACAGTGTCAGAGGATGAAAAGACTTGCAAGGATTTAGATGAGTGCGAAGCCGACGAACACGACTGCTCTCACGACTGCGAAAATACACTAGGAAGCTACAAGTGCCTTTGTCCAGAAGGTCTCAAGCTTCTGGAGGATGGATTGAACTGCGAGGACGGAGCGTGTCCCGAAGGCCTACGTCAAGATGAACGCGGGGAATGCCAAGACATCGACGAGTGTGCTGAAGGAAATCACGATTGTTCACATAAGTGCATTAACGAGCAAGGAACATACCGGTGTACATGTCCGAATGGTCTATCTCTTGGAGAAGACGGTGTGACCTGTGAGGGCGCGGACGCTTGCTTAGGCGCACCCTGCTCTCATGAGTGTGTTCAGGATGGTAATAGCTACGAGTGCAGGTGCCGTACAGGATATAGGCTGAATGATGATGGAGCAGGATGCGAAGACATTGACGAGTGCGCGAGCTCTTTGACGCACAGTTGTTCGCATGGCTGTGTCAATACGTTGGGAAGTTACAATTGCACTTGTCCATCAGGATTCTATTCTCTAGATGACGAAAAGTCGTGCAAGGACATAAACGAATGCGAAGATGACGACTTCAAACACGAGTGTTCACACGTATGTGTGAATACTGTCGGAAGCTACAACTGTGATTGTCCTACCGGGTGGCAGTTGGCTGCCGATTACAGGTCTTGTGAGAATCAGGACCCTTGCATAAACGGTTCCCACGGATGTTCACATGTCTGTGAACACGAAGACGGCGTATTCCGTTGTGGGTGTCCGGAAGGATTTGAACTGGGTCCAGACAACAAGATTTGCCGAGATGTAGACGAATGCTTATATGATGCCTTGAATCGTTGTTCAAGCAATTGCGTGAACGACGAAGGGAGCTATCACTGCACATGCGAACCCGGGTTCACGGTAGGAGCGGATAACAGAACCTGCGAGGATATTGACGAGTGTTTAGGCGCGCATGGCTGCTCTCATACTTGTGTAAATGAAGAAGGAACCTATGGCTGTGAATGTCCTGATGATCATGACTTGGGCGATGATGAAAGAACTTGTGAACCCATGGATGTCTGCAGATCGGGGCACAACTGTTCCCACATATGTGTTAACGACCAAGACGACGGTTACAGATGCGATTGCCCCGCGGGTTACGAGCTTCAGAACGATGAAAAAACTTGTCAAGATATCAACGAGTGTGAAACTCAACACGATTGCAGTGGTGATTGCATCAACACCGAGGGCTCGTATGAGTGTTCATGCCCGAATGGATTACGTTTAGCAAACGATTCCCGCACATGTGTTGATCACGACGAGTGTGCCGAGGATCATGGATGTTCGGAGAATTGTGTTAACGAGCTTGGAACTTTTCGATGTACATGCCCGCCAGGATACTTACTTGGAGATGACGCTAAGACATGTCTAGTTGCCGACGAGTGTTCCTCGCTAGGTCAGGCTTGTTCACATGGCTGCGTGAACGAGAATGGCCATCATAGGTGTACATGCCCATTAGGTTACATTATTTCTAGTAACGGTACGACGTGCGAAGACATTGATGAGTGCGCTGAAGAAGAAAATGAGTGTTCAGACGAGTGCGTGAACTTAGAGGGTAGCTACAAGTGTTTATGTCCCACTGGGTATGCTCTGGGTACGGATCAGCAAACTTGCGAAGATGTGGACGAGTGTATCACGCTCCTTCACGGCTGTTCGCATGAGTGTGAAAATTTCGAGGGTGGATATTCCTGCTTTTGTCCGGAAAGTCTGACCATCAGTGAAGACAGCAAGACGTGTATAGATTTTGACGAATGCATGGTGGAGCATAATTGCAGTCATATATGTGTCAACATCTTTGCGGGTTACGATTGTGCTTGCCCCGAAGGATTCGAGCTTCGCGAAGATGGCAGAATGTGTCGAGAGATTGATTCCTGCGGATCAGATCACGGGTGTTCACATAGCTGTAAAAATATTGCCGGTGGCTTCAGCTGCGAGTGCCCTTCAGGATTTATCCTAATGAAGAATAACAAGACTTGTGAAGATATTGACGAGTGCCTTGAAGGGAATGATGTAGAGAATCCTTGCTCCCACGAATGCTTCAATACACTCGGAGGCTACAGATGCGACTGCCCCACCGGATACAGAATTGGTAAGGACGAAAGGACCTGCGAGGATGTGAATGAATGTATGACAAACAACGGTGGATGTTCCCATCTCTGTGCGAACATAGATGGCGGAATAGAGTGTGCTTGTCCGGAAAATTACAGTCTGTCGGAAGATGACAACAAGACCTGTGTCGAAATCAATAGATGTTTCTTTGAAAACGGTGGCTGCTCACACTTCTGTGACTACGCGAACGGTACGGTCACGTGTTCATGCCCGAAGGGAATGAGTTTGCTGACCTCGAACGCCTCCATCTGTCTCGAAGATGACAAATGCCTTGTTAATAACGGTGGATGTTCCGATATCTGCACTCTTCTTCACGGTGCCGTGACTTGCTCTTGTTATGATGGCTACAAGCTATCGGAGGATGATCTAACGACTTGCATCGACATCGACGAGTGCCACGAAAGCTTGGACAATTGCACACAAATCTGCGTCAACAATGATGGAGGCTTCGAGTGCGAGTGTAACGAAGGTTTTACGATAAACGATGAGAATTGGGCGTTGTGCGATGATATTGACGAGTGCGAGATGGAGAATGGCGAATGTTGGCACAACTGCGTGAACACTGTGGGCTCCTATTATTGTACTTGCGCATCAGGCTACAGTTTCGACGAGGACAATGTCACTTGTTCATTGACGAATGGGTGTAGTGAGAATAACGGTAACTGCTCGCATCATTGTCACAATAAGGACGGGGTTCCCGAATGTTCCTGTCCTCCAGGCTTCAAGCTTGGTTCAGATCAGAAGACTTGCCAGGACGTGGACGAGTGTGAAGAGTTCGAGAACGATATTGATTCCGGTTGTTCCCACAGATGCGTCAACCTCCCGGGTAGCTATCATTGCGAGTGTCCTGCGGGATACATTCTGCTTCCAGAAGACAAAAAGACATGCATTGACGTCGACGAGTGTCTCCGACAAACGCACAACTGTACGCATAACTGTTTAAACTTACTTGGAAGTTATATCTGTTCTTGTTACGACGGACACTATTTGCACAATGACAACAGCACGTGTCTAGACATAGACGAGTGCGCTGATAAGAATGGCGGGTGTTCGAACAAGTGTGAGAATACAGTGGGAGGGTACTTCTGCTCATGTCCTGAAGGGTTCGAGCTAATGGATGATGAAAAGACTTGCAATGACATTGACGAGTGCAAGACTGGAATTGCCCACTGTTCTCACGAGTGTGTCAATGTCGTGGGATCATGGACATGCATTTGTCCGTCCGGTCACGTTTTATTAGAATCGGGCGCGTGCGTCGACGTTGACGAATGTAAGACTGAAAACGGTGGATGTTCACATGCTTGTTTCAACATTCCTGGCGGTGTTAAGTGCAGCTGTCCAATTGGCTTGGAGCTTGATCACGGGGGAAAAATTTGTTCCGACATTAACGAGTGTTTGACTAACAACGGCGGGTGTTCTAACGATTGTATAAACATTGACGGAACGTTCAAGTGTAGCTGTCCCACGGGCTACCATTTAGGTCAAGACTACAAGACCTGCGTCGACATAAATGAGTGCGAGAACAAGAATGGCGGATGCTCGGATACCTGCTTGAATCAGAATGGAACCTTTCAGTGCAAATGTCCTTTCGGCTATTACTTGTCCTCTGATCAAAGGACCTGTCAGGATATCAACGAATGTCAACGAGAAAACGGCGGATGTTCCCATCAATGCTTCAATACCCCGGGTTCCTACTATTGCGACTGTCCCACAGGATTCAATCTACGTGGCAAAGTTTGCCTTTCCTCAAATCCTTGTGAGCTCAACAACGGCGGTTGCGAACAGCTATGTCGGAATGACAAAGGCAGCGCAATCTGTTCCTGTAGGGTAGGCTACGCAATTCATAATGCTCACTTATCGAAGTGTATTGATGTCGACGAATGTGCCGGTGCAGCACACAATTGTGATCAAATTTGCGTCAATACACCGGGATCATACGAGTGTCGATGCAAGGATGGATTCTACAGGAAGAATAATACCTGCATTGGTAAGAAGCACTGAACTTTTTATTCAGATTCTTTCCTACCTTTGATTACTGAATCCTTTTAATTACTCACCTTCAACGTTTAGACATCGACGAATGCCTGACCGGAATTTGCAAGAAAAATCGATGCAGAAATACGCCGGGAAGCTTTCGTTGCGAGTGCGACCGAGGCTTTGAATTTCGAGAAGGTGTTTGCGTAGGTCAGTACCTACACAACAGTAAATATAATCAACTATTTATCACAGGTGCATTAGGTAATTGTTACTAAATCTAGCGATTCAATGACTCCAGATATCGACGAGTGTGCTTTAGGAACCCCTTGCAGGGGTCATTGCATAAATACCCAAGGTTCTTACTGGTGTGCTTGTGCCAGTGGTTTCCAATCGCAAGGAAGTGCCTGCATCGGTAAGATATTGACTATTCTTTCCATCTCTTCTTCTTTAATCAACGATATAGATTCTAGCTAAACTTGAGCTACCTAGATGCCGGATGTTTGCTTTTCTATTTGAAGATATCAACGAGTGTGATTGGAACAACGGAGGCTGCCCTCATGACTGTGTGAATACAATGGGATCCTTCAAATGCAAATGCAGGCCAGGATTTGCCTTGGATCCAAGGTATAGCTGGCGATAGTTTTCTCTCTAATAGTTGTACTATTTCGGCGATAATTTATACCTCGAAAATTTTCAACAGGGACAATTTCCGGTGCCAGGATATCAACGAGTGTTTGAGCCGGAACGGAGGCTGTAACGGCGACTGCATGAATACTGCCGGAAGTTTCTATTGCGTTTGCAGCGACGACTTGGTTCTGGCTTCCGACCAGCGAACTTGTGTGCCACGAGATTCGCGCTGCCGTGCTATGGATACTCCTCGTCACGCTGAGGTGAGCGTTAATTATACTGAGCCATTAATTTTCCGACTATATTGCAGAATTATCCTCTAATTTATGAAGAACAGTGATCTCATCCCGAATGAAAGGTCGAGATAGAAGTACATTGATCACCGCACAAATTTTCCACTCGCACCAGTTGCTGCAGTTATAAAATTTTTATGAAATCTTCAATTTCAGATCAGATGTCCTGGTCATCCTTCCGGAGCTTTGGATTATCCGGAAGGCGCCAGGTGTCACGTAAGATGCAGACGAGGGTTTAAATTGGAAGGGCCGCACGTGAGGCATTGCACAGCCGGGGGCAAATGGAACGGCAAAGAACCATCGTGTCAGAGTAAGTTTCTTCGTCCGGAAATAGTCGGGTCCGTAGCAGTCTGCTCACGGAGTAGATTTCCTAAGTCTGATAGATTCGGGAACCGCCGATTAATGCCTGTCACTTGATATCATTCGCTGCTTATTGCATTCAGCGAAACAGAGGAAGGAGTCGGGCGTGTGAAATATTGATATTTAGGATTTGAAAAACAACAATAGGGAAACAGATTGTTTGTTTAATTGCCTCATTCTGCGACCAGCCCGAGGCTAACGAGATGTTAAGTTAACAGACCGCCTTAATGAGCTACCTAAATCTCCTCTCTCTGTTTCTATGCGAATTTAAGTTGAAAACTTTTTAACTCCCAGTTGGCTTCCGGTTTTAAAATTTATTTTGAGCACGTCCAATGGTGCGGGTAACCTCGTTGTTTTGTACGCTTACACTAACGAGATTTTAGCACGCCTTCATATCGAATTCAAAATTTAATTCTACCCCTGAATTCATTAGCCGTTTTTATTCCGCTGAAGAAGTTTACTTTTGCATACTTGTAACATGCGATTACGTAAACATGTAAACCGCGTTTCTCTCACTGGTTTATAATTCTCAGATATCATCGTCGCCTTAATTTTCTTTCCAACGGAACCAGAAGCTTCATTTTCTTTTTGCCAAGATAAACATATTACGAGTCTAAATGATAGGGTATTTATATATATGCCATTATGAAAGTCTATTCCTTTCATTTGGTAAAGTTGGCCACATTAGTGAAAGACGGTAATCTGCCTGTCCATTTATGAATGCCCGCGACTAACGACATACAGGACATGTGCTGCTCATTTTATCTTGTAATTGTAGATAATATATGAAAATACATATGTCTTGAGGAAGGGAGAATCCTTAATCCGTAGGACGTGGTACTCTCATCCTCGAGACACTCAAGCCTGAGCATATGCAACTCTTTTGATCGTACGAACGTGGTGTTGCTGGTCTTCGTTTAATAAACGATTCATGTCACGTCTCCATTTACATTTATACTTGCACAAGGTGTATATGACTAATGTTTCGTCGCGTTGATGGCGCGAGAAATAATTGTAATAAATAAATAAGTAATTGGATAGTCTTGGCCTCAACGACTTATCGACTTAAGAATATAGGTGTAATATTTGTAGAGAATCATTGTACATGTCCAGAAACATTTGTCGCTCGTGTTACAGGCATGCCAAGACCATTTATCAAGTGTCCGAGTGACATCGACGTCGAATTACCACCCAGGCAAAGTAAAGCCAGAGTTTTTCTACCACAGCCGAAGTCGAATATGGACTGGTGGAGGTGAGTTTTGACTTTGTTAATCATCCGAGTAACGGAGCTGAATCCTATTTTCGCACCGCGAATTTGGCGGGTTTTTAATTTTCAACAGGGAGAACTTCTACAGAGATCAATAGGGTTCGTTGGTCGGGTTTAAACTGTAATTTATACCGCATCAAACTTAAGTTAAACTCAGGACCATATTAACTGAGATGTTCACGGCACAATGAGAATTCCGTACGAGCTTAGAGTTGAATGAGAGAGAGTACGACTGTCGCGTCGTGTTTAACATCAATCATGGATAATCCCATTTGATAGTCATTTATATGCAAAGCTGGCATCAATCAAATCTATTTCAACCAGAGCTAGCCTGGTGGTCCTTCGTATCGGTGACTCGTATTTTCCATTTTGTTGTGATATTTATTAAAACCTATACTTAGGCACATGTTTCGTGCTCATTTACGATAAGACTTAAATAAACGCTGATTCATATTGTGTATAGGTACCCGTAGATATATGCTGCGACACAGTCAACCTGACAGACGATATTTCAACTTCGGAATCGAACAACGGGAATAATGATACAAATTGCATCTATCAACTGTAAATTATTATACAGCATTTGAGAACAAGCATCTTAAACACAATACAACCGGACTTGAATTTCTAATATTGGTACCAGCCGCGGTTAATAATAAATTTAACACTTTAGGTAGAAGAATTTGATAAATGATCATCTCGTGCCGCTATTTACACCGCAGTTCCGTCCTAATTATAGTATTTAGGAATGTCAGTCGGCTGCTAATTATAAGGGGCAGGTAAAACCACTGATCAAGCCGGCTGCCTTAGCGGATCGGAAGGACGTCGATGTGTGTCAGTTGTCACTGGTTGCGCAATTTGAATTTCAAAGTGGCAATTATCTTGTCAAAATCATTCCTTAAGCATCCAAATTGTACATTTTAGATACGTCAACGCCTCGCCGTCCTGGGGCAAAGAACTGCGGGCTGATTTGGGAGCTGGAACCACAGTGATTACGTTCACGGCTTGGTCACCGGTAACCAATTATACCAGTAGCTGCCGAGTCGTCGTACGGGTTCGAGGTAAGTTTGATAAGATTGTTAGAACTTTACCTGCAACATTAACGAGTGAAGACACGTTCGCACTTCCTAGATGCTGACTGTGTCCGCAAGTCAACTAAAACCGAGAGTCGAGTTATATCGAGTATATGTATGTATACCTACAGGATCCGAGGCCGCGCACGTGGCGAGAATATAATTAGTTTGTCGTACCTTGCGAGCTGCTCTAGCCGTGAAATGAACAATAAATTAAACGCTGGGGTGTCTTGAAAGAAATTGACACTTTGTTTTTTTCGTCTCCCATCACTCGAAACAGGTAAGATCAATTCTGACGATAAGAGGTGGCGCAAGCCGTTCTTCCATGTTTATTTAACTTTTTGAAACCTACACCCTTCATTGAGAACTGATCTTTCATGAATTTACTCGGGAGAAAATTTTCGGATCGACAGGTTTCACGTGACGTACCGAAATCGTAAAAAGCGGGTTGTCTTGCATCGTAATTGGTGGTCGAAAGTTTTTGGGACCGTTAGTTTCAAATATGAATAGCAAAAATTGCGATTTCCGTATCTCTCTTCAGATTGGAAATCTGACTTTCTGACTTTAGATCCGACATGAATGAATTAGAGAATTCCGTCTGAGCCAGTTTGAAAAAATTCGCATCTTAGGAAAAGTGTAGGTGGTAAAAAATTGAATAAACATGAAAATAGAGCTCGTTACGTGGGAGGATTTGTTTCGCGTAGAAAACCAACGTTTAGATAGATACTCTATCAAATACGTAAAGTAACTGTCTACAGTTATTTCCTAAATAACATCCCGATATACATATACCGATAATGACGAAATAGACAGATCTTCGTTAGCTCTGGGACGGGGATAAATTCGTTTTCGGTTCTTTCTTGCGGTTCTTCCTTCTCCATTTCTTTTTGTTTGGTTTTTTCGGATCCAAGGATCACGTTAACTCCCGCCACGCTTTATTCGGTATCCCAAGGGAGCACATGAACTCTGAAACAGAGTTGTTAGAGACAGCCCAAGGGCTGAAGAGATAGAGATGCACGTGGGACATAAATGTGTCACGTCGTGACGTTTTATTCGAGTAGGTATTATGTGCCTATGTTATATGTATGAGGCCCAGGTTTTTTTCTTCGTTTATGGGTAGGTAGAGAAAAGCGACGGAAAAATTTCAGTGCAGATGTGCCGAGATTATCTTGAAAACCTTTGTTAGCATCGGATAGGTTGGCATTATAAATGAGATCAGGCCGCCTCTTTCCATGGGAGAGAGGAAAAAACCATTGATAACGTCGTACGACTGTTAATTCGCAATAGGAGTTCAATCGAATTCATTTGAATTTATTATACGACATACTACTCTACAAGGTTCAATTTTACGACCTGTTAACAATCGTGGACGTTGTCATATCGCAGGGCGTCTACGACGCCCATATGCTTTGCCAGATATTACGTTCAAATTTCAAATGACGCAACCATATTGGAATTCGGCACGTGTAACGTCGACTAAGGCTCATTGACCGAAATAGGCCGCAACTATATATGTAGCGTATAAACCCAGGCTCAAAACTTAATGCCTCTACCGCGAAGGGACCTGCCTTCTCTATCCTACAGGCATTCAGATCTGTACTCTATGCCACGTAATGCGTAAGACGATCGTTAGATCCCAAAAAACGCACAATATTATGGCATTGGTAAAATTCAAAACAAACAAACGATTTTTCTTTTCACTCAAAGATAATTGTTCGAAACTATATTAGATCCAATTTGTTGTTTACCGATGCCCGGTTGTTACCCTTATATAGGTTAAATCAAAATCGTAGGTTATCCACCGGATATTACGAATTCGCATTCTATAAACGTAGGTTATGACGACACGACCGTTAACCAGAGGTTATTCCCGATTCAAATGCAACCCGCCTAGTTGCCAGGGTTACCCACACCTCTGGGGTTAACTTTTAATTGTTTCATGCGAAAGTAAGCATTTAGGTTAGGGGCATTTACGACGCGTTGATAATATATTATGAATAAATTGCCGTGTGCTGTTTATTATTGTCTATAAATATTTATACCATAGATTAAATAAGAAAACACGAATTCTGGATTCCGGGATTCATTTTTTCCGTCATTCGTCGTAGCGTCGGTCCATTTATTTTCGAAAACATGTTTATAATACTTTTCCACTAATGGTATGAATAAATTTTTTTCATAGGGTGTAAAATTCTTTCCACGTTCATTAGTCTCCTCTAGATTTTTTTAAATTTCTTACCGGGGCATTCTTCCGACAGGCGTTGTTTGCGAAAATAAGGGCAATATGAGTTCGGCGATAAATAAATTCTGATTGTTATTTTGTACGTCGATTGGTGAATTTTCGTTGGTGGCTTCAATTTTCCAGACATCTACATAACTGCAGTTCTATTAGCTTCACCTGCCATCTTGTGAAATCGCAAAGTCATAATAATTCGAGTGTTATCCATCGGTTTGCTAACCGTGGGGTAAATTAAGTATACATTGTTTTTTAAAATCTACGAAAGGATAACCCAAGAGTTGCATTTAGCCAACCGAGCTTGAGAAATTAACATGTTTGTGAATATGAACCAAGCCAAGGAAAAAAAACAAGAAATAAACACGCCAATTATTGGCATATCGTGAACGAATAGGAAGTTTCTGTGTTTCATATTGAATTCGTGCGAAAAAACAAAAGAAATGAAAAGAAAAAGTGTAGGATCAAAAAATTTTGAAAAAATGCTGAAAGTTCAATTCCAAAGTTCATCCAATTATCTTAAGAAATGCAGAAGATCCGAATTTTTGTCAAGTTTGGACGTCCGCCATTGTGAAACCGGAAGTAGTATAGATCCGAAAAGTTCATTGGGACACAATCGCAGGGTGCGCGATCTTTCGTATAAGTTACATTTTTGATTGATGAATTGATTGTTTGAAATCGTGGATACAAAATATCTGGAAAATGCTCAGAAACTTGTTTGAGGATTTATATCGAACGATGACATAATATGTTATTCGCGACGGTGAATGTATACAAGGCTCCGTTCACGCCGTGCCTCAAAAACTTTTGGTTGCGAATACCACTGTTTTCCTGACAATCAAAAATCGTGTTATCTTAGGTCAGCCTTATTCGTCTCTGGTTTATCTTACAAGCATAGGCTTTGACGCCCGGCAAGACAAATATTGAAATATACTAGATTTGTTTTCTACTGGTAGCGCCGTTGAGCGACCTGCACAGTTCAGGCTGTACAAATATATGAGTTTGTGTACACAAATTTCATCGAGTAAAGAAACTGGCGTGGTAGGTAAACCGCGAAAGGTAAATTGTCTGAAAAAGTAGTGCGAGATGCGGAGAGCGATTTTCCTTTCCGGCGGTTATTGTGAGTCAATTAGAGACGCAGAACCGTGAGATGGCGTCGAGAATTAATGATTAATAATTAGTGTACGAAACAAGGGTCGCGGCAGCATGGAAATAAGCATTTGTATAATCGCAGCTATGGTTCGCTTGGAATTCACAAATTAAGTCTAATATGAAAAGCTTGCGAAGATATTACAGAAAGGGATTAATTAATAATAATCTAATTGTCGCGTGTAATCGAGACACTGTCCTCTGTTGGTCCCTAGTCCCATTAAAAATTCAACCAGAGCTGGCCTTTTGTCTTATTTCGAGGTGACATTTATTTGGGAGCCTTTCAATATTAACTCATTCATTCGGAATGAACTTCTACTTTAATCCCTGCCAAGCTGTGTCCTGGAAAGAATAATAAAATAATAATATAATACCTATGTATGTATGTTCAAGTTTTTAGGAATTGTAGCGACCAAGGTACATAATATACAGATATCCCGTACATTTTGAAGTCGATACTCGAACTTTGTGGATAAGAAAAAACGTCTAACCATTCTAATCGAGTCAAGTGGTTAAGTCTGTCGCCTTACGTTTCGACAGTGATGTTTATCCCTCATCAGAAGCTAAATTTATTAAAAACAATTTAACAATCAAAATGTGTCACGATTGGTATCGTAATTCAAATTAATAATTGGTATTGGTATCGTAACTCAAAAACGAGGAATGGTGTTTAACTTGGTTGACAGAGCTATATCTTTATCTCATTCTAAGTTTCACACGGATAAATTTAAACCTTGTAAGAACTTTGATTGGATTCAGTTCAGATTAAAATTGATTTTGAAATTGAGTCAATAGTTAACATGATGCAAGATGGGAGGATTT
Source organism: Tenthredo amoena (assembly GCA_963966615.1). NCBI lineage: Eukaryota > Metazoa > Arthropoda > Insecta > Hymenoptera > Tenthredinidae > Tenthredo > Tenthredo amoena. Next base: position 9,673,231 of record OZ016488.1, on the reverse strand, counting down.
TTAATATCGAAATTTGTCGTTGACATTACGTAGAGTGGAGTCCTGAAACAATATATCTGTAAATCATTTTCTTCAGTTGCCACAATCTCCGAGAATGTGCTCAATTTTTACATCTTAACATATGCATTTACTCCCCCCCCCCCCCCCCCCCCCCTTTCCCCCCAATCGCCCCTGAAAGATCTAGTACGAAAAAATAAATTGTAACTTTTTCGTGAATCTCTAAAAAGATTGATGATTCGGATGGATTATTGATCATCATAATGGAACAGCACATGTCAATTACTGCCGGATGCGATAATGCCGTGGTAGTACGTCGCTCGAGGATCAGATTTGCGATCAATAGAAAAATTAATGTTATACGGCACACCCGTACGAACATAAGTATAATTTATGGTCTCCGAAGTCGAAGCGCCACTTAATCAAGTTTACAAGTTTATTCGATCATGTTACGAAAGTTATTTGCATAGAGTGTGTCCATCGAGCCAGGATATTCGGAGTTACAAATAGAATATTTATTGTCCCTAAACTAACACGTTATTATATTACAAACCACTCGAGCCAGGCCCGATATTTTTTACTTTCTTATTTCAGATACGGAAAATCCGCAAATATCCGGGTGCCCAAACTCTTTCGAAGTGCGACTGAACTCTGGCGAAAGGTCACGAAGTATTTTTTGGTCAGAGCCTGTGATCACCGACAACGTAAAAGTGGAACACACATACAAGTCCAGAGTGAGTATGAGAATCTTATTCGTCTATAATATTATTTCTTATTTTTTCCATCTCCGGGAGCATAAATCAATAGTAGATAGTAGGTGTCCTTGTTTTTCTCTCCGTATTCTCATTTCTTGGCTGATAATTCTCTACGTGAAGCTTGACAGCCTTATAAACCGAAACTTTCCAATAAATCAATTCGTCGCAAAAGGTGCAATTAATTACAAAATCGATCAACGTGAGTCATTATGGTACAGTTATCCCCGGCCTACTTACAAACCCGGTTCGTTCCTCCAGGTTTCTCAAAATCTTTCCGATTAACGAACCATTTAGCAATTATCCCTCCGTACGTATACCTAGTGCCGTACTTTTCAGCGCTAGCTTGCCGAAGTAAATTAGTCTGAAAGTTTTCGACTCTTTATTCGGTAAATAATATAAAATAAAAACTAAGACTTTCGTTAAAATATTTCGGATCGATCGAGGCTGCAGAGCTTTTTCGAGGGCTTTTCATTAATTTATAATCAATCACAGAAGTAGCGTGAGACATGTTCCAGTCTTTTACATATCTCGATAGCATGATTCTTCGAGAATATTTTCCCATCAATTTTTCTTGCGAAATTTCTGAAATTGAGGACAGGAGAGCGAAAAACGTGGAGTGGTGCACGGCCGGCCAAGGCAGGTCCTTGCCGATCGGTCTGGGCATTATCCTTATCCCCAGGGGTTCTTTTAGCCTTTAACGATAGAAATATAGATCTTCTGCAGCCACTGCTGTAGCTGAAAATGTTTTGCAGACGTCATTCTTCAGTGCAGGCAGTTTTTGATTATTCTGGCAAAAATATTGTTCCGAAATCTTTAAACGTGATTTTCTCGATACGACGGATTTCATAGTTTCGAATCAATTGAAACTTTGATTGGAGGTCAAAAACACCATGACGCATTAATTGTACCTGAAAACTGAAGAAAGAATTTTCTCTTGCCATTTTGTTAATTTCACTTAGATTTTGAATCTTTTGGGTTCAATCGATGGAAGAAGGTCCGAGGAGTACAAATATTATTGGGGGATCGACAAAATCGGTATTTGTTCTCCTGGAATCGTAATCCTGGATAACAAACAATCAGATACATATGAGCAAATTTTCGTGAAAAATTGATAACCGAATCTTCTGGTCCCCTTAACGTTATCATCTAATCTATAACAAATCCTTACCAGGAATCTGGACAGTTGCTATACCCAGGTAGCCATCACGTTCGTTACATCGTTTCTGATGCAGCCGGAAATAAGGCCGAGTGTCATTTCTCGATCCACATTCGAGGTAACGTATTACTAACGTGTTTATGCTCGGTGTAACTTGACATTAGATATAAGAACGAAATTTTCATTTGACGTTGTGTTGCAGAAGCTGAAGTCCGGAGGGAGCAACCGGTGAGTAAAACTTGTTGTTATAGATCATGATTATCTCAGGCTCCGTTTTAGTGTGTGCAGTTTAGCTTTAGGGTCACGTACCAGAGCGCGGGCGCCGTGAATAATAATTAATGCAGATTCAATCAGAGTCACAAAAGCCAAATTGACCGAGTCTCCGGTACACGTTGGCCACAGACAACGAGCCTCAATAGCCTAGAGGTATTTGTACTCCTTCAATGCAACCTCGGATGAATTTTAACTGCAGCGCTATGTATAGCTTTTGGTTTTGGTATTTTTACACTCGCTTCTAGAGCCAAGAGAGCTCGATAAGAGAATTGATCGGCCAAGAACTTGCTGCATTAGTGTATCCAATCGGCCGTTGATTTTTAATCATACTTTATTATTACGGGAAAAATGAGTTGTGAAATCGATCGTATAGCCTTACGAATGTTCCGCCACATCCTAAGAGAGAAGAAAAAGTGTCTTGCGCAAGTATAGGGCCATGTTAGAATCAATTGATCTATGGTCTTCTATCGGGAACTGTTTATATCACCGCGTCTGGTCACGGTAACGCGTTAATTACGCGTGAATCATCGATCGAAAGTTGGTGCCTAAAATAGTTGCCGTAGTTACGACGAAAGGTCGACTCTGAACGCACCTTATTCGTGGAATGGGAGAACGGCAGCCTATATCCTAGTGAAAGACAAGACTTCCCCCCAGTGCCTTGAGAGCCCTGAGGCGCAGTAAGGATCTATCGACGTATAGAGATTTGAATCATGGAGGATAGTGATCATCAGTCATCTTGAGATCACTTTGTCGAAACAAACGAACCCCGTCCAACACACGCGCCCCATACTTCTTCCGGTAGTCGTGGATCCCGTGATAAATTCCCATTTCGTATTTATGTCCGTCAGACCCACGCCAAACATCAATATTTTCGGTATCTTATCATAAGGGACAGGCTGTAGACATTTCCGAGAGTTTGGAATTTGCAGAAGATACATTGCTGGATGTTTCATCGCAAAGATTTCGTTATTTGTTTATGCCTCGTCACGACGTAACGCTTGCGTTGTTTTACTACATCGATTATTCAACTTGTTGAGATCAATGGGCATAACATTTTTTTATTCTTATCTGTTACATGCATCAGGTAGAAAATCAGCATTTCTTGAGCAGTCATTTTCTCAAGGAAAGACGGGAGTTTGTCCAAATTGTTCTTTTATGAACTAGTCTCATTACAGTAGTTCGCTAATCTTTTGAAGTATAATTGAGTCAAAGTTTGAAGTTCTGAGCCATTGGGTCTCAGAGTTAGATGCAGTCCAAGTAAAAGCACTTAATGCAAGGATTTGGATCAACCGTTACTTCGATTTCAGATATTTCGGTCTCTAATTGTTCAGAATACGAATCTCTGTCCGATGAACCGATAACTGATTTGAAAACTTCTTTTCTACCGTTGTGCAATTTTTCAGAACGAAAATCAACGCATCGAAAAGTCGTTTCGAATCGTTTCTGTAAAAATTGAATTACAAAGACACACCTTCTGGTACAACTTTACCAACACAGGAATCTTTTCATTTTATGCCAGTCAACGTTTGGATAAAGTCTAAAGCTGATCGGATACGGTGTTCGCTGGCTGGAATATTTTAAATACATAGAAAAATGCGGTCGCAGAACGGCGGTGCTTCAGGACAGGGTGTAGCTGAATCTTTTAGTATCTCATATTTTTCGCTCGCAGTTAATGTGGCGTCTCTAAATTCCTACCGAAGCCAAAAGATAACAAAAAGATCCGAGTTCTCTCAGCGTAACCGTTACATTTTTTCTCCGACAGATATCCCTTTGCCATTTCTGATTGCGTTATGACAGTTTCTGATGGATTTTGTTTTTCAGCAAACTACTACCTACAAAAAGATGCTAATTTGTCCCGGCAAAGCTCCCCAAGTACTACCCGCCTCTGCTTACATGGTGAGTCAATAGGTTTTATCTCTCGAAGACTAGCTGGAAATGACAACATCGGTAGGGCGTGTCATGATAAACAGATACGCGAACGGTTCTTTGTGCTCGTGTTTCAGTGGCAGGTACCAACGGGATGTTATATGAGATACACGAAGATTTTCTCGGGGACTTATTCCTTCCAGCATTATCACACTCTTCAGGATGGCTATCAGGACACCAGGGCTGCGTATCATCAGGTACATCCAGTCCAGGTGGTTCAACGAACGCAGAGACCTTATCAGCTCGTCGACTGTAAGTGTATGTGTTGCCTGTTTTGTGTTGTCTCCACTAACGAATTTGTCCGTAACACGATAATAACAGAGTATGAAAACCGTGATTTACTGACACCTACTAATCAGAATGAATTAATATTGTCGAGATACTGAAATGGCATGAATTGAATAATGGCCTTGATTAAACGACGCGGAGGCATTGTGCGGTTTAACCTACGGCTACGCGATGCCGCACGATCGATTCGACGATACGATTCGGAAATAATTTCATAACGGTCAGGGAAATTGTCAACTGTTAAAATAGGGAAGGGTACATATTTATTTTTTCGACGTGTGGAAAAATTGGTCGGTCATTGTCAGTGGCATTAATATGCGGCTGCTGATTGAGTTGAAAATTGGAGAAGAAAGGTTGATATCAAAATTGACGTGATGCTGAACATAGAAGTGCCAGCGCAGTTAATTTTAACCTTGCAGTCCGTCCCACCATTTATCGTTGAAAGCATTTTCGCACTGGCGTTAACCGTGTTACTAGCCGTGCCGCTGATCGCGCAGATACAACTCTTCTTCGTGAGTAAAATCCGGAGAATCATGGCTCGCTATTACTGCTTAAGCTTATTGTGCGCAGGACGAAACTCTAAAGACGTGCAAAGCTTTGCGGCCCGATGTCAGACTTAGCGATAATGAAATGCGGCCCAAAGTACCTTTGATTGTGATGCATTATCCGGTTCCTGTACCATTTGGCATCGAGTCTAGTTCGAGTTCTAGCATCAACGTGTCTTGCCTCAGGACAACTTGCTCGACACCGGTGCTTAGCCCGCGAAATGAAGCTCGTAGTCCTTCAGCCATGGATCATGAAAAACTTCGACCACCCGAACACTCATCGTCCTATGTTGCGACGAACAAAGAGCTATCTATCGTTGACATTTCGTCCTTCAATTACAGCTCATATAGACACAAGCTGATCGAGGCAGCTCTAAGAAAACAGTACGCGGGAAATTATCCCCCCGGTAATGTTATCCTGAACTCTATACAACTCAACACTATCGATTCCACGGAAGACACGCGAATAGACGACAAGTGTAGCCACAGCTTTTTCAACTTCAGTTATGAGCATCAGGATCAAAATACACTCAGATACAAACAGGAGATGGAATACCTTCATCCGTTGGATCTCTTCGTCCTAAGGTCCATTGAAAAGCCTCTTACCACTCACAAATACACCGAGACCATGAACTCTACCGATGATGAGTTTACGGAACGTTCTATCGCTCAGACACCGAATACTCCGATGAGCCGGCCAGTGACCAGAAGACGTCCTAGCAGTGCTGGACGTGGTTGTGCCGTTTCAAATGCTTCTTCGCGTTGTCCATTGAGCCGCGCTTCTTCAAAGTCACCTTCGGTTCGGCCTGGCTGTGGCGTTAGCTCTCGAAGCTTATCGTGTAAAAGTGCTAAACGGATTTGTTCAAATGTGTCGCATGACACACCGACGCCGCTGGTTACTCGGCAGCTTTATCATTTTACGGAAAATATAGTGGTCGAAGTTGGGAGTGGAGCAAAACCCTTAGATGTAAGAGTTTCGCTCACTAAAGCCCAGAAGAAGACCGTTCGTTCACGCAGTCCAGATCCTCCGGGAACACCGGATTCCTGCATAGAACCGACTCCTAAGAAGCTCAAGGCTGCGAGGAGACTCGCAGCAGCAAAGCCTATTCCAAAGGATCAATCAACACATCCTGTGGTGAATCCTCCTAGTAAGAGTGACGACGGAATCATAATCGCAGAAAAAGACACTCCGGTAGCAACCTCAAGGTTTCTCACGAAGCCAACGCCAGTGTCGATGATTCCCAGACCTACTAAGTCAAAGGCTGACTACGAACAATCTCGTTTACCAATAATTGATACTGTTGAAATGATGGGAGACGAGCACAGCGGCGTTTCTGCGATGAGAGGTTCCACTAGAGAAACAGCCGCTTCACTGGACTCGGATAAAATACTTTCCACGGCTACCGTTGTCACGAAAAAGAATCGGTCTGCACCTCGAAGAAGCGCGACACCGCCAACACCGAGAAACAATACTTCGAACATCGCGCTATTGTTTAATAGCAGCTTTAATGGGCTAGATTTGAAAGCTAATGACCTATGCAGCGCTTGTTCCAAGCGTATGATCGTAAAACCTAGACCAAATAATTTTGTAAGCCAAAGTATGACTGCCTCTCGAAAATGTGGCAGTAGTCCATCCTCCGGGGTAGTCAGTCGTAATTCATCACCGAGTGAGAGGCCGCAGACTGCCAACGTGATGGTCTCGCAAAAAAGAAAGCCAGGCTCATCCACAAGGATCTCAGGCTCAAGGGTTCCCGGCACACCAACTCCTCGCAAAGAGTGCACAAAGAATCCATTGCAAGATAAGCTTGGTTTGAAAACGAACTCGGGTAAACCATCGACTGGAAGATACAGGACGTCTGCATCGAAGACACCGACAGAGGAATCTTTTCTCACCCCATCAACGTCGCATGTTGGTTCATACAATTCTAGAAATATAATAAGCGAATCGTCGAGTAGTGTATTGCAGAGCAGTTCCAATTCCGCTAGATGTATACAAGTACCAACGTTGCATTTGAACCTTTCCTCGAGTTCATCCGTCGCTACAGGTACCGTGAGTCTTCAGGAATCTCAAAGGTCAGAGAGACTCGGAAAAAGAGTGTACCGCACTGGTGAGACCTGTAGAGAAGCGAAGCCTGGGTCCACCGGAAGTCACTTGGAGCTGGCACAAAAGAGACGCACACTTCCCGACAAGTTGTTAATCAAATCGTGTGGCGTAGCAAGGCCGAAGGTCACCACTGCCCCGAACTCTCGGCTGCCATCACCGCGTTCCAAGCATTCCACAGCAGCTTTGAACGCCTGCGAGGCCTTGGATCCAACCAAGACGACTTTAAAACCAATGGTGGCTAGGGAGGATTTGAACGTAACCAAGGTCGCATCGTTTAGAGCAAAATCGGAGGTCAGGAATAGATGCAGGGCTAAATCCGCAAGCTCTGACCATAAGAAGTCACGGGATAATTCGGTAGCTGATGAGCTCTCGTGTCAAGGGTTGAAAGGAAAGGAAATCGGCAAAGGAAAACCATGCGAGAAGCCAAAACTACATCCGGCGAACCGCGCGGAACGTTTTGATGAGAAAATTGATGAATTAACGCGTAGCGTTACAACGGTTGAAAGCAGGTCTTTGAATCCAACCGCAGTTAATACGAGTTCCCACAAAACAGTCGATTCGTTTGAAGCAAACGCTTCAAAAGTTTGGAGTGATGAAGCCAGAGTTCGGTGTGGATCAGCGAGTGGAATCCGAAGCGAGGTTGCAAACAGAAGTCGTAGCAAGGTAGTCGAGTACGGAATGCTTGGTGAAAACGGGAGAGAGGAAAGCATCGGTCAAAGCTCGGCTGCAGCTGTAATTGGAAGCGTATTTAAGAGAGAACTTACGGTTTTAGATAAAGCTGTGTGTATTCATGAATCTGAAGGTAAAAAGCGGACGATCCGAGGTAAGGGCGCGATAATCCGAGGTTTATCAGAGAATCGAAGGACCGGTATGGATTCGAGAAACAATCCAGCAGATCAAAAGGCAAGTCGGTCACTCTCGCTTTCGACCAACCAACTCGAAGCCCGAAAAAAAAGCTGCGGGGTTCTAGACGACATGGAAGTTGACTCCGAGGTACTTTTTTGTTTGGATTACCCATTGCATTGGAAAACGCATAAAGCGAGCTTCGAAAATTCAGGAAATACGAATGTTGTCGCTGGAGTGAAACGGGAAATGTTGTCCACTCGTAGAACTCGAATTCCAAGCCCGGCTACTACCAGGTTCAACAGGACCCTGGCGAACTCTAAAGATTCAAAAACATCAAAACATCTCGCAAGCTTGAAAAGCGCGGGAAACTCGGCGAAGCTTACCGATTCCGCAAGCCCCGAAGTACAGTTGCCAAAAGCGTTTGACGTAAAAGAGGAATCGCCTAACACGGCGCAGAGCGACTTGAGAGAAGTCTCGAAGTTTCTCAAAGGTAACACGGCAAAGTCATGTTGTTCGCCGCCGTTGACCAGCTCCCAGATTACAAGACAAGGTGACCCGTGCGATGAGAAGATCCAGGAGTCAACGCGAAGAAGTACTAAAGCCGAATCAACGATCCAACGAAGCCTGCGCAACTACATAAAGAAACTGAAGGTCGTACTCTCGGATGAGAACAGCAACACAGCCGCGGATAAAATTGCCTCCATAAATTTGACAGACTCGATTCTTCCAGACATGAAATCTGTTCTTGGCTCATCAGAGCTCAACAGACTCGAGGGTCTGCTAGAGCTCGCCGAACGATCAACGACAGTTCAATCTTCCCGTAAAAAAACCTGTCCTGTGAATAATCCGTGAATGTACTTGTGAAATTTGACCTTGTCGCTGTATGATCTGTGGTGTTGTTTTTTGTAAATGAATAATTATCAAGAAAAAACGGTCATTTATTACAGAGCTAACTCATCTGTTGCGTGTTCATCATATCTATACCCACAGTATAAACGCCTCGAGAGTTTTGTCGGACTAAAATATCGCCAAAACATCGCCCATTCTGCTCTCCACGTCAGGAATAAGAGATCAATATCTTTCAGTCACGTTTTTTGCGGATACTTGTATATTTCAAGTTTCAAAGTATAATTCGGTGTCAATTCACTGTCAATTCACTGTCAATTCACTGTCAGTCGAGGCTTTGAATGAACCTGAATGGAGATGGCGATGGATAATTCACAAATATCAAACACGGTTCTGTTCCAACAATTAAGATCAACGTTATTAAAGCCATTTTCGCTCTTACTATTATCATTGTAATTGCTTTTCGTTATTATTATTATTCTTATTATTATGCTCAGCGTTTTTGCGTCGACGAAACGGGATGACGACACTCGTTTGCCCATATAGGTATACGAATCGCTACTTACCTACTCGTCGGCTCACTTATGCTTTACGAGTAAACCATTAGCGATCAACTCTCTCTCTCTCTCTCTCTCTGCGACGTTAGGTATATGCTCACTTTTTATTGACATTCCCGGTAATCGATACGGCTGTTGGTGGCAAAGTGGCTGGAACCTTTAAGCTAACGTATTTTGATTATTTCGCTAGAGTATTCCCGTCGGTGAACTTCTAATGAAATAAGTTTTGCCACCTGTATTTCGAAGTATCGATATACCTGCCTTTCGGGAATAAATTTTAAACGCGAACTTTGAGTCGTCATTAAAATTGCAGATCGTGAAATTCATCGGGCGTCGCACAGCTCTGAGTCCTTAATCAAAGGATTCCTATCGCTTTTCCCTGAATTAAAAAAACATTACGTTCCCTACATATTTGATAACCATGCCTTAATGTCCCGACGATTTTCAATGAGAAACTCTAATCTCCACTCTCTGTGGGTCGAGGTAGGTACTTGTAAATTATAATGCAGGCACATCGAGCTGGCAATAAAAGCACTTCTCTTTCATACAGCCGAGTTATAAGATTTCCACTCCTTCCTACGTGGGGCCTTTTCCTTTGGCGCTACCTTACTTCCACCTCACAAATACACCTTGTTCGAAAATCTCGGTTAAAATACATACCGACTACGAAGAGGATTTCGGTCTCACATGAAATAACTTAATGGACATCGTGCTCCTCGAACTTTACTCTTTGTCATACTAGTCAGCCTGCCAACTAGTCTTACTCAGGACTTGACAGCCAGTAGTCCATTTATCATAGCGATGCAAAATCACCGACTAGTCTGTAGCCGAGAAATGTTGAGGAGCGACCGGTGCTGTACAGTAAATCGGGCACGTATCGTCTTGTCAATTTAAATGACACTTGCTGCATTGATAATTATGCTAATTATTCTGTACCTTCGACAGACCTCGGATTGCTTCTGATCCAGCGATCGTTACTGTTTATATAACTTTTTTCATCCATTCCTGCTCTTCATCTCTTATTAACATGCTTACCTAGCGACGTTGTATATAGGAGGATTCTAAACGTGACAAAATGGGCTTGGGCTTGCTACGTTTAGTTCAATATTTGACGCCCGTAATGTCGCGTTTTAGGTAACGGTTGCTGACGAGACAAATCCGTTAGGGTCATAAATGATAGGACCCAAGCTTGCTAGAAACACGGTAATTAAGAAGTCCGGTTAGTTGTACACGTAGTAGGGTGTTTCTTGCCGAAGACTGTCCCTGGTAAAAATATACTCCTCATTATTTTCCTTGAGATTTTTGAAGAACTCTGATAAACTTCAAAGCTCTGAAATGCTCTGTAAAAAATGCCCTGAACTTCGATTAGTTCTGAAACTATTCTGAAAGAATTTTTGCGAAATTGGAAGTGTTCCACTATGACTAATATCGGTGACTTTGTAAAATATTTTCATACATTTGAAGATGGTTTGAATAAAATTTGAAAAAAAAGAAAATCAATTTTCAAGGTTTTTCACAGCTCATCCAACAAAAATTTCAGAAACTTTACGAAAATATATAGAAAATCATTTCACATATATCGAGATCAAAGTTAGTTCAATGTGAACGAGTCCCTAGCCGTAAAAAAAAGTTTTCGCATTTTTTGTTTTGTTTATCGAATTTCAGGAAAACTCTGTAAATGTTTGAAATTTTATCTGCAAAATCTCGAATAATACTCATCAAGTATTCCAGTTCCGAGAACCTTTTATAATAGATTTTGTAAATAATCGGAGTGTTTGCAGAGTTTTCAATTTTCCATTTTATCATCGTTGTCAGCAGTAATTTTGATTTTATGATTTTCAGACCGACAGTCAAGGCAGCATCAGTACCAAATTCAACTCGAACAATACCGTCAGCTCCAATTACAAAGACAGCAACGCCTGCAGCAACAGCGATACTATCAGCAAACCAATTCCGGACTTACGCATGCGAGGCATACTGGCCGAGGGCACGTAGAAACTAGAATAATACCTAGACGCAAGTGCTGTTCTTAAATCGTCAGTTTCTTTCATATATCAGATAACGAAACGAGATATAACGGCGAAGTTAAAGTTCCTGGTCGAAAAAAAAAAAAAAGAAGTAAAAAAGAAAAATTAATTTAAAACCGAACGACGCTGCAGTTTCTTTCTTATATTATTATCAGTGAGATAAACGAACCATAAATGCCTCTCCTTCATATATATTATACCATGTTCAATTATCAGATAAAATATAATATCGCGTGGGCGAATTTATCTTTTATTTTCATGCTTTTTAAAACACGAGACCATTTAACGTGCGATTTATCAGTTAATCAGATTGGCGTTATGCACGAAGTCAGGATTTTCGCTACGTTAGCTTATCGGATTAATTATTAATTGACTTACTGCATTTTAAATACCCATCTATCGTACCCACGTCTGACCCCGACCATTTCGGATTTGATCCATGTCTTTTTATATCATTTTTCCAACCCAAATCGTAAGAAACACTTTCATTTTTCTTTTAGATTTTTGTCCACAAATCGTTATTGGTTTCTGGATCTTTCAGACTGATCAAACACGTCTATTAATTTTGACGTTTTCTTAAAAAAAAATAGAAAAAATCGATTAAATGAATAAAAGAAAACTCAGAACACAGAATTTAAGAAAATTCAGGTTCAAATAACAATTTGTGTGAAAAATCTGAAAAAGATCTAAGTGTCCGTTAGAGTTCGTATAATTTTTATGATAAAACATGAATGTCAGGGTCGGACGTTGGTCGAGTCGGCATGGAATGACCCTGCGGTCTTCCCTCGTGGCATAATACGATTTTCTGTAAAGTAAGTACACCTATATATTAGTTGGAAAATCCGAGACGTACATACATACATATATGCATAGAGATTAATTATTCGATCGTCGAATTGACGGTAATAAGAGGCATTGGTAATGCTATCTTGTAATATATTTTATAGATAAATTTTATACATTTATATAATATTACATTATGATTAATATAATATATCTGTAACAATGATATGCGAATGGCGTATGGGACAATAATATGATATAATATATAATAAATAAAAAATAATAATATGAAATAATAATTAGGTACAATATATTATATTCTTATATATTTTATACTTTACTCTCATTACAACGTTAGTATATATTTAATTAATACTCATTATGCTTAGCATTTTCATCATTTCCTATTAACAAACTCGTCGTTACGGAAGATTTCACGATGTGTGAAAACGTTAACGCGAGAATTAGGATCTTGCATTCCACACAACTTTATTAGCTGGTATACCTAAGTGCGGGAATTGATACGATGGTGGATCATAAATGCGTTTATGGTTATATTTAGACTTAAAACTAGAACAGTTTCTGGAGCATACCTAGATTATACCCACGAGTCACGACAATAATTAAACCGATGACGTCGTAACCCCGGCGCGGCGTCTCATTTCTTTTCTTTTATTTATTATTACCATTGTCTTTAGAATATTATACTATCTGTCTTTCTTTTTCTCACATCTTCATGACACAGATTTTAAACGCTGATATGTTTAATCATCGGGGCTGCTGTAATGGAGCAACGACACTCGGGAGAAATACTACCAGATCATGAAAACGCGATTAATACATAAGTCCGCGACTCGCGATCTGAAAAGACTGAACTCCGTATTGCTGATTGGAAATTTAGAAAATGTTAAAACAGAAATTCAAGTAACGTAATATTTTTTTGTATTTAATTTTCGAATATTTCAGTATAGATACACGGATAATTTTTACTCAGGAATAATTACTGGCTGCATTACTCCCTCAGAACGTAACGACGCGAATTTTCAGTGAAAATCAATTATTATTCTCTCGTGTTTGGTGAAGGAAATTTAAGTCCGTCTAAAAACTAGAAAATACGATAAACAGGTAACGTGTTGTATATCGGGGCCACCACGTTTATTCAATTTCTCGTACACTTCTATGTCCAGATCTGTGGTCTGTTTAGCAATCACGGCCTTCAACTTGTATTCCAATTTTTCAATCGCCTCGAATAGTGACCAGAAATTCACAAGTCGCGGTCCAGCCGGCCTCGTCGGTTGCCTCGTAGTGGATTTTGTGCTCACCTACTGGTAACAAATGTCCCGGATTCTGCAACGAACAACAACTAAATTTAATCTGGAAACTTGAAGACTCATCTTTTCCGATTATTTCGAATTATCGTGAGCTGAAAATTTCACCAAAATGCGACCTCAAGAGTATATTATGTCATACGGCGCGTATTTAGACTAACATAAGCGAGTGATCACTAAAGTGTCTCAAAAAAACCGACTATTTTTATTTTTTCGAAGAACATTGAGAAATCGTCAGAGTATCGCTAGAAAAAGACCCTGTGAAAATTAGAGCTCTTAATATTAATATTTAGAGGTGGCGATTCGTAATTTTCTATTTTCCATTTAAATAACATGGGAAATTTTTTTTTCAAACTTTAGAATTTTTTACCTTAATAACGAATTACTTTACAAGTATGACAAAGGGACGTTGTTATAGGTTATTTGATACTCTACAAAAAAGGTCTCTTGCACTTTTTTGATAAACTTATTTTAGAAACTCATTTTTTGTCAGAAAGGTGGTTTTTTGAACTCGAATATCATTTGAATGGCTGAGTTTATCGAAAAAGTGTAAGAGACCTTTTTTGTAGAGCATTCAATTCCCTACAAAAAATATTCATGTAGATTTTCTGCATGACGCATCGTTAGCTAGTTATAAAAATCAGAAGGAGCAAAAACAAATTTTCCCGTGTTACTTAAATGGAAAATAGAAAATTACGAATCGCCACCTCTAAATATTAATATTAAAAGCTCTAATTTTCACAGGATCTTTTTCTAGGCATACTCTGACGATTTTTCAATGTTCTTCGAAAAAATAAAAATAGTCGCTCTTTTTGAGACACTCTAGTGATCACGTTGCCCAAAATCTAAAATGAGATGAATCGAGGGATGAATGAGGTACATTTGTACGGCCCGAGAATCAAATCTGATTATTAAGTGTAGATTTTCTCGAAATCAATGTTTTCAACCTTAGTCACCAATTTTTGCGGAACCATGGTTGACCTAGCTAAGATCTCGAAATCTGCAAGTCAAATGGTAGCATGCTTTACGAACAGAAATGAAGAGTCCTCGTAAACTCTGCAAGTTTCCATATCCAGAATCAGAAAAAGAAAAAAGAAAAAAAAAAAACGTACTGCAATTTTTGAAATTTCTAGTCCGGAAAAATGTCCACTGACTCGGTGTGCGGCTTTTACATATGTATACGGATATGAGGATACTCGAACGGTGTAAGACCCTCGCTGTCGCAGCGGAATAAAAGATCGCCTGAAAACAATGAGAAGGCATAGCATAGCCCTCGGGAAATTGTGAAGTATAGCTACATCTTCTTGTAGATGAATCTATACGGGAAGCGCAAACACACACACACACACACGTACGTATACACATGTCTGCTCAGGCATGTGTATACGTCTATATCTACTATATAATATATCGTTGAAGATCGCGTGGCTTCCCTCGGGTCAGCAGTTTCTCGTTTAGGCCGTTTCTGCACCCCCTAGTACTTGGTTTTAAATGCCAGGGTGCAAACAAGGGTCTTTTAGAGGGTGTATACATGTATATACCCAGGCAATGTGTTTACATTTTGCGGTTAGATATAGGTAAAAGTTTTAATAAGTCTTTCTGTGGAATACGAGAACGAGGAGTTGACGTAAGAAATTCTATTTCGTTTTCCTTGTGTACTTTTCGACTACGGTTTGTTCGACGGTCTTTGAGTTCTTGAAAAAAGTTTATGCGAAGTGCCGATGGCCTCCAGTTTTCCGACTGGACCTTCGCCTCGATATCAAACCAGGCTGCCCTTACTCCCGCGTAAACTTTTAATCGAGCCTCTGCTTCACATTTCCGTCGTTTAGCCGAAGTTTACTTCCCTAGATTTTATCCTGTAGAAGCTAAAAACTCCGGTCGAAGCACTCCGAACGGTGTAAAAATAAATAATCAGAATAATTCCACCTTTTTAGGGGCAAAAATGAAGAATCTTTATCATTCAACGGGTACGCCGTTAACGATGTCAACTTATGTACGGAGATTTCAAATCGTCTCTCTATACTTCAATGAAACTTAACAAAACGCTAAAAGGATTTTTAAATGCCGGAGGGATGGAACGAATTCCGAAAAAAACAGCGAAATGTTCTTCCTTTCGCATCCCTCCATCGGTTCATCTGTCGTCGACGAGGTAATCATCGATCGTTTGCTTTCTACACGGTACATATGTAAAATTACCTCTCGGCACTGATAAAATCATAATGCAAGCCTACGCTATATGCATAGAGATTACGGTCGTGTGAAGATCGCTTCATTATCCTTGACAATTCGAGTGTGCAGAAGTGGAAGAGTTTGAATCTAGAATTTTTTCACTTTTTCCTTTATCTCGGCTGTAACCACCTTCTACTCGAAACTCGTTTGGTTCGCGGTGTCGCGGTGGTTTTATTTGATTTTGTGTTTTTTAGTTTTTTTTTTTTTCTTTTTTTAAGTTTTTTTTTATTCTGCCCATTTGCTTCTCTGCCAGCTCCTTTGCTTCGCGTTTTGTTAGCCGAGGGTAGGGCACGGAATTTGCATTTCATTGCGGAAAATTATGCATAGCTAATTTCATGACGAAGCCGCGGGCAGGCTGCGGAAGGGGCGCGGTATAACGTGAAATGTTTTTTTCCTTCTTTGCTCCAGGCTTTTCTACCTTGTTTTTTTTTTTATTGATTTTTTATTTCAAGCGAATCGCACGATTTCTCGTCAAGTGACGCTCAAGTGACCCAATATTCAGGCTGACTCTCTTATTTCAACTTATCAAAGGAACACACACACGGTAAAATTTACAGGTCGATTCTACCTCTCCGAAATGAAATTCCACTCAACATTCCACCCATCAAACACTTTCAGAAAGTAGTCTCCAGTCAGTTGAGATATCGTCGTGAAAATCAAATGGGAAAAATACAAACTCCAATGGGTATGGCAAGGCTACACGTCAGAGTAATGAACAAGAACAGCTGAAATATTATTCTCTGGTCATTTTTGGACATCGTTTCAATAAATTTGTTTGTCCCCTTGTTGCCTGAATTTTTCTATTAATTGATACGAGTGCAAGAGAAGATCGTAGATGGTACCTAAAAGGCATGCTGATAAAAATTGAGGGAATCTCACCTTGTTGTTGATGATATTGGTGACCTTTACGTTATCCGTGAAGATGGGTTCGGTCCAAGAGACCATTGTTCTGTTTCTACCAAAGGCCAGGATGTTGTCCGGGCAATTTTTTATCCTTGGAGCTTCACCGGCTATTAAAAAACAACAACCAAAGCAACGAGTGCGATGAATTCAGTTCCTAATTAATTTCTTTCTCTTGTAACAATAGAAATGTGAAGAGATATGCGTCACGCGAAGAGAACTGGAGAATAATTTTGCGGCATCCATTTTTAAATCAAAATTTCATATTAAATTGGAAAATTTGGAAATTCAAAGGTCCAATACGAGAATCCTGGTAAAAATGGAATTGGATTGAATTAGGTGTGAAGGTACGAGGTAAACGGGGAAATGGGATAGACCGTGTATCGTTCTGACTCAATAACGTTGAGACCGGTTATCATGGCGCCGGAAATTGCCGGCAAGGCGGAAGCAAGTAAATTGAGATACATTTGCAAACAGAAATAACTCGATTTATGATTTACTGCTGAAGCTAGACCGCTTGCAGCCATTTGCACAAAATCCCATTACTAGAAAATCACAATCGCATCATCGCGACTCACGCGTTAAAAGATGGGACCAAAAACTCGTTGAATAACTCTGAATTCCAATCAGACTTATTTCGGAACAAATTTCATCGATTGGAACAAAAATAATCGAAATCCGTTGATCAGTTCTCGAGAAATCATCAAAACAATTTTTCTTTTCTTTGAATAACTCAAAAACTACTCGACCTATCTGATCCAAAGTCTTGTCAGTTCTAATTTAGGAAGAACCGCGTCGATTGGTATATGGAAGAACTAAATCCGTTCATTGGTTCTCGAAATATCGTTGATTAAAAAATAAATCACGCACGCACACACACCAAGCCGTACTTCTGAAAATGGTTGGAGGTGATCTCGAACAAAAAATGAGTCTTTCGGTATACTTTAAAATTCGTGCCACGTAGCTGTAGAAGGAAGGCAAGTGATTTTGTCGAAAAATAAAACCGTTTCAAAGTTGTAAAAAGTTATACTGACGTTTGACGGTGATGTGGAGCGTGCAGGTTGCCTGCTTTTTCGAGACCGGGTGTTTGGCAATAAAGTTGACCTTGTGTTCACCGGGCACTAGATTAGCCTCGAGCCGGGTGCCCCAGGAGGGTTCGGATCTCACGTATCGGAACCAGTCAAGATCCGTCGACGGTTGAGCGAACGTCACGAAAGCTTCTGACTGCCCCGGAGGCACTTCGGCTATTAAATTTGGCGGGCAATCTAGCCTCGGCTTGCTATATCCTAAATAAAAATAGAAATAAAATAAGAATCCGACTTCTCGGTCATGAATTTCAAAAAAATGTAGCGCCTCCTCAGCTACTCACTGACGCACTCCCCATGCTTCGAACCGAACCATTCACCGTTGGTTCCGCAGGTTAACTCGTATTCTCCTCTGAGTTGGTACCCGTAAGGACACCTCAGGAAACACTTCGTCCCTGGCCGGTTAATGACCCTTTTTCTACCCCGCCATGGTTTAGGGGTTGTCAGACGCGAGCACATCACATACCCTCTGCCAGACGGGTTTAACGCCGGACAAGCAATGTCATTGATGTCTGAAAATGAGTCGAGTTTCAGAGGTTATTTCAGTTAGATGGGTTGATATATTCAGGGCTGTAATTCTGCCAGAGGAGCCCGGCATCCGGACAGCAATTTTTCTTCAGACGGAAGCGCGCCGACGGTGGTCGTTTGCCGTGTAGCTGACCCCCTGGCAAAAGTACGTTTTGCGAAAATAAGGGGATGGGATAACCGCAATGGTGTAAGCGGGAACAAAAAAGGGGGATAGTGAATCCCCGTGAACCAGGGGAGAACGAGCGGTGGAAAAAAATGAGCCCGGGACAACCGGCCGTAAATCAAGGCGTTCCCAAATCTACGACCTTACGCGATAAATAACCATTTGCCTACAAGGTTATCGCACAGTTATTTCGCGATTTCATCGCTCCTGCAGCAAGGTCGTAGATGAATCGTCTGCTCTTCGCGTATGGCACACGTGTGTCGTTTATTATTGAGACATGACTTTTTTGAAACGTCAATATCACCTCACTCGCGACATCTATTCGTCAATTCGTGTCCGATCACAAGTACGAGTGATGTTGATACATTCAAGCTTGCAGCAACGTTCCCACACATCGAATCAGCTTCAATTTTCACAGCATTTCTCAATGTACTAAAAGCTACGTTGCAGTTAAATCGAACTTGTTACTTCCATGTACCGTTGCGAACGGTTATCTTTCGGAAATGTAACATAAAACTTCGGAAATTATATTTCAAGAAACGTAACCGAAAGATTGCAAAAACATTTCAAGAAGGTCGCCTTATCCACGGATTAGTTCCGCGCTCGCCGCTAGGTGCAAGTTCGACCCATGGGTCTCTCGGAAGTAAAGATATACCGCCTGAGTACAAAACGCGCTCGGCTTGGCTCAAACCAAGATCAACGTTCACTAGATACTTGTACGATCATTCATCCATCAGTGTACA
This sequence comes from Tenthredo amoena, assembly GCA_963966615.1. Taxonomy (NCBI): domain Eukaryota; kingdom Metazoa; phylum Arthropoda; class Insecta; order Hymenoptera; family Tenthredinidae; genus Tenthredo; species Tenthredo amoena. The sequence goes on along the minus strand of OZ016488.1, from coordinate 9,654,152 downwards.
ATATTTTTATGCCGGTTGTATAATGCGTGAAATATGAGTAATTTCACAGACTCAGAAAGCATGATCGGATCTCGACAAGTCGGTTTGATGAAACACGAGCGAAATTCGTCATTAATTGTTCCGCACGTGAAGTTTATTAACGAGATACGCCGATCGTTATTAACTTAATGACGGTTTACGGTTATCCGGTGGATGTAATACTGAATTAATCAAACGATGCTCGTGAATCTAATGAGTAACCAGAACCACTGAAACATGGGATCGAACTTTTCGGGGCGGTAAATGTACACCTGAGATGTACGACATTCGACACTTACCCACGCAGGTTCTTCCATCCGGTGCCAACAGCCTCTCATCGCCATTACAAGCGCAGAAAAAGCTTCCAGCCGTATTTTCACAGACCTCGAGGCACCCACCGTTTGAAATCGAACACTCGTCGATATCTTGAGAAGGAATATGTTACGTACAGTACGACGGAAAAGACCTGATAGCTAATGTTACATTATTACAACTACAGCAATCTTATAAAGGTATTTTCTGGACAAGTTCTTGGAACAAAATTAATATCACCGTAATAATAATAGTATAAGATAAAAAAAAAAAAAAAAGAAAACCAAAAATCACATTTTTCTCATGAACTATCGTAATGATTGGGTTAGAGAGCTGAAATTTTGAGGAAACTCATGTTTCATTATGTGAAAACGATAGGCCGAGTGAGATGTTCATTTTCGCCGGAGGCACTTTCACTGTTCTTATCCGGCTATACGATTTTCGAACAACTCTAAAAACCGCAAAACTCTGAAATACTCTGAAAGCATTCTCAGAGAGTTCCGCTAAAATTTTCAAGCGAGTAAGAAAAATCAGTTTTGTAAATTTTTCAAAGTTATTCTGAATATTTTGTAGAAATTAATCAGACATATATATTCCCATCAGGGTAATCCTTTCCATTCGTACGTGAAGTTTAATAGAACAGCTTCTCGCGAGACTATATATACCACGGAGATAGTTAAATGAAGTTTAGTTTCTCCGCTCATCAGCAAGGTGAAGAGGGTCAGTAGAGCGGAGGTCATCCATGGGTCTGGCTATCGCATTATTCGCAGTACCGGGTCCGCCCGTCAATCGATATCCCATTTATTTGAGTTGAGTTGGCAGTCGGTCGCCAAGCTTCTCTAGGATTCCCTTGCGTATCCGCATTGCACAACCGCTTGACCTCCGTCAGTTAATCGTTTGTCATTTCTCGTTGCGTTTCCCAGACTTAGATACACGGGCGCCAAACGAGTTGGTGAATGGGGTCTGACCTTTATTTCGTATACGTTCAACAGCTCATATTGTTCTGTTATGTATACATACATACATATAATACATATGTACCCGAGTCGGAATAGAAATATTCCTTTGTTCTTTACCTCTGCCGATAGAAATACAATTCTGTTTTGTTAGGATTCCGAATTCACCACTTGCGATTGAAATTCTGATTAGCGTCTCAACATCCTACCAAATTTTCAAATTCCACTTATCACCTCAAAAGCTCAATGACAAAATTTATTTTCGATTCGGAATCTATTCGTCTATCAGATTACAGAACGGTTTATCAAAGATTGAGGAACTACACATGTCTAAGCCAGAATCATGAAGCCTTTCTGCATTCTAAGATCTAGAAACTCACAAGCCTAGTTTGCGCATAAATTCGCCCAAAACGAACCTAACTCTTACTTTTAGGGGCAAATCAGAATTTCATTACATGCACAATTCTACCCTCAAATTCTAGTTTGCACCTCTAAGCGTTTAATGAGAACTTGTAGAATGAAACTGGAATTTCTATTCTGACACCTAAGTTCACCCATGGGCCATGGCTGTATGCATATTTGGTCCATATGCAAGCCACAGTCTGTCCGTTAGTCAATTCTTTAGATAGACGTTCGTCCGTTCGTCAATTTGGTCATAAGTCCGTGCCTTCAATTGCGTTAAACGATGATGGTGGCATGGAGATTGCACCGGGTTCGTTTATTCAATCATGTGTTTCCTTATCATATCTTGAAGACCATGCCCCGAGTAAGGGTACGGTCAACGCCTAAGGAACCGTTCGTTAAGGTCTAAACCCGCGGCTTTTTGTTAGGTTTTTTTCCGGCTTACCGTATACGAGCGCGAAAAAGTTAGAAACGCGCTTTTCAAAACGCGTCTATATTTCTTGCGGTCCCTGAAAGGTTTTTGCCTAGTAAAAATAAACTGTCCGCCCCGGGGCCGGGGGCATCTGTAGTATAAGTATATTAAGGTGAGCGAGAATTCACACCTAACTTAGGGAACGATTTATGTACCATTATATCAGTTAGACACTAAAGTTAATGAATAATTAGTATGGATAAACGTAATCAATTCCTCGTGTCGAGTTACTCCGTATATATATATATCAAGCTACATAATTACGGAGATCTTGGATGCAAAGGTGAGTACCTACCTCTCGCCACTTGTCGGAATAAGGGTACCTCTGTACTTGTGATGCAATATCGCTACCCCTTATACCTCGTGTTTACTAATTCGGTCAAAGGCTCTCAGGGCACGAGACCACAACCTTAATACTTCAATATTCGTCAATTAAGCGAGCTGCTGCAATTTCTCTATCATCAAGTTTATGATCGTCTCAAGTTAGCTGAAGTACTTAACTACATATGTGGCATGATCATAGCTCGCAATATTATGATTAAGGGAGTGCACACACCTTAAATAGGGGGATTTATGACGGGCCGGAATCTATTCAAATTGATCTTTAGTCAACCAGTTTCATTACAAAAGTTAAATCAAGTGAATGTTAGGAGTTGTGAGTCACAGGGTCTTGGATTTGGATCAACCAGTGCTTTCATTTTAGATCTTAGGGTCTCCAATTGTTCAGAAAATGAACCCCCATTCGATAAACAGACGGCTTTATGATGCGTTTATTTTTGTTCTAGAAAATCGAAAATGTTTACAGTACCAAAAAATTGTTTTCTGAACAATCAGAGACCCAAATAATGGAATTCGAAGCAGCAGTCGTTCCAAATCCTTGCATCGAGTGTTTTTTCTTGACTGTAGATATGCAAGTCTGAGATCCGATGACTCAGGAATTCTAGTTTTAACTTGATTAAGGTTCAGAAAACTAGCGAATTTTTATGACAAAACTGTTTGTTCAAAATAAAATTTAGACACGTGCTACTCCCCAGAAAATAACACCGTTTTAGGAGAGATATTTCAATCCTAAAAAATATGCAAATCCCGCAAAGTAAATAGATTTGATTCGCAATTTCGCGTCTAATTGAGTCGCCTTCTGAAACGTCCTCTCGTCTTCGTATTGAGTGTATATATACATATATATATAGGTATAGAACGTTGATATATACATGACGTGGGTTTAAACTTCGAATTGATTGGGAGGACTGGTAACCGCGAGTAATCAGTCCAACCTCCATCACTGATCGCGAGGCGACCGAGTTTAGGGTTGATTGCTGGTATGATACGAATTGTTTCTACTAATCGGCGCTTTCTCGTAGCCTGTGCATACAGCGTTTGAGGTTTAATCTAGTTTGTCTATCAGGCCAATGACAAGGCTTAACGGATATCGGTATGCAGGAAATCAGCTGCTCCCTATGGCTACAATTAGTCGCGGACTGAAATTACCTTCCCATCGCATCTCAGACCCAAGATTAATCATTATTCGACTTGTGTATTTGATTCGTTAGTCGGTTCATCTCCAAGCGCCTAAATCTTCTACGAATATCGCTTCAAGCTGTGCAGATTGCACTGACATATCATTTCGAAGGAACACTACCCTACGCAAAGTGTTGAACGAATTGCACATAAAATATTGTGGAACCACCAATCAGTCCGAAGTATTACCCCACGGTTTGTGGAAGGGAGTAGGTATGGCGATATTTGCGTTATCAGAAAATTGCTTATGAATTTCGCTAAACCTCTGCTTTCCCCCGATGAATGGCCCTTTTCAGCTTGTATGTACCGTGACTTTTTTACATCCTTGGCTTTGTCACATTGAAAGAGCCGGGACATCAGACAGGGTGAGAGAGACAGAGGGAGGAAAACAGGGGTAGCAAGACTGAAGGAGATACCTACTTTGCGTTAATAAATTATGAGGTAGATAAGAGCTGTATGAATTTAATATCAGGCGATGTTTGAATATTTAAAACCAGGAGCCTTAAGTGGCTGTGCATTAAACTACCACTTGATGATAACACCATCATGAGAGAGCTATACGTTTTGCAACAAAAAAAAAAAAAAAAAAGGTTACCGTCTATCTGATAAACTCGAAACTATTGTTTATTCTGATTTCAGTTACTACGCTAGCGAAATATAACCGTCGAATGTCATTTGAACGGGTCAGTTAACGACGAGTTGCTGGAAACCAGTCGCCATGCCCGATTATAATCGAATTTTAGTCTGCAGTGAACAGGAAAAATCCTGTTTTTTACTGTAAATATAATCCCGTATCACTTCATTTGTGATTATTGCTTTAAAAAGAGTATAGCAGGATAAATGGTGGATAGTCCCCTGTCACAGATCTTTTTCGGGATAGGGTTGTTCGATTCAGCATCAAAACTGAATAATATGTTTCAATTTTCAGTCCCCAACTCAGCCTCTAGGGGGCAAGACAGTCAAATAACGATTTTTTCGTTTAATTTTAATTTCTCAAGTTCTAGTGAACCGATCTACATGCGGTTGGGCTCAAACGAAAACTCGTGTTGGTACGCGTAATTGGAAATTTTTTCAGAATTTTTCGCAGAAAATTTGAATTTTTGCTGCAATTTCAAGATTTCGAACGCAATTTAAAAATAGTTCATGAAGAGTGGCAAAAGTAGAAAAAAAATTCTTTTGCAAGCTTGTTTTATACCCTTTCACACGGTATTCCGGTGACTTCAGATTAAGTGGTACCGGGTACTTGAAGAAAATAAAATTCGTGTTTTTAGAATTTTTTGCTTGATTTTCATAATCAAGGCCACTATTTTGAATAGGAATACGTCACATTGGATTCCCAAAATTCGATATCCAAACGATTTTTAACAAGTATGTCCGCCACATTGAATCCCAGAAATCTGCTTCTAGATTCGTGATCAGCGGCTTGAAAAACCTCCTCAAATGGAGATTTTCACTCGTATTAAAACAATTTATAAATTTATAAATATTCATAATTAATATTTTGCATTTATCTGTAATTAATAATATATAAATTGTCATGATATTAATTTAGAAAAAATTTCAATTGTTCACACCAGCACGAGCTTTCATTTAAGCTTAACCGTATTTAAATCGGTTCAGTGGGACCTGAGAAATTCAAATAAAACTGAAAAATCGTTATTTGACTGTCTTGCCTCCTAGGGGCGGAGTTGAAGACTGAAAATTGAAACATATTATTTATTTTTAATGCTGAATCGAATAACTTTATCGCGACAAAGATCGGTGACAGTATACGATTCACCATCTTATCCTGCTATACCTTTTCTAAATAACTCTGAAAACTGCAAAACTCTGAAATATTACGCAGAGGGCCCTATGAATTCCGATTTTCTCTGAATCCATTCTGAAAAGATTCTCAAAATTGTTACAATTTGTGAATATTATTAGAGATTTTGTATAAAATTATTAGAGAGTTTCACTTAAGTTTAGAAAAAGAAAAAAAAAAGAAAAACAATTTTGTAGATTTTTCAAAGTTCATCCGAAAATGTCCAGGATATCTTTTTTCACACAGGTCGAGATCGGAGTTGTTTCGATGCGACGCAATCCCTGAAGTTGAAAATAGTTTTCACTATTTTTCGAAAAAAAAGTCCGATCGTTTGTACAAAAATCTACAAAATTTTTCTTTTTCTTTGCTTTCAAATCTTGACGAAACTCTGAAAACGTTTAAAAATTTTCGCCAAAATCTCCAATAATACTCGTCGAGTGTTCCAATCTCGAGAATCATTCAGAACGGACTTATAAACAATCAGAGTTTATGGGACTTGGGGAAGAGTTCCTCCTATCGCCAAAAATTTCGAAAAAAATATTCACATATTTATACCTGGAAAGATTTTTTAAGGCACCTTCAATGTACCTGGATTTGATGAATTTTGACTTTCTGGCTGAACGAAAATTCGGAAAAAAAATAACTCCGAAACCCCAAGACAATGAGGATCACGTAGTTTTCTATAAAATACAATTTCAATATTGGAGAGCGTTGCTCACCCGCTCGGAGCAGATTTCAAGTCAAGTTCAATCGTTAAGACTCTCCAAATTTATCGAGGATTACCTAAATCTCGCGAAACTATATAAGTGGGTGACGTGCTTAAGAGTGAGTTGGCGTACTACGATGTAATGTTGACACTCACCGACGCAGCCACCGCTGACTGAAGGTTCAAATCCCGGATCACAAGACTTCGAGACGAGATTGGCGAGCGGTTCATCCCGCATTGCCGGAGGCTCAGCGCACCGGTAGGATCCCGGGGTGTTGATACACCCGTGCTGACAAACGACGGACTGGAGGTCAGGTACGGCGCACTCGTCCACGTCTGTACAAAGAGGTTCTCCTTATAGCAAGAACTTTGTCTTCCTTATTGTAGCTTTCCAGTAGTATAGCCCAATTCGAAAGCCCACCTTGACAGGTCTTCCAATCGTCTTCGAGCATGAAACCGTCTGGACAGAGACAAAATACTCTACCCATTGTGGACAGGCACGTATGAGAGCACCCCGCGTTACTAGTATCACAGGGTCCTGCGTCTTGACAAGTGTGATTATTCGGACCTAGTACCGTCCCCGGAAGACCTTCGCAGGAGCACCTATATCCTCCCTCAACGTTTTCACAGGTATCTTGACATGGTCCGTGCCCGTTGTTCAACAGACACTCGTTGATATCTGTAGGCGGTATATCCACGAAGCATAGAACATTTCAGTTATTTTGCGCTTGTTACTATACCATGAAATGTCGCGAACAGTTACCATTCGGAAACGTAACATCAGGAAGCTTCGGAAATTACATTTCAAGAGACGTAACAGAAACATTGCATAAACATCTTAAAAGAGGCGCTTCACCCACGGAGTAGTGTTCCGCGCTTGCCGCTAGGTGCAAGTTTGGCGCATAGGTCTCTCGGAAGTGGAAATATACCGCCTGAGTACGACACGCGCTCGACTCGGCTCGGAACCAACATTTACTAGATACTCGTACGACCTTTTATCTTTTATCTTCCAGTGTACAATATTTCTTTACCAGATTATATACGCGATTGCTGGGTTGGCTTGAGTTGTATAATTAGTAAAATATGGGTAAATGCAGACTCAAAAAGCAATCTGAAGCGTTCTGTGTCTTGTGGCAATGATCATGACAGGTTATTGGCGGATGGGTTATTATCGAATCATTGGAAATGCTTACCCATGCAGCTGTATTTGTTCTCTCCTTGTCTCATTCCCTTTGGACATTCGCAGCGATAAGATCCTGGAGTATTTACACAGGCGAATTCACAGCCACCGTTTCCCTTCTCGCACTCGTTGATGTCTGAAGAGATGAACATATGGGAGTATATTGTATGATGAAAAAATAATTTCAGGCTAGAAAAGTCAATGAAAAATAAAGTTTTTAAACTTACCGATACACTTGACACCTTCTTGGCGGAAACCTTTGTAGCAAGCACACATTGGGCTGCTGTCTACTTCTCTGCAGACTTGCTCACATGGTGAGTTTGCGCAAACGTCGTTCGGATTCTGTCTAAGTTTACACTTAGGCATACCGCCAACCCAACGTCGATTTTTACACAGCAAACGACGCGTTTGGGTCACTATATAATATCCTGGGGTGCATTCGTAGTCTGCTTCAAGATACTCGTGGCCAGGTGTCGAGGACCTTTGATAAAAATTCGATCGTTACGGTTTTCTTTTGCCGAAACATCACAGAGACGCGATAGTCCAAAAGGTTCGTAAATGAATTGCAAAATTTTGATTACAATTATGAAAAGCTACTTACTTGACGTATTTAATGAGCGCGTGTCTGACCAATGGCGCAGGTAAAAAAGTACCGTTTACACAGGACAGATCTCCGGTCAAATTCTCATCGTCTGTCGTTCCCGTCGCCGGGATGCTCGTTCCAATTTCTTCGGAATTTGTACGCGTTCTCTTGTCCAAGGGTGTCTTCGAAATGGAATCCTTTTTGGACAATTTACCTAACGGATGTTGTTCCTGTACACGTAAAGGCGGGTGGTCTGCCGCAATCAGCCCAGAGATATTTGAATTCTCAGAGAATGAATTCCTCCGAAGCTCCGACAAGCTGTACATGGAATGGAGTTGGGAAGTTGGGAATTTAGATAAGCCGAGACCGTTGGTTATGTAATCGTGATAGTACTTGATGTTTCTCGACAAAACTTCATTGTTAGCGTCGTCCGATGGAAGCTCATTCTCCGTCCCGGAATATCCGAGAATTTTTTCACCGGCAAACCGCGGGTTCTCGAAATTTTCTCCCAACGATTTACCCGCGTTCTCATTAGGCCGTGAGTCGAGGCCTGGTGGGTAAATTTCGGAAAGCTTTGACCCGCCAGGTGCCAACGGATTTATGAACTTAGACCAATGTTTCGAGTCGTTAATTGCGACACCATCTTCTTCGATGTGTTTAGACTTTGTAAGCTCTATTTCAAACTGTTTAGAAAACTCCTTCTCGACGTTGTCTTTGTGCTCGCGATGCGTCTGGACGCTTTTGCGGTCACTCGAACTGTTTTGCTCATCATTTTTTACATTCGCAACCCTTCCTTCGTGGTGCTTTTTACCGACCTCAGGTTCGTCACGTTGTTGACTAACGAAAACTTCCCTGGCCCGAGAATCGTTCCATGCTTTTGCACTCGAATCGCGTGGATCCAAAAAGCTCAAATTTTCTTCGGCCCCCTTAGTCGTATTGAGTTCGGGATCGACGGCAGGCATCGCTAGAAACATCGCAGCTGGTTGATCGAGGGGCTGCTTCTGTTTCAGGGTCTTCCGACTTCTACCTTCTTTGCTATCGTGGTGAGCTTTGTTCCTTCGCTTTCTCTCTCTGTTTCGCCTTCGCCTTCTTTGTAGCCTTAGCTTCTTGCGCCGCTCTCTAGATTCCTTGAGCTCTTTATCTCTCCCCGAGTTAGACCTGTTAGGCTTTCTCCGCGAGGACACCCTTCCACGCTGCGTGTTCAATCTATCTTTCTTAGGCCTCTGAACGTTGTTCAGCTCGGCGTTAACTCCTCGACGAATACCCAACCCATTCAAACCTGCCTCAAGCTCTGAGGTTGTCTCGTTGCTTTCCTTTCCACGGGACATTACAGCCATGAACTGTTTCAGTCGACGACGCCGATCGGCACCCCTGCCGCGGCTTCTTCTCCGAGGAACGGTCGGAAGGGTTGCTGTAACGGTTTATAAATATGGTGAACAAACACAGCTAAGATACCCAGCAGCGTCTACCACCCCGAAGTGTCTTTCGAGTGGCATTAACTCTGCACGTAACGATCCTCGAGTTAAGGGTGGGTGTTTGTAACCAGGTGATAAACATACGTGTGAGCTAGCAAGCTGACGAAATACCGAACTATAATCGATGAGAAATTTCACGGAAGAAGTAAAGTAACGGCGAGGGATGCAAAATATCACATGTAGCTAAACTTACTTGTGCTGATACCTTGGCCTGAGCTTTTTCCACCGGAGGTCGACGATGAGGTCGAGAACGCTTCTTTGTCGTCTTTATTGCTCATAGCTTGCGGCATTCCTTCTAGTTCTGGTGCGGGATTTCTGGCCAAGAGGTCTTTTCTCTCGTCAAGCGCTCCCTCATCGCCCTTGGGAAACGCCTCCCAGCTAATGGACAACAAATTGTTTTTCTCTAGCTAAGGAAATCTCTAGACTTGCGCCTTTACCGCGTCTCACTCGACTCATATCTTTCCCTTTTCCCCCTTTTTTTTTTTTTTTCCGTCCCTTTTTAATCAAACTCTCGCAAGATCGTAGTATGTAATCAAGATTAATCAGAGAACCAACACAGATCCGAGAGTAAGTTCCCAGTACTAAACTAAGGCATAGAAGATCCTCTCGCTTCGCCATGACGTCGTAAAAAGTTTTGAATATCTTTAAGCTTTTTTCAGAATAATAATTGCACGGTTTCAGAGTGTGACGCCAGATGTCTACCGTCTCAAAAGTAAAGGCGAAAGAGGTAGCGTTTGGCAATTAACTCAAGCCACCTGGTAATTTGCGTGGACCAAGGCCATCGCAAGAGTTTGCGTTTCTGGAGCAGGGCGTCCTTTGGGACGGGGATATTTTTTAAGTGGGACTAATTCAATTACATAGTTACTTGAAAGGTTGCTTCGTTGTTTGCGTAGTCGTGCTTCCAGGGCTGATGGGATTGGTGGTAAGGCCAGACCCATTGTAACGATGTCCCAGTGTCGCCCTTCCAAGTCCGTTCCGCTTGGCGTTTTCATCGGGCTCCGCATTTTGACTAAGGGCTTAAAACATCAAGCAGAAGTCAGGAATTGAATTGAGGTAAGCCCGGAAAATCCTTTCGACTAAATTCGCATTTTCTCTCTTTATTCTATAGCGAAACTGCGGCTGGGATCGTACAAAAAAGGGTGAACGTTCTCACCATGGGATCGGAAGACACAATACAAAATTTTCATTCGAAAAAATGATAAATGAATAAAATTCCGTTCTTAGACGGTAAAAATTTGAACTCTGAAACGATTCCCTAAATTTAAATTTCGACGATTGTGACAGGGATATCTAGAAGCTTATACGGAGGCGGTAATTAATTCGTCAAGAGTTGGTTTCTGTAGGGTAGGTATCGCGAGATTTCAAATTGAATTGAGTTAGCATAAGGAATAGAGAATGAATCTCAAGTTTTAGATCGTAACTCACTTTGCGCCGAGTATATAGGTAGAAGAAAATCTGAACGTGCTTCAGAGATTTGTTCTTAACGCTTAACGGTTATTGGCATGTTTACGACTGCACGAAGAGGGTGTCTACCCTTTATATCTTCCAGTCTCTTAATGCTCTTCCAGTCTCCGATTCAGTCCGTGAAAAATCACTTTGAAATATATATAGATATATACAACGAAAAAAGAAAAGCTCAAAGGATTCTATTTTTCAATTACCTCCACTCTGACTTCGAACGTAAAGACGTTAGGAGAATTATTTAATTCTATTTCCTCTGCGGAGAAAAAGATTTCGATCAAAAGAATGAAATTTATCTACCTATATATGGCTGACTCAAAGCTTAACCCCAAGCTATAAGTACAAAACTTAAAGTATCGGGGATAAACAGACAAGCGGAAATTGGAAGTCGACTTACAGCAGTGCACGCGAATAACACGCAGTTTTCGCTGGTCAACCTTTTGGATTTGGTAGACATAATTCTTTGTGCAGTAGTACCACAAAAGTAAGCAAACACTTATCGCGAGATTGCCAAATTTTTCCACGATGGTCGAAGATATGAATTTTCTAATTTTCCGAAAAGATGACATTGTTCGATATCAATTTTTGGAAGAATCAGTTATTTTAGCGCAAAACTGATGGTTATAAAATGGTGGGAGAAAAGTAAAAAGTTTTGAAAGAATAAGAAATAAAATAGGGATGAAATGGAGTGAAAATATTAAGTTAAAAGCTTAACCTGAATAATGATCTCAGTTTTTATGTGTTTTCAAATAATCAAATCGCTATATCTCGTGAAGTCTTTGAATTGGAAGAAAAAAACGACGCTGGACGCAGTTGAGAAAAAAACTGATTTCTAACAATAACCGACGGTTGTTATTGACTTGTGAATTCGAATATATTTTTTGACTATTTTTTCTTTTTTAAACTTTGTACTTTTCTCTAATCATTTTGTATTTACCAATTTTGCGATCGAATAAACGATCCATGAGATAATTGATTTCGAAAATGTCGTCTATTTACTGAATTGAAAAAATTGAAAAATTCATATCTTTGGCTGGTGTGAATAAATGTGGAAATCCCGAAATAGGTATCCGCTTATTATAGCGGTACTATCGCTGAAAAAAATTTCAAACAAATCCAAGAGGTCGGTATACCAGCCAGTAATTACCAAATCAACGTGTAACGTGCCATACATGTATTCACGCGTTGGTTCAGACGGCATATTTTATCGTGGATGTAAAATGACCGCGGAAGTTGAACGAGTAAAATTTTACGGCGAGCGAAACGCGCAGGTTTGCAACTTTTCCTCTCCACGTTATTTCAATCTTCGTTTCTTTCGAAACGTACAAAGTGAAGCTCGTAAAGCTTGAGACGTCAGCTATTTTATTTCTCCTCATTACATGCTCGTTTCCCAGCTCTTTTGTTCACTGTTTTCCGGGAAAGCGTTGCTCCCCCAATTTCACGTTACAAAACTGCAGTAGCACGCTATCGTTTTTACTTACAAAACAAAAAAGCAAAAAGAGGCGAAAAAAAACAACAAAAAACAAAAAAAAACAAATAACCAATCAAATACGGACGGCTCTGATAACGGTCGATCAAGTTTCTGAATCAAGTCTAATAAGGCGTTTTCGTGCGGAATAACTTTGCGATTATCAATATTTAAGTAGATAACCGTTTTCGCGAAAGTTGCTAGACGGTTCATATCCACAAAAAAAAAAAAAAAAAAATTGTACTACAACGAGCGGCAAGATGAAGTTATACGCTTCTTATTAATCATATATACCAAGCCTGATTTTTCTCGTTCAATTCGATTGATCGAGAGTTTCAAAGAGAGTATAATAAACTATCGAAGTTTAGTAACATTTTTTTGCCTGAACAGTTGCCAATGGTTACTTTAAATAGTAACACGGATGATAGACTTCGTTTGAATTCATTTTACTGATTCTCACAGAACACAGAATAGTTCTTGAAATATTGTTACGATTTCAGAAACGTAACAGTTACATTTTAGATATGTTCCGGTACCTACGTGAAGTTAGCCCCCCACTTTTCAAAAAAACAACATTTTCCGATTGTTTTTGGTTGTTCCAGTTGTTCTGAACATTTTTCCAGAATCCCAAAGTCGTAAGTCCAAAATTAGACCGGAAACAATCGAAAAACGTACACCGAAACGAAAAAGTGTAATAAAAAAGTTCGAGGACTTGTTCTGGCGATATCTCGAGTTGTTCCGGGTTGTCCCGCTTGTTCTGAAGATTGTTTCAGAACCTCGAAATATTAAGTCCAGAATTAGGCCGGAAGGAGTTGAAAAACGCACGCCCAAACGCAAAAAGTGTAATAAAAAAGTTCGAGGACTTGTTCTGGCGATCTCTCGAGTAGTTCCGGGTTGTTCTAGTTGTTTTGAACATTGTTCCAGAACCCCGAGAGCGTAAGTCCGAAAACACGCCAAATACAGTTAGAAACCATTTTTTTTAAATAATTCCCCGGACTTTTTTAATCGAATTTTCCCATTTCGGTGCACGTTATTTGACTGTTTCCTGGCCAATTAGGGACTCACGACTTTGGGATTCTGGAACAATGTTCAGAACAACTGGAACAACCCGGAACAATCGGAAAATTTTGTTTTTTTTTTTAAAGTGGGAAGCTGACTCAAAAAAACGTTTGTTTCAATTTTCGGCCGTATTTTTCACGTCGGAAAATTTCCGTTATGGAACAATGTAGAACAAGTCTAAAACAATCTGGAACAACTTTCAAAAACTTTTTTTCCCATGAGTGGGGGGCTAACTTCACGTAGCTTATTCCGATCGTGTATCATAAAATTGACTTGCCGAGATCTTTTGATATTCTTTGAATCGGTAATCAGCCATGCTTCGCTCATTAAACAACTGAAACCAACCCAGCAATCGCGCATGTCTGGCATAGAAATATTGTACTCTGATAGATAAAAGGTCGTGTGAGTATCTAATCAATGTTGGTTTGAACACAGCGGGACGCGTGTTGTACTCAAGCGGTATATTTCTACTCGCGAGAGACCCTCGCGCCGAACTTGCACCTAGCGGCGAGCGTAGAACTAATTTTGGGTAAGGCGGCCCTTTTGAAATGTTTCTGCAATGTTTCTGTTACGTCTCTTGAAATACAATTTCCGAAGCTTCCTGTTACATTTCCGAAAAATAACTGTATCCAACGTTTCATGGCAGTAAAAAGCACAATATGACTGGAATGCAGCTTTTCGAAGATTGCGAAACGTCGTAAAAATGAGAGCCGGTAACGTTTCTGATATCTAACTGAAACGTTCTGTATTGTATGGTCTAGGTACCTCGCGTGCAGGGTTCAACCCGTTTCGTTATAGCTATAAGTCCATATCGTACATAGAGGGTCGTGCGACAACCTGGCCCTAGTTGGTTATTAATTTTCCCGATTACTATCGTCACGTAAACTCTAGACTAGCTTGCGATTCGCCCCCAACTAGTTCACAAGAAATCACTATACGGCCTCGTTTCGAAGTCCATTGACCTTCGAGTTTGTTGAGGTCATGTGCCGTGCCCCAGGTCAGTTATCCCTATGCTCTAACTCGTTCTAAACGAGAACTATGTATAATAGCTATACAAGGCATAAGGGGAACTCTGCACGGTCATCTCTACGATCTTTCTCACTCTTGTTAACTATAAGTCAGAGAAATTTCTCCAACTTCGAACTAAAATACTTTTTTTAGGAGCTGAATGTTCTCTATTCAACGCAGGAGAAATCGCTTGTTCGATCGCGGTATTTTAAGTCTAGAAACATGTGTCTTTTAATTACGTCTGCGTTGCACGACAACATATCGAATTTACTCACTATTTTATGACATAACTGACTTTACTTCAGGCTTTGAAGATCTTTATGTGTACCTCAATAAGATTTCAAAAGACTTGAAGACTGCGGAGATGAAATTCCGTTATTAAAAATGTACTTTTATCTTGAACGTTATTATATTGCCTTATTTAATATTTACGTTCATTTTTTACTGAAATGTACCTAACTCAGTTTGATTTGATGAATAGATATACGCCGACGAACGAACGGTCTCGATTTTCTACATTGTTAATTACGACTGATATTTTTTTATTTCAGAACTAACGAACGTTGGAATCCGATGAGCTTCAGACTCGTTATGATTCGTGCTATTGATTTCACGTATAAAGAGTTAATTTCAGTTTAGAAATGTTTAAATAGGATCAATAAAGGAAACAATATTAAACTCAACCCTAGTGGTACAAGCCAATTTTCGATATTCATTTCATTTTTTGAAGCTTACACTGTACCTGATATTCGATGTTCACGGAACTCTGCATTCAGAAGGGTTCTTCGAATCGCTGATTTCAGATCCGAAGTCGAGATGCAGAAATTCAAATTTGTGGGTTCATTGTGAAGTACCGAAATTTCAACCAGTCGACAGTATTTCATCAAAATTAGTAATCGTAGGTTTTTGGGGCCGCTGATTTCAAATCTGTCTTGAAACAGCGTCGAATTCAGATTGACCGGCACTAAACACCGTGAGTAGCAATTTTCACACGATTCAGCCTACTTTCTGCGATTTCGATGCACCATTTCGAATTTCCGTATCTTGACTTCAGATTGGAAATAAGCGATCCCAAAAACCGTCGCGTGCTAATTTTGATGTAAATTCTTCTGAATTTTTGTATTCTGACTTAAGTACCGGAAAGAGTAACCCAATACCCCTTCTCAGTGAGTTTCGAAAAAGTTCTGTACAAGGTGAAGTTAAATAAACATGAAAAAATGGCTCGCACCACCTCCCGGATTTGATACAGAGCTCCTTTTGTGGGATCATTTGTTTCGTTCAAAAAACTAACGTTTCAAATTTTTCCTACACACTATGCACTATAATCTCCATTCTTTGTATTATTCAACCAATTCCAACTCTTCTCCGGTATAATTGAGCTGCGAATTTGTGTCGAGTGGATTTCAGTACACATCGCAATGTTCTATTCTAAGTTTTGTATCCGGGAGGGATGGAGAGCTGGTAAGGAGGTTAAATCTGTGTGGAAGTCATCCCAGTGAAATTTGTTTGTTATAATAGGCTATTACTACAACGAGCAGTTTACAGTTTAGGTTTCCCCTTCGGTATAAGCGGATGGCACGGTGCGCGGACAATCTCAAAATCGCACGATCTGACGGGGCTTATATAGTACAAGCTGCGGTACGTATTCAGCGGAGTTAGCTGCAGGAACGTCGTGAATTAAGGACCCCCGACGTGTCCCGCAAAAACGTATATAATCTTGAGCGAGTTTGCGTTAACGAGGTTAACCCATCTTCCCGTAACTTTTTCTTTGTTTTGTTTTTACTCTTTTTCTGCCTTGTGCTTTTTTTCCTCCCCATTCCGTTACGTTTCTACCCAGAATTTCAGGGAAAACTCGACGATGGGATGGTTTAAGCTTACTTAGTTAAGAATGACTTCTCGGTGGTTCTAGACGACGCCGGGAAGTTAAGGGGCAAGACTTCTCTCTCGCTAGAATACTTAACACTTCCTTCTCTTCCTCATGACATCTCGTTTTGCAAGTGTATATAATTGTAAGTCAAATTGGTAATTAAGACCAGCTAAATTCCCTACGTGCTTAGAACCTCGTGTGCTAATCGTATGAAGTGGGCGGAAATGGCTTACGGATCGATTAACGACACCTACCTACCTTATAGCTGGTAATTGAAAGGAGGAAAATTCCAAGGTACCTACTCTTTAGGGGGGAACTTAAGCTGGTTGCCTCACGTTTAATTAATTTACGTAACGGGCAGGTAAACTAATTTTATTTGAACTTAGCCGAATAATGGGAACGGCGGTGAATTAAACGAACGGGTCTCAAAGTTGAGCCAAGAAAAACAAAGCACTCCATTTAATTTCCTATTACTCTGCCGCAATTCTACCGCAAAAGTTTCATCAAAGCTTTCAATGCACCAGCTCGTCCCCCCAACTCGATTTTCCTTCGAGCCAAATAGAGAAGAATGGAAAACTGTTAGCAGAAATGGATTAAAAGACGGTGCCCTATATTCAGAACTCGCTATTATAATGTCGGGATGAAAGTTCGAGCTCGCAAGTATCTAGAGTGAATCGAATATCAACTAAGTCCTCCCTGCTCCTTCGAACAAATATCAAAACTTACTTTAATAATCACAAGCTAAAGTGCCGACCAGCCAATACACTTTGATTCAGGAAATCCCCGACGCTGAAACTCTAACCTGTTCAAAAGCTACAAAGTAATGATTAAATAGAACCACTCATTAAATAGGTTCGGGCTAATCGCAAAATTATCTGATAATATTGCCTTCCTTATTTTCGTCCGAAAATGTTAATAAATTGTTTTTAAAAAATCGCCAAACTATTCCGACCGCCGGCTATTGAAACGACTTCATGTGAAATAATTGCCATTATTTGTGTGAAAAATTTCCGAACACTTTCGGATGAATCATAAAAAATTCATTCGTTTTAAAATTTCAGCGACACTCTTTGAAGCCGTGCGTCTGAATCTTTTCAAAGATAATACGATTCTAGGGTACTTTTCACACAGTGTTTCAGAGTTTCGCTATTTTTCGAGTTACCCAGACATTTCCAAGCATAATTTCACCGGGTCGATTAGACCAATTTAAATTTCTAACGTCCTGACTCGACAGATAATACTCCAGACGCGATGCAGCGCACAAATAATTTATCATCCACACACTGCGCTGCAGGCTAGCCAGCAAATTACTTGCAATTATTTTCCCCATCAGTGATGTCTACTAGCCATCTAGTTATGCACTCAATTTTCATCGTTACACCGAGATTTCTACCGGAGTCAGTCACCTTTTCAAACCCTCGTTACAACGAGTAGATTAACCGTCAAATAACTGTCAAGTTTTACGTTAACGACGTGATTTCTTATTGTTAGACAGTTTTTTTTATCCTTCCGAACGTATATAGCCTGCGGTGATAATTGCGCTTGTGATTAACCGGCGCAATTTATTTGGCCTTTTGTATTGCCCAGCTAAGCTTGCAAGACGGGCTTTTGATCGCGTGCCTTACTCCTCCTACCTTTTCGCCTCGAACTCGGCCCGAGTGCATTTAGCACGAATTCTCTGAATCGAGGGGTTAGTTTATAAATATCACGGATGCAATTGTTCTCTACAGTTAGTTCGATAAATCTTCATGAAAGCTTGCACGAATTTAAGGGATTTTATAATCACTGAGTTTGGCCATGGGGAATTAGAACGGTTCAGAGCTTATCTTATCATATTAGCTCGACAAAGTTTGCCATTTGAGATACATAAACGGAATTCCGCAGTCACGGTCTGAATAACAAAAATTCAGTGAAATTAACGCGGGCAAGCTGTTACCTAGTTATTTTTTTCAAACTGTATATGCGAGGATGAAATTCTGCGAGAACCCGACGTGTGCAGGCGAAGTACTTTGGGTCTTAGAAGTTCGCGAAGCTTAAAATTTCCGCAGTGCAGGTAGAGAGCGAAAAGAATTAAAAGCTTATCCAGGACTTCCGACCATCGAAGTGTACCACAAATCACCAATTTATATTCTCCTATGGGTAAAATGAACCGGGTAAAGAAAGTATCTGTGAATTATCGCAGGTGCAAATGATCTACTCAACCCTGGTAGGCAAGGTGTGGCCAAACCATTACCAGAAAATTCCGTTGATGGAAAAGTTCCATTATATTGTCTAGCTATTGTCCGGAGAGACAAATGTTTTTCTCAGACCGCGCATGTCCGTGTGCTTCGAGTTTCTTATATAGGTACAACTTAAACTCGAACTTCAATAGCTACGTGCACACCTCAGGCTTAGAGTTAGAGTCTATTTTACTTGGGTAGAAATGAAATGAAGCGAGAATACCGTCTCCAGGAAAATAGCAATTGCTCTGTGGTATCAGCCCTCGGAGGTCGGTGCTGGTTACTGCACTTGGTTTCTCAAGGGAGATCGATCGGAGGATAGGCAGTCTGGTTAGTTGAAGTGGGGTCGGTTTAATTTCTTCAAAACTTTCGACCCGATAAATTTCTACCCCATGTATGTAGTAAATCGCGTTATATCTAATTCGTTAACAAACGATTATCATTACGGGCCAAACCCGCGAGCCGAAAATTGTCTGATTAATTTGAAATATGTCTCAACTTTCTGGCTGAAAGATGACTGGCGTAAAAATTTCAACTCGCAAGTTCGCCTCGACGCTGATACCGTTTAGCGTTGAACTTAATCTCTCATTGTGTGTGAAGACTTAATGATGACAGAGCGGCGTTCCTTTTCCTTAATTAATTTAATTAACTGTCCAACTGACACCCGGCTACCACGAGCCTCTCACAATCCCTCCGTTTTGTTGAACATTCGTACATTCTGCTAGAGTCTTTCCACTGAAACAACGGGAATGAACAAGCCACGGCTTTTGTCATCGAACCTAATGCCAGAGAGTTTTCAGTGGCTGATCAATGGATCGTTTCGAACTAGAATCACATCCGGAAACAGAGCTCAAACTTGAAATCGTAAATTTCTAAATTCCTGAATTCCGGCACAGGAGATAAATATTTGTCGATTGTGACACGCTGGCGTTTATTTTTGAATGACTTGACTAATTGACCGAGGTACTCATGGCGTTGCTAAAAGGTCAAACCACTTGACGGATCAAGCGATTGTGAGTCCGGCTTTTATGTAGTCGACGAGTTCCTGTTGGATCAAAACGTGCCAGGTACAATGTGCAATCAAACGCCGATCCAAAATCTTATGCAAATAAGATTCTCGTCTCGAAATTAATCTCGCACTGGCTGCTTCATTCCGTTCTCGCCGTTACGCGGTCACTTTACAAAGTTCACCGGTACGCTGAAAGGGAGCTAAACTTCCTTCTCGCATAATGTTTTCCCCACGAGTCAACGCGCCCTTTATCACAACCCTTATACACCTTACCTCATAAATGTCGTCTATTCCATTTACCAAGTTTAAACTGAAAATGCGTGTTCGTTAGAAAGTTTGAGTACGAGTTGACACGTTTGTAAATTTTATTTATAATACTCGTAAAAATGTTCAGCGATCGTAATACGAGCATCCCTGCAACAGGCAGTGACAATAACATAATGTTCTGTAGCTGTACTACGGTGCAGGTTGAACCTGATTGTTATGCGAGAGGATTTCGCGATTAGATCTTTGCGGTCTCGATGGGCCCAGAATTCACCTGGTTCACCATCCCCAGGGATTACCGCGGGATGGCGAACTTCCTTGAGGTCAGGCCACAGAAACTTTGAAAGATAATGGCGGTCGGAATCGCACACCCCCGAACAAGGAGACCCTGAAATGCTACGTCAACCGATTATTGCTGGATTAAATGCGGCATAAATTAAGCTTGTTAAACTCATCGATGAGATCACACGCAAATATCCATATTCTGCTATCTAAAATGTGCAGTAAATTACCGATGACGGCTAAACGACCTCTGAAACCCGAACTGCAAGAGGATCGACGAAATCGATATGGCGAACGATTTGATGGTTTCAAATCCGCGAGGAAGAGGTTAAATATTTGTGCCTGCGATGATGGCGTCGACAAGAGTTGAGAGGCTTCTAGTTCGTGCCCTAATTCCCACCCATCGTCTGTGCCTAGTTGGTAGGCAATTATGTGGCTAGGATCTAATGGATTGCCGAACGCACTATAACGCCAAGAGGTAGTTCTGGTCTATCCATGGTACGAGGTGAGAGATCGCACCAGACTATGGTGGCTTCAATCCAATCCCATCTTATCCCATCCCGTTCCACTCTCCAGCGGATTCAAGCGGGGATGCGCATTCGATTTACATTGCTAATTCAAGCCACCAAGGACGTCAGTTGTTGCGCCTGGCTTTAGAATATACTTAAGAAAGACAAGCATTGCGGACCAATGTTGGGTAGCAAGTAAAACAATTATTATTTTTAGCTAACAAGTTCGTTTATATTTAAGTGAGAACTACGAAATGGGGAAAAAATCTCGATGGGGAGATGAAAGGTGTTGGTTCGTTAGAAAACGAGATTTTCAAGCTGCAGATTTAGGATCAGATTTCTAAGACCTGGTGGCTCCGTTAGCGGACAGAGACGGGAATAGAGAGAAAGAAGAAACGGCTCGAGAAGTGTATAAAAGAGGCGGAAAGCCGAGAGGTGAGAAGAAACGACGTCGTTTGTTAAGTGCGTATTGAAACTCTTTGAAATAGTCGGGGATAAATTGGTGGCGGGGTCGTAGTACGTTCGATAAAATAGACACGCTTCTTTGACTTCGAATTGATCACAAAGTTTCCTTATTAATTTCATATACTGCCTATAGCAGATATTTCATCGCCATTCATCGACCACTAGATGAGGTGAATATAGATCAACGTTTCGAAACGAAAACCGTTACCATCAGTCATACGTATATTTGGTGGATAAGGAATACCTCTTTCTCATTGAAAATCATCGTTTTTCCTTCATCGATAAAATGTACTTCTTGAAATCTGCGATTATTTGTTTGCTGCTTTGTGGCATGTGTCCAAATGCTTCTTTAATCGATCAGATTTAACCCTAGTCACTTACTAGGAGTCCAGATGACCCCAAACCCGACTTCCTTTCAAACTTTCGAATAGAAGATACTCGAATTCGAACTTTAGGCGCCATCCGTTATGAAGTTGAACTATACGTCGGATGCGTAGAATTGTGATCAAGCGTCAATCTGGCTACTGCGCAGTTGAAATTAAAAGTTGCGCTTTTTCTCTAAGTACAATATCTCAAAAATATCCAATTAAAATTTTAGCCAAAAATATTAAAAATTGTAAAAGTTATGATTTTTTCAGTAAAAGAAATGACTTTTTCTGAGTTCTTCGCTTTGAGAATTTTTTACAAGGTTCGAATTTAATTTTGTTTCAAATAACTAATTAGGACCCATTATTGAGGTGCTAAGGTACTCCCAGAAATTTTTTCACGATCAAACTTTCAATAGAATTAGTGTGACAACTTTACAAAGTTGGCTGGGGGCAGAGTGACCCCGTGTAAGTAATGTGGAAGTTTCCAAAGGTGTAAGTGATTTGGGTTAATACAGCAGTCCACCGATCATCGGGTCTCAGAGTTAGAAGCAGTCGAAGTAAAAGCATTTGAAGCAAGGATTTGGTTCAACTGGTGCTTCGATTTAGGATATTTACTGAAAACAAAGTTCGGTCCGATTCATGGTATATAACTTTTTTATATTGCAAACGTGACTCGAGTAATCATTTTTTTACTGGTCGATCTAAGTCTTTGCATTGAGTGCTTTTACCTTGACTTTGTCTCTAACTCCGAGATCCGATGACTCACAGCTCGGACCTTCTACTTGATTATGCTTGAAACGATTAGAGAATTTCTGTGATAAAAGTGGATTACGGACAACGAAAATGATCCAACTCAATCTTGTGATCATATTTTAGAAGTTATACTCTTTGATAACTCCGTTATTTAATCAAAGTATTTCAAATATCGCCAACGACTGTCAAGGTAATTTAATTTCACTGGATTTAGATGCGATTCAGATGTGTGATATACGAGTTTTGAGCAACGTCAACGATCTTGCTCACATGTAAAGGCAAAATAAACGGTAAAAACGTAGAATATAGAAGAACTAGAACAGAGATTAGTATCTCCACGGTCTTGTAGCCTTGATTAAAATCTTGTCGCGGTGGTCGTAAAAGCCAGATACCTCAGCGGACAGTTGAAATTGGAAACAAGCGTAGAACCTTGTGATTTTCCATTATGATTCACTGGATAGACCTACCGTGTTCTTTAACCTAGTCACCTTCAAGCTACCGTGGGAACGTGGCCAGCCAGTTTGGCCTTTTTCCGGTATTACGTCCAAAGATGATGGCTGCTCTATATGCCCGAAAGAAATTTTGGGCTTGTCGTCACATCTGTATTCCTTGTTCCCATAGTTTAGCACCTCGTACTTTCCTCGTAGAAATGAACCTTGCCTTTCCACCTCATATGCAATTCCGATGCCAAAAGCGTGAGGGAAAATGTTGCTTTTCGTTTTGTTGACGAGAATTTCATCCCATTATCGTGTTCACCAAACCCTAATACTTTTTCACCCATTCGAAGCCAAGCAAAAGTACATACAGACCCATGTCCAAGCAATAACCAGATTGGTGCTTTGGAAAACGTGTGAAATGCGAAAAGTCCAAGAGATTCTGGATTGCCATTTCCCACGACGGAGGTAAGTGCATGTTACACAGGCTTCCTGAGTTTCCGCACTGGATTCTATTCTGCAGAAAAGAACCTTCGAAAATTCTTGCGAATTTCACTGGTCTCCGTTTCTTCGCTCACCCCTTGCCTCTCGACTCGGTTACTACGATCGAGCGAATTGCGAGAATTTCACCTGCAGCTGTAGAGCTGGATCATCAACCGTTCGTCCTTTCCAAGTAGGTAGGTAGGTGGGCGAGAAAACTGCCGGTGGACTGTATGAAAGGAAAAGACTTCTTCGCTGAACGTGAATCTCTGCGAAGAAAAGTACGCGCTGCAGTGCCTCGAGTGGCGAATAGTATGCAATATGTAGTTGGATTGCAGGCATGTGACTGCCGGAAATTTACTCTGTGAAGAAAGTAAAGTTGAATAAATTTTGGTAAATTTTCATAGAATATATGGTAACAGAGCGGATGAATTTCATTGGCATTAGAATCATGCACATATGTATACCGTGAAATAATCCCCAGTTGATTACACCTCGTGAAAATACTGTCCGCGTATCATACCTTTGCCTCGATGGTACAGAATAAAGCCTTTCGCGGATTAGGGACCTCACGCAATCCGTATGTAATGCCAGTGCGGTATCACCGTATTACGGTATTACAGTACTACGGCATTACGGTATTACTGTATTCCGCAAGCACCTCCGACATGGCAGAACAGCCCGTGACCAATTCGAAAGGGTATGGCACATTGGCACCGCGCTATAATCTCCTTAGAAATTGAGTACACTTCTGCGTTAAGTATTGCCACTCGCACGCGGTCGGTCCGAAATCGCCTATCGCCTATGGCGATTTCGCTCAATTCATATGGCCAGGAGTTTGTTCTGGTTTGTACTCGTCCATTTTTTTATATCCTTGCACGAAACTTCTTCCCGGCATCCAGGATCCTCAGAATTTATCAGAAAGAAGCTGGTAGGAAAATCAATTCCCAGCTTCGAAAATTCAGTGAGAATATCTTCAGTTTGGCAGCAAACAATTTTAATATCCCTGATTTTCTTGACGTTTTCGGAACGACTCGTAAAACTCTGATCATTAAACAAATTTTCACATTGTTCAGGGTTTGTTCGAAAAAATTATCAGAAATTTTCTTGGAAAACTTTTTCTTTTGTCTCAAAATTTGAGCGAAACTCTCCCGAAAATGGCTGCAAAATTTTCCGCAAAATCTCTAACAAGAATCCATACCGTTCCTATTTCGAGAATATTTTCATTTCATGTTTCACCTCTCAGCGGACGATATGGTGAATAATATTTTGTTATGATGTGAAAATATATTGGGGTTATCCGGGTTTATGTTCGTAGCCGCGATCCGTCGTGTATTATCATAATTGGTAGATTTTCGAAACTGTTTTATCCGGTCGCAACCGACAATAACCAAACCGTTATTTGTTCTAAACTCTGCAGGCTGCTGTAACTTCCGGTCTACACAGTATACCAAGCTTCTATAATCTATCACCAGTGTTCCAATTAAGCTCAAGTAATTCTCTGCGACTTTTTGCGAAGATTATCGACTAGCGTAAGGATGGCTGAATGGCAAGTGGAAGCGTGAAAAAAATGAGCTCGTGTAATCAGCAACGAAACATTTAGCTTCAGCAAAATTATCGTCAATAGGATCCCCCTTTTCCCATGTCACTTTAATTGTTAGGCTATTATCACGTTTCAAACGACAACCAATTACGACGCTGTTAGAATACATTGCCGCAAGCTGCGTAGCCCAGTAATTAACGAAAAAGTAACTAAAAGTTCTTCTGTATCTAGCCACCGTAAACCATTAATCTAACGTCAGAAAAACGCGAGCATTAGACCAGCAACCATCGGCTTTGGTCAAATGCAATAAAGCTTTTTCATTCATGTATAGTTCTACGGGTTCAGCTTATAATTTCTTCTAAAGGGCCAGGAGACACGATCTCGTTTAAACAGAGGGAATAAATTGCGACAAAAGAGGCACAATTCCTGTCCGGCAATGATGCGGATAAAAATATTTTACATCAGATGATGGTTACTGTAGTGCTTTCATCTGATGTGTTTGGTTTGTATCAGTTAATTAAATTCCCGAGGTTGTAGTCGGGCGTGCTTTTAATTTCACAGAACTAACTGACAGAACTGACCAACGAGTTTTTCGTTTTATTGAAAAAGGTTTCTATTTTCTGTCACCCTCGAGCGATCTATGTTGAATCTCGTCGGAACTATCGCGCACAGAAAAATCTGTTCGCAAAATTAATTTCCACATAATTGGGCAATACGATTTTTCAGATCTTTAGATAATATATTTCAACATGATCAAACTATCACTTTCACAATTACTGTCAGAATTATTGATTTTCAGAGCTTTCAATCAAATTTAAAGAAGGTTCATTCCTTTGTACGTAAATTCTTTTATAAAAAGATGTTCACAGTTCGGACCAAAGGTCTTCCTTATTTTTCATATGCAAATGTCTTTGTTTCATTAATATTTTTCAACTGTGACAACAAAGGTATATCTTACTTCCACACATGATTTGTATATTTCCCTCCGCATATTTTCCATTCATTTATTGATTGGTCAGACCTCTCATATTTGCAGTGGGGAGTCTTGACCAGGATTCAATTAGTTGTAAAAACTGACGAAATTATTTGTTGCATGAATGGTAATTCATTGCAAAAATTATTGTATACATACATAGCAGAGAGTTCTACTGTCTCGGAAATATCATTATGAATATTTAAAGTCGGTCCAAATCAAAGAGAGAAAAACTATTCCAGCAAAATTCGATCAAACCAAATCCGTTATCTTTTATTCCCTGGAAAACATTAAATTGTTTATTGACTCTCGTGGATGCCATTGCATATCATATACGTTCAGTTTTTCTGAATTCTAGTATTTCTCCGATACAATAAATCATTTTCCACGATATTTAATGTATTCATTTGAAGAAAAAAAAAGTAATCGACTTAGGTGAATAAATAGACATGGCACGAAATGGCAACCGCGAGGATCAATAAACAATTTTTATTTTATTTTTCTTCGGACGATTGATTAGGTCGTTACCACAGTTCTACATTAACATAGTTGAACTCGCGAGGGTGAAACAAAAATATTTGTCTTGAAAATGGTAAGACACGTCAAATTCTACGAGGTGCCATTAGGCTCGTGAGAATACGATCTAGGGTGAGCGGACCAGTGAATGTCCAAAATCCATAAAATAAGTCCAAAAAACTGAACTGTAGTGACCTTATATACGCTTCGAACGGCTCGAAGCCTGAATTTCTCACTTTGAAATTATACTCGATAAAGAATATCCCACGTGAAAACAGGTCTGCTTATAGTACATCTCTTTAAACGAGTGATTTCGCGCTCGGTTTGCAGAATGAATTGCAGAACTGAACATCGCAAATACTAAAATTTGGTTTTTGTATTCAAACCGGCCAAACAATCGCATGAACCCGTAGTTATCAATTTTGAGCGACGAACTATTCTTGAATAAGCTCAAACTTATTATCGCTAAACAAATAGTAGAGATACAGTCAGCGTAGGGGATGTTAAATTTTATAATTTTTTATCCGTTCGAATCAACCACGGGATGAAAATATCTAGTATTTGCAGTGGTCAGGGATTCGGGCACAGCTCGTTAAATCCTTGCTGACATTAATCCATCGATTTATTACAAATTTTTAGTGGCAGATTGGTGTACTGCAATCAAATAACTAAAACAGTATTAAAACGAGGTCAAAAAATCAATGGGATTAATCGCTACAGGCTGTTTCATAGACTGTAAACAAAACTACGATTCAATGACGTGTAAAGATGTTTAAGAGTCGCAAAAATTTGAATATAGTCAAATTTTACCATCGAAATTCGCTCACCAGACATTTTTACAGAATTTTTAGACCGCATTTCGTATTCAAGAGGGTATTTTGGTGTAAGAAGAATATTTTCTTTACGAACACTTGTAACATTATTGAAAAACAATTGTACCTTTGATACTTATAAGTCGTAGTTAGAGTTATAAGGCCGCAAGTGAAACTCGGTATGGTTCATCACAACCATGAAAACAGAACGCCTGAATGTGACCCATGAATGTGCCTTCCAAGCCATTCATCAACAAATTCAAAAGATCCGATTTACCACAAAGAATCGAGGTTTTCAAAATACATGGAAATTTCGGAGACAATTATTTTTTATCTGCCGATTGTTGAATCAGATTGACTTTTCCGTGGGCTGCTCGATAGTCAAACGTGACAAGAAAAGTCTTGCGAATTTTAAGATCCTAGGTCAATTGCAGTTCCGGAAAAAAAAAATTCATTTTGGGAAATGCTACTAATTCACATTATACACTCGCAAAGTTCCAGTTTGGCAAATTTCCTAGCTGACGATGGCTTGAAATAACCACGAGAGATGAGGCTTGAAGATAAAAGAAACAAAACCAAAAGTCAATGAAGAATAATATTCCAGATTACCATATTCTCGCAATTATGTTTTCTTAGGTTTACATACTATACATATCTGGTTTCTATGGAGCCAATTAAAGAAACAAGAGGCTGCTGGATCGATGCAGATATAACGCGTCTGGTTACAAAGGATCATAAGGGTGCCAAGACGCGGATTGAGGTGTCGGGTTCGACCCTCGTCTCATCAAAGGAAATCAAATGTGGTAAGGATAGAAATCTGTTCCAAGCGACCCGAGCTTTGTCATTATTTATTTATTTTTTAATTTATTATTTGATACCGTTATTATATACACACATGGTAATGCAAGCTCTCTCGCATATATAGCGCAGGCATTGAATGATTTATTCGTTGTTAGACGAAGGTAGGTATTAGTCGTAATTGTACATCATTGATCACGCCAAGATGTCCAGTTGTGCAATACCCGTTAAAAATCAACCGTGTGAGCGCAAATTGGCCGTAGCACTATCCGAAAACAGAGTTCATAGTTGTATACCTTATGCCGGTCTAGGAACTGTTGGATTTATTTTTTTATCTTATTAGACTCTGCGGTGTTCTTTCCTTTTTAAGATCAGATAAAGATATCGCCAGCAAGGATCTATACGTATCGATGTCTGATTTTATGGTCTTCGTTACCTCGCCTAACATTGCAACTGGCTTAGGCATATGAGAAACTGAAACGTTGAGATGAGGTTGGGTTTGGGATTTCGATGAGCGAATAAAATCGGTATGATTCTGAACTGAAAGCGATTTAGAAAAAAATTTATTCCAATTTGACCGATGTTGATTTTTTTTTTTTTTTTTTGTGCCGAGAGCCATACAACGCTCTCGGAGTTGAATTCTTCATTGAAAAGTTTCACACGGAACTTCGTTAATTATTGGAAAACCGAGAAACACTCGAACGCATTTGCCAGCGAGAACTCATTAATCGCTCGAGGATTGGCTGACCCAATTATCAGTGAAAAGGGTTGAAGAGAAAGAGAGAAACGAGTAAGAAAAATCTGATGCCGAATATGTGCATCGTTGAAAATTATACCGAGTTACAAATTCGCTATCAGAAAGTACGATTTCAATTATAGCTTAATGTCAACAAGTCCAAAATCATTGTCAAGGCAACAAGTACATAAAAAAAAAATCAAATTTTCGAAAAATCTTTCGGGGTATTTACAATATTATTGAGAAACAATTGTAACTTTAATTTCGATAAGTCGTAGCTGGAGTTATAAGGCCGGTACAGGACTTCCACGACAAGCGGTTCATCAGAACCATGGAACCAAAACGCCTGAATGTGCTTTTCGAGTCATCCATCGACAAATTTCAGCGACACCATTTACACAAGGAAATTGAGTTTTTCAAAATTCATCGAAACTTCGAACGTAATTATTTTTCATTTACGCGTGGATGGCTTAATAGTCAAATACAACGAGAAAAAGCTGTGTAAATTTCAAAATCGTAGGTCAAGTGGTTCCGGAGAAATCGTGTGGTCGAGCTTCAAAAACTTGATTTCGAGGAATACGGCTTACATCTTTATTTGCGCTCTACACTTACTAATCAGATTTGTTTCTTGCGCCTTTTTCATCCCTCACTGTCTTTTCAGCCTGTCTTCGATTTATCTTTTTCTCGATTTTGGGCAACGTGATCACTCACTTAATCTACATAGGCGCCGTTTCACATAATATATTCCCGAAGTCGTATTTTGGCAAATTTTTCAGTTCACGATGGCTCAAAATAATGGCAAAAGACGAGGCATTCCGAAAAAAAAAATCGAATCGGTAGAGAATAATTTTTTAATTGTTTAAAACTATCAGTCCCTACTTTTCGTGAATGAAAATGTGATTCTTTCGCGGCAAAGTAACAGCAAGACTGTATTCATGATTTATAGCTTTATGAAGATGATTATTTTCACTCACCCTGCGGTAGGCTGAGTCCCAAGATTATGAAAAGACACTTCAATCTAGTGACGTTCACGATCCCTTTAGACCACATGGCGCGTCTCACTCTAAAGACTGTTCAAACGCACGGACCGGATCGCGCGGCCACTCGCGTAGCTCTGAGTTCAAGTCGGATACAGACCCTGGCCCTTTCCAGCCTCCGGTGAGGACCACTGGCGGACAGGCGCCTACTCGACTAAAACCCGCCACGCGTCTTCGAGCTTGAACAACCTACCGAAGGATCGCGGTAGTTTACGGTTCGTGAACGGTGTAAGCAGTTTTGCCATTACCCTAGGAGGAATCTGTCGGTAATTGATGAGAAGGGAAATACCTTGTGTAGGTTTAAGAATACGCGAATTTAAATAGAGATCATAAAATGGAATTTGGATTTCTAAATAACGAAAATTTCATATTTTCTCCCAGTTATTAATCCAGACGTATGAAAATTAATTCTAAGTCGTTCCCGTTTGATTATATTAGATATTTTCTGTCAACTCATCGCCAGGCAATTGAATTTTCGATTCTTTCCTCAATTTTTCGCTATACTCATTAAGAGAGTAAGAAATATTAAAGCATATCTGCACTTCGTCTTACGTAGTTCTTATCTACCGATGAAAAAGTGATTGTCGCGGTATACAGGACGCATCGTTGATTAAATCGTTTTGAAATTTGAAGGGAGTATCCCACATTGATGTAATTCCCGAAGAAACTAATGATATTTGATGGATTTGAATTTAAATAATGAATTTGAATTTTTTCTGGTATGAAAATTCGTCATTCTAAGCTATTTTTCTCAATTTAAAAAAAAATAAATGTCGATAAAAAACGGGTGGCAATAATAAAAGCCGATGCTTATATTTGTTACTATTGGTTTGGTCCGAAATTAAATCAATGCAGGATATCCCCTTCAAATTTCAAAACGATTCGATCAATGATGCGACCTGTATGCTGTGACAACTTTTTTCCTGTTCAAGTTACGGATATAATCATACAGGACTTTTTTGTAGATATTCTTATTTCCTATAAGGACATGCCGATCAAATTAAATAAAAGAAAATTTCATAGATTTTCTGACGTAAAATATGAAAAAAAATTTTTCTTTGGAAAAGAAACTTGATCTTGGTAAAATCCGATTTTCTTCTTGGTTCAAGAGTAAAACGGAGAAAATGATGCTTAATTCGAAGATTTATTAAGGGTGATAATCACACGAGTCCAGAATCACCAATGCGCACGAGTTGGTTATACTATTTTTTGAAACAGTGTGAAAAATTCGAATTTTGCTGCATTTTACGTGCGCAAAGTGATTACTTTCTCGCTTCGCTCGGGCGACAAACTTCAAACTCGTGCCAGAATCACCACCTTTGCGCACTAGTTGCACAATGTACTATTTTCGAAATAAGCATCGTTTTCTTCGTTTTACTCTTGAACCAAAAAGAAAATCGAATTTTATCAAGACGAACTTTCTGTTTATTTTATTTTTTACTACAAGAAACCATCGTTAAAAATAAATTCTAAAAAATTTTTTTTTTTTTTCAAAACTAAGATTCAAAAAAAAAATATATCCCACTCTCATCCCATTTTAGCAATGTGTTTTTGAGTCCTCGATTGTCATTCTTGACCAGAACAAACCAAAAAATCCATTGGTCATCAAAATCCCAGGGGATCAGGCCGATGACTTCCTGGTTTGACGTGGAATGCCCCATATGCACTAGGTATAAATGTATATATCTCACTTGCCGCGTTGTTTTTCTAGCAATTAATTATTTCAATAACGTATTACACGAGCCTCGGGACAAATTACCTGTAATTCTCTAATACACATGTTTACGTTTAGCCATTATTTATTTTTATAATGTTATGAATGAATATGCTAATATTCCGCAGCATATAATAAATCCGCGTACACGTGTATAATATAAAAGTTAGTCCGCAGCAATGTGCTGAAAAACAAAAGGAATATAAAATCGTATTATTAAATGAACAAAACATACTCAGACACGTTCTCACGCGAATGTAAACAGTTTATAATTAAATTTATTGAGTAATTTGCAAACCTATCGTTTATAGCACGAGTTCTGCGCATATATAACAGAATCTCGTGTTCCGAAAAATGGATATTGTCTAGTAGACACAAGTTTTCACGATAGATGAGTGAATCGAAAAATTGTATCAGCAATCAAAAATATTGCGTTAATAATTTCTCACTGGAGCAAAGAAACGACTTATTCACTTACACAGCGGTCTATCACGCGTCATAAACTACACGGATATGTAGATATAGTCGAACGTGACGAAATTCGAGATACGTATACCATTACCAAAAATTCGCAGTATCTTTACCGAGTGATGAAAGAAATTTAATATTGTTATTTATTGCATAAGTTTAAAACAGCGCGGTACGATGTAGATACCGATAACACATTAACCCCTGAGAATAAGTAAGAAAATAAAAACAAATGGGAAAAAAACGTTAGCGTTACGTATCGCGTGGGATAAGTAAAATTGCGTCGCAGGAATTGATACACCAATACTTCAGTATTTGGAAGATCTATAGTAGTTAGGGTCTTTGGGCCCGACTAGACTGCTTAGTCCAATTTCGTGTGTATATAGACTTATGTGATTATTACTAGCTCATACCTATTTAACGCACGAGATGTGGGCGTGCCTTTATAATCCCAGCTTTTCCGCTAATTTTTTTTTTTTTTTTCTTTTTTAATCTCAATCAGACTCGGTTTTTTTTTCTTCTTTCTTCTTCTCCCAGTTGTAGGAACGGGCGTGTAGTCAAATAGAAGAAACCGCACTAGGAAGGTCAGTTCTCCTTCGACACTTGCCAGATTAAGAGAGGAAATTCTTTGACGCGATTATCAAGTGGCTACTAGTAAATAAAGATTCTGGCTTTCAGCGAGATAGAAAAATGGACGGTACTCCAATTCTGCAGACGAAGATACGAGAGAATATCACCGGTAACAACCCATCTTTGGGATCAAGTCCAGACAAGGTCTGCAGAACTTTATTCAATTCATTGTTTGGCTCTGATTTAATAGCTAACGTGAGTGAATATGAAGCACCGAGGTTTTAACATTTTTTCCCAATATTTCGATGCTCAAAAATGAAAAATCTACCCACGAAATTTGGTCGTTTTTTTCTCCTCTAATCGAAAAAAAAAAAATTACAATTTTCTAATTATTCCTATTTTATGATACCAAACGGAACCAAAATTTTTTAGGACCAATGTTTGAATTTAGCGCATAGTTTGCATTGGCAAAGTGCTGTAACTTTCGTTTCAAATATCAGGATCGATTGAATTCTTTCTCTCTGGTACGTTGAACCAAATACAACAAACTCACGGAGTTTCAAATTTCTTCATTAAACCCGATAAGAGAAACTCCGCGGTCCATCGATCCGCACGGATCTTCATATTCACTCACATCACCCATTCGAATCAATAATCTTGGAGTTGAGATTGAAGATAGTTTCTTTCAACCTTTCCTCAATTATTTCAAGAATTTGTGATAATTTGTTAACCTTATGCTTATCCCATTATACCTAATCACTGAAAATCTAACAAAAACAATTATATGGACAAAGAGTTTCCCCATTCACAGCATATACCCATCAAAATCTTTATTTGTCATTATATAATAGGAATAATAATTCAACAGTCAACAGTTACCGATTGTATGAATATAATATAATTTCCAAGACGAAGAAGATTAAGATTTTTGTATACAGGAAAAGAACAGAACTATACGAGTGATTAAAGTCTCATTTAGCTTTTCAGTGAAAATTGAGCACTTTCCGGCGAAGTTATAAAGATCGGTTCAAATCTTGGGCACGACGTGCCATCGGATGATGTCTTTGCTTGTATAATATATCGTGAGAAAAATAAATGGGTGAGAAAACAAGTTTCGAATAGAAACGGCCGAGCTTGTAATTGTCAGATATACTGTGCGGGTCTGTTGACGACGTTTCAAATTATAATTTTAAAATCGTATTGAATAATCATGATCGTGATAGTATTATAGCCAGCCCGAATGTATCCTCGAGATAAGTGAGAGACTTGTAGTTTCCATATAGATTTAAAACTATTCCAGAAGTAGAAATAAAAGAAAAGAAGAAAAAAGAAGAAAAAGAAAATTTTAGAAAGTTTCCAGCTGCACGATATTTCGGTAGAAAATTTGTAAACCGAATCAAAATCGCGCGAAGACTACCGATGTATTATATTATAATATGATATATCTCATATACCAGCTACGGCAAGATACAAGGCCAACAGGCTACCGCCAGCAGGTTACCGAAGACTAAAAGAGTCAAGCCACGAAGTTGTTCACTGATCAGATGTAAAAAGAACTTTGTATCTTGTAAGATATTCGCAAGGCACTTTCAGTCCGAAACTGAATTTTCCAAAAGTTTCGCGTCTGCCAAATTCTTTACCGAATAAAATAGCATTCAATTTTCGTTTCTTTGTTGCTGACTAGTTCAATCGTAGTTTGATAATTAAGATCTCAATTAATTTAATCGCTAACTAGATCGCCGCGAGGTTTCAGCCAGGTTAAACTAATTGCGGTTGAAGCACTCTCTACCTATTTGCCTACCTGTTCAAGGAGCGCCTCGCATCGTTGTCCACTATAAAAATACTCGAGCTACCCTCTGCAGCTCCAGTGCATATATAATTAGCTTTAATCGAGTATAAATGAACAGTGAGTTCCCGATTCTGGTCTGGTGAGGTTCGGCATTTTATTAAACGCACGTATCATCATCGTCGTCGTATATTTATGGGATATTTCTGTATGAAGTATATTTAATCGTCTCGATTGATCGATAAAAAATTTATTTACAGTGGATAAAGTGAAGTAATTATTTAGCATACAGTCTGGTTAAAGAATCTATGAAATATCATCAAATTTTACAGAATTAAAAGCACAATTACGATAGAAATTCAATAATTAGCCATTGAAATCTCGTCTTTGGTTAGTATTCGATGATCAAGGGCAACAGAAGCAAAGTTTAAATTGGAGTGGAATTGCGCAATTTTGAGACTTGTTTTTTACTCAGCCAATCGGCAATAAAACGATATAAATATTGTTGTTAATCATCGGTCAGAGACTTCTGTATACGTAATTCCGAGGCGAGAACGAGTTTCGAAATAGTACAAGTAAATCAAGATAAAACTAACCGATTATCCACTCTTTGGGATTTTTTTTTCCACCGTTTAACGTCCTACAGGCTTCAAGATGCATCATTCCGACGAAGAAGTGGATAACGTGGTGAGCTTGATAAGCTTGATTTTTTTTCATGAAAAATGAATAATAATTTAGAGCCTACGATCTGATGGTTAGAAAAGAATTATTCTAAACGTTTTCTTGAATTAAATCCGCGCAATTTAACGCGCCATTTTTATTTGCTATTTATACTTAGAAGACAAGCTATCAGAGATAAGATATTCCCCCTTCAAATGTATACTCACACTATTCGATTGGGTATATTGATATATGGCGCGAGTGGTATTATTGTGAAACTGTCTCGCTCTCTTTGAATTAAGTTATGGACTACGCACGGGTCGCTGCCAATCTTTATATAAATAGGTATAATTAATTCAAACGAATAACATTTCAATAAAATATCTTCGGAGTCAAGATTATATTATACTAACCGCCTCCAGTTCCGGTTGTCACTTACACATCTCTGATTTGACAGATTCGTTCATTGACCAACTCTTCTCCAGCGGTAGATCACTAATTAAGATAAAATAGAGAAGAAATACTATTTCTATGACTTTCGTCAGATTCCGAACGAAAATCAACTTCGTCATTGGTATTTCTTTGCATATCTTGTTAGGGAACGGCCTTATCAGAATACTATAATATTTTCCTCTTGACCTTCCGCGATATGCATATGTGTCACCTAGTAAACACAAGAAACTGGAATTAGTTGCCAACGACCTTCGTGGTAAGCGGAAATCGCTCTGTAATTAAATAGTTGTGTACATTTCTCGGTAAAGAAATGTGTCCTTAGGTGACGCGTATCAATGACCGGGTCATTTCAATTTGCAAAAAGGAATTCCACTCTTTGAACTTTGAGATACAGGAGTTAGGCTGAAAGACAACTTTGTTAAGTTCTGATCTCTTTCATGGACAATGATTCCAATCCTACCTTAGGTCTATCCGTAGATTTAGGAAACCTTTGATCTCTCCCTTGAGTGATTTCCCGAGCCGGTACTTCACTCTTTTATCTATATGCTAGTGCGCAGTAACCGCAGACCAGAAATTATCCCAACGACACAACTGAATCTGATGATCTCTCTATAAAGTTCTTTTTGCACGCCAATTATTTTTCCGGTTTCTCCCATACAAGGCCACAAAGTTTAACACACGACGCGAACTGACTCGCTCAACTTTACCGATAAATTTCATCATCCGTTAAAGATTGTTGCAAAATATTTGAAGGTCTAAAAATTCACTTTTTTTTTACCACTATATTCTTTCGGTGGTCAAAAATTTATCGCAAGTTATTGACGCACGTGAATCGACCTGAATAGATTATCGTCAATTATGCTAGAGAAAAGTAAACTACGATCATATTCGATCTCTATACGACAAAATATTGCGAGCAGTTCTTCTATTTTCGGTGAATCGATTTCCTGAACATGCCATTATGGTTACGTAGGTATACGAATCGTAATGCTGCTATCGAAGCTGAATCTGTGCACAATGAGAGTAAGGTCGTGAAAAAAAAGGCTCATATATAAGATCTAGGCGAGTGAATTGCGCCGGGTATAATTTGCAAAGATATAAAAACAAGCTACGGTTGTTACCAGAAACAACTCTTATAAATTGCTGGGACTAGTGTTCTGCAGCTGAAAGTCTCTCCCACGAATGATAAAAATGAGTTTCCTTGTGGTAAAGTATCCGTATAGTGGGGGGTTTCGGTCAGTATATAATAAAACTTGACTCTCTGAAGAGGGATTGTGTATTGCATATCAGAGTATCAACCGAATACTATAACTATAAGGATTATACGAGTTAAGGAGTCCCGGAATTCGGACTGATAATCAGAATGACGCCAAATCCGTCTGTGCCCGACGTAAGAAACATCGAAATACATTCAAAAAGCCATCATCACAACGATTTATGGTGCTGAAATGATTTTCTCAAAGTGTCCAATTTTCATTAACGACATTTTTTTTCCTTTTACCAGCCAAAACTTATGGATGGGGGAAACTACATCAAAGAAGGCAGGGACTCGGCCAAAAGCACGTGTCTAATATTTTCCCCTCGAGAAGTCGACGAGGTTGGGAGTCTAGGACGTTATCTGAAGCTTTTTGCTGTGAGTTGGAACATAGATTCGATATTTTTGCCCGCTAATCCTGTTCCAGATTTTTGACAACAAATTTTTTCATCATTTTCAGAAACATAAAGTCAACCTTCTTCACATAGAATCAAGAAGCTCTGCTCGTGAGGTTGACAGCTATGAATTTATGGTTGAATGTGCTCCGGGTGGTGACTTGGGTTCGGTTATCGAAACTCTGCGCGATCAGTGCGGATACTTCTCTATAATATCTAGGTGAGAGATATTTCATGGTAACAATCGCGATGCTGGGTCAATTTTTCTTCCTCAAATTGGAACTAATCCATAAAATGCTGAGCAGGAATCACAAAGACAACCTTGGCACAGTTCCCTGGTTTCCTGGACGCATTAGGGACCTGGATAGGTTCGCTAATCAAATCCTGTCATACGGTTCTGAGCTGGATTCTGATCACCCCGGATTCACAGACCCAGTCTACAGAGCGAGAAGAAAGTACTTCGCTGATATCGCCTATCATTACAAACAGTAAGTTTTGTAAATTTGTTAAACAAACAAAATTGTATGTCTGCACGAGATGAGGAACTCGAGCGTCATTGAAATCGATCTAATTCTAGTGGAGAACCAATTCCAAGAGTGGAATACACACCGGATGAAATTGCCACGTGGGGCACAGTGTTCAGAAAACTCACCACATTGTACCCGCAATACGCGTGCAGGGAACACAATCATGTGTTTCCGTTGCTTATTGAAAACTGTGGATACAGAGAGGACAACATTCCCCAGCTGGAAGACATTTCAAATTTCCTCCGAGGTACAAATCCGTTTCCACAATGAGTCTTAGTTTACTTTCCACAAAAACTAGAAGAAAAAGCTAATAATTGTTTCATTTAATTTCTGCAGATTGCACAGGGTTTAGTCTTCGTCCAGTCGCCGGGCTCTTGTCTTCTCGAGATTTCCTCGCTGGTCTAGCCTTCAGAGTATTTCACAGCACACAGTACATCAGGCACAGCAGTAAACCACTTTACACTCCTGAGCCAGACGTCTGTCATGAGGTTTTGGGCCATGTTCCGCTTTTCGCAGACCCAGCATTTGCACAATTTTCTCAAGTCATTGGACTGGCTTCCCTTGGAGCTCCCGATGAGTACATTGAGAAATTAGCCACGGTAAGTCGTACGAAATGTATGCGAGAAGGCGATGGAGGTTTTTTTTATGCGTCGGTACGAATAGCCGCAAATAAATGTTTTCCGCTTTGTAAAGACCGTGAGCAATCCTTTCCAAGACATGATGGTCATTAATTATTCACAAGCAGGAAACTATATGACAGCGTTGGATATAGAAATTGAAAGTCCCCAACCACATCTGACCGTAAAGAAATTTGATAGGAAGTGAATAGCGGTTTATCCCGTCCATAATTGACGTTAAATAACCTTTGCGAATCTAAGCTCGATTGTTTCCTTATTGCAATTTTGGTTCCGCAGTGCTTCTGGTTCACCGTAGAGTTTGGAATCTGCAGACAAAATGGTGAATTGAAGGTATACGGAGCAGGACTGCTGTCTTCGTATGGTGAGATGGAATACAGCATGAGCGGAAAACCGGAACTGAGGCCATTTGATCCGGCGAAAACGTCTCTCCAAAAATATCCAATAACTGAGTATCAGCCGGTGTACTATGTGGCTGAGGACTTCGAGGATGCTAAAGAAAAGATGATGTGAGTTGGGCAAATAGTTTATTTTTTCATTTCTTTGCGATTCTGTTTTTGCCGAATAGTTTGCGTTCAATGTTTTTTTCGAGATAGTCTGACCCATGTCGCTGGTGATTTCCGAAAATAACAGTGTGTGGTAAACAAAATGATGTGCGTATTATGTATTGCAAGAAACGTTCTGCGATCAATAACAAGCCGAGGGCTCACCGAACTTTGCACAACAGTTTGAGAAAGTTGCGTAAATTTAGAGCTGACGGTAAACATTGAAAGTAGTATCAAAAAGTCTTTCAGCTCGTAGCTTGTAGAAGTATACAGATAGCCTATATCGCATGAAGCTGGAATTCTGCTAACTAACGTATCTAATCGTCTAAAATTTCAATGAATTTATCAATTTTCAGTAAATTTGCGCAAACAATTCCAAGGAAATTTGGGGTAAGATACGACCCGTATACGCAGAGCGTTAGCATCATCGATAGCAAACACCAAATTGAAGATTTAGTACTGAACGTGAACCAGGAAGTTCAACTTTTGATGGACGCTTTGAAAAAGTTGAAGGATTGAAATTTATATTTATTTGACGAGCATTTTTGTCTGGTGAAACATTCACGAATCTTGCAAGTTGCTGTTTTATGTATAGTTCTATTTTACGAATTAAATATAATATGTATTGTTAAATAAATTGGGTAACTGAACGAACTAGACATTTTTTTCGGGCTCTCATTAAAAAAATCTCATGGACGACGTCAAGAAAAATTTTAAGTCCAAGTGGTGCCTCGATCGACGGTAAGGTCTTCCATTTGATTAACACTTATTGTAACCTTACATCGTGTTACTAATGTTCATATAACTTGACCGGAACAAGTAGTACGGAAGTCAGTTTCGGGTCGCTAATTCCAAATCTGAGGTCTGAGATTACAAATTTTTCAAAGTTTTCTTCCCAAATGGCAATTCCTCGTGAAAATTAAGTCGGGATTTATTTAAGGTACTCCAACTTGTTCGTAAGATTTGTATTTGGTAATATTAACGAGATAAACGATCAAATCGGTTTTTACATCGGACTAAAACATTCTTGCAGGACATCCGTTTTTTAACTCCGATAAAAAAACGGAATAAGTATTGAAATAAATACCCATAGCGAGGTGGATTGATTTTTTTAGGAATGGTTCCTCAATTGTGATATCAAACATTTTATTATTGCGCTAAAATGTTCCGCTTGTTTCCACCATTTGATAGTCATATTGCATTTATATATCGTTTAAATGTTATAATAATAATAGATTATCGATAAAATAAACAAATACTGCAACAATTCATTTTTTCTTTTCTTTTTCTTTGTGACATAATAAATTTACTAATTTTTACAACAAACGATTACTACATATACGTCAATATTATACATAAGAAATCTTTCACTCTTTATACGATGAAATTTAGAAATTGGAGAGATTCTCGCAAGGAAGCTGGATTATAAAAAGACAAGAAATAATATAAAAATACTGTGGTTATCGATACGAGGGAAAATTTGATCGGTTGGTATTTTCCAAAATATGAATTGATCCTTGGGTTCAAGTTATCGATTTTATTTTCGTCCCTTTGCGTAGAATACCGTTCAATTCAAATATTCGTTAAAATCGATAAAATAATCGTTACAAATATACCCTGTCAATTTCTAGATTATTATATACTATACAATATAGTGTAACCAGGCAATGGTTGTATAAAGGTCACATTTCTTCCGAGACTTGTCAAAATTTGACCGTCGATATCAATTTTCAAAATTTCAAGAAATAATAGTCACACATGTACCTAGTTTTTAAATGCACCTCGATGCATTACTGTGCAAATAATTTGCACCTTCGTCGCACTAAAAAATTTCGAAAATATATACACACTCGAGTATACATGTACACATTCAACGTCCATACATTCATATTGTATACATATAAATAACTATTATTGATTATAAACTGTGTGGTCGTATTTGTCATCAAAATTTTCATAGCCTTTTGGTTTGCGCGGATATGCGATGCGGACACAAGCATCAAAGGTTTAAAAATCTTCGAGAACGTGCACGGCTTGGCGACAAAATAATTCATATTTATTTCAATTAATTCCTCAGAATTAAAAGCTTGCCAAAAATGATAGCTCACTTTAGCTAGAGGCTCGTGAATCTCCACTATAACTTTTCACAGATGAATCAAGAGACAAACGTAAAGAGGTACGTTCACGATCGTTTGTTCAAACAGGCCCAAGTAAAGAGCAAAATTTTATATTTCGTTTCCTAGTGTTTTACTCAATTTAAAAATAAAAAAATCTAACATTAACGGGATTTTACGTTGATATGATGGGCACGAAAAATTTCCGTGTCTTTTTTATTTCAAACTTTTGCTTTTAATGGAATAAAAATTCGACCTTTCATTTTTAACTAACAACCTACAAGTTCCGATCATACTTGATTGAATTTCTAATAATTATATGGGTTTGTGAAGCGATGAAAAGTATCGTGAAAAATACTGTTTTTACTCTAGATTCATCCCTAAAAAGATCATCGAGATTTTGGATCTGGAAACTGCAGGCTCTCCTTGCAATGTTCGGTTGCGAAAAGTGTACATAGGAAAGGTTTGGCAATCGTTAGACGTATTCCCATCCAGAATTCGATTTGGATTTCAAAATGTGTCTTAAACATTCGATATATCAAATCAATCAACGATTTCCAAGAAGTATACTTATACGTTGAATCGCATTATACGATATTGATACATTTAATTTAAATAATGATGAAGTAATGACAATTATATATAGCGATGAATTTGAGGAGAGATCAAAATCGAAAGGTTCGAATTTGGCATCAGAGACTTTTGAGAAAGTTCAGAGTAATTTTTACGATCTGAAACTCGTTTTACAATAATATATGATATAAATATTCACGATA
The DNA here is from genome assembly GCA_963966615.1 of Tenthredo amoena. Taxonomy (NCBI): domain Eukaryota; kingdom Metazoa; phylum Arthropoda; class Insecta; order Hymenoptera; family Tenthredinidae; genus Tenthredo; species Tenthredo amoena. The sequence goes on along the minus strand of OZ016488.1, from coordinate 9,612,767 downwards.
TGTGATCAGACTCATTTAATTTAGTGTTCCTCATCTGTAACAACGTCCTCAGAAAAGAAAATGGTATATAATTATCCGATATCGTTTTGAATTGCCTCTAGAAGTTTCTAGTTGAATTTGTACTGCGAGATATGTGATACATTATAAAAAATATGTTTCTAGTATAAACGTATTACAGTTCAGGTTGTAAGAGATATTTCTACGATTACCGCTACTTCAGTGTAAACCTTACATATGTTTTTTTTTTTCTATTCTCTACACGAGTTTGGACAGCGTATTTCTATATACGTCGCGTATAATTGCCTCGTTATTAATAAATAGATGACAGTTGTCATTTCATCGTAAATATTATAGCTACGAATCGTTCTGTGATTTTTATCGAAGCTTAAGCCGCTGTGCTTACACGAGAATTAATATTGTGGTCTAGGAAAAAAATCATAACGATTATTATAAAGGAATCAAAAAATATGTCGACACATATGTATATGCATATCTGTTTCAAATCCATTTACGTAGATTTTATAAATTGAATACATGTTCAAATTCGGGTGTTATTTAAGAGTAACATTTCATTTTCGCTCCCACATGAAAAATATATATCGAATAAGGCCGAAAAGAACCTCTCTGCCGTGCCTAAAACGAACAACTTTTTGAAAATATTTGTATAACTCGGCCGGAATTTAATTCAAAAAAATTCTGCAGGACACTTTTTTATAGAAAATAAAATTCTCTACGTTAAATGTTATTAGAGCCAAGTCCGTAAATCCAATTGTTTAAAAGTGATAGCCATCCAAAGTCGATTTCATTCTTCAATGCCTGCTACGGCTAAATTACACGGGTCTGCAATGAAAAAAATTCTCGAATACTAATCGCCTTTTTTACATGCTATATGATGCTCATTGATGTAAAAATAGAAAATAAAAAATCAGTCACGTAACGATTTACAAAAATCGCGTTTATCATGTTTTTAGAGGATAGGAACGCAGTTATGTACTATTGGCTTATCTCATTTAACTTAAGACTAATTGATGGCCTTAACGTTTAGTAAAATTTGTTGTTGATATTTTAAAGAGTTGTTTAGCACGTAAATATGTTAGAAAAATTTTAAAATTTAGGCTGTAGCGTGAGTTTAAAAGGCAATTTTCTCCACTCTCATCTTGACTACTTTCCCGAAAATTTTGGTGACGTCAGTGAGGAGCAAGATGAAAGGTTTCATCAGGATATTCGAGAAATGGAAAGAAGATACCAAGGAAAATGGAATGTCGGTATGATTGCTGATTACTGCTGGACATTAAAAAGAGAAACTCCAGAAAAAGATCACAGGCGAAGAAGTATCAAAAGAAGCTTTGCATGGAGGAGAAAAAAGTATTTCAAAGAGTTGTAGTTAGTTAAAATAGATGAAAATTGTTTTTTAAAATATAATCAGGAACTTTCTATTTATAATAATCCTTTTAAATAATAGGATAAAGAAAACCTTACGCAAAGGAAAAAATATAAGTGGATATTTAGAAATCGGTCATCAAACCTACTTCAAACGAACTGTAGTACTCATTTAAGAATTTTCCCCGTGACTTGAATTTGGCATATCTGTGTTATTAATTCTTGAGAAAAGGAAAAAACGAGATGAAAACTTCGGTAACAATTTTGGAGGAAATTTTATTTGTAAACGAAATGTAATGTAATATTAATATCTCGCGAAAATTAAATTTTCTCTAAAATTGCGATAACAGGCGTTTGAAGACAAAGTCAATTTCAAATTAAATTTGAACGCCTATAACTTTTGCACAATCGAATCTACCGACTTGGCTTTAAGGGAATTTATTATAGGAAATATATTCACCTACAAAATCATGTCCCGCGAAATTTCGTACAAAAAATTTTAGCCGAGTTATACGAATATTTGTAAAAGGTTGATAATTTTCGCATGTTAATCAGATTAAATTAAGCCTCAATTAATTGCGCGACTTCTGAATATTATTTTTTCGCAAAAATTTCTTTCAAGCCTTATTCTGGATAGTTTTTAAATGGGAAAAAAAAAGAAGAATATAATATATTGCTCTGAAATGACACACTCTGACACGTATGGTTTTATGATATTACTTTTTTCGCCAAGCACTAGCCATACAGCATTGAAGAAAAGTATAATGAAGGTTGAAGATACACTTTGGATGAAAATTAATGCCTATTTTGACTGCAACCACGTCGGAAATGAATTTAGTCTAGTTATTAATTTAGTAAATAATAGGTAATTGTAAAGACATGCTTTATGCTATTATAGTAACCATACCGCATTTCAGCCGTCGATTTCTTCTAGCGCGTAACATACACACATACGACGTACGCGATTTTCAAAATTGTTAATCATTTGAGCCGCCCTAGAACCGCTATCGAGGAAAATCGTATTACTTGAAGCGCACGTTATTGCCTACACGTAAAAGAAAACTACCAAAATTTATGGCAAGATGGCCGGAAGCAATTATCACTAAAAGAAATTGTAATTGTCTTGTTCACCTCGAGGCCGCTTGCCCGCCTCTCGGTTTATCAATTTTTCGGTCCTCGTTACTTACCTATTACGTATCTTCTTATTCATATTACTAGAATTATAATATCATAACGTGATCCTAATTTTCTATCATTTTAAAGTTAGATGAAATTTCATCCTCACTCAAATACTTTATTATAAATTTCTTAAACTTCAAATATTCAAATTCGTGGAAAAAACTAAAGAGATATCGAAAATCGGATTCTCTTTGATTTTCTCCAAATAGATCATACGACCACAGTTTATTTTATCATTCAGTTATCTTCGTCAGTTTTATAATTATCATACATCTAAGTTATGAAAAGTTGTTAAAAAATACTTTAATTTTTCATCATTATTACAATTGAGCTACGCCAGCTGCACTCGACGTACGGCATACGCTAATTATAACAAATGATCGATTTTGAGCGATCTTTATATTGTCGTAATTCCGATCTAACCCATATCACGTATTCACACGACTCGATTCATCCGCGTATACAACGGACCCTCATAATCTCAACTTCTAATTACTCTCAAGTCATATCAGTATCTCTCATTTCAGGATGTACTGTTAAACACTGCATGACTACAATTCCGAAGTCAGTAGTGTAGCAGATCACGAAAGTTCACTTTTCGCCAGGGAAGAATATTAATTATTGTTTATTCATCAACAAAACCGGTCCATACGATGTTTCAGGATATTATATCGATCCTTTTCGCTGTATATTCAATGTATTTATGTATGTATATATCTTCGCCACGCAACCAAAGTACGGGCACTACAGTACAGGTTAATTTTTTTTGTATATGCTTAGCGCTCAAGGGAACTCGTCCCAGGGCACAAAATAAATATCGCTTACTCTCTTTCTCTTCCTCTCTCTCTTCTCATTGAATCCAGATCATAATAACTGCAACGATTTTTGCAATAAGAACAAAAAGTACCCACATAGCACAGAACGTTTCGGTTAGGTATCAGAAAAGATAGCAGCTTACATTTTCATAATGTTCGAAAGGTTACCTCTCAGTTATATTAAGCCTGTTACTACCATAAAACGTTGTGAACAGTTACCTTCCGGAAATGTAACAAAAAACTTCGGAAATTATATTTCAAGTGACGTAAAAAATACGTTGCAAAAACATTTCAAAAGGGCCGCCTTACCTATGGCCTAGTTCCACGCTTGCCGCTAGGTGAAACTTCGGCGCTTTGGTGTCTCGCAAGTAGAAATATGCCGCCTGAGTATAAGACGCGCGCACGACTGATCTCATAACAACATTTGCATGATACTCGTAGGACTAAATTATTCAAAAGTGGACAATATCTCTATGCCAGACATACGCAACTGCTGGGTTGATTCAAGTTACATAATGAGTAAAATATAGGTAATTCTAATTACAGATTCGAAAATCATTTTCAGACTTTGTTAATTTATTTGAAATGTAACTGAGACGTATGAAACCTGATATTCTATACACGTTTCGAATCTAATGTTAGGAAGGCCGATATTCTGCACTCATCCAATAAATTTCTGTAAGGCAACAATAAGTCAATGTTACGTTTTCAGAAACCTATCTAAAATTATCTGTCTTATGTGGGTAACTATGAATAAAAACATAAATGTTCACTACACTCACGAGAGAATCACTTGTGGTTTTTCAATCCCGAGTAAAAATAACCGTTGGCTAATTCTTCGAGTGGAAATGGAAAATCAACTACCACTTCCTAAATCGATATTTGAATGTCTTCACTCGTTGCTCCCGGGTGAACTGATCTGGGAAAACAGTAATTCCGTTTGTTGGCCAACTTGGAATGTCAAGAGTTCCGAAGAAGGCGCAGGTCCTGCCTGAGGAGGTTCAGGTACAACTGCTTGTCCACCAGAATCTTGTTGTTGCGGTGGATGTTGAGTAGAATTTGAATTGCTACTGGATTGTTGACCGGTCGTATGCCTGACAACGTTGTATTGCGAGGGTGATGCCATGGTTGGTAATGGGCTGACTGCTACGGGATGGGCGAATAATTCTGTAGATACGACCGGTACCGAAAGTGTAATGGGAACCGGTACTACATTGATGCCTTGAACTCCTGGCGAAGTCATCGGACGAGATGTGGAACTTGTTGTGCTGCTAACGCATCGCACTGCTTGAGGACACGAAGGTGATGCGTAGGGGACGCCGATCTGAACAGAATATTCGCTGATAGATGATATTTTGGAAGAATTTCAACGATTCGATATGAGTTCGAAAACTTTCAGAAAGTAGCGAAAATGAATAAGGAGGAAAAAGAACAAGGAAATTCACATACGTTTATCAGGGGTGAAAATATGCCGTATTTGGTGAAAAGAAGCTCCTCGGATACTCTCCCAAGTTCTTCTTGGTAATGAAAAATAAGCTGTTGAAGTTCTTCGTGTTTTCTCTCTAGCTCGTCCTGCATATGATTCTGCGCCGGAGTCATGACGATGTTCTGCTGGTGCAGAATCTACGGAAATCAAAATCACATTGTCTTCACAAACACGACATATATCCAAATTAGGGTGTGCAAAAACAAATCAACCTTTTGTCCCGAGCTCCCATCGTGAGAATCTCTAGAATTACGTCATATGTTGAATCTCTCAAAAGATCAGCGTTCTCATTGAAGTCTAAATGGTGCCTCAATGGACGATAAGGTTTTCATCTTGATCGGAACAAGTAGTACGAAATTCTGTCTCGCTGCTCGAGGGTTTTGTGTGGAATTTGGCATTTCAGAACTAACTATTTCATTATTTCACGTCAGTTTAGAGATTCTGCCATGAAAGTTCGATGAAAAAATGTTGATTTATTTTACGCATCCTAATCTCGATAATATGTAAACAGTTGTGATAAGAAGCGGGATGGATATTGATTAACAAGATATAAGAAAAAAAAAAATAGTCAATCTTTCAATTCCTCGAGGGATTATACCTCGGGCGCTTGCAGCGACGTAATATTAACCGGCGGTGTAGCTGGAGCCGTAAAACTAGCTGTGATTATCGGTTGTACAGGAATAGCAGCGACGTACTGAGATGGTTCCGAAAATCCAACGCATGCCTGACCTACGTCTGGCTGTGGTGGCTTTTTTCTCGTCGGAGCTGTAGCTGCCCCCGTTACTGCGTCGACCTTTGACCTTGCAGTCTGTAAGGCTTGATGTGAATGTTTTGAACTTTGCGATCCAGCTGATACAGACGTTGTGTCTGATCCTGGACCGCCATGGCATCGAGGACGGGGTGTCACAGCTACAGAACGGGATGTTTTCGAAGATCTCGATGACCATGGAGACAAGGCTAAGCCACTTTGAGACGACGTCGCTACCTGCGTGACACGCAAGAATACAAACCCATGAAACCTCTGGTTCTTTGATCGTATGTCTGTCGAATTATTCATTAGGAAAATACTTTTTTTTTTGCGTATGAACCTGGCCATCTCGGATTCGATCCATGTCGTTTTATATCAATGTTCCAACTCTGAAAGACACTTATATTTTTCTTCAGATTTTTTCGCACCATTTTTTCGTTATTTATTTCTGAATTTTTTCGACCAAATCAAGATGACCCCTTTTTATTTTTTCAAACGAAAATCTAAAACTCTGTCTTACACGACGATCATGTTTTACCATATTCGAAAGTGGAATTAATTTTTCGTAAATTAATTAATCAAAATGGGCATCTTCGTTTAGTCTGAAACATTCGGAAATAAATAACGGTTTGTGGAAAAATTCGGAAAAAAATGTAAGTGCCTTTCAGAGTTAGAACAATGATGTAAAGAATCATGAATCAAATTCGAGATGGTCGAGTTGACATGAAATTCCCCATATATATATATTTTACGATTAGTCGACTATTTTTTGAAGACTGATGTGTACCATAGGAAAATTCTGATCACCCAGTTTTATTACAAAAGTTCGATAGTTTTCCGAACCATGATCTCGTGAGCGTTGGGATTCGCATGCTATTAGCTCTCCAGACTTCTCGCTTTATAATGGTCCAGAAAACATAGTTTTATGAGATGAACATGGACGTTTTTATACCATTAAAATAATTTGAATAATCACTTTTATTGTGCCGATATTTCTAAATTTTGTCAACTTTTATCTATTATTTGTCAATTTATTCGGACAAAAATCAATGTATCAAAAAATTCTACATTCATATGATAAAGCTTTGTCTTCTAAACCCATGCAGCAGTGCACCTGAATTTTTACGAAAAGTACCCACATTTATTAGAAACTAGATAGCTGACTCCTATGATGTTAACACAGGATGGATTTTGCCTGAGAAAACGAAACAAGCGCTACACTAGCCTCTCTCGAACTAAGACAGTCACGTGACTCACTAGTTTCAGGTAGAGTGCAGGACAGCGCTCGTGTCATTTTCTTGATCTTCCAATGGGCACCGGTCGAAAACGTAGAGATTAGTGGCGAGTGGGAGTTATATTTATTCTGAAGAATTGATGTAACTCATCGGCAACACCGTGACTTTAAGGCGCGAATGACTACGTAATTTTCTCCATACACAAATAACGAAGGGTTCAGATCACAAAGGCCAATAATTTTGATTTCGATAGTCTGTGTGATGACGGAGCAGATACATAAACTTTATCTATAGAAAATCAATACTCTGAAGTCTGCAGGAGCACGAGCGTGACATAAACGTCGGTTCATTGAAATGATAACAAAGCGTTGGTCGATTCAGCTAAAAATAATCGAATCTTATTGTTTCCTATGGCGATTAATGCTCAAAGCATTCGGCGTTAATAACGAATGTGCGTGGTCCGCAAACAGAAATAAATATATCATCAACAGCAATAACAATACGGCTTGTATCGCTATAATGGAAGTAACAATTACAATGGAACAATAAACAGATCCAAACCACAATGAATTCAATTTTTTGGTTGAAATTGTTACTTTCTTGGTAAATAATTAGTATTACTAAATCGATAGGCCATATTGTTATTTGATATAATATCAAAATGAAATGAATAGTTCATACATAATTGGATTGACAATAAGTAGAAATAAAACAATGGAAATTTTACCTCGGAAAAATTATATCCGAAGGCTTTTCCTATGATATGATTATGATGATGTTGGTCGCAAGTTTGATAGAAAACCGGACTCCTCCGAATACCAAGACAAATCTAGTTCAATCAGAGAAAGAACCAAATAATTTGTTTACGTTGAACAATTTTTTGGTGTCAACCAATCGAGCCGATTTATCCAATAAACCATTGATTAGTTCAAGCAAATATTCATTTGATTTAAATCCAAAAATATAAACAAAGAATTACTTTGGATGAAACAAACATTTGCTCGACTGAGTGTCGTTTGATTCAAACAAAATTTGTTCGAATTGTACCTACCAGTATTGAGAGATCGAGATTTTTCCATAGATATTGGTCATCAATGAATTATGTGGGCGTGAATTATAGGGGTTATTATTACACAAGAATAGCTAACGGCGAATTGAATATAAATATAAAAATAAATTCAAACGTTGTCGAGTGCGGTTAGAAACGACGAAGGAGACGTCTAGCGTGACGCCGTGGTACTTCACATCGTATAAGATCAGAATCGGTTTCTTTAGCGCATGTGTGCCTTCTGCGCAAGAATTTTACGACAGTTTACGATTAGTTGAAGTTTGAGACAGAGAGATGAAGTCTACAAGTATAATTGTGCAGTCGACAAAATTTTGTCAATCAAATCATTGATACAGTACTAACATAACGTTTATAAAAAATAACAAGCAGGTTGAACTTGCCGGTTCAGCCGTAGAACTTCGCGTTCAGATTTTTGAAACTGAAAAAATAGCCTTCTATAAGTGAAAAGTTAATTTTTCTTTCCAACGTGATAACTACTAGATCAATCAATTCCGGAATCGAACCAGATTCAGGGTGGAGCAAAAATCTTTGTTTTTTAAATAACTCGAAAACCAGTAGACTGATCAAATCCAAAATTTTACCAGTTTTAGTCAGAAAGAACGGCGTAGATTGATACAAGGAAGAAATGAAATCGGTTCACTTGTTTTCGAGATATCGTCGAACAAAAAATTTATTACATAAACATACACACGACTAGACATCCATTTTTGAAAATGTTCGGAGCTCTGGATCTCAAAACGTAAAGATCTAGTGAAAATTCATCTTTCCATTTTCGATTACACCACGACGTCGTGATATTGCGCAATAACAAACTTGTGGATTAAAATAGGCAACAATCGATTGTATTCATTGATCAATTATTGTTTTGTCTTGTCATTATTAACTTGAATGCGCTCGTAATAATTATTATTTTTGATCGGGCAAAAGGGGAGATAATATTTACGCAACAAATATCGGCCTTTGTGTTGTGAGAAATCTATAGTCCCAAGGCACGCGCATTGTACTGTGGTGAAAAAATGAAGTATAATTGTTTAACTTTTTGAATGTCATAGGATCATTACAGTCAACAATTCGATTTCGGAATGTTTATAGAATGAGTAGGTCAAAAATTATTTTCCTGTTTCCTACAAGCTATATAAATTATCATAAAATTTGATATTTATTCAAAATAATTTCTCGAATTTGAACTACATTTTTCAAAATAATATTGCCTCATGTAATTTTTTTCAAACAAAGACACTCAGTTTTCGTTTCTAAAAAATGTTATCTGACGTTTCTTAGCCTAATTCAGTTCAAACTTAATTGAAGTTCATTATTTCAGCTGAGAATATTTTTTGTTTGTTAAAATAAATTCAGTATGTAAGCTTTAGGTATATTGATATTAGTGACTTTTATTTTACCCTCTTTAGGCTCGACATAAACGGAATGCCTTATAGATTCATCATCGCGAAAGACATGTGATTGTTTAAAAATTATAAAATCAACTTCAAAAGATGATGCGATCATTTTCCAAGCATTTTGTATCCACGATTCCAGACGAACCGTTCGAGAGCAATTTGGCTGAAATTTATACAGGAAATCGTGTACCCTGAAAATATGTCCCAATAAACTTTTCCAACCTACACCACATCCGGTTCGATGATTGCTGACGTTCAGCTCAATAGCAAATCGCAACTTTTGCAATCATTGAGATAATCGATTGAACTTTGAAACGGAACTTTTTGTTATCCAAACACAATTTTCAGACTCATTTTGAGTATTTTTTAATTTCACATTTCAAAATGGTAGTTCAAATTCATCATTTTTTTTTTCTCCGCACGATTTCAATTCGGAACACAGAAACTGCCTATTCGTTGACGATATGTCAATAAGCTTCTCGATTTTGGGACTCGCGGACGATCCCCTGATTTTCATACGAAAATCGCAACTTTGCACTGAAAAATTGAAAATTATTCAAATAATATGACTGAATGAATTGAATCTGATCCGATGACCGTCTTCATCCTGGACACAGAGAGCGGTTATTGATTCCACGTAATATTCGTTCATGGTAGATGGACGCTGTTGTGATCTTCGTTTATGCAAATTTACAATACGTATCTCTGAGATTTCGGAGATATCGATCGCCCATTGTTCACACCACATAACTTGTATACAGAGCATTCAGTAAAAATCCGAATACAATCGTAGTCTAAAAGCTTGGATGAAGAAAATAATCTCGCACCTCTTTTTCATCAAGACAGAATGTTTTCAACGCATCCAAAAAATTTCACAAATATTTTTTAAAGGTCACAACACAAAAAAGATATCAATTCATCGATCATTTTTTTACTATTTATCATCTTGGTCATACAAGAACAGTATCGGTTTCGATCGGAAATCGTTTTTGCTAATTTCAACAATTCTTCATGTTTTCGAGTCCTCAGCAGCCGAAAGACAGGTTCTTAGACAGACGACGGTCTGTCTGTCAGTCGATTTGAGAAACTTGCTTAATGATCTTGGAACGGGCTTAATGAACCGATTTGAAATTGAAGGATTTTACTGTCAGATGGGCATTAAAAATCGCCATATCTCGTTCAATTCGAACGGTTGCTTTTACGAGGAAAAAAAAGTCGATTTTTAATTTTTAAATGTCAACCCATGTTTCGATCATATTTATTAGCAATTCTGGTAATCGTATGAGTTCATGTGGTAATGAAAAGTGCTGTTCTTTTCACTCCCACATTTTCAGCGATACATCGATCTTTCTTTCTTTCTAGGATTGCGTTTGAAAAAAATTCAAGAATTTTCGGGCTCGGATAGGAAGTGTGGCCGAAATTCTTCAGACACTTCAATGATAGACTTATGGGTAGATATAATATGGTTGAATACTTTTAGATATGCCTAAAATTTCCAAATTTTTTCCATACCCAATTAGAGTTTTTCTGTAAAATAAATATATTCACCTATATGAGTGGCTCTTACCTGTCGTTGTTGGTTGTTCGACGGTGATTTAGCCACGTCGAGGTCTTCGCACTTCTCAAATTCTTCGGGATTCTTTCTGAGCTGTTTTATAACGTCGGCGTAGCTGACCACGCGATGAGTGCACACAACAAATTCCGGTTTAGAATTCCACTGATTATAAGTTATGTAGAATCTTGTCTGTAGCCATATCCACTGCTGTCCCTTGGTGAGAAATCGATAGTGGCACGAGGTACCTTCACCTTTCTGCATTACTGATCAAAAATTAAAGAAAAATGACGAAAACTGGGGTGACGGTTTTAGAACGCTTCTATAGTTTTCAACGAAATTTTAGGAAATATTTTGGGTTTCTTATAAGGGATTCATTTTTTGGTCGACTCGAAGTTGTTGGGGCAGAAATTTTACCCCGAAACAAAATTTCTTCCGCGAGTTTTTCCCGTCCGATCAAAACCCAGAATATTTTGGTACCTTCTTCGTTTTTGGAATCCCAGTTCTCCTTGAATATTTTTTTATTTTTATATTTTTAGAATTGTGATATCAACTTACGCGCCTCGTGGCAAGTGACGACTTTGTCCAGGTCGTCAACGTGGTAATAATCGTATCCAGAAGTCCCGAGAACTTCGATAGGGAGGTAGCCGATTATGAGAGGTGCCCGATGATCGAGGAATAAAAATTTCCATTCCAAACTGTGCCTTGAGGTAAATTCGGATCTCGCATTATCCACGACGCTCATTTCGCGTATAAGTTGCGGCGTTTGGAGACGTCCGGTACCGACGAATACGAGCCTGAAATAACATTCGGATATTTATTCAATCGGGTAATTTTATATCGCAATTATTCCCACGGAATGAAATCAGCCCTTCGAGATAATAATAGGTAACGAACTTTGAATCATTCGTTGAAACTCCGTCTGGTCGGTTTTTCGGGGCCAGATTGTTGATGTCTGATTCGACGTCTACGTCCGAACCTGAAATAAGAAGAATTTTCATTCGTACATATATAGTAACAACGGCATTAATTTTTTCCAAAATTATTCCATACGGTGACGCGATCTTTAAAAAGTTCGCCATAAGCCCGTGAAACCGTAATTATTATATAAAATTCATGATTTCGTACGTGAAGATGTTTTTTTTTTTTCAAAATTTTGTGACATTGACAAAATCGAATATATAAAGGCCATTCACATAGCTGACTTTTTATCTAGGTGATTAGGGTACCGCATAGTCTCATTTGGCGTATGTGGTAGCGATACAGTAATGCGTCTTCCAAGATGCCCCACGTCAATTTTATACTCACGGAAATATCCCACGAATTGTACAAGCTCGTATACAGCCTCTTCCCGGAAGTCGAATCCCCCTATTTTTATGTGACACGTGAAAGACACTTGATTTTCTGAAAATTCAAAGAGACCACTGGTCAATCGCTACGGTCGTTTATCGGACTCATCATGCACTTATCGTCTATTTGCGTATTTCTACACGGAGAAAAGAAACGATCAATTTTTGACTCGTGCTGACAGAGCAAAAATGGGACACAGAGAGTTTTCGGTAAATTATTCAGAATTCCTGCGATCCTCCTGGTGGTAGGGGAGAGTTGGCTAATCCGTACCACTTTCGACTTTTTGATTTTTAGAATTTTATCCGTTATCCAAACGACACGGAGCAATTTTTTTCGCAATGTGCGTTCATTCAAGTATCACCAAGACAATCGACGTGGTTTCAATTTTATGATAAAGGTGTTGAAACAATTTTTTTACAAAACCTCTGCAAAAACGGTACAATTTAGCCGACTGGGAGGGTGAACTTGTTTTTTAAGGATAAAGAAAAGACGTTCATATGAACTGTCTTCGCTCGAACATTCAAAAGAGTGCTCTGCAAAAAATGACAACCAAAACGTTTTATGGTACATAACTTTTCAGCAAACCAAATTCACACAGACTTGAATCTATGTCACGTTACCCGGGTGAATCGTACCTCTTTACGATTTACGGAACCAGCAATGGTACCGAATTAGCCGACTACGTGCGGTTTTTCAAAAAAATTGTGTACCGCACATACAACAAAGTTAACCCGTGAAAATTACCGAATTACACTTTCACACCATTATTTCTACAATTAGCCCAGTTAAATTAGAATTTGACCCGGAAAAAATTGTAAGTATCGATTTTCCTTCGCGAATCGCGGGGGGAGGGGGGGGGGGGGGGGGGGCACCGGCATTTCAGTTTTCGGGAATCGCACCCCCTGGCTTCAGCCGGAATCTTGAATTTAAATGTGAATTTTTATTTATTGAATAACTCGTTTATTTTAAATTTCACACGAAAAATGGTAATGATCAAAATTGTTTGGAATTAAATTTTCTACAATTTCGGTTTCCATCATTTTTTCTCTAGGATCAATATTTTTCGATTAAGACCCGAAAGAGGGTGTGAAATTTAATTATTGCATTATCTCGTTTATTATTGATTTCAACGTATGAACAATAATGAGCAAACTTGTTTGAAATTAAATTTGCTACAATTTTGGTTCCTATGGTTTTTTCCCTATGATCTATATTTTTTTATTTAAACCCGAAAAGAGGTGGGAGTGAACCTGGATATTGTATTATCTTGTTTATTATTGTTTTTTTTTCGTATAAACAATCAAAAACGAACTCGTTGGAAAAAAATGACAAGGATCAAAATTGTAGAAAATTTAATTCCAAACAACTTTGGTCATTACCATTTTTCGTGTGAAATTTAAGATAAACGAGTTATTCAATAAATAAAAATTCACCCTCAAATTCAAGATTCCGGCTGAAGCCAGGGGGTGCGATTCCCGAAAACTGAAATGTAGACTGCCAGTGACGCCCCCCCTCCCCCCCCCCCCCCCCAGCGATTCGCTACTTACAATTTTTTCCGGATCAGCGCCTTTTTTGGTATAATTTGTCTGAGCTAAATGTATCATTTGACTTCGTGCACGAACACAGTAATCTTACAATTAGTAGTGAAGTTTACGTGCAACACGGTATTTCAAACTGAAAGTAAATGCAATTTTTACACCTGGGTAAAAAAAAGAATCCCGTAATGACGTTCTTTCCAGTTTAATACGGCAGATTCTAGACTTCGAACGGTAATTTCGACTATTTTTTTCAGTATTTTATGAACATTATATCGCCTTTGGGGGGAATGGGGGCAAAACGGGCAATTTTTTTTTTTTTTTTACGAATTTCGTTCATCTTTTCGCTTCCTTGTTGATTTTGTTGATACAAAATACGTCGGAATACCATAAAAGATCTATTAAGATGAAATTAATATTTTTAGACGCGGTGCCCGATTTGTCCCTATCTCCCCTATATACCGATCGCGCCCTCGAAATGACTTTTATAAGAATAGAAGGGTAAAATCTTGCACACAACTATGCAAGTTCAAAAGTGAAAACAATTTCAACACGATGACAATACGATATTCTAATAAAATTTTCGACCAACTTTTTATCATTCGCTTAAAAACCTTTCAGAGGTATCGCATGCCAAATATTTCATAGAAGCATTTAATTGAAATGTTGCTTTATACTCTTCAAAATGTTTTTTTATCTTCCACACAATTTGACAGATAATGAGAGACTTTTTATACAAAACTCGAAAGCTCTCACAAGCCGATTTCCTTTGAGAAGGTATTTTTTGGGGTCTGGTGTGTCGCAAAGACTGTAATGCACAAGCTTCTACATATGTGCTCATTTCTCAATTTTCTAGTAAAAAAAATTGACACATCAAAAATTCGTCCGCCCAATTAATGAAAATCAATTGGAACCGAGTAGTCAAGTGTTAATCGTAATGAATCCTGCTTTCAGTTTACAAATATCGAATGCAATACCATAAGATTATTCTTTAATTCTTTTGGTATCGTAAGTTTCTTATTGAAACGCATTCGATACGCGTATCTAAAACGAGGAATAGAAACTGATGGTTTTTAGCTCCGATTTCGCAATGCAGAAATTGAATCGTAACGAATGTGGAATCAAAGCTGATCAAAAATCAAACAAAACCGCATTTCCTGTACGCGCATTAGAACTTATTTCTATATGTTTTGATTCGACATTGACATTCGAAGATGAGTTACCGATAGCCAATTGAAACTTATCTACCAATAACTCTCTTTCCCAGATTGCAGCTAATCTCTGGACGTCATACAATTAGTCAACATTAGAACTGAGTGAATATCAATACGGAATCTATGATTCAGCACTATTATACATGATGAACATTGTTTAATCAGATTGAAGCTCTCTGACCGATCGAAACGACTCAAATCGATTAAAATCTAATCGTTTCTGATTAAGTTCGATTGACTTTTTGGTAGCCAGGTATTCATTCGATAAAGATTCATGTTTTTCGATGACATCAGAGATCAAACCACGTGAAATTCAAAGAACGTTTACTCTTTCGGTGTCTAACTACGAAAGACGAGGATCATGAGTCCTTACTTTCGCCTGATTCTACTTCAAAGGATTCTTGAACTGGTGTGTTAAAATTAGAGTGATGAGAAAATTCTTTAAGGAGACATTGACCCGTAAGTTCGTTCTTTCCACGTCTCGAATAGTTTCTAGGACAAAACGAGCTTTGTGGAAGCGTTTCGATCGGAACTTCGTATCATTACCTTCGTTGGGATCCCGTCGACCCTGCGCTTCGACTCGATTCGAGAGGACGTTGTAGAGGAGTGGCTGGTCCTCTTGGTAGGCAATTTCGTATATCGATGTGTTGGCCAGGTCACTTGGAGGGTAGCCCAGCAGGGAAGTCACGCTCTGAGATGCGTAGTATATCTGGCCGTTGGCCGAAATGACGATTATAAAACCGTCCAATGCCTGTTCAATAAAAAATTGATTGTTTTTTTTTTGTTTTTTTCTTTTTTTCATCTCGACGATTTCTCTAGGCTCAAGATTCGATTTCATTTGTGTAGCTAATCGCTTGACGTACCTCTAGAATCAGATGCGTGAATTCTTCATTAGAAAGAAACGAGGGCTTCCAGTCCTCTTGGATCTCATGAGCTCTGGATCTGACGGCGATTTCTGTTCGAATAATCGGAACAAACATGAAATATGAATTATCTCGCAGAACTGTTTGTTTGATAGTTTCTTTGATTTACTTTTTTTTTTTCAAACCTCGAGGTCCGAGAAATATGAGAATCATACGAACCGTTGTGATTTTTGAGAAACGATATCGTCGACTTGAGTATCGTAGATTTATCCATTTTTCTTGTGTTCGTGCAGACCATGCTGCCCAGTTCGTTGACAAGCATGTTGAACTGATCTCTTCTCTTCTTTTCGCTGAGGTTCCGCGACTTCCTGAAATCATTACCGGGCGTTTCTTTCGTATCTTTCGATAAATTATCATACGTATACGTTAGGGTGTTTAAAAAAAAAAAAAAAAATCGTTTTTTTTTCAATGTCTGATAGTCTCGAAAGTTACTTTGAGGCTTGAGAGAAATTGTCTCAAAAAAATCAGCCCGATATCCCCGATATCAAATTTTCCCATTTGAAATGCATGTAAAAATTTCTTTTTTGATTTTTCGTCAGAAAATCGATGAAAAAATTTTTTTTTTGACTTTTGATCGACATGTCTTTATAGGAAATTGAATTCTCTACGAAAAAATCCTGAATGATTATATCCATAACTTTGCCAGGAAAAAAGTTTTTTATCAATTTAATGAGAAAAATAAAAAAAAAAAAAAAAATGACTCATAAAAGCTGTAACTTTTTTCCTGTTAAAGTTACGGATATAATCATTCCGACTTTTTTATAGAGAATTTAATTTTCTATAAGGACATGCCGATCAAAAGTAAAAAAAAAAATTTTCATCGATTTTCTGACGAAAAATAAAAAAAAGAAATTTTCACATGCATTTCAAATGGGAAAATTTGACCCTCGGGCGCCAGTTCAAATTTTTGAGATATCGGGCTGATTTTTTCGGACAATTTCTCTCAAGTCTGAAAGTAACTTTTGAGACTATGAGACTTCAAAAAGAACAACATTTTTTTTTCTTTTGAAACACCCTAGTATACATACATACGTACACATACATATATACCTATATACATATACACAATGTGAACGGTCAAATATGGTTGACTTTATCGTCCAGCGCGGTTCGACTACTCGGTAATTATCAAGGACGGAAAAATGTTAACACGTCTTTCCCGTATCTTTACCTAAAGTTGTACGTCTAGGTCGAACCCCTACGTCAGTCACAACAACGACAACAAAAAGGCATTCGAAGAACTTACCGCTTCGTGTCGTCTTTGTCGTCGGTATCGTCGTCCATTGTGTCGCTGTAATACGAATTAAATATCCGATAAATACACAAACGAATTGATATATACGGTCAACCTAGTTCCCTACCATATTTCTTAACTAATATGATTTCAAATTATAAACGGCAGGTTTGAAATTCAGATATTTTTGTATATTTGCGAATGCACCTATGGATATAGTAATCACTTTTCAAATCACTGTTTCACTTTGATGAAATTATTTCACTGACTCAATATTTTTACTAAGATCAATTACTAAGATCTTGAGACATAGTTGAAAAAATTATTTCAAATTTTATAGACTTTGCTTCGCACAGATCGAGCTACCGAGAAAAAAAGCTCATAGAAACATTTTCGTCAATATTTTCTTGTTTCAAGAAGTTTCTGTACGAACGATGCGACCTGTATTCTGCGACGATCTACCTTTTCGGTAGATTCAGTCTATGCAAGGTCTATAGTACGTGAAATTTCAAATTACCCAGAATCATGAGTCAGAATACTGGTAATTAGCCGTGGAGCAAAAAGGGTGAGACAGTAAAATATTTCTTCGAGGTGTACCGGCGATTTGAAAAATCCTCCTAACGACGATCATCGAAGCGCGTGCTCCACGAGGAGAAGAGCTTCATTCGTCATTCTTTTTTGTAGAATTCAAATTCGGGGGTACGAATTCAATCATCTGTAAATACAAAACCGTTTCCCTGTTCTTCCAAAAATCTTTACCCTGGTAGAAATTTCCACGAATTTCATAGTTTGCGATAAAACAAAAATTTGAGATTCGTGTAGTTTTCTGGGAAAAAATTTTTCTGTTTTTTGTTCATCGAACTTATACTGTGAAGAAACTATACGATTTCTTATATATATATGGAAACCTATCGAAGGGTTCAAATTTCCCTAATAAATCTTCGAAATTCGTAGAATCAATTTTCACCAGGGAATCAGCTCGCCGATGAAAACCATTATCTAGAAAATTGAAAGTACCGCGATCATCCATGGGAGGGAAACAGAATATACCATTGTACCCATGCCACAGGTATGCCGGGACATCGATTTAATCACTGGACCCACGCGCCACGAGGATATCGTACGCCACTACCGCCATCTGTTGATAAACTTAGGAATAATTCCGTGCGTTTTTTACCCCTCCAAGGTATAATACTGCCTGGAATATAATCCGAGCCGAATGATTAATCCCGAAAAACATCGGGGGATCGCTAAATCGCTCGTGGCAAACAAAAACTTTTTTAGCATTGGCCTGGGCGCAAACCTCAGTGTTTCACTTCCCAATGAATGATCTCCGAACTTTTTTTTATTTTGTGTGTATTATTTGAGTGTGAAAAAAGCCGTGTTTCAAGGTTTAGTAATTTTTTTTTTTTTAATTGATCGTTTCACTTACTCGGAGTGGCGCGTTGACCCACCACGAATGTAGCAAGACATATCGACGATGACGAGGGAGTCTGGATTGATTACGCAATAATTTCACTTGCACGATGTCTGCGGGGGGTGGAGGTAGAGCCGGAGGCGGAGGGGTTTCGATACTGTTCACTGTTATAAATGGGAAACGGTTAACGGTTCACGGTGCACAGAAATCACTGCAGGATTTCCAAAGGGGCTGCGTTACCGGGTCCAGGAAATGCGTCCTGGTTACGCCGCGGAGGTAAAAGGTAGCCGTCATCGGTAATGGACACCGAGAAGCGGTCGACCACCTCGGGCAAACGTTCCGCGCATAATGCACCACGAAGGCTGCGATTTTCGCGCCACGCGGGGAAACCAAAGGCCGATAAATGTTCCTAGCACCTTCCTCTCACCTTATCATACAATTTTCCCTACGTTTCTGATCAATTTTATTCATCCTGATTATCACGGCACTCGATTTCCCCGTACAGTTATTCCGACGAGTTATATATACTTATACCGTTTCGCGTTTACAACGATTAGAGGAAAACTCCCCAGATTTTTTCCCACGTGGAGAATAAAAGTTTTCACCCATCGAATTCGGGCCGAAAAATTAAAGTGAAATTTTTTTAATCATTTTTTATTCGTTGGGAAATGAAAAGCTCTCGTCGCATTCGAGCTTCAAGTTGATGCAGAACATCCCAGATTTTATGAAATGGATATAAGCATGCATGTACCTGACATGAAGCGCGTGCCGAATTTCTACGATCATGCGCACCACGGAATACGATCATTTGTGTCGAAAAGCTCGCTGCCTCGCGTCACAAGTATCACAAGGTCGTAAGTCTGAGCAAGAATATTGACTCGGATTTTGCATACCGTTAACAATTTTCCGGTGTATTGACCAAATCGATTGCTTCTGTCAAATGCCGCGTAATAGACTCCCGCGTGTGGTCGACATCAGCTGTCCTATCGCAGTAGGTGATATCATTGAAACAGTATAACTGTCCGAGCATTAAACGGGCTTCGAATTTCGTTTGTTAATTCGGGTGGTTGGCAGTGTCGAAAGATTCTTGCTTCCAATTTTTTTTAGCTGCATGCAGTACGGTTCAAAAAACCATTTTTTTTCCGAATTATAACTCATTTTCTGTATTTGATGAGCTTGCTTTGCTCGAAGGCAAGTCGCATTGAGAAAACCATGTAAAAAGGTTTCATGGTGATTCTAAGATACGTTATATTCAATAAAATCTTCGAGCGAATCTTTCTTGCCATTTATTTCATGAATAGTAACAGTTTCCGATTTCATTTCGGTAAGGGACGTAAGTTAACGAATTTTTTTTATATTTTGTTTTCGATGTTTAGAAGACTTTTTGTTCAATCTGAGACCGGAAGTTGGTTTACTAACGTAGTTGAGTAACTCTAGAATTTTTCCCAGGCATTCGATTACCAAATGGTGAAAACAGTAGGCGTCTATTCACGGAGTGCTGTCATTTCATCAAACTTCCGTGTTGCTTTGTTCCAAATCGCTGCGTTGCAGGTTTAATTGGAATGAATTTCGAACCGAGACTGTTGCAACTCTCAGTCTTCGAGTAATTCTGATTTTTATACTTAGTCGATGCCCTTTTCACAGAACTTTCGCTTAATCCTTTTTTGCATTCAGAAAAGTTTTTGCTTTCGTTGGTCAATAAATTTGATTTAGAAAATTTCCGTGCAGATCCTTTTCCCAAATTTGAACTCGACGCAGTGCAGTTACGATTCCTCCAGAAATCAGTTGGCAAAAAATTATCCGAACTCAAATACTCCGCGGTTATGCTAGCCCTGATCAATTCATCAAGTTTAGAATCTTCCTTCAGAAAAACTCGATCACTTTCGTCAAGCAGAGCCTTCCGCGTTTCGTAGATTCCAGTCCTTCCGCCACTCTTTGGATCCCTATTCTTCTTTGCACTATTCACGGGCAAAGTTTCACTATTCGATCCAGATTTACTTTGAATTCTTCTCATAGACGAGGGATTTGATTTCTGTCGTAAGTTGGAAGATTTCTCTAACGAACTTTGGGATTTTTTATCAAGATTTGTTCGAACAACGGTACAATCCGAGACTGTAGATATATTCTTTTGCGTCGCTTTGCTCTTACTCTTATTTTCAAAAACAGCTTTGGTGCTTGTCCTAGATTCGAAAACAATCGACGAATCTTTCGCGTCCGGTTCTCCCGGCATCTTAACTTCCATCTGCGAATTTTTCTTGCTCAATAATTTACAGCCCTTGATCTCTGCGTCAGGGTTCCTCTTAAGTCTTATGTCAAAATTATGACTGCTTAGTGAACCCACGGATTTTGGGGTCTGTCTTTCCATGGCGAGTAATTTCATGGTAGACGGAGTTCCCCTTTGATTTTTCAATGGCAAAGTACTCGAGGACTTCTTCGTTAGCTTGATGGTAGATCGCGAGGTGACTAGGGACTGATCGCCGGACAATTCTTTCTTCTGTAAAGAAAGAGGGAATCCAACCTTTTAGATGCATAGATCAAGTTTGGACCGAATAATTTCTGACCTTTCGGTTTCTTGCGGATTTGTGCATCTGTCGTTCTTTGAAAAGCCGTTTCCAACCGCAAGAAGAACCCTGCTCTCTCTCGTCCTTATACACCAGGCCCATTTTTTTCCTTTTGTATAACAACTCCCAAACTATGTCTCCGTCGAATATCTAACACGATTTAAACAACGTTGGAAAAAAAGGCTCGAGGGATCAATCAATGGCACATTTATTCTCGATCGAAGGGAGACCTTTTGTAACACACCGATTGGCCTTACTTCGTAAGAAGGTATGACTAGTTACCTCTTTCGCGATGTGCGAGAGCGTGGAGATCTTTAAAACGTCTTTGATTGTCAAGTACGTCGTCAATTTTTTGACCAGATATTTTGGGAGCGTGAGCAAAGTGGTTTTCTGACCCTCAGCTATGGACCGGACATGCCTCAGCATTGGCTCACCTGAAATGTTCAGTGAAATATGCGGTTCGAAGCTCGAGTATTTTCATCTGAAATTTCATCTCTTTTGGCAGTTAGAGCTTCTAATTTACCAAATACTCGCTCTATCTCATTGTGCATTGTCTTTTCCTGACCAAAATCGTGGAATCTTGATACCCTGACGATCGGGCTGGTATGAGGACCGTGGGATATCTTCCACGTGTAAAGAATTATCTGTACAAAATTTCGGAGATGAAAATATGAGAATAAAATTTTACGATTTAGTTTTTCACAAGAAATTGTAGTCTTTTTTTTTTTGAGTCTGATCGACAAAAGCAACGAATTTTCCTTATAGAAAACTACGAAATGTTTTAATTTTTCCAAAATTTCGTAGAAATTTTTAGAATTCTCAGCTTGTCAAAACCGAAGATAACATAGGTTAAGCAATATAATTGTAAAAAGTTCACCTGATCCCGAAGTACTTTAATCCCGTAATAATCTCTGCTAGGCGCTGGAGCGACAGAGTATTTCTCCAAGTACTCATCGATCGCGCGAGATCTGGTCATGATTTTAATTATTTTTGTTAAATTTTGTCAAATTCGTGTCGGTCGATAATTCGAGTCTTTTTTTCAACGATAATCCGTTAAATAGTCGTTCAATTATTTTTGTTCAAAGTTATAGGATATATTTTATGAAAACGTGTGAACAGATCGTGATTCTGAATGGATGTGGAGGTATAGACGAGGGTTTGAATAATTTTTTTCTCTATAAATATATAATTCTGTAATTTTATTACAATAATTCGATATGAACAGATGAAGATAAATATTATAGAAATGTTGAAGTAAAAATGGAAATTGCATGGCTTCAAAGAGATTTAAGAATATACAGGACAGGGGGCTATACAGTAATATCACATTGCATGATTAATAGTTTCATAAAAATCTAGTGTAGTTATATTATAGATAGAAGATATAATTTCTAGCTGCATAAATAGATATATGTATGTATATATATATCAGGCTGGTCGTTGTTTCAATGATTTTCGAAATTTGTGTTACGCGCCTCCTAGATTCCTTCTAAATATATAGAAAAAAATTTCTGTAAATTTTAAATCGATTAAACAATTTGAAATTAGGCACAGTTATTGCTTATACTGTTAGGAAGAAGCCCGGATTCGATTATTATCGAAGTTATACAAAAAAAAAAAAAATGTAACTGGTTAAAAAAATTACATGTATTTTCCATTTAAATGTTTCGAAATTTCGGGGCACGTGTCAATGGTTAAATTGAGAGCTCAAAATTTACAGAAATTTTTTTCCATACATTTCGAAGGAATCTAGGGGGCGCGTAACACAAATTTCGAAAATCATTGAAACAGACCACCCTAATATGTATATATGTATGTATGTATATATATAATACATATAATATATATGAAAAAGATGAAAAAGTTTTATTATTTTAAAAGTAGAAATAGAAACATCGAAGTAACAATAATTATTTATATACCTATATTTTTAATTTTAGTTTTTTTTTTCTGTTTTTCTTTTCTTTTTTTCTTTTTTATTGTTTAATTATTATTATTTTTTTTAAATTTATTTTTTATAAATACTTGATTGCATGATTGATATGCTTTATCTAGTTTTACGATCACTATGAGGTCCAGTAATTTGAAAACCGCGTGAAAATAAATTACTATTCTTCTATAGTAGTATATAATAGTGTGTTGAAAGTCTTATACGCAATGGAATAATAAACTTAGACAATAATATAAGTTATGTATAAAGATTTGGGATTTGTATATTTTCTTTTTTCTTTTTTTTTTTTTCGTTATTTTCTTTGTCTTATTTTCGTTTCTTTTTTTTTTTTTTCTTTTTTTTTTAATATTAAGAGACTTTCTTCACTCGGAAATATCATTGCGAAAAAAGGAATTGAAAATTGATTTTTCCGTTTCACATCACCCACGCCAACGTCACAAGGAATAACGATCACATCGCAGACAAAGTGTAAAAAAGTAAAGAAAAGAAAAAAAAAAAAGGAATAAGAATTTGGAAATATTCTCACTATTGTATGTGAGAGAATAAGAAAAAAGAAAAAAGAAAAAAAAAAAAAACCTATCAACTGGAAATATATATATATATATAATATATTTATATATTATAGAAAACGGAGTGTAAAATCCGTGGGAATCGTATATTCGATATCCTAATATAATATAATATAATATAATATAATATAATATAATATAATATGATATAATATAATATATTTTTTTAGAAATAATTTTGCTCATTTCATTTGCGCGGCTGTGTATTCATATCATATTCTACCCTGGTAGAAAATTCATACGAATTTCGAGGGAAATTTCGAATATTTTATAATTTTCCATTGAGAAATAAAAAAAGAAGAAGAAGAAGAAGAAGAAGAAGAAGAAGTAATCTGTAGATTTCCGTCGTTTGTCATGAAAAAAATTGTACTGTATCTTCGTAGTTTTGCAGGAAAAATTCGTTGTTTATGTCAATCCAACTAGAAAAACTACGAGGATTTCTCATTTCCCTAACGATTGGTAAAAAAATTCGTAAAATTATCATCACCGGAATTAACGTATAGGAGAAACAAAATGTGGAAGAAAAAAAAAAAAAAAACGAAAAAAAAAGTGGATAAAAAATAAATAGAAATAATCGAAACCTAATTAAACTAGTCGTATAAAATTAATGACACTCACATTTCGCGTGAAATGAATTCTTAAAACAAAAAAGATAAAAAAAAAAAAAAAAGAAAAAAAATTCGGTATCGGGGATACAAATTTTTATTTCGGTTTTTCATTTTCTGAAAAAAAAAAAAAAAAGAACCATCCGTATGCTGACAGAGGATCATTTTCACTGGAGGGTAACCGAGAAGCGTTTTAAACCGTTGATCGATAACGAAATTGAATTAATTCACGAACACTTAAATACGTTTCAACGTTCTTAGCTCTCGCGATAAATCACATTTCAGGAAATGGTTGCTTTCGAAATTACCGAATAACGTATCGGTGAATCCTACGATTCCTGGACCACGGAGACGTTACTATCTCTCATAGTATCTTCGTCTCTGCAAATACTAGCCGGTGTCGTAGTATCCTCGGATGGTGCCGCCGCTACAGTCAATTGCCTCTGCTCCATGTGGTCCAGCGTTTTCTCAATCGCTCGCAGCCTCTTCTCGAGACTTGTTGTTCCCAAAATTCCAACTTGCAGCTGAGGTCCCAAAGGGAGAATTGCTAGCAGCCACCAGGTCCATGACGGACCATCGGGTAACCGAGGCCAATCATCTTCCGTGTCTGGCATTCGTCCAAAAACTCGCTGGATTTCATCCTGTTGAGACGTCGCCACCGTGGACCACCATCGTCGGCCCTTGATCCGTACCTAGAAAGGAATAATTTGATTTTAAAAATAGTCCAACCATTTTTTTTCAATTCTTTCAATTCGTGATACAAGCGATCTTTTCATCGATGCATATTAGACTGGTCTTCATCCTTTTGATGAAAAAACGCGAGGAAATTTTTTTTTTTTTCTTTTTTTTTTATCAAAAACAACACGTGCCGCAAGACGATCTAAGTTCATTTTTTGGTAAAATCATTTCTTTTCGGAGATTTCATATCAGAAATAGTATTTTTCCTGAAATATAAACAATTTTCGAACTCAAATGAATAAAATTTCGACATTTTTTTCATTTGATGTTGTATAGTTAATAAAAAATGAAGGATATATAAATTGATAATTTTATTTTAAAACTAAATTAGTACAAACTTATTTTTTACAAGCAGATTTATTAATTTTAAGGCTCAAGTAAACTTTCTTTAGTATTTCTTATACTTTTACTTCTGTAATGTTTTTCCAAAAAAAAACATCATTTTACCAAAAAATGAACTTGGCACGTGTTGTTTTTAATTTGAAAAAAAAAAAAAAAAAGGAAGCTTTTCAGGAGGCGTCGGAAAAAATGTAATTTTTAACGACCAGTTTAATGCATATTCGCTATCCTAGCTGGTCCGTATTGCCGGACAGTTTTTTAAATGTACAAAAGTCGCGGACTATTTCACGACTTCGTAATTAAATTGTAAAATGTTTTCTTGAACGATGGAAAGAAAAAAATGGAAAAAATTCATAGAAATATTTTCCATTTTGGAGCACAGAAACGTTAAAAAAAATGTTTCAAACTTGGTGTGGTCCATACATTCACTTTCCACTTTACCATATATCGTACAATAAAACGATAGTAATCACTGCGGCAGACCAGCCTGGCAAAAATGATTCTACCAACTTCCACAATTCGTTAAGAAAATTGAAAAATTTTGTGATTCTTCATAAGAAATTGGAGTTTTTTTTTTTTTTCTAGTTTGATCAAGAAGAACGACGGATTTTTCTGAATAACGACGAAAATTTCAGATTCAACAAGGGAAACTGTGAATCGTTTCAATTCTCCTAAAAATTATTAGAAGTAGAAGAATTCTACCAGGACAGGGAAAAAAACCTGTACGGGTTTCCCAAAATTTTCGGAAAATTTCTGTGTTTCGATAAAAAATGACGCGATGATCAGCGATAAAATGAGTTGAATAATGACGAAAAGTTGACACCGCACCAACCTTGTCATGCAGTTCAAGAAGTCCAGCCAGCTGATCGGGCTGAGTGACGGAATCCCTCAAAAATTCAACTTGGGCGGTGTCGTATCCGTCTTTTTCTCCCCCAGCAAGAACTCGGAATCTTCTGCCACCCATGGTGCTTAGAATACTACAGCCATCCTTGAGCAAGACGCGATCCCTCATCTCGAGCATCGTGCCGTATTCCGCGTACCTGAAATAAGTAAAAGTAAATTAGAAACTGTTCGATGTTTGGATTAGATCGTTAATATCGATGAATAGGGATTCATATTCACTTTTTGGTGCCGGTTGCTTCCCTGTTAAGACAGGCGGCGATACCGAACCGTCTTATCCCACTTTCGACGCATCTACGAACCATCAATCTGTATCTTGGCTCGTAAACGAAAAGGGGACAAGCGACACACGGGAAAGCTGTTGTGCATATGAATATCGCGATCTCTTCGCTACCAAGTCCGAGTCCAAAGCCTTGGACGAGTTCTAGTCGATGATTAGTCGCCCTTGCCGCATACTCGACGGGTGTAACGAGTTTCAAAGCTCGTTCGACGAAGTCCGTTACCGTTTTCTGACTGCTAGCTGAATACTGGAAAATGATATCGAGTCAATTCCAGTCAATAATTGATATTTAGATAGAATTATCAAGGCATGGGAATTGGGTTGTAACATGATATTAGAAAGAGCTGTTATAATAACGAGATACGTTGATTCCTAAGAAATGTCGACACATAGCAATATGTAATAGTTCTCGGTAGAAAATCACGGCAGAGGTCTATCTGCGGCACCGTATTGCCTATTATTTATTACGTCAGATTTCTGCTGGTAGTATTACTTTCTCTGAGGTTACCCGCCGTCTTTTGTGTCTCTTTATTACCAATAACGTCTTGGCGATGGCTAATAACAGTCAACTACTGATTCTCAGGCTGGTTACAGTTGCGGAAGCACCGTGCCCAACAGCCGCAAACAATTATTTCAATCTTATGACAATAAGACTTTATTTAACCACCGCCAGACGCTAACTCTCGCTGCTGCATGCATGGCAGGGTTTCGAATATATTTTAATGACTGGCACGAGTCAAAAATGTTTTTTTACAACCGTCAGTCTTTATCAGAGAAGTTCGTTCGTGAAATTCACAAGAATGGTCGCAGAGTTAGATGTAGTCAACGTAAAAGCACTCAAAGGGGTTAGATACACGCCCTTATCCACCTCAAAAACGCGATTCGTAATTTCTCCCACACCACACAACCGATCGGAATGAAAATTCAGGGATTACCGTTTCAGCACAGCAGGAAGTGGCTAAGTGTTTCCTTTCTTCGAAATCTTCCGAATTTTTTTACAGATTCAGTTATCATCAGAGAAATCGTGGAATTATTCATAGATGCACGCGATTTATCGCATTTTCGAAATACTTAGCTACTCAGCGGTGGCAAACCGCACATTTTGAGCACTATCTCATCTCATTTGATAAAAAAATGACCGAGAAACTACGATTTTGCGTCTCATAAAAAAAATACCGACATCTTATGGGTAAAAGTGGTCCGCGTCGGAGTTCCCACGCGACTAGCAAAGCCCCTTAACGCAAGGACACGGTTCAAACGTTGCTTCGATTTCAGATACTCGGGTCTCTAATTGTTCATAAAACAAACCTCTATCCAACAAACGGACAACTATTTGCTGTGTTAATTTTTGCTCTAGAAAATTGAGAAACGGTAGTAAAAAAAAAAGTTGCTAAACTTGATGATTTGGCAACAAAAACTTGATCACTCGAGTCACGTTTGCGGTACCAAAGAAGTTATCCGTTCGTTGGACGCAGGTTCGTTCTCTGAACAATCGGAAATCGAACTATCCAAAATCGAAGCATCTTTAATTCGACTGCATCTAACTCTGGCAATTTTACTCGACTGTGGTTAAAAATATTGGCGAACTACTGCGCTGAAACAATTCGCACTGCCAAATTTCATTGGTTTCAAACTCACGTCGGCAAGGGATGTTACGCAGAGTGGACAGGCTGAAGAATAATCAAGGCATCGGTCGAGGCACATCCAGCAGTAAGTGTGCCCGCAAGGAGTAGTTACTGGTTTCCAAAGTACTCGACAGCAAAGGATGCAGTCAAATTCGCCGGTGCTGTTTCCGGTCGTTGTCAACGGTGGTAGCAGAGCTTCGGCTGGTCTTGTATCGACTGTAAAAAATAAAAATGATATTTAGCAATTTTTTGGGTATGTGAAAGGTATTTGATTGTGAGACGTGTAAAGTACTTTATAGTCGTTAGTATAACACTGATAATAATACGAGACGAATTTAGGTGTTACGTAAACGTAAGGCCTACTTTTAAGTTTCTCCACTTCTTTATAGACGCGATCCAAGATGGCGTGAAGTTTCCCATTGTCTTGAGACTCGGATGCAGACAAAAGCCTTCGACGTATCGACTGTAACGTGAGATAAAATAAAATCGGATTATTGATAGCCCAGAATCTTTGTCAGATAATTTATTTCCAATTTTATTGAATAACCTGGTGAAATTCGTTGCTAGAAAATTTTTTTCAAACATCAAACGATTCGGAAGCATAATATATCGCACACCATCGACCGTTCGGTCAACATCCATTTACCGATTGATACCGATTATTACCTATAAATTACCGATACTTTGTGTAATTCGAGGCATCTGTCAAAAGCAGTCGAATGACGCACGTTATTCTAAATTACCCATGATTCACGGTACGCAAAGTTAAGCAAGGATAATTATTGAATTGAATAAAATTAGGGTGGGCTGAGCTTTATCCTCCTTTTTGGGGCGAGATTATTGGCCGCTCATTGTCTCGCGGAATTATTGTACCGATAACAATTGAGCGAACGATTATACCGCGTATGATAATTATACTACAGAGTAATCGACAATGGTAATCATTTACCGCGCCTTGGGGATCGGTCGATAATTTCATTATTAATTCATCAATTTATTATGAAAACGTAGGTATATCGGGCTTGATATTGCGACGAAGAAAACTTAGAAGAAAATCATACGGTCCGCCCTACCTGAGTCATCTCTTCTTCTCCGCTACTGTTATCTTCGCAGTCGGAAGTGTTCAATGCTTCCCGCTGATGATTTTGAATAGGATTCATTAGCGGTAGAAGCCTTCGGTGCCTTTTGTTCCTCCGACTCTGGGCCGACATATGTTGACCAAGATTATATGGAGCTCGTGACGAGATGACGTTCTGTCTTCTCAAGCTTGGCGCCAGCATTCGATGAAGAAGCTGAAATTATCGTTATCAAATTGCACTCGTTAGACCGATGAAATTTTGGAAACTGGATGCCTCGGCGCGCTTATTTTATATACATTTATATATGAGGCGAAATTTCGATTCTGTAGCCGATTTTCTTCGCTACTTTTTTTTCGAATTTTTATCCCTCATCGATCATTAGATACGAATTGTCAAATGTTTGCAAATTTTCTCGCCAACTCTACCGACCGAATAATCAAAAGCGAGAACATAAAATTATCCGTCTCGAAACATATTTTTGGTAAAAAATGCATACACGTTGGTTTACATAGAAAGGACCAAGCTCAATTTTAATGACGATTTTTTTCTTTTTCATTTTGTAATTTTTGAAATAGTTTGACATTTTTATTCGAATATTATATGTGAACCAAAATAGAAAAGACCATTTAACGATCAAATTGGGCTAAGAATGTTATTTTTTTTTTTCTATTTGCTTACGTAATGTAAAAAAGTTTACTCATTGAAATTAAGCCTGTTCCTTTTTATGAAAACTAACGCTTTTGTCTTCGAACTCAATACTTGGTGTCAAAAACAAGTGAAAAAATTCACATGGATTTTGATGTTCTTGCTTTCGACGATTCAGTCAAAAGAGTTAAGAAATATCGATAATTTCGACGTTGGGGATCTGAAAAATTAGTAATTATTCAAAAATTCATATCTGAAGATCTATGAGTCAAAAACTAAAGAAAAAATCAGAATTTTAAGCAACTGAGTCGACATGGAACGTCCTACATATAATACCTATGAATGCTCTCGAAAGAAGGAGAGAGAAAATGTGAAAACAAAAAGACAGAAGAAACAAAAAAAAAAAAATTAAATATTTTTGCAATTACCTATTTTGAGCTTTTCTAACGCGCGGGTGGTAAATATTTTATATATATTACCGCGTGACGTTCGGTCTGACCTGATTCGGCATTTGGCGCCAAACTATTACCGCGCAAAATGAAACGAAACGAAACGCAACTCGCGCCTAGAGTATAGATTCGCGAGTGTTCGGCTGCATTACATAAGGCGTTGTGTGGTCTTTACTCTTCGTTCAGTATCTTCTACCTAACTACGCGCCCGCGTCGCGGCGCCAGGCCTGGCATTAAGCAACGAGAAGCAAATGAAAATCCAATTACGACTAGTTGACGTGTACGACGCGTCGATAACGATCATTTCGTGAAACCCGGTTAATTCCGGCATCTTATTGATTCTGTTTTTCGTCAATCAGAAGCCAGAAGCCAGAGGCCAGACCCTCCTTTTTATAACTCGCATTTCAAAACCAAAGTTAGATCGTAATTTATTCTTTGCTTTTTTCCCCCTCATTATTCACCGGTATCAAAATTATACCCACACATTATAATCTCTTTGCATGAAATAATCTCTCCGAGTTTCACTTTCAACAGAGCTATATTGTCACGATTTTACTACACTAGCCTGTTCGAGTAGTAAATTCATTCTTTAGGCCACGGTACCATGAATACATTAACTCCTCCAGAGTCTAGACTGCTTAGTGAATCACTGTGTCTTTTGATTTGGGTATTCATTATACCCACTGTTAAACAGCCTTCAAGGTATCGCTAAAAAAAAACAACTTAAACATGTGTCTGAAACTCGAATTTTCTTTTCGTACAATGATGAAAATTGCGCGCAATTAACAACTAATCACGTCCTCTTTCACCGTCGTGTGTTTCACGAGCAGGCAATTATCTCTGCTTCGCTTATCAGCGCCTGCACTGTCTAGGTCAGTCACCTGCCTACCGCAAAAGTCATTAAAGTCGTAGACGCATGTGGCGGAAGTGTATTTGTGGCAGTGTGGTATAAAGGTTTCTTAATCTTTGTCGTAACTTTCTATTACTCAAAATTCTTCAATCTTAAACCTAAATATTTCATCCTAAAGTGTTTCTCGCTTAGCCTGGTCAGTTCTTGACGTACTGGTTGAGGTTTTCCGTCTATAGCAACGCAGGTACAGAGAGCAGAGAAGGCTTCCTCGTGTCTCCCCAAGCAGGAGAGAGCCACGCCTCTTCTGTAATGTCCCTGCAATTAAGATTACGGTCATTAATTACTAAACTCATGAAGGGGTCTCTCGCTCTGCCGGTTTTCCTACTCCCAGAATCATCCTCTACAGATAACTCTAGAAATTGGATAATTATATATCGTATTCCAGATGCTGCACTTCGTTACTTTCTACAACGACTCGAATCCTTCTCATTTCTATTATACCTACTAGTCATAGTTACAGTGGAGATCGGCAGTCCATCCTATGATGGTTACACAACGCGAACAACTCATTACGTTAGAATGTTTTTCAACTATGAACACAGTTTCAGACTTTCCCGTTTCATCTATTATGCGATATTAAGGCTCGAATTCCTGGCTATACATTTTTTCAAAGCTCCCTTTCAAGTCCCTCGATATACTATAACCTATTTTCAGGGTTACTAAATGAATCTCTGATTCACATGAGATAATTACCTTTCCCCAGTCTGGTCGCAGTCTGACTGCATGATCAGCATCCGTCAGGGACGCCTGTGGCCTGTTAAGCAAATGCAAGGCGTGTGCTCTGTTGCTGAAATGGAGAGGACTGTTTGGAGCTGAAACATGGGTGAACGATATAGAAATTATTAACGGTAATAAAAATGGACGAACAAAAGATTGAGAGAGAGAGAAAAAAAAAGAGATAATATTTCTTGTTGTTTTTTTTTTTGTTTTTTTTTTTTTGTATTTTTTTGTTTTTTTTTGTTGTTTAAAACCTCGGATCTTCAGACAGTTATATACAGGCTCTTTGGAAGGCCGGATTAATCGATCTCGCAATTTCGTTATGTGACGCAATTAACGGTTGTGCATGCGTAAGCGCAGTTGAAAGGACTCCACAAAAATGCAATTAATTTGTAAGAGCCATTTTATATAGACGTGCTATTTGTTGTTACATAATCACGTTATGCGAAGTTATATAGACCGCGTATACATCTAGGCCGCGAAAATATTGCGGCTTCTATATGGCAATAAGTACTCAAATATCTACGTTAATTTGGTTATTATTAATTTCGTTAGTTCGCGGTTGCAGGTAAATTTAACGAAAATTAGTATAAAAATGAGTCACGATTTCATGCAATGTCCGAACTGTACCGTGGAAAATGTACAAGGTTGTGAAAAAAAAAAGGGGGGAAAAAAAAAAGAAAATTAACATTGGGATTCAATCATAATTGATCATGACTAGCGTTGCGTGACAGTGACTGACCGATAAGGCTATAGATCGACGTCGAGACTACGAACGTGAGAGGCAACGAACCCTGTTAAAACACCGCGCGAATGTCGAGGTCGAGATCGGTGAGCTAGTAACAATTAACCGTGAAATCACATTGTGATCCAGTCATCCATGATTGCCAGGCTCAATACAGTGGACAATGATCTTGCGACTGTACAAAAACCGATGATTGCCTGCCTGTGTCTTACGCTTGCCGCACTTTTTGTGCCGTGTACACCAATCGATCAATAATTTATAGGAAAAAAAAAACAAAAAAAAACAAAGAAAACAAAACTCGAACTTATATTCTCGTATGTAATTAACTAATTTGAAATATTTATCGGATTATTCTTTCATCTTATTTAATAATTGACATTTTGATTCAATCTCCTCCATCTACTTTTCTACATTACAAAAGACGAGGCTACTATATTTATCGATTAATTTGATCAGGCAATTTTTATAGCATGTCCAAAATTTGGTGGAAGGTGGAACCGAGGAAATGTCGAATATATTAGGTATGTGCGGATCAATTTGCCCCGGTAATAAAACCATTTGGTCGATATCCCAGCGAAGGATATCAGCCTGCTCATCTCATCATCGTCGAGATTAGTTTTATGGCAGAATAAAACTAGAGAAGATTAGTTACATATATTTTTTTTTCTTTCTTTTTTTTTTTTTTTTGATTAAACTTTTGACAAATTACTCGCCTCGCATACCTACCTAAGCAATATTCTCACTGTTCGCGGTGGATTGCTACAATAATAGCGTGTAATTGACGCTTGCTAGTTGCTCGGAGCACGCGATGAAACGACAGAGCAGTGACAGAAGGAAAGCAAGCGGCGAGCGGTATGCGCTGACGCGGTCTGCGCGGGCGGGAACGAGCGCATCCTGGCATTGTGCGGAGCAATGTCATTGCCTTCACGTCTAGAGGCCCTCGACCAGACGGAGACGCCAGAACGCGATTGGGATTCTCGCAGCTAACCCAGACTTAATCAAATAATTATCATTCCAAGCGGCGTGAAGTGTTGAAAAATGATTTTATAGAACTTTTAGGAAAATATGATTATCACTGATTCAGAGTTGCCATCATGGCTCCTTCTGGTAGTCAAATATATTTATCAATTCCGAGTTTTTTGCGATTTATAACCGAAACAAGATCAGACTTTCTCGAACACCCGTTAAATTTGGACAGAAAACTTTAATTGCTAATGTGGTTTCAGATCCTTGTCGAATACAGGGCCTTTGCAATTCGCAATCACGGGCCATCTTTTTCTCGTCCGCTGTCGCCGGTTGTAATATACTTTCAGTACACAAACGCCGGGCATGCGGATGGACCGGTAGACTGAAGATACACGCATGTTCCTATACTATACGGCTAACGATGAGCAGAAGAAAGAACTTCAAAGATATCGACATTGGTTTCCATGGAACGAACTTAGTGCCTACTGACGTGTCTTCTATAAATGGAATATCCACGAAGTACAATTGTGAAACTGTGGCGCTAGCGAGCCGAGCAACCGACGCGTGTTGGGTAACGGTCACCATAGTGGTTGCTTGACTCGCTGGCGCCACCTGGAATAGTTTTGCGTCGTCAACCCGCCGTCTGTGGAAACAATCTAAGGCGCTTCGATCTACTAGCGGTTTCTTTGTATCAAAGTATTAGCGACACCTTGTGTAATGGCGAAGGAGAATCGTCATTAAACATTCGAATCAGAGGAATCGGAGTAACAAAATTGCGAAACCTCATGAAAGCGAATCACTGTAGGGTAGACTGAGCATGTAGATGTGATGGTAATTTTCAACGTGAAATTATATTGTCGCAATATCGTGGAGCTAATTCTTTTTGCGATGAATCAATCGATTATATTTGCCCATGGTTACGAAACAGCTCAATCGTGGATAGCAGTCGAATTTTTTGCGGAGTCATCATAATCTCCGAGAGGATCTTCGAGTAGAAGTTTTGATACGATATTTTCGCAATATTTTCAAGCTCGGGAGTAGAAAAAACAACTTGTACGTCAGATTTCACGTAACAAAGGTTGTGCCAATGGATGAGAAAAATTGCAAACATGTTTTCGTGCGCTTACGACGTATTGTGAAAATGAAGAAGGGCGCCAAGTGCGTCGCGGCGTCAACATCTAATCTATGCGCATTAAGCAGGTTGGACTGTTGAAATCGGTACTTTTTTAATTAATTTCGATAGGCTATAATCCCAAATTATATATATCACGTTTAATTATTCGGAAACTGCGACGACTTTCCTAGAAGTTCCTGAAAAAAAAAAAAAAAACACTAAAAATTGTAAACATCTGGGGACTCACATAATTCGTAATACGCCCGCTACGCGGCTACGCTTAGCTACATCTCTCTCGCTAGTGCTAGGACAAACACTCAGTTCGTATATATACCGATTCCTGATAATCTCTGACGTCCACTAGAATAATACCGAGTCTAGGGCAGGGTACGGTGGCGCAGCCCTACTGACGAGTCTATCTAAAGGACTCCTTCACCAACTTTTAAGAGTTTCCTTACATGTGAGAAGGTTCAATCCCTCCAACAAAGACAACGGGACACATCTATGGGAGTTCTTGTAACATACGAGTCAATGAATATGATTTATATTTGACGTGCGATTGTCGCCTGAT
Organism: Tenthredo amoena; assembly: GCA_963966615.1. Lineage (NCBI taxonomy): Eukaryota > Metazoa > Arthropoda > Insecta > Hymenoptera > Tenthredinidae > Tenthredo > Tenthredo amoena. The sequence goes on along the minus strand of OZ016488.1, from coordinate 9,577,469 downwards.
GAAATTATCACAAATCTACTGATTCCAAAAGTCGCGTATTCAGTGCCTTGAATATTACTATGTTTATTCCATGGTACTAACGAGTCAGACATATGCATGCATGTGTCTACTACACATGTTCACTTACACAAGTTAAGCATACTCCTATATCATCGATTATAGCAGGCGTAGAAAAGGAGGCGCGGTATTTCAACTGATCTGACTTATCACCCTGATGGTGCTTTTTTTTGCGACGTAAATCTCGCCTTATTATATAAATATCGGATTCGCGGATCATTCCACTCATTATCTCCGAGGGAAATCGATGGCTGCCAGCGATTTAGTTTATTTTCCCACATAGGAGATTCTATGGAAAAGTGGAAAATCTCTTTTACCTTTTAATTCTGAACCCGCCGATTTATTCCGAACTTGGTCAGATTGCAGTACATACAGAAGAGGCTATAACCCTAGTATTTTCGCAATCTTTGCCCGTTGTTAAAAATCAATTACTCCAGTGATATATTTCACACTACAAATAAAAATAAACCATAAACTATGGACTGCCGTGATTTTCATAGCAATATTCGAATGTTCTTTTTTTTTTTTTTGATTTATCGGACGTCGAAACCATGTGAATTTCTACATATCCTATACATTCACCAACTGGTATAATAATAAATGGCGAAAAATGAGTACCCTAAACGGTTTTTGATTTATCGAATCGCGCTCTGAAGAACGTTTTTAATTAAATCAATATTATTGGAAAAATTCGGTGTTCTTCACATAGAGTTTTGTTCCCACCCACACAGCGTACTTTACGACCAAGAACATAGGTCGAAAATAACGATAACGTCAAGTTTCGACATCGTGAGTACGTCTTCGTCTGCACTATAGTGAAAAGAAAGGTGAAAAATGATAAAAAATATACCAGAATTGCACCAACAAGTGTTCCTACGACCTTATTATCTATATACTCGAGAAAGAAGCTGCTACAACTGACAAAAAAATGTTCAACCAACAGATACCTAAATTTGAAAACGAATGACGAAACTGCTACGCCTACGTGAAGACAGATTTATCTTAGTACGCCAGAATTCGTACCCAATGAGAAATTTCCGATTATTTGTTAATTTGGTAACCGCAGATAAATTTTATCCGCAACGAAATCCACTTCAGGTAACATAACACGTTCTATAGTCCCGAGAACGACGTATAGATAGTCAGGTTGTAGGCTGACTGATGAGTGCGTGCAGAATCAACTAATTAACGAAAAAGTGCATCTAGATCGTATACGTCCCGACTCGACTACTATGAGCCCTCCACACGCGCAAGAGAGAAATTGTGTGCGACTAGGTGACCGACCTTTACGTAACAGCCGGCCTCTTCGTCGATGACGTAGCAAACGTAGGTACTCTACGTCGTACGACTAGCTCTGGATCGCTATCGCGTACTTGGGTAGACCGCGATGCACCGCGTTTATTTTTTTGTCCTGTTTTTTTTTTTTTTTTTTTTTTTTTAATCACTTTGTTTTATTAATTAACAATGTTTAAATATAGAAAACGCTGAAATCTACGAAAAACGAGAAATGAATTAATGAAATAATTATACGAGTGTTATCGCAAGTAATATCAGTTAAACTTGAGAGTAATTGTTGTCGACGTTATATCGATACCTATACCAAAGCTTGGAAAAACAATAGAATGACTAATAATTGTTTTTCGTAAAATCATATAATAATCGTGTTGGGTATACGGTGTACGTTAAAATTATACAGATTTAGGTATACCGAGAGACGATTATAGGCATGTGTATACGTATATAAGTCGAGAAATAATATGTAGAGGGGATAAGTTCTTACGCAACTGGAGTCACCGTTTCAAGTTTAAATGTATACCGCTAATCGTGCGCTAGTCAAAATAAATAATCTTTAAATATATTTCTTACGATTTTATCATTTAAACAGATGCCCATCGGGATCGCTAAAACAAGAAATAAAGAATGAGAAAAAATCGTTTCACTACGTATATTCCCGGGGTCAATACCTTCTGCAGATGAAATAAACAAGAAGAAAAAAGAAAAAGAAAAAAAAAAAGAAAACAGAAGAAAAAGAATAACATTTTTATTCTCATCGACTATTTCCAAACGCATATCGCGTAAATATTTATCCAAATGTTTCGGATTTGAAAAAAAATTCAAACTTCCAATTCGGACAAAGACGGAAAAATCGACATCTACGCGACTGCTGGTGTGATATCTGCTACTTAATTGCGTCTCGCGATGACTTTGACGAGCGTGCAGATTATGCAACGAAATTCCTTCTCTCGTTACCCCCTCTCACGAAAAACGAATTACGGTTCACCGGGAGGAATTATTGTTTATTACCACGCATGGCTATATCATACCTATGTACTACACTTGACGTGTTTAATCATGGCCGATATGAAGTTGGCCCCACTGTCTTCTGTCTCTTTCCTTCTCTATATGTAACCATAAAGGACAAAAGAAGACAGAAGACTGTGGTGCCAACTTTATACCGGTCACGATGAAACACGCTAAGCGTACGTTTTCGTAACATACCTTTAACACTATACAGTCGTTTAATTGTAAGAAATATAAAGCTCGCGATATACTGGTACAATTATTACCCAGGTATGCACAGGATTAGAGATAGCAATAAAAAAAGTGTAAATAATTGTGTTATTATGTATAATAAAAAGAATATTTCGGTATTAAATATATATATATATATATATATATGTTATTAATGATTTGAGATAACGGAGATGAGATCTGAAACAGAGTTTGGTTGATGCAAAGACAGAGAGCATAAGCGAGAGAGTTAACAACCGTCTATATCGGGCACTGCAGCGCATCGTTGCATCGTCACCTCATGACCGACGCCATCTTGGTTGTTATCTCGATTCAATATTACGGGAAGTATTCAAAATTTATCGGAATTTCGTATTTATTTTGATATAATTGTACGAAATCTCTTTCTTTCGTAATAGTTCGCTGTAATAACGCTTCTGTTTCATTTCTGAAATCCCGCAGTGATAGCACGCGCGTAGTGCTGCATTATACGTTGTCTACTCCCGCCTAAATGTCAAAGTCAACTGTCAAGATCCGGTCGGTCAATATTCTTCTTAATTCTTTGCCATGCTGTATAGTTCTGTCAACTTCTTACGTTTATCGTTTAGTTAAATGTGTGTGAGTTGAACAGCTTATGTTATTGTAGATAGAGACTTGTATTACGTAACTTTTGAGGAATTTAAAAAAAAAAAAAAAACAAATGACCTAATATAATCTCTAGGAATATTCGCAGCGGAAGAAGATTAAATCGTTGATTCCCCACATAATTCGAGTAAATAAATATAAATCTGCTTTAAACACTGCTTGAAGTCTGTTTATTGCAATTCATTTTAAATACTTTCGTTGTCACAACTATTGTGGTAGAAAGAGAGAAAAGAACCGGGTAAAAGACAGAGAGAGAGCGGACTGTACGACTAGCACGATTCACGGTCAAGTACCCGAGCGCCCGTGAGCCATGAAGCGAAGAGGCACTTCCGGCCGGTCACCCGTCTTTCTCTTTCCCACGATCTTCTCTTTGTTTGTTGCACAGCTGGACGAATCGTTGGCTAATCGCAAGTACCTGATATCATAGTATGGTATAAACGAATAAAAAAGGCGAAAAAAATAGTGTCGAAAATAAAAAAATGTTACAACTTTGGCCAGTGATTAACGCCACTGCTTACTCGACAGATTAAGATGTGCCGATATAGTCGCGAAGATCTGCGTTATATCGATTATGCACGGTTTAACGTTCGTGGGATTTTAAAGAAAACCTTTCTTTCATTCTTTTGATTATTTGTTTTTGTGTGCTCTTGTCGTTATTATTTTGTTACATTATTTACCAACGTCCGGTTAAGCGAGATATGCGGCCTACTATACATGTATAGTGACGTACAGCCGGAAAGCAGCACGAGCCTGGAATAACTTTGGAGTTCGTCGCCGACTTATAATAGTAAACGTTAACACGTCATTTATATTCTCTTTTCAAATATCTTCACATCATAGCGTATACATTGATCATTTCCGGTCACAGCTTCATCTCAGATTAGTCCTATGATTAAACTCAATTATTGTTATACAGCCACATTCAATTGTTTATGCAGAGGACACATTCACTTCTTTCACTGATCTTCTTTCTCTGTCGCTCTACCTCGTGCATCAATCACTTTACCAACTCGCCTGCTATCTAATAACCGCTTTTTATCGACAAATTCAATAATTGACTGTCGCACAGTAGCTATATACGTGCGGCTAATGCGAACCAAACCCAATTTTGTTCTTTTGACATTATTTTTCATGGAACAATTTGGACTTTTAATAAACCTGAGTCAGTCTATTCGAATCGTATTCACACATGAGCTGGACGAGTTTAAACCAAAGAGACAATAATTATTTACGCAAGGAGCTCGTTTGAAACCGTAATATGTATTTGAAATGGCATCATTTCGCACACAAAGTTTTCTGGCTAATTAGAAGAGATTAAGCCTAGCTTCTTCGAATCCATGAAGCTTTGTCCCCACGACAAAAAATTATTTTCAAATTTTCTCGTCAAAAAATCGTTACATTTGTAAATAATATTCTATCCTCTGTTGGTTCTCCTATTTCACACACCATGTGACTGTAGCAGTGCTCCCTCATAGAATGTTTACTTTACCGACGCCATGCATCGGCGTGTCTGATGCTTATGCATCGCGACTTTGCTGTCGCCCGTTGGGGTTACGTAACGGATTTTATTACGTAATTGACGGTAGAACCGCGCGTTCGCTGGTTGAAATAGTCCACCGTTTTCTTAGCAGCTCTCTGGTCATCGCCAGGTGGTAAACCTAGTTGCATGATTTTCTAAAGACTTGTTCAAAACCGTTAAGGATTAAGGATTCCGTGACTCGTCTAATGACTATAAAGACGATAGAATCTTGGGTCTAGGCTCTCTGTTAGGTAATGTGATATAGGCAATCGGTGTTTGGCCGGTGTCAACGTAACCATTTATATAAATCTATTGTTACGTAACGGCCGTTATGCCGGGCGATTCTCTCTGTCGGAGATAACGCGCCACTCCATCTCTCTCCCTCTATTTCTCTATATATCGTTCTCACTCTCGGTTTATACCAGGACAATATACTTGGCTGTGAACCCCTGCTCTCGCACGAGTACGCCGTACACGTGCCGGCATTATTTTCATTTTTATCGTCGCCACGCGCCGTTCCCTATCTCGCCTTTGGCGGAAAGTTTCAAATTTAGCATCTAGAAAGTAGCCTAAGGAACATACATACCTAAATATTGAGACTCCTGCCAAAATTATAGTGCAAGATACGATATACTATACGTCGCTTGAAATGTAACTACTCACTGCGAAGAAATGACAAGAAAAAAAAAAAAAACAAAACAGATTCCGGACGAAAAAGAAAAAGAAAAAGAAAGAAAAGAAAATAGAAAGAAAAATAAAGAAAAGCTAAAACGTCATTTTTGAATCTCGTTCGGAAAACCCTTTCGTCCAGTCGCGTAACGCGTGGGTGTGGGACCAAAAGTGGGGAAAAATAAAAAGGTAAAAATATTCATAGAGTAGGAAGTGGGTAGTAGTGGGCCTATGCTATTTATACGCTCGTGCCTACGGGGAAATCCTGTTCCATTGACCACATTCACTACAGTGACCGGTCCCAGCAGAGCGTCGATTCTTTTGAACTTGATGATCCAAACATTCCTCGAAGATTCCGGGCCGAATGTAGGCCATTGAAAATGGGATGGTATTGGTATTGCCCCGATTATCTGTCTATGATAATCTGACTCCAAGTTGAACCGTACGAGGTTCAAGAAGTTGTATAATTTATTGCGTGGGAATTAATTTAGCTAACGAGAGCTCGGACTTTGGAGATGCTGGACAATTCATATATTATTTATGAAACGAGATACCGAATAAGATGACGATGGTAATATCCGTATCAAGTTTTGCGTATACGCGATAAGTGTGGAGTAAAGTGAGTCGGAGTGACTAAAATAAATTGACATGCGAATAGTAGCGTTAAATAACGACAGGTGGCGGTTAGCCAGTTAACCAATTCCCGCCCAAGTAGACGGTGCGCAGTTGAGTTGCGCAAACGTAAGTTAAAGTTTACATAACAGAGTTTGACAGAACTCGAGCACGTGACACCTTATCTTATCTATTAGAATAAATTCTCACGATTTCACTGACTTATCGCGAGCTTTATATAACTGGGCATCAATTGCGCTCGATTTGTTAGTATACCTACGTATCTCTACTACTCATTCACGACTGTATTTATGTATAGTCTTGTTTCGGTATCGACTACAATTTACGTATACATGTATGTCTTCTTCTTCTTCTTCGTATAGTCGAACGGGGGATCCACGAGCCACCACTAACCGCGTACGTGACCTACAATGTAGGTAAACGTATCCAAGTACACGAGCAGGCATGTGTTACGTCGGTGCTGTGTACGTGTTTACGATATACCAACACGACACGAATAATATGTAACACATAATGCCCGCGATCAACGCGAGGAAAGGATCCCATTGTACTTTGTACGATGTGCCTGCTTGGTGCACCGCCATTTTTACATCGATCTCCCCTGCTGTGCTCATAAGGCTTATATGTAGATAACGCGTCGCGCTTACTCAACGCAGATGTCGAATGACTTACCGTGAATCTAACGAGACAGAGGGCAATTAATTTTCGAAAAAATAAAGCACGAACTTGTTTATTTGTTTTTCTTATTTCCTTTTTATTGAAATAGTTTTGTCCAACGGTATAGAAATTCTTCGAAACTTCTTTTCGTCGGTTATGAATTCTTCTAGTTATTCTGATTCTTATGTTTATATTTATTTTTCTTTCACTATCCGAATGTCTGTTCAAAAGTATAACCGACGCGTCACGATAAGCTTGTTATCTTATTGTCCGACAGCAATGACACATCAACATGCATATTTATATAATGATGTGGAAGGTGTTGATGATTAATAATATTGTATGACTCGGACGTTAATGAGTCGGAGGGCGGGTGATTGTAGGGATGAAAATACTCCGCGGCATTGAACCTCGCGGCTTTCTCTTAATTATACGAAATGCGAATGATTCGCACTTCGGTAGATTTGAGATATAAACAGTTTCTTTTTTTGAACTTAAAAATGTACGATTAAATCCTCGTTTGGTTTTAGCACTGTAACAAGATCTCCCTCTTCGTATAGCGAATTCAATTTGGCGTCGGACATAGTAAGTCGTGGAAAAAGTGGACGCGGAAATATCAGAGTTTAATCCAGACTTAAATTGGTCCCACGGCGGGTTAGACGCCCACTCTGCGGCCTCTTGAAGCAGGCTACCCAACCAATTACATAAGTCTTACTCACTACTCCTGATACAGCGTGTGGCTCGACGTAATCCAAAGCCTCGCTGCTGTCCCGATCCGGTCAAACGACTTTCCGACTTTTAGAATTCAAAATTTTCATCCAATTCAACAGAATAAGCTTTGCACAATTGCCTCCGCCCCATGACTCGTCATTATTGCATAATTTTTGAATAATATCAATTACACGTTACATAACATATGGTCTGATGTGGTTTTCTGATTCTGCATATCAGTCGGTCGAGAGAAATAAAGAAATTTTTCATCATCAACGGATAAGCGACGGTTGAATTTCATTTTCAAACTTTGGTCCACCGTTGTGAGAATTGGCATTTCGTAGATACATAACATAATATTGTAACTAGAAGCTAGTCGAAAATGATGTTTGGATTTGCAGATAACGGCGCGGTTTACAAAGAGGAAAGTGTACGGCTCTTGCCTTGACACAGTTTGCAAGCACACGGCAGATTAATTTCGTTCGTAATTACATAACCTCAAGTTAGTCGCGGATTTGTAATATAACAAAATTGGGTCACACCTCCTCGTCCGCCAAACCGTTGCCTGATCTACGGCCTAAGCAGTTCAAATATTACTAAAAAAAACATTCATTCAATCGAATGGACTCGATCATCTGATTTGGCTGCTCTAACAAATGCCTCAAATTTTCTATCCGTCGAACTGGATATCGGGGTTTGCGGAAATCCATTCCACCACTCCATCCGATAATATGATAATTAATTTTTGAGTGATACTCGTCGTTATTCAACGCGGGCTTTTTTATTCGTGGATTGACAAGGACGAAGAGACCGAATCGGAGCAAATCTACGGGCCAATTAAGGCCAGGCAGTCACCAGCATGCGAGTTGTCAGACAAGAGTCGATTGTATCCAAAGTGGCAAACAACGGCGTCTCTTATCTTGCGCGAAAATAGTTTGCCGCGCGTAGGCTGGGGCCACTTAAATAAGCTCTCTGGGTTGTCAATGACCTCAATATTCATATTGTTCCTTTTATAATGACCAAAAATATCGCCTGCAATTGATGCATCTAAATAACACACCCCAAAATCTCACTCTCTTGCAATCGTCGCGTATAATTATGAGAGGTAAAATAACAATCACAATCTGGGGACAAGGCAAATATCCGCACTAACCTCGGCCTTGGCCCATTGACAACTGCGGAACAGACGTCGAACAACCGCCATCCACGCCCTCGTATATATACGCATGAGACTAATCCTGCAGGTCCTTAATTGGAATCGATATGTCTTCAATCAATCCAGAGATTTGCGCATTACTTTTTTCTCCATTTTTCTCCATTTTTCTCCATGATTATCAGTTTCCATGTCGTTCGATCTTTGCACATATGCAGTCAGCCCAAAAGTTCCGAACGGAAGTAACCTATTTCAGCCCTATTCTGCGGCATAAGTATTAACGTCGGGTCTATTTTTGACTCGAGTACTTTTAAGCCCGGCTACATTTCCGGTTAGAATTTGGGTTTTCTCTCTTTGCTATCGATCGACGCGTCTAGAAGTTCCTGGAGTCAGAATCAAGTACCGATCGCATTTCGTCGTGTTTATTGGCTAGTTTGGCTTATCGTAGTCGATAAGGCGCGCACAACAGCATGCTCTATATGTGGTATAATTGAGACAACCGCCGACGGGCTGTTCAACAGCGTTACGTAAAAGCTGTAGAGATGATGCGTCACCTTTGACCGGAATGACGATCAGTTGTTTATAGGTTTACTTTGTATTACGCTCTTTTTTTTTCGTATATCTCGCAACCTTTTACTGATTTGAAAACGCTTCATCGCGATTTTCACAATTAGTAAGGTATACTAATTGCGAAGCTCAATCACAATCAGGATCATTTCATGCGCCTGATTGTTGATTACAAGCCAACAGGTGTGAGAATAGCTGGCGCTGCATTCTTATCAGAAACATATTAATTCAGGATCAGAAGAGGGATTTCAAATGTAGCAATGCGAAACAACGAGATAAGTTATAACGACCATTTTTAATGGCGAAAGATCATTGTGCCATTCGGTGCAGCTTTCTTTCAAACCCTTCGTTCCTCAATCAGGTCGTCAGTTTTTGGATATCATACCGTATTCATTGTTAATTTCACAGGAATTGAGGACGACATAAGGCTGCTGATCATTTTGTGGTTTTCTATATCAGCATGAATCTTTTCTCGTTTGGTAATTCTTTAAGATTGTGATCCTGCTTTGGTCTGACATGACTTCAGGGGTTGGAGCTCATTCTGATTTCGTGTTCCGGTATGGACTGAACCTTGTCGGGTTTCATGACTATCTGGAATACCTAACCATTGAATCAAACTATGCGCTTCTTTATCTATCACCTGTGTAGTCCGACTGCTGATCTATCTACTATCTTTCACCGAGTCCTGTCAACACTTTACAGTTTAGAGTATAGCACACGCTTAGCGTGGCACGTATACACTCCCCGTCCTCCACGTCCCTCCACGTCCCTCCACCGACAAGTTTATCCCCTCGGATAAGAGTTAATTATAGACACCTGACGCGAGGCTATAATTCTAGAATACTTGGAAGTGTAACCGCTTAGGGATATTCATAGACAAGTCGATGCCGTTAAGACCGTAGCTTTCACGTATGAAAAGAAGGCTGAAGAAGAAAGAAGGTCTCGCACCCGAGTTGGTGGTGGAAAGCCAGTGCCCTGCACACAGTGTAGTGTAAGAGATAATCAGAGATGATCTGGATCCCGTCTGTGGCTCGTGCGACAGTCTATTTTCGACTTTTCAGTGGCGCGACACAGAGTCTCAAGATTTTTTACTCGGAACAGGATTCATTCGTTTTTACTTAGAACAGATACTGCTTCTTTGAACATCCGAGATTCTGACAAGATCATCCGGTCGGCTATCCGTGCCGATGTTTCGGAGTACTCGAGAGGCTCGTGATTCGCAGATTAGTCACAAAGAAAACACCAAAGTCGTTAATCATTTCCTGCGTATAAATTGAGTATAATGTACTTCTGGTACATGAAATGAATCATTTTTGATACGTGATCAACGAAAGGTCGAATAGTTCGCTTGAAGTTTACATGACGGTGACAACGATGATAAAAAAGAAGAAGAAAAAAAAAAAAATCAGTTCTAAATGCGTTACAGTTTTCAATCTCCTTCAATCTACCAACCTCCAATTGATTCCACTTTGCAGCACCGAACCTTGCGAAGGAGGTCAAGGCTAGATTTGCAGGGGAGCTGACCTGCTTTGACCAGGCACCTCGCAGGACGCGGTACACCTGACTGGCTTCGACAAGGAGAATATTAAACTCGAATGAGCGGGCGACTAGACAAGGGATTCTCCTCAAGGTCGGACGAGTTGAACTTGTGAACGATTATAGGCTACCTGCATCGCGGATGAAAGTGGTCATCGAAAGTTCGGAATTTTGGTCGTTTTGACGCCGACGCTGTTACGTTGCCACTTCTTGGGAATGATTTATGACTGTGAATAAACAACAAGGCTAGAATCTGCCGTTCCTTTCCATCGGCGTCTGCCGATCGACGATGGATCGGTTAACTTTGAATGATTCAATCAAAGAACCAACCGTTTATAGAAATTCTTGTAAAACTAGTTCTGCGATGGTATCTATCCCGCGTTTCGAAAGGATATAAGATCACCTGCAGCTGGTACATGGGAACTGGAACGAGGTGCAGTGGAAGGTGTCGCCTAAATCGAATGCTAATTTTCTTCACTACATCTGGTGAATCGGCCCGATTTCGCAGCTACCGAGTTTTACTTCAAATTTATGTAATTTACACGTCTCAAGCGATTTTCTTACGATCATTTATTGCACCTACTACTCTTTCGCGTAATTTGAAAGTTTTGCATCAGTCCGGATTGAAGGAACAAGAAAGCGCAGGTGGTGCATCGCATCGACGCGATCTTATAATCGTTTACGTGATCGATCGCATTTAACGGTACCGGGACTGGGAAACCTGGTTGTCGTCAGCCGCGCTGTCTACTCCTTAGTCCAAAAATGAAAGGCGACGTCTTGACTGCAACTTGGAGAGTCTAAGCGGTTGCTAAAATAGATTTTAAACTGGTTGTTATATAGTTATCGCGAATCAGTTGTAGGAAGTAAGCTGCTCGGCAAATGGGACACATCGGTGAGACACGTCGTCGAAGCAACTGGTCGTTTGAACGACCAGGTCCCCAGCCACCTGGCACGACTCTTCTTCAGTCCATACAATTTTTCATCAGCTGTTCAGCCTTTTCTTTTACTTCGTTATTCACCCGAAAGTTCCATCAAACGGCCGCTTATCGTTCGGACATGAAATTAAAAACGACAGAAAAAACGAGCTATGAATTGGCTCTATTTCATACCGTACACTCCCACATATACCGTGTATTTATTCACATCGGTTTTTGTCTCGTGCAACGACACGAATCCATGATGCCTATTCAAAGTTGAGCAACGTGCGCGCTGTAAATGTCATTGTGACAGCTGCTACAACGTGGCTGCTTTGTCCCAGGGCTATCTTATCTCCTCGTAGCTCTCGACGTAGCTAAATCAACGCACGCTACTGTTAGCTGTGCTCTTTCCATTGTCCAGTACAGAAGAAACGTCGTCGTGACATACGTGTACGTATGTGTGTATATATGTGAACCATTTCTTCATGTGCAGGTTCTACGGATGTGTATCACAAACGAAAGCACGCGTTTGGTTATATTCTGCTTGTGCAGGTGCGGTATGGTCCGTGTAACCTCATTTTCTGCAGTGCCATGTCGCACAGTCTTTAGTGATGTACAGCACGAAACAATGCACTTTCAATAACCCTGGTCAAAGAATCGACATGATATCATAGGATATACGAACCGAAAACATTACGGAATGGAATAGAACTCATTTTTATCATGTTTTTGATTCGCGTGTGATAATTTTGCCACAATATCTTATCGCATTTTTATCCGAAGTGGTCTCCTGCTGACTATTTTAGCGATCAATAGCCGTGGGTAACTGTTCATGGATATGCAAGCATAAAAACCTTGAGTTTTTCTAGATTCCTTTATACTACATGTATTAATATGTTTGAATTTATTTTCATCTCCTGCACCATGTTACGGTTCAATTTCTTGTTCCTTGTTCGAGTAGCCGTTCATACCTCACTTTGTCCGTATGTTGCCAGAGTGAAGCTTGAAGTTGCGTTTATATAAGAGGAGTGGGCCAGGTATGGCGCTCAGTCTGGCTATGAACTTACGTTGTTGGAGCGCCGGCTATAGCCAGCTTTGTCTTTTGTTAGCTCATCATCGGCTCGATGCTTAAAACTATTACCGAAATACACGCTCCATAAACCCTACACGTACTCGTAAATCAATTACTTCTTTCGAGGTGGCAGCGACACCCAAGTAAAAGAGAACTAGAAAAAATGAAATTCGCGTTCACACCCGACTTGTCATCATCGGAAGTAGGTACCTAGTTTTCACACCATCTTCAAAAAGATCTACCGATCGTTGACGGAGGAGTACATTCGTCGGGGTAACTTGCCCGCAGCTCTCTTCACATCGCGTATATCATATACCTACGATAAGCCAAAGTAATGGCTTCCACGGTTCGAATTGTTCGGACAAATTGTTTCGTCGACAGTCGTAACTGCTATATTAACAACTGTGCTTTATAATTACCTATGTAGGTATTGTGTATAATGCCCAGGTATATTCAAGGGAGACTACTGTAGGAATACGACGTAAGCTTTCGAGCAACAGGCAGCGAGGCCACGTTACGCCGATATACATATATAATATATGTTTTTACGTAATGGGAAGCCAACGAAAAAAATGGTCGCATCGTAGTAGGTACTACAAAAGATTTACGAGGGAATAAATATAGCAGCCAATAGGCATTAGTCAGATTCCTCGATCATGTATGTATATGCATCTACGACGACAAGTAGAGCAGATATTCTTCCGTTTCAGATCTTCCTTCCTTCCTCTTTCCCTCTCCCTCTTTATTCGTTACGTAAACCCGTAGCCTTCGACGACCTGATTTTTGGCCAGATATTTCCGCTCCGGAAAGACACTATGAATGTTGATATTGACCTGAAGTCAGAGACAGGGTAGCAATGACTCATTTCGCGAGCTTAGTAAAACTCGATTGTTTCCTACTAGCTGCGAATAATTAATGCAGAAGTTTACTCAATTTTCGGTATCCCTTTTTAGTTTTATAGAAGAAAACTCGATTCTTCGTCAGGAAGAGAGACGTCATTTCTTACAATAAAACTAATCGATCGTTCGTTTCCTCAGGGCTTATTTCAATCGCTATACAATTAGATAGATACAATGTTGTCAGTCTTTGATAGTTTTGTGAGGAAAAATAAAAATACAAAAATTTCTTCATCCTTGTACCGATGATCTTATACCCTCGAATACCAATCGATTGTCAGAAACACGGAATAGTAACGAATATTGAAAAACAGAAAGACAATGGATGTGTACGTCTCTGAGATGGAGACATTGAATTCAGTTGTTCAATAGTTACAGTTCCAAAATAAAAAAAAATAAAAAAAACTGTTTTTACACAAGATTAGTCATCTCCTTTCATTCCTATTCTATGCAACGTATCTAAACATGTTAAATTGTATGGACAACCGATGGCTCCCATTGAGAAGTAATATTTGGGGCAAACTCATAACGAAGTCGCAAAATGTTAGTAGTCAATTATTTCTCCAAAACAGGATCATCCGACATGCATAGAAATATGCATTTCCAGTACGGAACAGCAAGAATTTATCGGAAACTCGGCTTCAATGTCCGCTATTTCAATGTCTGGGAATCCAGACAAAGGAGCCTGCGGAGTGTTGCAGTCGGGTCATCAACCAGAGTCGCACGGCTCAGTGATTAAGCTCAGTGTCTCGGTTGCTGCCCGCCCAACAGCAGCAGTAGCAACAGCAACAGCAATAGCAACAGCACTCGAGAAATGACTTTTTTTCCCGCTCAATAAATGCACTGCTTGCGTGTCTCTCGTCAGACTCAAGTGTAATAAGAAATATCGCGAAATTGAAATGTTTTAACGACAGTGGAAGGCAAAATCCGGCGTTTCAGGCTACCGATAACCGCTATACATCGAATCCGCGTTTACATGATTCGATTATTCCGGATTCAATATTACGTCAGATACTACCTACGTCCCACAACTGTCACCGGCTTTCGGTGCCAAGCAGAGCTTACGTGACTTCCGCGAAACTCGTCGAGGGGTGAGCCTCGGATACATCGAAATATACATTCTTATCAGGTATTGTCAAGGGCACAAAGTGCCAATACCATCAAGTTGTGTTTAATGAAAGACAGAATTCAATGCTGAAAACACCGATTTTTGATGCTCCTCCGTTATCACCCCCATCAAATATTGGAGTTTGAAATATTTCTTCCATTTCACAGGGCGGAGATCAAACTCACCGAGTTGAACAGCCAAATTGTAGTGCTCCAAGGCCTGGGTGATGTGCCCTTCTTTAATCAGTCTGTCACCCTCGTGTCGGGCTCTACTGGCCTCGGCTTCTCTCGGCCACCACTTCTCTACCAATCTTTGAACCAGGACATTAGTTTCACCGAGGACACCGAGTCTCTGTCCGCATATTTTGCAGCTCTTTGTAGGCTCGAAACATATCCTGCAATAAGTGTGTCCACAGGCTGCTGTCACTGGTTGAAAAAGCGTACCCTCGCACGAAGGGCATGCAAATGAAGCTTCCCTTCTTCTACGGGGGCCAGCTGCATCCCCAATATCATCAATTAACGCGGTAGCGAGATGTTTCAAACTTTCAAGCGGGACTGAGCCCAGTTTGAAACACTGTGAGTATACGTCAATCGCCTCACGCACCCGGCCGCATCTGGACAGGGAATCTCCGTAACCGAAACATATCTCGTAGTTTGGTGTCTGCTGGTCTAAGTAACGCTCGTAAATCTCGGCTGCTAGGGTGTAGTTCCTCGAAGCGAAAGCCTCTCGTGCCATTTCCGTCATTTTAGTATTTATCCCCTGCAGTAGACTCTCGTAGTATATTATTATACGCGATATTTTAATATCAGTAGTACTGTTGTTTCTTTACGGATGCAGCGCAGTCTTGTTCACCGCTACTCTAAGCACCGTTAATCCCCACGAAGTCTGAACGATAAAACCCACTGGACGCAGATTCAGAAATGTTGAATCCACTGTACATTTTTATTTTATTAAAAATACGTAAAAATTACGCATTTCTTTCACTTATTTTTCTTCTACTGGGGACGGCGCACTGTTTCATTAGATATTCTATACGCTTCTTGAAAAAAAAAAAACAAAAACTGACACAAATATTTCCTCAAACTTCAAACGAATTGGCACAATTTAATTCTTACTTCACACGTTTCACTGATCCTTACGCAACTAAATCCTCGATTGAACTATAAGCCCGGTTGATTAATAAACTTCACCTTTTTTTAATCCACACTTCACTTCTTCACAGTTAAAGATCTTCGGTAATCCTCGATCTTAGAGTTTGACAGTTGAATACTAACGCTAGTGTCAAACCACGCGGTCGACTCGAGCCGGATAGATGCAAGTATCTGTCTGGCGTCCGGGCTGTCACTGGTTGGCAAGCGAGCGGGCAAGCATTGGCAAGTGTCAGATGGTGTCAGTGGCAGCGCCCCCACGGTGCGGGCAAGACGCGCGGCGCTCGACGGCGACTCGTCCGACGACGCCCCCACTCCAAGAGTTAGAACGCCGCCACGGATCAGACCTCGGCGTCATCTGAACGGCGGCGTCGGCGTCGACGTAATCTCCCCTGCTCCTACTTCTCCTACTTCTCTTCTTCTTTCTCTGCTTTCTTCGTGCTCCAGTCTCCTCTTGAATTCTCGATCTCTGTGAAAATTCATACACACGACAAAGTTACGTCATTTCATTTCATATCTTAGATCTGATATTATTTGCCCTGATATATGGCTTCTAATTTTGAAAAAATATAAATTACGCTATCGTCATTTAGGGGAATCGGTTACTCTCACTGATATTTCAGTCTATGTACGTATACCGCTTGATCCTCGGCTATATAAGTATCCGAAGCATTATTTATCAAGAAAACACGGAGGTTTTGTAAATTCAACTACCGGAACTGATCGCTCATTTTATTAATCGATAAGATATGAAGCGGGTAAATAAATCCGCGGTAATTTTCATTCAAAAAATCACTCGTCTACGTGAAGCGGCGTATGATACGCGCGGGCTTTACTTCGCGAATCAATAAACGTAGTACGAGCTGAGCCGCTAGTAGTTACAGGAGGAAATATCAAACAACGCAGCTGTTCCTTGTACCCGGTGTTTTAAATAAAGAACACCCTCCCTTTTGATGCGGCAAATCCTGCAGGTGCACCTGGCCTTTTTACCTGGAGAATACAACGAGCCTGAACCCGGCTAGAAATACCGTATCCATTATACACTTGTTGTACTTTACCTGGGACTAGTAGTGGCTGGGATGGAACGTAGAATGTACAGCCCTGGTGCGTGTCATCCTGATATAAATCGCAGCATACGATAATCAAACTTGTATTGTTCTTAGTTTGCCCGGGATTCGAGCGCTCCATAAACACCAAAATCCCAGTCACATTATACCTACTAGGCTCACTTCTCTTACATAAACGGTATCGCACACGTCACGCCGTGGCGGGAGCTCCGCGGGTTCTGATTGGATCAATTATTCCACGAGCTAGCCTCGTCGTAGGCTCCCCGGGTCAGTCGGGCATGCGCCTAGGCTATTTTACACGTTGTTGCACTACCTTTCATAATATTGTGTACACTTAACGACGCCGATAACTGGCTACGGGTTCAATTCTCAAACGTCTAATAATCCGAGGAAGAGATTTCACTGACAATAAAATTGTATTGGCTCGTTTGTATTCCGTTGTTTTTTCTTTTTGTTTTGTTTTTCTTACAATTTCATCACGAAATTATCAATGATTGTATTATAATACGTGAAGAACTTATTTTCGCGATAGAATCTGATAGTTCTGCAACGGGCAGGAAGACAGAAATCAGCATCGTATCAGTCGTAGTAACTAGTAGTAAATCGCTGACGACGAAGGTTTACCAGCAAAACGATGACGTCGACGCAGAGATAGCGTTGGATTAAACTCATTGCTGAATCATTCAATTCGCTGAGTCAGTTATCTTGACAGAAAAAAAATGAGTTGATTATACCTATGCGTGAAATTTACAGGAGCCTATAGGAATTAACGACCTAGTTCGTAGCGGTTGACGATAATCGGGCTACTGATGATCTCATAGTATTCTGGACGGGTGCAGCAGTTGCGTGGTAATTGGGAGTTGTTCTCGTTTTTTCTCTCTATCGAAAGTCATAAAAATTATACAGTAATCTTATTTCGTGGATTTTCTGCGAAGGACTTGAAATACTTCAATTTTCAGGCTGGAATTTGTTAGATCGTGGAGAAATTCTGGGATTAGACTGTTAATCAAAAAGACAAAATTTAATACAAAACATTTCGATGTGTTATGAATCGTGGATGTCTTATAAAGACACAAAGAAATACTCGTGCCGAGTTTCCTCGAAATTTGCGGTAAAATTTTCGTATATTTCAGAGCGAGGCCACGTCACATAAGGCGGTTTCATTCATTTCTTGGACTTTCAGATTTCATGGAAATTCTCATTTTTCTCATAATGAATGCCAATTGAGGCAATTGTAATTATAATTTCGGGCAAACTTTAAGTCCGAACAAAAAAATTCGAACAGTTTTATACTCTGATGTATACCCTTTGGATATCGGAGTACCGTTTTTTTCCAACAAAATTTTGCTCTAATTTTACACCAACGAATTAATTTTTTCACTTGATTTTTGCTACAATAATATTTTCTATCCCTTCTTCGTGAAATTTTTTTCTCACAATCCTGGTGAACCAAAAAATGTCTAAATCACCATTTTTTGCAGCGCAAATGAATTAAAAAAAAAAGGACCGTTTTTTAACCCCTCAAACTCCCTTAAATACGACTTCACATGTAAGTGCACTTATCTTGATAAGACACCAGATACCGGGCAGTCCATTGAATTGGATAAAGTAATGGCATAATTATAACTTTATGTATCTGTGACGAATGAAATAAGGAAATTGAAGAAAAGATGACCGATGAAAAAGAAGAAAAAAAAAAAGGAAAAATTGGTGCTATGAAATCGGGCGTGATGAACTTTCAGTCTTTGACTGTCCATGAAATATGATTTTTTTTTTTACTCAATAAACTTGTGGGTGTTATAAGATCGGTGCGATTAGAAGGATCATTGAATAAAATGGCGAACGACATTTGTGAAATATTATAACACATGCGGTTTGTTTGCGAACGTATTTATCTATCGACTTGCGTAAGCTGTTCATGGCTGAGTAAAGTCACCTTTGTATAAGCGGCTGACAAACAGTGAATCGTCAAAATCGGGGGATAGGGGACAGACGCAGGAAGTATTTTGCATTGCGTAAATCGAAGTAAGTTTCGGCGCGAAATGCGTCGGGGCCGTCCTATGGCTCTGAGGATTGATTAACGTCATGACTTACCCTTATATTACTTTACGTGATGCCGTAATAAACAGAGTTACCTGAATTCTAAACATGCCAAACGACGACCGAAGACCGAAGAGACGTCTTTACCTGGATTCTATTGAATTTCAAATACGTCAAGCTCTACCCCACCCTGTTCATCTCCATTTTCGTCGGAATTTTACCCTCGTGCAGAAATTCTCTTTAATTTTTGCAGAGCATTATTTTTTTTTAAACTCTTATATCATTTCGGAAATGAGTTTATTTAGCAAGTACCTCTTTGAGTAATATATCCGATTATGTTTTGTCCCCTTTTCTCAACTTATACGGATACCTTAGAAAGGATCTTTTTACTGAAATATATCCCGATGACAAGTTCTTACCTCGCCGTTGAAAATTACAGTAATTCCGTTAGGCGTAATGCCTTATGTGAGTAAGTTTAATTTTTTTTTTTCTTCTTTCCTTTCAATCTTTTATCTCCTCATACTCCTCGAGAAAACGTAATGGGCGGTATACGTTGTCCTATTATTATTATGGTCTACGGGCAATTACTTATATTACATCTCGCGGATTACCAGAGCATTAAGCTCTGAGGTTATTTGCCACGGGCTTGCAGGTTGTTAAATTGATGAAAATTGCCGTATTATTATCAGGACAATGAAATTCTGTCATCACAGAGGTGTATAGGTATCTATGATCTATCCTCTCGACGAATTCCTCCTATTTCCTAGAATTTGCCACAGGCGATTAAATTTTCATTTTTTATTTTTTTTTTTGCCTTTTTTGCCTTTTTTGCCTTTTTTTCCTTCTTACAATCTCGAATGACGCCGCGCTTGCGCGCCAGCGGAACTGACGACCGCTATTCCAACACCATACCTACGAACCTCGCGCTGAACGAGAAGCAAACAAGTTCAAAAATAGAAACGTTACATAAAGACGCATATTTACGCGATATTGACAATAGATGGATAATGGAATGAGAACAGGACTCTCGAATGAAATTAAATTGGAAATTACGAGGCATAGGTATACGATAACAATTTAACAGTCTCGCACCTAATCGGAACGGACTTGGCACATTCGACGAGATATTAAAGAAGCAACGATGCTTTTACTCACTAGTTGAAAAATCGACGAATAAATGTAAAGAAACTAATTGGAAATGAATAAATTTCATGATTTGGTAACGTACGCAATGACGGAATGGTTTTTTCCCCTCATTTGGCGCCTTCCACCAATGCATCGCAGGAACGCGATACGTGCAACGAAGTCTTCTTCGGTGGGGGATCAACGGGTATATAACAAACTACGTTGGTTTATACAAATCGTGTATTATACGAGTATGTAGATAATAAATACCGACCCGCGGCATGACTAAAAATAAAGCAGCTTGGTAAACACTGGGATCATTTATGTAATGAATGAGTATGAATTGTTGAGGTTGGGGGCAGACGAAAGAGGGACAAAGAGACAAGAAGAAGAAGATGTGAGAGAGAACTTTTCACACCGAACGCGTCGCGGTGTATCTGTGTACGTAAATCTTGTACTATAGCACTAGTTATTTGACATGGTCGTTGCAATGCAGCGCCAAGGTTTCGGAGGTGGGGAAACCCTTGAACGCACGTTCGACAGTGACATATCGGTTTCATTCGTTGGTCAACTTTCAACGATCTGATTATATCTCTACCTACACTTACGTATAAACATATTTATCTAACTATATCTTCGATATTATAAACGTTATTTGTATATCGGAGCGCAAGTATCATTGGGGACAAATATATATATACAGATGAGCTTACCAAGAGCGTAGGATCATTTTCGATACGACAAAGCGTCAACTGGTATCGAAAAAACGGGGTTGAGTTGGAGGGAAAAAATTCCGATCTGGAACATTGCCGACTCACAGTTTTTAGAAAAGGTATTTCCCCGAAAGTCTGCGTAACCGATTTGAATAACTTCGAAACGATATGTACATACACCGAGGGTGCAAAATTACAAATAATCAAGATCCGGAAGGTCAGAACTCCGAGAAGTTGTATTGATCGTGTTGAAACCAATAAGCGGTTAAATTAATCGTCTTCGGATGTACTTTTCGGAAAAAAAGTTTCAAAATCCTATCGATTATTAATTGTGACATCGAAGTTATCGATTGAAGTAGAAAGAATGGGTCTTCGTAACGAGGGTCTTGATTATAATGAACCATATTTCAACTTCACACCCTGAGAAATAGTCCGAATTTTTCGGATTTTTCAGCTGCCTGTATTCCGACTTTTTGGAATTTTAATCTTCTAAGCCCGAACGTTTCTGAAAATTCTAAATCGTCTCAAACAATTTCGCAATTTCGACCGTTCGAAATTAGTAAAGTTCGGTATTCAACCCGGCCCCAAAAAAAGCTGCGTCAATCTCACCAAACGGTATCCACAAATGAGCTGGAGAAGTTTGAACTAACAAACTCAAAATTTGTGACATACGGAGCTTTTCGAACGCACAATATTTGAAATATAATGAAAATATGCTCCTCATGCATCACAGGTATTGAGCTTTTCAATTAAAACTTTCCTGCCTCATTTATGGATGAAATTTGACGAGATTCGCGTACTTTTGTTTTTTGATTCTGAAGCTATATGCCTGCTCATAGAAAAAACCATTATGCCAATTTTGTCAAATCGTATGTACAATATGGACCTATCCCAATAAACACAACTGTATAAATTTGGGAACAATTTCCGCCTACATTATCGTTTATTGAACATAATTATACGTTTATACAAATAATAAACGTTATTTCAGGCGGACATTTTTCCTTAATTTTGTACGGTTGTGTTTATTGAGAACCTAATCGAAGAAAGATAAGAACAGATATCAGCGGTTATTCCAAGCCCGGAGAGTCTTCAACTCGGGATTCCTAGCTCGTATATGGAATTTGCGAAAGGTCGTAGATCCGTTTTTATTATACGTATATATACATCGATATGATCTATCCCACTGATGAATGCAAAAAATTACGTTCAACGCACCGGGACAGCCGGGGATTCCCCGTTATTTTTTTCTTCGTCATTATTCTTGTTCTAACGTATCGAATTCATAAGTGATCTGTGAGAGTTGAGTAACATCACTATCAGACATAATCAAACCTTGAATAAAGTATATTAAAAAACTTATGGAATGGATCGTTTTTTTTTTTAGTGGAATTAAAAGCGGCGCTGCTTCACTCCAAAAAATTACGAGAGTTTACGAAAATTGGGTTCGAGTTATATGGATACCTTATAGATATTGTTCATTTAGCGGAAAGGACATTTGCCAAGAAACTATAGTGACGCTGAATTTCTGATACTTTCCAGCTTTGGGTATGTAATCGGGAAATCCGTCGAATACCATTAATTTCAGAGAAACAAAAACGAGATTCTTTGCGTCCACAAGGAAATTGAGGAGTTATGAAATAGAATTACAGAATTCTTAAAAAATTAACCAATTTCTGAATTTCTGAAGGCTAAAAAAGTTTTTTGGCCGTTTGCCGAAAACAAACTTCACAATATAATTATTGTTGTGTTCAACTACCGAAAAAATGTTGGAACTGAATTGTGATTGGAAATTTATAGAGGTCGATTGTCAGACAGAGATATGGACGCATTAAAAGAGAAAAAAAAAAAAAAGAAAAAAACAACTCAGGTTCTCTGATCGTGTCTTCATCCTGAATCAAAGTTTTTTTTCAAATTATCCTCAATTTTTACATAATTCTGAGTTATGTTTTGCTCACAGTAACAATTGTGGCGTATTTTATCCAAAAATTAGTGAAAAACATAATTAACTCGTTTTAAACCAACAATCGATATTTTTCAACCAAAATATACCGTACAATTCTACGAATATGGGAGACTCGAAAGAAACCACTTTTTCGTTTTTGAAATGACTAAAGGATATTCTGGGTCTCACTGTGTGATCAATTTTTTACCGGCAATATCTCAAAAACGAATGAACGGATTTCATGTTTCCTATTACACCGGTCAACTCGATTTTCGGGTCTGAGTTCTAAATATCAATTTTTTTGTTAAAGTTTGCTTTTGAAACCAGAGCAATATTTTCAATTTTAAGAAAAGTTACCTATTTCCTCATAATTTTATTGTAAATTACTATTCAACAAATTTTTGTTATACATTTGAGTCACTTTTATTTAAAAATAATGATTAATAATAGATTACAAATGCAACAAAATTGCTGCTGTTTATACAATCAATCAAAAACTTCAAAACTTGCTTATCGACGTAAAACAGACAAAAGCAAACTTGATAATTCAAAAATGAAAATTTGGGTTCTTTTCGATGCATAGAAACAGAATTTATGCATGAAAACAGAAACCCAAAAAAAAAAAAATATTTTTTGTTGACCTGTGTTATCAGTCGATGTTGCTTATCCCAACTTGGAATGAAAATAAATTTCTATCGATGATATCTCGAGAACTGATCAACAGATTTTCATGATTTTGGTCTCAATCGATAGGATTTGCTCCAACTTATTTCTAGTTGAATTTCAGAATCAACCGATCCAGTAGTTTTTGCGCTGGATTCAAAATTAACCTTCCGTTCATGGGACATTTCTCTTTCTTCGAATCAAACTTTTCACTCATAAAATACTATTTTCCGAGATTAAAGAATCCGAACGGAAAGTTCCCATCGAGTTGAGCCGATTTACCTGCTCGTCAGTAATACCGAACCGGCAAAACTTGTCCGTTGTCAAATTTTCTCCCGCGTCTTTTCCTAAATGGATCGATTTTTTGTTTTCTCGTCTTTATACCTCCGGTTTATGAAAACGGATGTGCGTATGGACCACGTACATAGATACATACGTTACACGAGGGATTTCTACCAGAACAACAACCAACGTCGAATGAACGTTACGTAACGACGCCTGAACTCTGTATGCGTCGTACCCGCGAAGCAGGCAAGCTAGGCGTAGGTAGGTACGTATATGTACACATACTACACGGGTGTAGTGTATAGCGAAGAGTAGATTTGCTTCTCGAGTTGAGAATCAGAGCACAGTTTATATAATCAGAGATTGTGCTAAATAAGTGTGTGTATCTCTGTCTTCGTTACTCCGACCGGGGCTATCGGACAGTATACCGTGTTATGTCACCCCTCACGACTAACAATAGTTATAAAGACGTGTCTGTGCTCATAAACACGTTATATATAAGTATATATGTATATATAAATGTATACACATGTATATATGACATACCTATGAAAATATATGAAAATCAATGCACACACACACACACATGTGGATTTCTTTAAAGCTGGTATTAATCGTCAATTATTTACCCGATTGTTTATCGAAGCTTTAAAGTAGCTATTTGGCTTGCGGATATATCGCGGCGACTACGCGACGCTAAGGCGCATGTGGTCGTGCCAAATACTCGATAGAGAAGGTGTCTCCGAGAATGCCGGAAATTACACACTTTAATGTACTAAATTTAACGTACGGTATCTGTATACATATGTATATATACATAAGAGAAACGTGATATCGGTGTGATTGAAATTCGTGCCTTTTCCCTTCGCGTTAATCCTTCCCTTTTACCGCGTATGGTTCAGTTCTCATTTTCGAGAGAAACCCTGTGTAATCTACGATTTAGATGTACACATAGTATACGTATAATATATATAGCGATATTCAACTACGAGAGGAACATTTATACGTGAGTAATTGCGTTATTACGAGGAGATATCGCGTTGTGCAAGTTTGTCTGCTGGTTATTTGTTACGTCCCCCGTTAACTCCAGCCTTTAGGAGTTGAGTTACGTGAACCTGCAGGATTGCTCTCGACCCTTTATATTTATCCCTCTCTCCTCCTGTTCATCTCTCCCTCTCTCAATTCGTATTTCAAATTACTCTCTTACGTGACGATGACGTTAGAACGACGTTCGATGTAACGAATCAATCTTTATCGCTAAGTTGTATTACAATTCACATCCGCTGATTATTTCCTATACCTATGTGGTACATGCGATGTTCCCGGATATCTAACGTCGATTTTTTAATAATAAACCTACATTTCATCATCATACAACGCCGTGGGAGAATTACCCAATCCTATTTTTACTGCAGTGATAAAAATTAATTGCAAGATTTCTCACCTTTAGAATCGATGGCGTGTCTTCGAGACAAAAATTTAGTCAAATTTGAGTAGGCTCAATGCATGGTTTGTCAATTTTGACGCGACTGCACAGGATAATTGCAATTCGAAGATCTATAGGTAATGGGTTGTGCAGTTTTTCAAACAAATGATTAAACTGCTACCTGTGATCACTTAACGACACCGTTCATACTTCAAGAGGAGGTATAAACAGACGGAGTAGGATCTCGAGCCCAGAGCACGAAAGATATGGACGTGCCAAAACTGACAATCAGAAATGGTTCCACCAGTAGAATCCTAAAACGTCGTCCTGATACTCGGCTTTTTTTTTCTGGACAATCTTCAATGGGTTCAAATCGATTCTCTAATTTAGGGTAAAATGGGTGTCCGCGTACTTGAACCTCTTCTTTTATTAATTGGGCGCTAAAATTATTGAGGAAATATTTATTATTCGGAGAAAACGCGATCACTTTGCGAAAACTGAGGAGCTGGATGGGGGCCTGATCGAAGTTCTGAATTTTCAAAGTTCCGAACGGTCAAGATTTGAAACGATTTCGAATTTTCGGAAATGTTGAAGTTTAGAATAGTACAATTCCGGAAGTTCGGAATGCAGGAAGCTCAAAACTCCGAAAGTTCGGATGACCCAAAGCCCAAGAATTTGAAAATTTCGGCATATTTTTCAATGATGCAAAGACAAATAATAACTCATTCTAATCGAGACCCTCTTTGCAGAAACCCATTTTATCTAATTTAATCGATAACTTCGATGTCATAAATGATTGGTAGGATTTCAAGACTTGTTTTCCAAAAAGTACATCTCAAAAAGATTAATTTGACCACTTATTGGTTTCGTTGCAATTAATTCAGCCCGAGTTATCAAACACTGAATGAATACATGCGTGAATTCCGAGTTTCAGAAGTCTGGCTCCTCGGATCTTCAGCTTTCGGAATTTTGAACCTTCGGTGTTCTTCGTTTCAAAGTTCTTGGAATTGGCTATGTAGACTTTCGAGGAAACCCCCTTTCCAAAAACTGTGAGTCGGTAATATTCAAATTCGGAATTTTCACCCTCCGAGACTTGATTGCAATTCGGAACTTCAACCCGGTCCCACTGGATGCAATAAAAGCACATTGAGCAGATATCTCCTTATTGCAATAATCTGAAGGATGATTCACAAGAACGCAATACACCCACTCGAATCCGAAGAAACAATATTTCGGCTTGTATAATGTGGAAATTCACGAGTAAGAAAGGTTCGGAGTGAATAGACCGAAAAGAAATTTTTCCTTCATCCATACACATCCCTGCAGTTTACGTGAGAGAATTGCGCCGGGTGTCGTAAAGTTTTACTGCTCTTCTTCTTCCGGAAATTTTCACCTAGTATTTCTTTATACCTACGTGAGAAAATGATTTTAACTGAGGTAGGAATTGCGGTACAAGCCTCAGGATACGTCTGCGTTTATTACGTGCATTACCTAGTATGTCTGCATAGTTGTATAAAGCGTAAATGAGAGATAAAATGGAAAATTAAGTTGAACCGATCTTTTCAGTACATTAATATTGATTGGTGTAACTGCTAAAACGAAGAGAAGGAACAAGAAATGAGGTGAATGTGGTTTGATTACGGATTACCATAACATGAGTCAACTCTAGTTGAATTGGATTACGTAATTTGGTCATTAAAACGTTTCATGACAAATCCGCGCTTAAGTTTTACAATTTCCAACCGATTTAATCCTTGAGGTTTCGAGGTGATGTAACGCGAAATGACACGGCTACCCAGGCCGGCCTGGCCAGCTAGTGAAATGCTAAAAGCCGAAGGTCTCGATTGCCAGTTTCAATCGACTACGTGAAATGGTCAAAAGTTTTTTATACGAGATATCTTAGCCTCCTCTTCACTCCGACATTCCTATTATAACTAATAACCTCATTACGTAACGCCGCGCGCAGACCGTTAGATAATTTTGTTGTTCAATCTAGAAACTACTAACAACTAGACAACATTTTTAGATACCAGTATATCATTCGACGAGAATTATTACGACCAGTGAAATATCTTTTTAACTTACAGTTTGAAGAAAAGGGCCGTTTTTATAATCACCCCGAAAATGAAAAGTTCACTTTTCACCGGATCTCCACGTTTCAAGGTCCAGAGAATCGCCTCCGACCATTTATAGATGGAAGGCGTGTGTGTGATCAACTTTTTGGCCGACGATGTCTCGCGAACTGATGAACTGATTTCATCCTCAGTACTGTCAATCGATGCGGTTTTTTCCTGTTTAGAACTGATTTGATTTCCGATTCGATCGGTTTGGCAGTTTTCGAGTTATAATAATATAATATAATAATTCATTAGACATGCGAAAGTAACCGTAGTCTGCCTTGCTCTATGTAATATAAATTTTTTTTACTGGATTATCCTGAAATATCTTTGCGTACAGATATATCACTCAGAGAAAAGATTGTTTGAATTAAAAAAATTCTCGCTTTTCCACAAGGGATTAAAAGTAATTCTTTATTTACTTTTTTCATTCGAATGAAATTAAAATTCTTTTGAACTGATCAATGGGTTATCAGATAAATCGGCTCGATTGGTTTAGAACAAAAATATCCTTCATAGTTAACAAATTATTTAGTTCATTCAAAAATATAGCGTTCAAGAACAATATTAGAACATTTCAGTACATCGACTCGGTTGAATCAATAAAATACTTATTTTCAATGAACCGAATGAATTCATAGTATTTTGTGAAATCAACCAAATTTTGTATCAACTTGATCACATTTTTGTATTGGATCAAAAAAAATCAAATCAAACGAAATGCTTGGGTTAAAACAACCAACATTTTTTCTTAGTGTGATCAGCTACTTAAATATCTTACACATGAGAGGGGAATTGTTGAAAATTTTTATTGCTGTGATATATTGATTGGAAAAATGAATAAATTTAGATAGGTAATCGGCTGTCTGTCCACCGGCTAGTCATGAGGTCTAAAACATTTTTTGTTGGCCATGACCCGGTTCAAATTACATAAGCTACAGGTCTGGCGATGGCTGTTAGTCGCGATGCGATGCTTTGAACTGCTGCAATCATCGTTCGCGCTGCAGTACAGTCGACGAGAGTCGAAACAGCGACGACTACGACGACTACGACGACGACTACAACGACGCCAGCATCCAGACGAGGTGAACACCCAGACAAGGTCAATCCCATCGGCTGCGATGCATTCCCCGGCACAATGCAACGACTTTTCATGCTGCAGCGAAAGCGACGCGACCGATGCTAACCGGCCAAGCGAGCCTCCGAGAAATACATAAGAAGTTATTCCCGAAAGGTGGGAAACCTCTCGAGTTCCCCTCTCGATCGAGATCGCCTTCCTAAGCTTCGTACTCTATACGGACGTTGTGGGACGGTGGAAAGACGGACGTTCCAACATTAGACTAAGGAAATTTCATACGGATTATTATCTCTCAAATAATATAGTTTTAATATGTTATTGAATATACGATGTGATTTCATTTTTGTAACTACTTCTACGCTCCTTAAACATCTTTTATACAGAGAGGTGTGCTGCAATCTGTTTGTGTAAGAATTTAGTTGAAAATTTTGACGACAGATGGCACTGCGTCCCTTATCTTTCCCGTAGGGGGCGGACGCATGGCTTAGTTCGGATATAAGCCGCTGTGATACTGTATTGAGTGGAATAGGTATAACCTCGAAACGTAGAGAACGAAAGTTAAAGATGTAAATCGATGGATCGGATTTTTCAAGCTCGAAAAATAGTACCCTATAAGTAAAAAGTTTAATGTAATGGAGAAAACATATTGCGAGCGGAAATTTCATTATTTATTTTCAACACAAAACTACTGGATCGAGTAAATCAAAAATTTAACCAGATCTGAGTTGGAGCCAATGCTATCGATTGAGACTAGAATCATGAAAATTCGTTAATCAGTTATCGAGATATCATCAATCAAAATTGTCTTCCTAAATATTGTACTTTGAATAATTCGAAAACAACTCGACCGACCAAATCCGAAATCTAATAGATTGTGAGTTAAAAAGAGCCGCACACGGAGATCTTGGGAAACTCTTATTCTTCACTTTCGAGTTGATTATAATAACTTCACTTTTTTCAAACGGGAAGTTGAAAATCGTGTGAGATGAAGATCCAACCAACATTTTAAGTTCCGAGCTCGGTTTGTTTCAGTTTATTTTTACTTAAGAGCTGAAATGCGTTATTTCCAATCCATTTGTGGAATATATCGAATGTTTTGCCTTGCCGATTACATATATTTCTCGCCGGGTCCAAGCCGATGAAAAATACGCAAATTACATCAATTAATGTACATTTATAGCGGAATTTTTGCGGCTATAGCTAAGCGTAGAGTTAGCGAAGAAGAAATAGAGGTGACAAATTAGGTGACAAAAAACAATAGATACGGAACATTTGTGGATCAAGATTAACCGAATGATCCCACGATTCGCGTCATATATTTCCCCCGCAATTTAAAACTGGGGAATAGGCGTAAGATCAGACGATCGGTTGCTCCAAGGCCACCCCAGTAATACCGGGGATCATTGCCCTCAAGATTTCACGGCCATCCGGACGACACAAGCTTCTCGGATAAGTGAGAAATTACAATCTAAAATCTATTGCCTACTGGGAGAATGAAAATTCCCTCGGATTTTAGCGACAATAGAATATGAAGTTCGAGCTTGACGTAAAATATTGCTCACAGGTTGTATTTAGACCCTAAAAACAAGTGAGATACGGTCCGGATCAACCGAGTCGAAATTCATTTAACTCGCACCGATAAAACGCGACATTTACGAAAAGTAAATAGTTTACATAATCCGGCCGGTCTGCCTTTAAAATTAGACAACGTCTCGGCTACCGAAGATAAAAAAATTCTAACACATAGACGTATAGTATGTGTAATATGTATAATGATATACCTATCCGCTTCTTAACTAATTAAATTCGCTTAAGATCATCGTGTAAATCACATACCTAGTACTTTTACACACATATCAATTTATTGAAGAGATATCTTCTTTTTTTTACGATAAAGCCTGAGTCACGTCCAATAATGAAACATATTTTTCCGAGTCTGGGAGAAGGAGGCCTGAGCCAGAAATTAGTAATTCCAGGATATCCACAGGACTTTGAAATCCTGAAATTGTACGGAAGATGGTAATAATCACATAGTTCAGAATAGCTATACCAAATTAGTAAAAATAATCCAATTTAAGGGTGAATTTTACGTTAATTAGGTTAAAAGTAAATGTTTAATTCTGCTCTGATAATGTTTCATAATATTTTGTAAATAAATTGTTTATTTTCGGGCAATGCCGGTCAGTATGTGATAGCATTAAGTTTATGTTACCTCAACGTGGCAGCGCTGCTGTAGCGGATTAGAATTAGACTGAGATAGTAATGTTTCCATGAATTATTTCATTTCGTAGGATATGCTCGTGACGACTACCTGGAGATATTCTTATTCAAAATTACAAATATTTTCATAATAACTATACATGTATTGAATTTTTTTTTCAATATCTGAATAATCAGATTAAGATAATGGCCGATATTGCTCACGAAATTCGAGGCGGCTAGCAAATACAACTACATTGAAAATACAATAAAAAGACTATATAAACAAGTATTTTCTCGGCTGAAAATTGAATATATATCAGAGCTTCGAGCAATTTCATATTGGCTGTAGACAAAATGAGTTATATTGGGATCTCATTAAATATTTTTTTGCAACACCCGCTTCGAAAGTTTGATTTTCGAGACCTGTGTAGCGTGCGTAAGGTACCTTATTTCCGAAGAGTGGAGAAAAGAAGATGAGTTAGCGCATGCGCACATCGCAAATACTTCAAAATAACTCAATTTTACGTACTGTGTCATGGCGGCGGGCAGTAGCGATGTAAGGTTATGTTAATTGCTTAATCTCTCTCAAATCAAACTTTCTCCGTAGGGAGTTACAAAAAATATCGTGTCATACAAGTGTGGATAGGTAATATCTGTGTCGTATCATTACGGCACTCGTCTTCAGCTCGTGCTGCAAACGACACTCATCCGGATATTGCCTACCTTTCGCACTTGTATCACAATATACTAATCCCTCATCCTCCCCTATTGTACCAGTTTCATCGTTTCATTTACATTCTCGATATAATAGAGCGGCGAATAATAATGGGAAGGAAGCATTGTGTAATGAAACCCGACCCGATTCAGGCTGTAGAACAAAGAATTTAACTGTTTCCTGGTTAATGCCAAAAATAGTGACCGGATATCAGAAAATAAATCTCATATGTGCTTCATAATGGCAGCAGAATCTACCGTAAATGAGAAAAATATTACAAGAAATAAAAAGGCTGTTGGTTTGGAATAGAAATTTAACAGACATGCATCTTTTAACTCTTTGTCATGTTTTGAGGGTGTACCTACTATTCAGTTGAATAATTAGCTGAGGCATGAGTATGATAAAGTAAAATGTGATTATTCGTGTTTATTTAACCGACTCATTGAGCACAGAGGTTTTCGTAAGATGGCAGACTTACGTAAGGTGAGGTAGTGTTGGAAGCCAACTAAATCTCTGATTCCTAACGAGACTGAATAAACAAGAAATTCGGACAAGTGTAGTCCGATGACATAAACGAAACACTGAAATCTGCAGGAACTTAATACTTCGAAATCATGGTATATAAGACAGAATAAGTACGGCATGGGCATCCGCGTGACAAATATTTCACCGAGTTAATGCGTGGGCATAACGTTGCAATCTCAAGCATAATAAGATTACAAAACCAAAGTTACGCTTTCACGGTCTATCCTTCTATTAAGGTGGACAAATATTTGGCAGATTTACAGGCTAAGAAATATTTTCGAAATAATAAACCAACTCCGTTTTTTGCGTCACCGTATAATTGCGCAATACAAACTCACCTTACGTTTTGCGCATTCAGCAATATGACATGAAAGTTATTCATCCCTGATTCAGGAAATAATTGAAATTAAATTTCGGCCCAGCCGGGCTTGCATGTGAAATATGCCCTTGAACCTTTCCATAGAAAACCAAGTTCGCCCAAATTTAAAGTCTCTAAGCCTTCAGGAATTTTTGAAAACTTGAGTCTGCCGCGCTAGAATTTGAAAAAATCCGAAATATGCACACAGACGTCTCCAGAATCGCGAATTCTTTTCATAAATTTTGAATCAAAAATGGAGTGGAAATCGCATAAAAACTAAATATCACTTCTCCGTAAGCTTCCAGCGTGATAGTGAAGATGGAGAGTTGAAACTTTGGCGATAGGGATTCTTTCTGAAGAGCTGAAATTTGGCGCATAGCGAGTCTGATTCGGTTCCAGAGCATATTTCACATGCGAACCCGGCTAGGCCTAATTTGTACCGTATTGACGAACCCTTCTGATTTCAGGGTACACTGGATCATTAGAAGCTGAACAAGTTATGAAAATTTTACCCGTGGAATTATGTGAGCATTTCCAACCTTTGAGTCAAAAATGATAAGCGGATTTAAAAAAGATGGTATCAAAGTCACCGAGATGACGATTGATTACGAAATGACGAAATCCACTCGTTTTGATGAAATGGTATCAGTTTATTGGAACGTTCAACGTCTAGATATGAGATTATAGGTTGTCTTTCTCTGATGCAGGAGAACAAGAAGTTGCGGGACATGCAGGAAAGACATCGGTGTGCCCATGCTCGCCCTGCCCTGTATTTCATAACCGGTCGGTGAGTTGAGTTGAGTTGAGTTGAGTTGAGTTGGCCTGCTTGCTGTTTGGAATACGTAACCTTTCATGAGCACTTCTATTGTCGGGCGTTCGAGTGGACGTGACGAAACATCGTGCCGCATTACATGCTGTGCGGCCCCCGCACACCGCATGCGTGGTTTAATGTCGAGAGTTGGGAAATAATCCAATTCTGATTACAAGAAAATCCGCTGGAAAAACTAAAAAGTGCGGTCGATGAGACGTCCAGAAAGGTCAGAAATTTTCTTTAGGAGGGAAAACTCGCGCACACATGATCATTGCTCTTCTTTTTCATTGACTGTCCGTTATGAGGAAAGGAATGATTATTATAATCAACGTGAAAATTACAAGTTCAGTTTTCACCAGAGCTTTGAGGTCGAAAGAATTGCCTCCGCCCATTTTCAAACGGACGTCTGACGGTCTGGGTGTGTTTGTATGATCAATTTTTCGTCCGATGATATCTCTGGAACGAGTGGACGAATTGCATCTTACTTAGTATCAATCGATGCGATTCTTTCTAACTTATAACTGCTTCGATTGTGGATTCGATCGGTCAAATAGTTTCCGAGTTATTCGAAAAACAAAAGTTTGGAAAACTAACTCTTTATTGATGATATCTCGAGAACTGATCAACAGTTTTTTACCATTTTGGTCTCAATCGATAGTATTCGATCCAAATCAGACCTGGTTGAATTTCGAAATCAACTGATCCAATAGTTTTCGTGCTGGAACAAAAATTAACTTTTCGATCATAGAATACTATTTTCTGAGCTTGAAAAATCCGAGGTTATCCGACTTGTTCTTTATTGAAGAAGAAGGCCGTCACAGCTAATAACTAATTAATGACCGTCTGGCTCGCAGGAGTCTATTTTTATTTCGTGGGGTGTAATCGATATATGGTATCGTTTGAGCAACTTACCTAGACAGGAGCTGTCATGGAATGAGTGGCAGCAATGCCATGCAGTGTGAAGAATGGAAAAACAAAAAAATGACGATAATTGCATGATTATTCTATGTTTCAATGAGTGAATTCTAATCTGTTCGGATGATTGCTGACCAGAATAACAGTAGCAATGCCGCACAGTGACTCGAGGTGGGTTTTTAATGTCATCTAAACGATCCTTTGTTGCTCGTTGGCTGCATATCTCTTGCATAATACCGGCTCGACGTTTCGATGTTCACATGTGTTTGTGCACTTGTAAGAGTGTATATTATAGGTATGTGCATGTACGAGTGGCAGCTGCTATCGCGACGTCTTATGTCGGCTTACGTAACTGGGAACACTCCGTAGAAACATTACCATATTATGACACCACCAACGCTGAAGCAAGGCCCAATGGAAGTTTGCAACGATGCGGCGCGGTCCCGCGGTCCCGCGCCGCAATCAAAAGATCATAGAATATACCTAGTATTGGGCCATTGAATCGAGACACGTGGCTTCAGAGCTCTATAGCTCTTCGTGAAAAAATTGTAATGCATCGTGCAATGCAGTCTCTGAAACAGTGGAGCTTGCCGCGTCAAGATATTACTGTTTAATTGTTGTGAAAAATTCAGAATCGGAGATATCGCAACATATATTTTAGAAAACGTGTTTTTTTTGCGTACTTGTATCCGTAGCTCGACTTCAACTCATCGCCATTTTGTTTATAATGATACTAAAAATTCAAAATAATTCCCACATATTCCTCAGAATCTGATGCCTAGTATGCCGTTTCAAAAATCTCAAAATGATGGAAACCATGACGGGTACAGGCAATAATCGGCGGAGCGGTCATATGGCCGCTGGTATCGTCAGCCGAAAATGATGAGTACTAAAATTTTCTAGCAAAAAAATTCAACTCAAAGCCGTCACCAGTAAATTTATCGCAAGTATACGTTTACTTATTAAATTCAGTCATTCATTAATCATTTGCACACGTGGCTCGACGTGGTTTTCTTGCTCTAGTGGGGCACTTCGTAACCGCGACCCCTCTCCCATTAGTTGTAGAGGAAAATCAGTTGGCCTTGTTTTGCACTGATAGAGATGTCGTCGCAGAAACAAAGATGTTCTAGTGTTTTCATATTTTCTAACTCATAATTGTTATAGTAGTCGCGAAGCGCCCCACTAGGAAAACCACGTCGAGCCGCGTATGAAAATGATTGATTAATGGCTTAATTTGCTAAGTAACCGTAATTGCGATTGACTCACCGGTTACGGATTTGAATAGTTTTTTTGTTTTTGCTAGAATATTTTGGATCTCGCTACTTTCGACGGACGGACGGTACCAATGGCCAAGATGACCACTCGGCCGATTATTGCCTGTACCCGTTATGGTTTCCGAAATTTTAAGATCTTGTAAACGGTATACTGCGCATGAGATTCTAAGGATTACGTGGGAATAATTTTCAATTTTCAATGTTATTATAAACGAAATGGCGACGAGTTGAAGTCGAGCTACGGATTTACGTACGTAAAAAATACGTTTTCTAATTTTTATGTAGCGATATCCACGGTTATGAATTTTCCACAATAATTATACAGCAATATCTCGACGTGGCAAACTTCACAGTTTCAGAAACTGTATTGCACGATGCTCTACGATTTTTCTACGAAGAGCTATCGGATTCTAAACCCACGCGTCTCGATAATGGCCCGATAGTACATATATGTATGTATTTCTGCAATGATAGTTAAACGATTCTTCTCTATTTTATGTCATTATATTCATTGACGTGTACAGGAGGACCTGAAACCGAGAATTTTTTATTTAATTATCATAAGTCGACGTCGGTGATGATTGTAATCTTCAGCTTACGAAACGTACGCAGGTCGAGTGGTTGGTTCAGGGAATACAATAAAATTGCTGCCAGGGATACAAAATCGCCGCACTCGTACTACAACGGACAGCACTGGCTTTTGGCTCATGCTACTGTGTTTCTCGTGCATCTCGTGCGACCAACTTCACAGCCTGCATATGACGGTCGCTTTCTCGCACTTGTATCACGAAAAAAAAAAATTATTTCCAAGGTGTATACTAGTATAGGTGTGACGAAAATAAACTTTTAGTTTATTTTTTCGCTGTTGACATTCCAAATTATAGATTTTGACGTGAAGTAGCTTCTCCCAAAAGGAGAGGCATGTATATCAATTTGAATTACTTTCTCAAACAGGATTTCTATTTCCGATTCCAATCAACACAGGCAAAAGAAACATTTTTATTAAAAAATGTTATAACTTCGCGAAAAATCAAGATATCGAGTTCGTTTCGGGCTCATTTTGGAGGGAATGGATTGAGGTATTTACAAAAAAATCAGTAAGCTTGAACATAACACTTCAAAGACCTTTGCACTCCGAACCATTCCGTAATTCATCAAGCTTTATCTCGAAGCCGAATAA
The DNA here is from genome assembly GCA_963966615.1 of Tenthredo amoena. Lineage (NCBI taxonomy): Eukaryota > Metazoa > Arthropoda > Insecta > Hymenoptera > Tenthredinidae > Tenthredo > Tenthredo amoena. The sequence continues at coordinate 9,541,231 of OZ016488.1, read as the reverse complement.
TTTTCTTATAAATACCGAAATCCTTCCCCTTCAAAATGAGCCCAAAATGAATTCCATATCTCGATTTTTAACCAAATTATCCTTTTTTTTTTTTTTAGTAAAAATGTTCGTTTTTCCGACGCTCATTATACGGGAAATCGAAATCCCACTTAAAATCGAGTCACATGCGTCTGCTTTCAGATGAGGCTACCTCAGATAAAAATCTATCATTTAGAGTGTCAGCTGCGAGAAAAAAAGTTCATTCTCAACAAACCCTAGAGCGTAGAACGATTATTTTTGTTTTTCAAAATTTTCTAAATAAAATACTAATTTTCTCGGGTATATTTCGCGTATAAACTGTACCGTAGCTCATCCCCGTGTTTCCCCAGTTTTCTGTGAAACGTGACACAGCCGTAAACGTTTACCACAAATTCCAGTGGATATTTTTGATCCTTGGCCAACTGGTCCGGGTTTGTATAGTATACACGTGGAACAAATCCAACTACGGTGTACACTTCGCGAATTTTTTTGCTCGCCTACCTATATCCTTCTTACCCTGACTTATGCGATTTTGTACGATATAACTCTTCCTGGCGTCCTGTGGCCGACCCGATTCGGTCCGGGTCATTGAATGAAACACCTTTTAACGAGAACTGGAATTGGAGCCCATCACGAGGCTATTCTACCCTCTGGGGGGTCGATAGCAGCCTGGTAGTTGCGCGAGCATGATTTCTTCGCCCCATTTCTACCCTCGCATTTTCCTTCGGACTATAACAGATTCAAAGGTTCGCCTGTAGACACTGGATTATTTTTTGCCTCAGTTTTGTTACTCCGCGTAATCAATTTTGCGAAACACCACAATTCTCGCATTCATTCGGTTCAAAGCTTCTTCCACGAATTCCTAATAATAGTTATATTCTCCTACGTAAAGTTTATGTAAAATTTTACGCGACCGCACCGCACCCCACCGCACCGCACCGCACCGTACCGACGCGATGCGATACGTAAGACGGTTAAATTTGTTTCGCAATTCCTAATCGCCTGTCCCCCCACCATTTCCCGACTGTAGGTATACGGAATACGAATTTAAAAAAATATATCATTTTACTCAACGTTCCTATTTCAATAACAATTACCGTTTTTAGGGGGATAATTACTATTTTACATCAAATTTTTCACCATTTTTATTATAAATCACCTAATACCTAATCCGCAAATCTATGACCTTCAGCTTTGGCCACACGATTTTTGTTAATAATCGTAAATGCTGATTTTACATATCGCGAAGTAATCATCTCGATACGTTTCCGTTACACAACTATTCTAAGATCTCACGTTCGCAGCTATGTGATCAGTGAGACTCGGATGAGGCCGGGAAAAAAAATTTGTGAAAAAAAAAAAGAAAGAAAGAATCAAAGAAACAAACAGAAAAAAAAAAAAAAAAAAAAAAACGATATTATAAACATAGTATTAGCGGGAAGTCGTTGGTCAGTCTTGACCTGACGTAATCGATATCAATTACCTCATATTACTTCGCGTGGCCGGCACCTAGCTAGTCAATAAACCAAAGTCTCAGGAGAGTCGCGAGCGATTTTGTGTGCTAGAAATTGCGAATTTATAATCTAACGATTAGTTCATGCCGATTTTGAATCGTACAGAGCTTCTTTTTTTCTCTCACGACTTAACGTGGAATCGATTCAATCGCGAAAGCGTCCGAGTAGCCGTTTTTTTTTTTTTTTTCATTTTTTTTTTTCTCTTTTCAATAGATTTTAAATTTTTCCCGCGGCGAAATTTTGCATCTGGTATATTAGCGAACGACGACAGCTGTCCGTTTGCTTCGAATCGCGGTGCCTCACGGCTACATGGTTGCCTGGTAAAATGGTCTTACGGAATCAATAGACTCGCGGTCGTGTCATGCTTGATGTTACGTAATCTACCATAGGACGATGCCCCAACTGATTATATTCTTGACGCGAAAATGAATTGAACCTATCAAATCTGGTGGGATTTATAACGAACGGTTAACACGATAAGATAGTATTTAGCACTCTTTATTTTTTTTTTTTTCAGCTGTTACATAAATCTTAAGGAACTTCGTTACGGGGGACGTTCTTAGATCTCTTCGTCTGTAAATCCTTTAGAATAAGGCCGAAAAGAAATTCTCGGGAAAGAATAGTGCTGAAAACGCATTTTGTAAGGTAGCTCGATGAATTATGAGCTTTTGCATTTAACTATAACGTAGAAAAGGGCACGATTTTAGAAAAAAATTGGTATTACTCAGCCGAATTTGATGATAAAAAATTTCGCGATATATTGTTTTATTTAGAATTCAATTCTCTACAAAAAGTGTCTTCAGAATTATTTTGATAAAGTCAATATTACAGACGTGAGAAGCGTATGAAGGTAACTCTTAACGCTTATAACTTGTATACCGTTGGATTTACAGACTTGGTTCTGCGGACATTCTTTGCAGAGGATTTGAGTTTCTGTAAAATTGCAAGCTGCGAAACTACCTACCGTGAAGCCCGGCTGAGCAATAATAATTCATAAGAAAAAATGATATGCTTTTCAGGTTATTTGAATAGGAAAACTTATCGTTCCAGTCGAGCTACCTTACCGAATCCGTTTTCATCATTATCCCTTCGTGAGTATCTCTCTTCGCCTGCCTTATTCTGCAGGAGTTTCAGGTGAGAGCGAAAGAGAAAAATTAATATTACCCTGGAACGGCACACCCTAATATATGCGTGTATGTAATTTATGAAACCGATATTGTATCGTCGAAGGACTGCTGCAGAGGTCCGCACGTCACCGTCGTATTCCCTCCTCTTTGTGTCAAAAGAAAAAAGGGAAGAAATCGTGTTTCTTATTTATTCTTCAAGGAAAATACCACGTTTACAGGATGACGAAAATACCCGTGATTTATGACCCAGGCTTTCTTTAAGCTCGTTCAGGCTCGGACCTGGCGTATTAATTCACTTGCAGTATATTTATGGGTAGAAGTACTTGTAATAACCTAAACAAGCATCGAGTAAACTGCAGTTAATAATTCTAATTACTATTAACCAACCGCCTCGTTGGAGTCTTAAACGTTTTCATCTTTTTGCGGTATTATACCTTATAATATGCGTGGAAATATTGTCACGTCGCTATCTTCCATAGGAAATGTTGAAAACTTGATGAAAAATGAAGACAAGTTGATAACTCTAACCAGAAATATAAAGTGAATTGGTTTCATAGATGAGAAACTTGCTGGTACGATTATAATAGGTATGAGTTGAGTCATGAAGCATAGAGGTGATGGAAACTTGTCCGCCAAAGTCAGCCATCGTTATCGCATTAAAATGTTGTAGTTAAAGACTTGTATTAAATTATTACTGCACGATGAAATTAAATCCGCATGCAAGGTAATGGCTGCTATAAAGTACTTAGATTTATGGTATCAACGGTTACGTATCAATTGCTGGTAATTGGCAAAAGAAAAGTATAAGAAAAAAATACGAATCGTAAAAAAATAACTATATAATCATCGAAGTATGACTTGTCGCCGGCTACTGCAGCCGATATTATACTATGTAATTAATTAATACACAAGTTTATAGTATGATAATTGATAAAGCGGAAAAATTAATACTTCTAGGTAGATACAGGATGAGTATAGGATCGTAGGAATTAGATCTGTTGTTCTATTAATTCAGGAACATGCGGATATGGAAATATCTTAATGGAATTATTCAGACGTTGCAGACAAACATATTTAATGCATGTATTAATTAGAAAAATAATTGTGATTTGAAAAAAGAACATCTTCAAGTAGTCGACACCAGCATATCCTACAAAATGAAATAATTTATAGAAATATGACGATTCTAACCTAATTCTAACCCGCTACTGCAGCGCCGCCACTCTGAGGTAACGTCAACTGACCAGCATTGTCCCAAGAAAACAATTTATTTGAAAAATATTATCAGAGTAAAATGAAACTCATGGAAATTATAATTGCGTATGAATTCAACAGCAGGCAATAATGTACTATGATCTTTTATATTAGAAATCAAGTTTTTCGTGCCTCAATTTTTCTTCAAAACACGGTTGATAATTTAATTATTTTCATTGTTCTACTGAAAAATCGACTGGCGGATATTGCCTCGTCTTCTGGTACATGGATATGCTTCTACGACGTCTAGACCGCGTCCTTTTTAATTCCTTCGTTCACTTGTATCTGGGTACTTTACGCACTTGTAATTTACCGTGATTCGTAATGGACGGATCATTTCGGAAGTGAAGAAACACATCCTGTCGGTACCGCCCTATCTTCCATCCTGTTGTTTCGAAACGCAGCACGCGGCTAGTTACATTCATTAAAACTCTTTAATTACAATCGCTGTCTATTGTTCGCATGCGCAGAACATCGCATTTGTTTTTTAATTCATTTTTATCGCTTTTTCAGAGTCACTCCGACGCGACACGACGCTTTCAAGGAATTTATCTCTTCATCGCCGACTTAACTTGACTTGCTTTAATCCTTGTTTTCGTTACTCTCAAACACTTTGCACAAAAGCTCCGAAAGTAGTTCTCCGACTTACGATTAGTTCGTAAGGTAAAACTTCTTGGCTAGGAAAGAGCCCGTCTTAAAAGTTCTCGAATCCAATACTGACATCAAGTTTTGCTAACCATACGTAGTTTGATTTGCGAAATTATCATCGCCAAGCTATGGACTCAAGAAATGTGGAGTAAATTATTAATCTGTCGTAAAGTATCTGCAGCGTTTAACGAGCGTGAACACCAGCAATAACTACATAAATATAATAATGTAAATGCATACCTAGTACGTATGTGAATAATATAATTACGAAATTATCATTCAAAGAAAACACCTAGCCGCGCGGGTTCGGTTCTGCACGCTCAACCAATTTCAAGGATTGCCAAATCCTCGGCTGTATTGATATTATCTTTGCTTTGTTGCGTTAACAACGTACATACGTATACCCATATATATATATATATATATATATATATATATATATATCTATGTAGTGACTTCATCATATGACCACAAAAATAAATGAAAAAAAATCAGTAATTTAATACCGCATGATTTGAATCCTATCAAGCAAGGTCATCTCTCTCAGATGGTAGAATCTGGCTTACATCTCAAAGGACCTATGTCACATTTACCATTGACGTTCTATCTCCCCTTTACCATTACCAAAAATCGCAGAGACCACATGGGCGGGTGCCTGTCTGTGTGTTCAACGGTTTTATAAATATCCGTTCGCTATTCGGTACGTTACGAAGCTTTGTAACATAAAATGTATCAATTATTATTATTATTATTATTATTGTTATTGTTATTCTTTATGATTCAAAAAAGTGAATCGAGAAGGTGCATGAGAGTTTCTCGATAACTGACTCGTGGCTTGTTTCCGCAGTGATATGTGCAAAGAATATGACAGTTCAAATATAGTTTACAGCTCGTAATTGTGCTAATTGGAAGATTCATTGTTTCGTAAAGTTAGCAATTTACATAACGCATATCGTAAAACAAACAGACACCTGCCTGTTTATACTGGGATAGCTGGTATTCATATAATAGTACGTCTAATTGTGAGTAGCTTACATCTTAATGTAACAACGAACAAACAGATTGATATTACTACAGTCCGTATGAGATTTCGTCGGAAAAAAATTCGGCACTCGTATATCACAGGGAAAGGAAAATCACTGGGATACATATAGTCATCTTTTATTTCTTAATTAATTCCCTTTGAATTATTATCAATATCGAAATCTCCGATTGCATGCATTAGCACTTTTGTATACCCCGCATATACGCAATACCGTCTAGTACAGGTAGTGTTGTAACAACATTAAACCATCGATTTTGAAATCGTTTGCAAAATTATCGGCAATCATTCCACAATTGGGTATATATATTGACCCAAAAAAATAACCGCTTTCTTACGTCTACGTTTCTCTATATATATAAAGGTCAAGAACGCTCACAGAAAAGTTTGATTAATTTAAGCGAAGAATTTTTTTCGATTCATGTTTTATTTTATTCAATGCTTGATTTAGCAAAATATTTTCTTCTATGCAGATGAAGAATTTGTTCGATTCGAAAAAACTTCTTACTGAGTCTAATGAACCAGCGAAAGATCCGAGATTACAGAAGGCATTTTCCTAACTCATCATAATTATTGTGAAAAAAAAAAAAAAAAAGAAAAAGAAAAAAAAAAGAAAAAATGAGGTAAAAGGACAACCGCAAACGGTATACGTATTGCGTAACGACGTAAGAGCAATAGTTGGCACTAGTAGTATTCAGCAATAGCCAGAATAGCCCAGTTCTGTGCACACCTAGGTAGTTACTACAATGAAGGTAAAAATGTAACGTGAAAGTAGGTATCCGCGAAATAGTCGACTCCCGTTGGCTGAGTTGATAACTTACGCAATGCGAGTAGGCGGCGACTGTAATTCGAATGTAATTGTGTTTAAACGACGCTTTTGTATTGCATCGGTACTGGCCAACAAACTGCAAGAGTAAACCACATGCACTTCACTCTAGCGAGGAATTTGCCCGTTGTCTGTCTCGAGGTTGACCCTAGCCCCGATAGCTCGATGCATTCCGCTCGACTGCACATAGACTTTTATGTGAATATATGTAGAGACTCCTGGCTTGTTCTTGCGACAATCACCTGTGACAAATTCATCTGACATATTGCTGTGGTAAATAAAAATCGGAAATAACACTTCGTCCATAAATTTTCACGACTCTTAGGCACCGCGATACTTTTGCCGAATCTTTGGCATTTTTTGACTTGACAAAAATTGCAGGATAATTTGTACCATCGAAGTGAAGGTTCTGAGTTGGAAAACTTTAATATATCTGTGGTTTCCAAATATCGAGGTTTCAGTAAGCTCCTGGCGTACTAAATTTCAAAAATCTCTTCCATCTGATTCGAAATGAAGAAATTGTTTTACAGCATCGGTATTGAGTCATTAGTTTCTCATTTGTTAGGAAACCCGAGAATTTTCTAGTATCAGGCACTAGGCCAGCACGTCATCCCGTCTATAGATCTGTCTAGTCGCACGTACGGAGGTTGTGAGCCACGTGGATCTAACTTAAACCTAAGGTCAATCAGTCTAATTGTAATTTATGTGAATGCCCACTTGGAGCTCTGGCGTGAACTCAAAATTTACAAGTATTCTGAGGTTCCCCAGACATGTGCTTCTCTAATTAGGACGGTCAACTTTCAAAGAAAGCATTATCCAATGACGTTTATTTTCTCTATTATCGAGCGGCTTATTAAAGTTGGTTAATTCGTCCAACTAACCGGGTAGTGAAGCAGGTGCCAATTCCCTGCTGCAAGCTTGCATCAATTGTGCGTTAGTCGTAAGAAGAGATGAGTGTTTTCGCAATTATGTAACGAGGGGTGACGCAAAGTCGGGTCCTCGTTAGGAGGAGGGTGGGCGTCATAGTTACGCGTAATCAGTCGCGTTTCTCGATTAAACGTAACGTAAGAAGGCATGACGTTGTTACGATGTCGAGTTCATTGGTTGATCACATATCGAATACGACGATTCTAATCAGCGATGCAATTCTTACAGCACCATAGTCTTATATTATGCAGATACGCTCTTTCATAACGTAGAACACAATTCCGGTGAATAAATTCTGAATTTTTTTTTTCTCGCCTTCTTTTTTGATGCTCGGAAACGTTTGAAGTTTATTACTTAACCAAGTGAGATTTCGACTTGTAATATATAAATATTTCATGTGGCCTGTTCAATCACGCGAGAATGTGTGTACCCACCTATCCTATATAGGTATGAGATACGTATAATTGGACTTTTCGAGTACCGTGAAGTGTATGAATAATTCAATAATACGAAATGAACTTTTTGCACGTTGAAAAAATGAAAGTAATTCCAGTAAGTTTTACTCCGACGTAGAGCCAATTTTTCACCGTCAATTTATAATCGATGAAATGTACCGCCTTTCTTAAAATATGGTAATCGCATGTATGTAATACACCATTTACTCATGTTACTTACAGAATTAACAAGAAAATTCAATTTCGGACTATATTTCAAGTCAAGATTATTCATTAAGCTGACCTTGATGGACCAGCCTCAGATCTTAATCTCAAAAAAGTTTCATCGAACGAAGAAGATTCGTGTTACAAGTGAAAAAGTCATTTTTTTTTTCTCCCAACTCAAAAACTACTGAATCGATTGATTCCAAAACTTGATAAGACTCATAAGTTGGGTCAAATCTTATGGATTAAAAAACAAAATTAATCGTCCGTTATTCCAAATTTTATTTGATTAAAAATTGTTGGAGTCTGCGAGATCTTATCGAATTGGAAAAATGGGTTTAGCTTACAAATAAGGTGGGCTTTTATTATCGAGAAAGACATCGGAAAGAACAATTTTCTCTTCTCTCAGTACCGTAATACTCGTCAATTTAGAGAATTAGCTGTTCAATGTATAAAAAAAAAAAAGAAGAAGAAGCAAACAACAAAAAAAAAAAAAAAAAAAAAAACCAACTGAAACTGTGAAACTTTAACAGAAAGTTAGTCATAAGTATTATAATATTAGTATTGCATTAATTGTCTTGGTTAATTTGTTCGTTATACAACGGTCTATAACTATTACCAAACAATAGATTATTCCGCAGTGTGGGCTGGTGGTGAGTAGAGGTTGCCTTATGCAAGCACGTTACATACATTTGGTTACATTACCAGACTTACGTAATCTGGATTATAAGAAGAAAAAAAAAAAGAAAAGAAAAGAAAAGAAAAGAAGAGAAAAGAAAAAAATGTTATCTACATACATGTTCTATCCGCACGTATGTCGACATATAATCATATAACTTATCAGCCAATAGAAAATTTTGCGATTTGTTCGATGAGTCGAAACGAACAGCTCGAAGATTATTTTCTTAGATTTTAAATCTGAAACAAAAACTTCACTAATTTCCTGTACGAAAATTCAATTTTATTTACGAATTTAATCGTGCAAAGTATATCGAAGTGATCGTTCGAATTAAAAACCGTACGAGTCGTCTCCCATTTTGGCGAAATTTCTGATTCGTTACGAAATGCGATTCTATTACCTTGCGACTCGAGGCAGCCTCTGGCACCTTGGCAGGAAAGGGTCATATAAGCGTACCGCGTAAGAGCCTGGTTACATGAGCGTGTAAATATTTCGCCTATACTTCGTTTACACTGCGTTGTGTTTGCTGTCGCGGTACGGGGTACCTAAAATTATGTAAGCGTCGCCGGTATACGCTGCTTGACGTTTATGTAACACGTGTTACGCGTACCGTACCGTACCGTTCAGAGTTCTTCGATGATAATCGCCTCGGTTTATTGGCTGCCTATCTTATCACCCCTGGGTAAGATTTTGGCAAGAAAAAAAAAAAAAAGAAAAAAAAAAGAAAAAAAAAAAAAAGAGAAACAGAATTCTTTTTATTTTATTTTATTTTTATTTTATTTTTTGAATGAAAAATTTCATTCATTTATCTCATTCAATTCAATTGTCGGTTCAAATTTTTCTATTCAAATTTATTACCGCGCCTAAATACTTTTTTACCGTTATGTATCATCTTTGAGTCGTCAAGTAACTCCCTCTCGGATCTTGCTTCAGGCTTACGCAGACTCTAGACTTTACTTTGTTGTAAATGTAGTCTCCTTACTTATCGGCGATACCGGATGGAATTTAATTCGCGAAAATTAGTTTTACGTATTAATCGAAGATTCCTATTATTTCTAAACAGCTGTTTAAAATATTCTTAATTTTGAACATAGACTTCAACAATCATTCAAAATGATATGAGAAAGCGTGAACTGATTCCGAGAAGCTCTTTAAATTATTTTTAAAAAATCGGCTGAAAAAAATTTGAATTATAAAACTCAAAGGGCTTTTCAAAAGCTCAATATTTGAAATATAATCAAAATATGCGTAACGGATGTTGAGTTTTTCAATCCAAATTCTTCTGGCTTATTTCAAGCGATTGGCGTAGAGAAGAGTTGAATTATGGATTGTATTTGATTTCAGCGACGATTTTAGCTCCGGATAAGTTGCCATCGCTTTTGAACATTTTTACGAAGTTTGCCCCTTTTCGTTATGACTGACTTCCGTTTATAAACCATTACACTTGTGTAAGTTCTTCGTTATAGTCCTTTCGCTCTTCCTCTCCAGTTACTCAGAAATGTGAAAAATCAATTACCGACAAACGACTTGATCGATATCACTGGTCGACACGATTTTTGGGTCTGAGTTCTAAATATTAAATTCTGATTTCTTTTACGTAACTAATAAAGGAAAAAAATAGTTTTTTTTTTGGTTAAAGTTTGCTTTTGTAGAAACCAGAGCGATATTTTCAATTATTTCAATTTTAAGAAAAATTACCTATTTCCTCATATTTTTATTGTAAATTACTATTAAACAAATTTTTGTTGTACATTTAAGTAACTGTTATTTGAAAATAATGATTAATAATAGATTACAAATGCAAAAAAATTGCTGCTGTTTATACAGTCAATCAAAAACTTCAAAACTTACTTATCGATGTAAGACAGACAAAAGCAAACTTGATAAGTCAAAAGTGAAAATCTGGGTTCTTTTCGATGCATAGAATCAGAATTTATGTATGAAAACAGAAACCCAAAAAAAAAATATTTTTCTGTTGACCTGTGTATTCAATTGAACAGCTGATATTTTCTGTATAGAATGATGCGGTTCTGTTACAAATTTAATGAGACAAATAAAAGGGACCGAAGAGCTGTATAAAATAGTATTTCGATGATGAAATAACGGTTTTCAATTATTTCGTGATAGCTGCTTCATCTACAGAATAATTAAACATGTTTTTTTTTTCAGATTCCGTCATACAAAAATTCATATTGACACGAAATGTATAAGTATTCCTAATCCACTCGTTATTCTGAATGGAAAAAAAAAATGTCGATAGAGTTGCCGAACCCCCAGTGAATGGAAACGGGTTGATTAATCCCATTTTTTGTATTAAAATAAGTTGAAAAAAATTCAATGACGTGAATTTGGACGCTCTTCAATTCATTTCGGTCGGGAATCTCTGAAAATACGATTCATCAATCCGTTTTCATTTACTGGGGTACTCTTCGGAACGTCGATATGAAGGATACTGAAAAAAAATGAGAGAAGATAAAAGTGACTGCTTGAAAAACGAATTTTTCAAATTCAAACGCCTTAATTATTGTTCTCTTTTTGTTAACACGTCTCTGACTTTTTCCTATCGTCCGAGTGATGGAAGCACAGGTTTTTGCGGTGAGAAAAGAGAGATTTGAACATGACGGTATTTTTAATAATGGGAGTCTCGATAATTTCGGAACACAATTTTTTCCCACAAAATATATTCTTTCGCATTTTATTAACGAAGATGACATTTTTCGTCCCGCAGTATGTTAATTTTGTCTCTTATGCTGCAGACTCAAGCAGCTATCGCCAAATTGAATTAACTGCTCGTTGGTGTAACGCTGTATAACTTCTATGAAATGAACGCACCTTAAAGACTTCCTTTTTATATTAATTTTATGAACCAATGATACCGACCACTAATTAAATAGCTAACATACCATCCGAGAAAAACCTCAAAAGCTCGTTAAGTTTTAACCCTCTTAGATTAGACCCATTTCTCGTTAGAATTCACGCCACGAAACGTCATAGCAATCTTGGCTAAAAATAGAGCCGAAAAATGATCTAGAATTTAGGAAAAACCTTGGAAGCTCAAAAGCTTCGAAGGGCCTCGACGAAGTAGACAGCAGAAATTTTTTCGAACAGTTGTATAAAAATGTTGGTAGATTTTAGGACACGAAAATTTTCAGGAAATATTATACAGTCGAGCAAGTAAAATATTTTACAAACGTTAGACGTAAGTTTAGATGAAATTTAATAACAGAGAAATTTTCCACAGTGTTTCCATTGCCCCATGAAAATTTCAATCATAGCTTCTACCTTTGGTAGAATAACTGCTTTCACGACGGTTTACACGACGCTTTCGTAGACTCGAAACTATTCCGAGCTTTAGTGCTTAATTAATATCAATCCTGGCAGTCCTTTGGGGAAATGCTCGCAAGTTAGTCTATGAAGATATTATGAGGTAATGTGCGAGTGAAGTTTCGAACATATGTTTCTCATCTTTTGCTGCTCCAAAACGAAAAACCTCGCGATGATATTTCCTAGATTTTTCGTCCTCTATTCGAAAACAAAACCTTTCTATTTTCTGAAAACACTTTTCGATCCATTATGAAGTACCTAGTCCATTAATTGTTACAAATTGAATACATTACTCGAGAATTATTGGAACTAAATGAATGAAAAATTACTTTTTAATTTTCTCCTTCGTATGATACGTGAAATTATATTTTTATTTATTGCAATAGATGATAATAATTCGATGCGTTATTTAACTAATACATTTTTCTTAAATACATGGATTATGGATAGAGGGGCAGAAAGTGGTCCATAGTAGCGACCTATAGTCGATCCAAATTGGCAGAAATAGGGTGTGAAAATATACTCAGCCATAATTCATGGACGGATTGCGAAATCGACATGAATCCAGTGGCACTCTGTTGCTTATAAATTTTCCGATCTTCTGATACCAAACGAAAAATTTAATAACGCAGATGATTTGGCGGAAATAATAAAACAATTTTCCCTTCAGTAATGCAACTTCCGAGTTCAAGAACGCTACGTGAATCCTTTTAATTCAAACACATCATAAAAATGGTCCAAAGAAGTTTAAAATGAAGTAGGTACTCGATGTCTGTGATGCGAGTAGCATATTTTAATTTATTTCGAACATTGAGCTTTCAAAAGATCCTTGCTTCACAAATTTCAAGTTCCTTAGCTCGAATTTTTCTAGCTCATTTGTGAATCTAACGTGAAAAGCTTTTTTGGAATCGGTTCATGCTTTCTCGAAGTAAAAATTATGCCAGAGTTTCGGTAAAGTCGTCTCTACAGGCCCCCCTTAAAGTTCAACTTTATCTCTGCATTACACATATCTGAGCCCCCTATGGGGAATCTGAAGAAAGGGACTTCAGACACGTATCAAACTTTCAGATGCTGGTTCAGTCGTGTGTCATTCGTCATATAGACTGTGGAGATTTGGTCTTTGAATTGATAATACACCTGTCTCTCAGTTTCACTCTCCGGTACCTCGGAAGACGTTTTTTTATTTCTTTTTTTTTCTGTATTTTTCTTTGTTTTTTTTTTAACAAGAACGTCGCATACGTGTCACGAAAGTAAACGCTCGTATAAGCAGAATTTTACCCTGTCCGCGGTTACCGCTGCTGCAGAATTATATTTAGCGTCTTTTTCGTGCTTATATAGGGGAGTATAGGGTTGAAGTGCCTGGGAAAATGTTTGGAGAAGATGTTCACGTCCAGAACGGTTTCGGTGGACCCCGAAACCATTTCCTCTTCTTATATGGTCGGTCACCCATCTTTTCGTACAATTTGAGATAGCGTACGAGAGGGTGTATACATCTATAGATATAACATACAGCTTTGCTAGATTATGTGGCATACCAGGTGCTGAGACGATTGTTCCACCTTAATTAGACCCTTATTTTATTTAGCTTCCTTTCACACCGTACACCCTCGTCTAATCGTATCTACAGAGAATTTATTACAAGGGTTTCGCGAGGCCGGAGCTTGATAAAATAGATAATTATCTAATGAATAAAATATACTGACAGCGGACAAGTTGAATGTAGGTTCACCCAATTACTAAAATATATTCCTGCCCATGTGATACAAGCTTTGCGTGATCCTATTGGCGTGACCATAGGGTAGTATTAGGCACCGGCAATCTTCAAGAGATTCATAGGGGTCTGACCTCAGGGGTATCTGTATCTATTTGGTTTTTGCATATGGCATATATTTCAAGTGAAAATAGGCTTCTGAAACGTTTAACTGAAATCGTATCATGATTTTATTCCAGAAATGAGACGAGTGAGTAAAAATTTCCGCCCTCGTAACATTGCGTTTCAAACGAGTCTGAGATATCGGTGATTCTGTTCTAACTGTCACTTTTTTAATTAAACATTTTTTGATTCTATAATTAAACTTTTTTAGTTTTATAATGCATATTATTACTCTATTTTATTGTAGAAATGAAAGTCCGAGAGGATTTCGCTACAACTTCAAAATATCGAGAATCAGAATCAAATTTCAAATTTTCCCTGCCACGGTACTGACTCATTCATCCAAGGTACTGACATAAAATAAATTTGGTAGACATTATTCAGAAAAATTATTACGAATTGTATTATAATTTATTTATGAATTGTATTACAACATCAATTAGATTTATGGATTAATTAGTTTGGATCATTTATTGCGACAAAGAAATAATGAATTCATAGGTAAATTCTAGAAATGGACGTGACACGGTACTGATGTTTAAATGATTTAAACTGTAAGTTTTATCCGGACTGCAAGTTATATTATACGAAAGAAGCGATGAAATATGTTCATGAGGATCGTATCGATACAAAAATTTCATGAATAGATTGTTAATGGATGACCAGTGACAGCAACAGTACAGGACATTAATAGACACGGTTAGAACGGAATCACCGATATAACTCTAAAACTTATCTGAAACGTTTCGTTCGTCTCAGTAATAATCCCATGATTCTTTTTGAATTTGTATTTATTCAAAATTTACCGTAGTTCGAACTCATTTTCATTTCAGAAACGTGAATTACACGTTTATTCGACAACCAGCTGCGCGTTAATTGAGAAAAAAAAGATGTATCAATTTCCAATTTACTCGAGCTTTACGTACGCGGTTAACCGGATTAATTGACATCGGATGAACCGATGAATGGAGAAACCAAAAATTGTTTATTCCGATTCAATTTGAAAAAAAAATTAACAACCCTCACGACTTTTGATGACTCTTGATCCAATTTCGTACGCTACCTCTCGTCACCGGTTTACAGCTGTTTCTGAATGTTTAGAGAACTTGAATTCATTCGGACGTATTATTAGCTATCGATTATCGACTAATTTCATATAGATCTATTCAAGGCTATATACCTTCGATATAACTTTACCAAGGAATGCCTGACGAAGAATACCTGTTAAATAATATATAAGAACTCGTACCTATACATTCGACGCAGCCCTCTTGTTACCGAGGAGTTCCGATTGTACGTGCAGACTATAAAAGATTCGGTTCTCATACTCTTGAAAATTGATGACAATGTCCATCGGAGAAGTATGGCTTTGGGTTTTTTATGAAGATGTAGAGTCTATTCAGAGTATATTTGAGGAACATCGCAACCGACGATTTATTTATATCGAATTGCTGCAGCGAACCACTTATCACTTCGTACCCTTATCGTCAGGAGCTGGTCGCAAATAAAATAGGGAAAAAAAAAAATGAAAATATTTCTATTGTTATACGAGATTGTACTCATTGATCACGTCACGACATGGTGACGCACTTGCCACTCGTGACGTACGCGTCCACTAATTTAAATGAAAAATCATAAAATATTGGCGCTCTCGTAATCATTGATCTTTTTTTTCGATCGAATATTAAAACTCGTGAAAAATTGCATCGAACTTTTGATTTCCAATTTTTTGGACGTTTAAAAATAACTTTTTGAGCGACGTTATGCACACGAAGAGTCGTGAGGAACTCTGCCAATTGAAATTGCAATTCTGCGCCATTTTTTTCCCCTGTATCATGAGTATTTAACAGTTTTTTCAAATTTTTCATCCTCCACAGACCTCCAGATATGATTCTTTGAATGTATAAATATTTTCCAATTCCCAACATATCGCGATTGTTAAAATCCCCATCTGTATCGATTGAATAATCAAAAGTATAAGAACATCATCAAACTATCAGTCTTAGAAATTATTTTGCGAATAAAAATTCATACAAATTTTTTTGTAACGTTAATTTTAATGAGTCAACTTTTTTCGTGACCCCTGTTTGATCGTGGGATGATGATTCTTTCGATTATTTTTTATAAATACTCTGAAATTTTTATCTGAATATCATATGTAGAAAAAAAAAACGAAGTTGAAGGAAACCATCCCCCAAACAGAATCCGAATTGTAAGTGAGTGAGTTGACACGGAATATCCCAAAATTCAGTCATCAAACAATTCTATTTCGAAATAAATTTCACATCCCTCTAACCCAAGGCAACTGAGAAGCTCTTTTCAGGAGCTCTCTATCAAAATTCGCTTCCTTGGCCGAGTTTAAAAAATCTACCCTCACTTCTCAGTGTAAAGGTTTTTTCCTCAAAAAATGAGTAACCATTGAATCTCGCATTGAATAAGAGGTCTCGACATGTGTCGAAAATGTCTCTGTATACCCGTAGCATCCCCTTTCTTAATACGATATTCGTTTTATTGACTAAGGGTTGCTGGCCAGCAGCCATGAATGCCTTTCATAGGTGTCGACGAGGTAAAGAAGAGGGTGGTATGTACTTCGGGACGAGCGTCAGCGTCAGCGTCAACGTCGGGGGCGTGAGCGTCGCGACGGCAGGGTAGTTCTGTCCGTCACTGACACGCGAGGCATCGCCGAGTTCGCCACGCGACGCGCGTCTCTGCGATACATAGTCCACGTGTACTGCGTCGCGACGCAGGCGACCAGCACAGGCTGCTTTCGCGATCCTCCCACGTGGGGACGAGCCCTAGGAGTCTAAACAGGCAAACAAAAAAATAAAAAAAATTAAAGAAAAGTCATAATCGATTCTAATTGAGTTGTGCCAAGGTCTGATCTACTTTTTTCCTTCATTTCTCTGCGGAATTGTGGCTTTTAAACGACTGCTTATAACCGATCGAATTCAGCCCTCTATTCCGGGGTCGAAAAGCTCGATACGAAGAGCTGTAATCATCGCCTAGTATAGGTGTGAAACTAATCGATAAAATAAGCTAAACAAAGTTGAATAATAAGTCGAGTGTTTTACGGTGGGTTGATCATCGTGTATAATACAGTTCGACGTGTGATGGTTACTTGATTCGTTGTTTTTGCTGTTGTGAAAAAGACTGGTATAAAATCGAATTCTGTTTTTGTTCAAAAATTTGACGAAAGTTTATCCACCGGTATAAATAATAATACATACAATTAATTCACGGCATCGTACCTGACTACAGGTTCTAAATAATTTCGTTTGCCAGTGAGTTAGAAAAAGAAAAAGTACCGGGTATCAAGTGGCTCGGAATTCAAAAAATTTTTCAATCCTAATTCAAAACTGAGAAAATAATCAAATCGATAGTAATTTAAGAACAAACGTATACGTAATTAGCTGCAGGAAAATAAACCTTCTCGTAATTATAATCACGCGTTTCGCATATTAGCAAGAGAAGAACGGGAAATTAGCATAAATTTATTGACATTCATGTATTCATACCGTGACGTTCGTAATTCACATTTCAAGACTCTGTTTGTCGGAGAAAAAAAGTTTCTTAGCAACCGATAGCGAGGAAGTAGATGGTATTTCCACTCCTATAAGTGCTTTGGAGATTATCGTCGATCGCGAGTAATTCTGTTATTATTCAATCACCTACATCGGTCCGAACTTCGTTATCTAGGAATTGATTCCCTCTCACAATACTGAAAGAATTACGCTTTATGGTCGGATTTCGTGTCGAGGAAATGCCCTGTTTAGACCCCTAGAAAGATTGGCCACCGATATCTACCTGGTTCAGCGAGTGTAAACAGCACACTTTATTTCTTGCATGACTTATCTCACTAGAGAAAACGGTTTTATCTATTTTTTCCCCATTTTTTTTTAGACATTCAAAGTCTGAAGTAACTTCGCTCTTGATGCACTCGACGTAGTATCGTAATTTCGATACATCGTGGAGAATTTCAAACGATTAAATATACTTGGATGATGCTTATCGCTTTGCGTTTCTCGATCAATCCTGAATGCTGACAGCTAGCTGTTCCTCTTTTTATATCGAATATTGAATCACTGATCGTCACAAAAGACCCTGAACTATGTATTCGTAAGAATTCCCGATCAGTCAGCTCTGTGCATATGAAAAAGTTACGGACTTGATCTGCACTGGTGAAAAGAATCTATTTTCATCGTCTCAATATATTATTTGAACGCTTCATGACGGAATTGCGATGTATGATGGTCGGACGTTCACCACACAATTTATAGGTACGAGAAATTCATTGATTTTATCATTTGACTTCACGTCTCTTCCTTCCACGCGAATAATTATTCGCGAGGTACTCTTTCAGCGTTCAAACAGTATTTCATAAAGTGCCAGTCATCGAAATGCCGGTTTTATCATTATTTATCGTGTATCTACATTCTACGCGCTTATTACCTGTCATTCTTTATGTCTTTATTCCTATGTAGGTTCTGTTTACCTCAAGTCAACTAGTTGACTTTGGTATGGACTGAAATGTGGATTGATCAAAGTTACCAGACCCCAAAGCCACCGACTTGGAGAATTTTCTTTTCTTAATCAATCAACTTTCACGTTACACAGTATAGCTTCGAAAAATCAGCTTTTTTGGCACTTATTATGGATTTTTTTTTACCGAATATAGTATACTTACGATTTGAAGAATAACGTGTTATTAGTACGTAGCACTTGTGCGAATCAAAGATTGAGTTTCGGTTTCGCAAAATTTTATCCAAACCGCGGCGCTAAATCAACAAAATTACCATTACCGACCCTTCTGGGCTTCTTTTTTGGCATATATCAGCCTCGGATTTGTGTTGCTTGCTCACTTACTGTGAAATGATTTTTCTTTTTACTTCCGACGATGGTCCCAGTAGAAAAACAGAGGGGTTGGAAATAAAGGTAGAAGTTTTTTTGAAAATGGTAATTTTTTAATGGACCAAAATGGGATACGAATTAGGCTTTATAGCCTCAGAAAGTTTCGTTGAAATATTCTATTACGGTAATCGACTCACGAGTCAAAAAAAAAATCGAACACGAAATTGAACGTTTCACTTCGGGTTTGACATATCAGTTGATATCAACGTCAAGTCATCGTGACGAAAAATTTCACACAGGAAGTATACAGTGTATTGAATTCCTATGAAACTTTATGAAATTCTTCGCAGCGGAACATCGGGTGCGGGTTGATAAAAATGTTACACATCTTTTGAAATCCTGATTTTACGAGTCGATTTAGTTTTCACGATACATATCGGAGAAATAAAGGCTTTAGGATATGCTTTGATCCGAAATATAAAAGCTCGGAATCCGGGTGAGGTAAAAGTGTTATCCATAACCGGGTGGAACAAATTACTCAACTTTTTCCCAACTCATATTTAAACCACCGGTAGCCAAGCATCCAGTTTCTGAATTCTTTAATCATCAGAATATCAGAGTCCCCATAATGCTGAAAAGATTACGAAAGCAGCACCGGATGAATAATGCCTACCCCCATTCGTTGCTGATTTAACTTTTAAAAAAAGTTGCTAAAGTCGGCCAATACTCTTAGGGTAGTGAATAGTGGTACGCGTCTTTAATACGGTGTCTCCAATTCTATAATTCTTCATCCTCGGGTACTTCCTTACCTCGAGTTGATCAAGTGTTTCGCAGCTTGGCAGAGGGATTACCAAAAGTCCAAAAGAACTTTGTGCGAGTAAATAACGATTGATAAAACCGAGGGGAATGCTATTCTCAAAAACGTGTTCGACAGGATCTGTGGAATTTAATTGTGTCAAGTTAAGGTGGCTGTAATCAGTGCTCTCCTTCGAGGTGCCCCGGACAACGGTGGGGCGTACTCGAGGGCGACGTCGAAGGAAGAGGGTCGGGGGAGCCCAGGCAACCTGGATACATCCTGTGTTATGGCCGAACCGGACCCATGTCTTCCGTTGATTTTACCCCCAAGATATCGCCTCAGAGATCTGATCCTCGGCGATTATGCCTTCAATGACGATGGCGAAAGGTGGGTGAAAATAGATCGAACTTTTGTTAAGGGGTTGGGTACACCGTGAACAGTAGGGTGATTTAAAAAAAAAAACGAAATTTTTTTTTTCTTCCAAACAGGTTGGAAAGTTTCATTTAGGTATAAGAATACGCCTGTTAGAATTTGAGCTCTTAATATTAATATTAAGAGGTGGCGCATTGCGAATTTTTATTTCCCATTTAAATAACACGGGAAAATTTGTTTTTGCTCCTTCTGATTTTTATAACTAGCTAACGATGCATTATACGGAAAATCTACAAACATATTTTTGCAGGGAATTGAATGCTCTACAAAAAAGGTCTGTTACAGTTTTTTGATAAACTTAGCCATTCAAATGATATTCGAGTTCAAAAAACCACCTTTCTGACAAAAAACGAGTTTCTAAAATAAGTTTATCGAAAAAGTGCAAGAGACGTTTTTTGTAGAGCATTTAATTCTCTACAAAAATATGTCCGTCAATTTTTCATATCATTAATCGTTTCCTAGTAATAAAAATCAGAAGTCGTAAAAATAATTTTTCCCATGTTATTCTTATGGAAAATCTAAAAGTGCGATGAGGAGCATCTTAATATTAAAATTAAGAGCTCAGCTTTTGACAGGCTCATTTTTATACCTAAAGAGAACTTTTGAGCCTATTTGTGAGAAGAAAAAAAAAAGTTTTTTTTTTTTTTTGGATCACCCTAGTGAACAGGGGTATTTGTCAAGGACTTGCACGCGTCCAAATTTTTTTTTGCACAAACAGTCTTGCTACAGAAGTTTGCTAGTATTCTGAAGTATAATAAAGTAAAAGTAAAGAGTTAGAAGAGATATCGGATACAGATCTGTTTTCTGAAAAACTTGAGATCCAAATATCTCAAGTTGAATCACTGGTTGATCCAAATCCGTGCGTTTGGTGCTTTTACTTTGACTGCATCTGATTCTGCTATTGTAATAGAACTGAGGGATCAAAGAACAATTTGGACAGATGGCAGTCCTCAAAAAACAATCTTCAGATGTGATTACTTGTTTTGTTTTTTTTGTCCAAAAGATATGGTTCAGTAGGAAAATTCTCTCGGGAAATTAAAAAATACATTTCAACGATTTATGACGCTCCGATTCATTCTCAATACCTACTCACGTTTGAGAGTCGGCAGATTTCATCCCCCCGGTGGTTCCCGTCACGATGAACGTCAAGGGAAATCGATCGGTCAGTTCCCGCGTTCTGGTTCGCCGTGGCAGTTTCATGAGAAGATAATTATTTTACATGGTAACAATTTTCTGATGATATTTTGGGTGAGGCTTGAGGACACAAGTGCAAAGACACTCTTGACCCCGAAAATGTTTGAATCTTGAAATTGGGCTTGGGATCAATCGCGTGGTCCTTTCTCTGAAGCTTTTATGCCTCATACCTACACGTAGCCCGGCTCGCCTCCCTTTGTTGCTTATTTTGACTCGACAAAAGGATGAAAAACTTTCGAACCGAAAGAAAAAAAATGGGGAAGAAATAGAAGGCCCCCAAGAGTCCATCACGTATCTTCACCAATATCCGTTCTTACAAGGATTACCAAGTGAAATAGATATATTGGTACGAAATCAAGGCAGGAAATCTTCTTTCTTCACATCTTCGTCACATCCATCTTATCACTTGGAATTCGTTACGGAAGCTCAATCATTCGACTCTGCGAGTATCAATTATGGATGACGAACCGGTCAATACCTACCTGAAGATACCTACTTCAATTTGATACTTACTGATTTCGCCCCCAGACAGAACTTTGACTCTGCGTAACTTCTGGGCAGTTTGTGTCCGAGTAATTAGACGAATCCATGCGACTTATGGCATACGCTAAAT
Source organism: Tenthredo amoena (assembly GCA_963966615.1). Lineage (NCBI taxonomy): Eukaryota > Metazoa > Arthropoda > Insecta > Hymenoptera > Tenthredinidae > Tenthredo > Tenthredo amoena. The sequence continues at coordinate 9,519,457 of OZ016488.1, read as the reverse complement.
TTGTTCGTTGGCAAATTAACGTAGCTTGAAGTAAGGGCAGAATCGGATGTCGCTTTTCGTAGGCTTGCGACAGTAATTGTTTTCCCATTCATCGCTGAATTTGTGTCGTGGGAGCTTTGCTCATTGTCAACTGCCTCGGGGCTTTTCAAGCTAAAATTATTCGCCAGACAAAAGAAAATGGGAGAAAATAACATCGGTGGGCAGCCTAGAAGGGAAACGTTTTGGATGATTGGATCAATCTTACAGCAAGGGATACGCGACTCGTTCGCGAGTATAGCTGGGTCTTTTTCTCACCTTTAGGGTCATCCTGTGTGTCGGATATAGGTACGCGCCTATTCTGTATTCCACGATCCTTGGAGTTCGAGTTTTCGTGTATTCGTTTGATCCCACAATCAGCGAGGCTGGAAACGAATTTAAAATCACCTATAGCCGATTCTTACATTTTGGCAGTAAAGTTTTCCCTCACGTTTCATGGTCGTTTATGAACCCGTCACAGTCAAATCTAATGCATTATTTAGTGATCTGTCTGGCCGCGTGTTATCGACGATCGATTTTCTTCCCCGCTGACATTTCTTCAATTCCTCATCATTCGTCGACATAATATTGACGGAAAACGTAGACGCGCTACCTGGAGAATCAAATTATGACCTTTCTCTTCTTTTCAACGCTTTTCCGACCCACTCATACCCCTAAATTTGTTGAAAGACACATTTTCTGTTATTTTCAAGTTACTTTCTCAAAACTCGATCCCTCACCTTCATTTTCAGTTGATTTATGCAGCGGGAGAGACTAGGAACAATAGTTACCCTTTTTTATTTCTCATTTTTTTACTCATACGTTTATTCATTTGAAGAGATTTTATTTATACACCAAGTGAAGGTAACAGTCGACTTCATATACCGAAACAATTCAAGTGAAATAATTGTGCGGTGCAGAGACTTTACAGATAATACTAAAGTCTGTGAAGTGTTACAAACCTCCCTACCTGAGTCGAAATAGAAGGTCTTGTCTAGATCTTCTAAAACCTCGATTCCTTTGTCGTTTAGTTTCGTGGACAGAAATGTAATTCTGTTTCAGTAGAATTATGCCCTACGTGAGGATCCAGAGGTGTGAATTAGAATCAACTCTTGTATTTGAAATTCTGATTAGCGTCTCTTCACCCTACTAAATTTTTAAATTCTACTTACAGCTTCAAAATTCTGCGAAAAATCAAGCTAATGATCAATTTTATTCTGGTTCTGATGGCCCGAACCGGAAGAGGCTGTAAGCCATGGGTTGTCGATCTTTCCTTTTCTTTCCACGCTTGGTGGAATTGAAAAATATATAAAGTGTGACACGAGCAGTATGCAACATGTTGCAATCGCCCCCTTTCAGAATTTCACATGTCCTCTCAATGTACGCAAATATTTAGCAACTGTCATAATACGCTCTCTTTCGAGAGAGGGAAGACAGTACACCCAGAATACCGATTTCTGTCGCGCCTAAAATCTGCAACCGAGGGTAGATCTCTTTTTAAGTTGGCATCCGTGCATTTCATGGTTATGCGACTGAGGGTTAGACCGATGAAGCGACACGGACCCCGCTATTCCGCCACTCACCGTCGAGGTATTGTCAACTTAAAAAGAGATGTACCCTCGGTTGCAGATTCTAAGTGCGAACCAGTGCGAACTAAGTGAGCGTAACGTGATTTGGCAGAGATGAAACAAAGAGAATGGTAAACGAAATTCACTGATCTGCTTCAAAATGACGTTCAGAATTCTCATGTCGTTGGCTAAGAAACTGGAGAATCAACACGGATATCGAAGTGATAGTTCAAGCGGCATGTATTACGACTTCGCTAAAGCTCATAATTGCAAGAAATTAGTCATGTTATAATTGACCCGTGTTACAATTATTCCCGGTATCCAAAAACTGCAGTTAGCCAATATTGCTATGAGAACACACTCGTTCTACATCCTTCGACAGTCCACAACAAGCAGATGCTAGGTGTGAATAATGCAAGCAATTTTTTTCACACGTAGTTTTTTCCCTCTCATCAACCCCTACGGTTCTTCTCTTTACCCCGCTACAAAAAATCCCGAGGAGATTGATGAGACGTAATTATTGTCCTTGACTCGTTGACCGTGTAATTTACCAGGGGAAATCGCTTTCGCGCGTAAGTTAATCAAGTAAAGCAATCAAGTATGTTACAGGAAGGGTACACTTATTGGTGAAATGTTAAAGTCGCCGCGATATGGCCTTCGATAGTAATGAAAATCTCGGCATTATTGGACGCCTGGAACTTGCCCTTGTTCCATGAAATTAATTCAATCTTGACGCAAATTTTATACACTCATATCCATGTCTACTTGTCGCATATATATGTATACATATACCAACGGTGATACACCCTCGTTCGTTTGAGAGATTTTATTACGCAGTCTTGGCTCTGCGGTCTTGTGGGTGAGGATTAGCCGTTAGCACCGCTCAGAAAAGGAGCTTAGGGAATCCGGAGTAGCCAACTCTAACCGAGGATCAGTACGAGGAGGCGGGAGGGATGGAGAAATACTGCAAAGGTGTTTCAAGGGATGGAATTCGGTGAAGTGGTTTCGCCAAAACCGCGTATGGAGATGTTATACTTACAGAGTTTTATAGTTCGACAGAAAAATTTCTTTCATCTGACATTTTCCCGAATTTAGAGACGCAAGTTTAGCTACACATCACATTTCTCGTCAACTACAGTTTATCCTTGAACTCAGAGATTCAGATTCTCTCGCTGCTCGGTCATACCACAGTTTAGTTTTTGATCCTCAATCGAGAATGAGAGCTTTTTGACGTAGAGACATTTCCGGACACGACTTAATTCTGCATGACTCGAAGATCACTCCACTGCGTTAAAGCTTTGATTAACATTTTTACAAGCTTCTAGCAGCCTATTCAGACTTTCTTAATCATGGCAGCGAAAGATGGCTCGTAATAAGCTACTTTACGCGATCTTGGCCCGGATAATTACTCGAGAAACGGGTAGCGGGTCACAGCTCCTCTACATAATTGGAGAACCTATTGGTATTCCCTTGTATACCTCTTTGGAAATCCACTTCGAAATACCGAATAACTTTATCGATCGTTAAATACCGCCAATATGTATTCGCCGAGGTATCTGAGCTATACCTAGGTACAAGTAACTTGGCTTCCATTGTATTTTAATTCCGTATTTTTCTGGAAAGTACCGCGGACAGAGAATCAAAAGTTTCATGACGGACTGAGGCAGAGTCCAATTAACGTGTTTCACTTCTACAACTGCGCAGCTGGGCTTCGTGCAAAGTTGAAATAACAGATAAGGGGAAAAATTAAAAACGAAACAAGTCGAATTCATACCAGAGATAAACTTGGCCAGATGGTCTTATCGCTCTGTAGATTTGGAAGGCGTTCATTAAACGAGCTTATCAAAATGAGATAATCTGCTCCGAAAATTGACAAAATTACGATTGTATCTTATACCTAGAAACGCTCGAATACGAGAACTTCGGGATACTTAGATTCACTTTCGGAGAACTTTCGTCCGTCATTAAAATGTGAAAAGTCACCGAAGTGGGAAAGATTGCCTTTAATGTATGAAAAAATTATTGAAAACGGATTAGAGTTGATTAAAAATAATATCGCTCTTTTATCGACGAAATTTTCGGTGAAATTCAAAAACCTCGAAGTTAGGCATACCGAAAATGTCAAAGACATTGCAGACCATACCACGTGGAATTCGTTGGCTAACATTCGCATTCGCCATTAATGAAAGAACCCGGTTTCTCTTTTTGTCTTACCGAGCACAGAAGCTGGCATGGCTAGCACGGCGCTACACTTGACACTAATTCGTATCGACCGTCGCTTCTATTTCCAGCTAGCACTGTGTAAATATATGTGCCTAAAAAAGAGAGAAAGAGAGCGAGAAAAAACGGAGACAATTACTTCCGAGGAAAATACAAAAGTCAGTTAATTCGTTGATACTATGAAATTATTCATTTCCCGATGCGTTGTATAGACGTCAATCTGTTACACGTACGTTTAGTCTCCCTTCGCCATTCGATAACGCTTCAATATTCTCGATGTCTTCTCTCGACGAGATTTCCGCAGGATTTGTAAGATTTACACGGTGTCTCAGATGTCTAGGAGGCAGTAAAAAATTTCAACGCGAATCACGTGCATCGATTTCAAGAGACATAGCTCGACATCCCACAAACTAGATCCTTGAATCAGTATATAAGCCAGTGAATACAGGTGCTGTTCCTCATATATTTTTTCACATTCGTTTCACGGTGATATTTTTCGTTTCGTTTTTGCTATCGGTTTTTCAAAGGCAACGAGAAAGATTTAAAAAAAAAAAAACGAAAAACAGGGGAACCACAATTGTTAATAACACTTTTTATCTCGCTTCTCGGAGAGTTTGACGATCGCGAACTAAAAGATCCGATTTCAAAAAGCTCAAGGAACAATGTGGTCGCCGTTGAACGCACAAGTATCGTTAGCACTTCTCAACGACTCAAAATCAAAGCTTTTAGTTGGACCAATTAGTTGCCTTGAATCTTTTTACGCTATCGATACCTTTTACCGAATGTGAGAGGTGAATACGGTACGCTGGGTACGCAGCTCCATACGCGGTACTATATGGTATCTTAACTCAATTCATACGCTCTCGACAGGTATTCAAGACTCCTGGAGCTAGGAAGTTATCGTCTCTAGTCGTGGCTCTTATCTAAACCTATACAGAATTTCATTATAAACGTATTTGTCAAATCTGGGTTAGATGAGGCAGCTGCCTGCCTCGTTACTAATTCTTGTATTAGGGTATGCCGAAAGAAGATAACAATTATTTTTCGAGCTCTCACCGCAAAAATCTCTAGAATCAGGTTGAATAATTAACCTCCTAAAAGGACAGTGCTGTCATTAAAATCTAAGTGGTGCCCCAATCGACGATAAGGTTTTTCCTGTGATTCACTACACCTTACATCGTGTTACTAATGTTCATATAACTTGACCGGAACAAGTAGCACGGAAGTCAGCCTTGGGGCTCAGGGTTCTTTTAGGTCGCTGATTCCAAATCTGAGGTCTAAGATTACAAATTTTTCAAAGTTTTTTCTCAAATTGTAATTCCTCGTGAAAATTCAGTCGGGATTTATTTAAGGTACTCCAACTTGTTCGTAAGATTTATATTTTGGGATATTAACGAGATAAACGATCAAATCGGCTTTTACATCGGACTAAAACATTCTTGCAGGACATTTTTTTTTTTAACTCCGATAAAAAAACGGAATAAGTATTGAAATAAATACCCATAGCGAGGTGGATAGATTTATTCAGGAATGGTTCTTTAATTGTGACATCAAGCATTTTATCATTGCACTAAAATGTCCCGCTTGTTTCCACCATTTGATAGTCATATCGCACTCATATATCGTTCAAATGTTATAATAATAATAGATTATCGATGAAATAAACAAATACGGCAACGATTCATTTTTTATTTTCTTATTCATTTGACATAACGGATTTACTAATTTTTACAACAAACGATTGCTCTATACTATACATCAATATTGTATGCATGAAATCTTTCACTTTTTAGAAGATAGATATTCGGGTTTAAATATTAGGTCTAAGGTTCCAAATTCTAAAAATTTATACAACTAATATCGCGATTATTTGAATAATTGAAATCCTTAGATCGGATCCGCCACTTTGAGTTTGGAATTTCATTATACAAACATTTGTAACACAATGCGAAGTTTTGCATGTTAATCGAATGGAAAACCTTATCGTCGATTGAGGCATCGCTTAGACTTTTGAGAAGTTCATTATTGGACGTCATTCTAGCGATTTTTTTGGTTGGAGTCCGAAAAAAAAACGTCCTAATATATGAGAATCTCGTAGAGGAATTTTCCGGTGGATTTGAACACTCTGTAATAAATAATCGACATTTTTCTTTCTGATGACGAATGAAATAATGCCGACGACGAACGAACGGAGTTAATGAAAGTTCGAAACCCCTGGAAAATTTTAATTCATACAGCACCAAAGTTTCACACCGTATACCGAATACGGATTCTCGATTTCCCTTGTTTTCCACCCTCCATGATTTGGCACACATCATATACCGCCAAAACTTTATGTGTTCAGATTCTTCAAACGTGTATTTGTACCTCGGTTCAGATACGTGTGGGAGAACCAGGGCTATGACCCGTATTTGTTCAGGATCAATCGCACTTCCGTTTTCGTATTTATGTTTTAGCTTCTTTTAACCCTTTCGTAGACAAATATGCTACCTTGTATATCCAATCCGAAGTTATCGGTTCTTCGTACACTCACAGATCATGTTTTTTTCATTCATTAGCGATGCGAATTGAAGCAAATTGCTAACCAATCCACCGCTTCAAAGATCTTGTACTATAATAGTTCATCTCAATCTAGATTTAATTTATTTTCAATTTAATTAACAAAGTTTCCGGGTCTTTAGATTTGTATTCTATGCCTGGTAAAGCAGTCTGTCAAACGGTGGAAGGAAAGGATAAGGAAAGATGGGAACGAAGAACGAGGAAGCTAAATGATAAGCGAACCAGTCATGCGAAGGCTGTTGGATATTTCCTTGCGATATCAGCAATAGCTCACGGTTATACTCCTACTTTTGCAGCAGGCGAGACTTTATAGGATTTCTTTTCCTCGTTGTTCGATATTGAATCACTAATACTCACCGAAATTGTTTCACATCGTGAAAGAAACGCTTTATAGATAGAATCAATGGTCGATTCAGCGCCCTCGATAAATTGGATTGTAGAATAGTGCAGTTTTATTTATTCTCCAATTCAATGTCCGAGAAGTTGATGATTTGATACTCTCTCGAGACTGGAGACTTACCAAAGTACCTTTTCAACCGAGTATAAACTTCACTGGGATTGTTATCCCGAACTTAGAATTAGAGCCATAACTTAGGCATTTCGTGTGACAAAGTAATTCTGAAAAGTTGACGAACCGCGAATTTTCATCCGCACTATACAGACAACCAAAAAATGTTTAATCTGCTATCGAACTTTTTTCATCCTACTCGGAACGATTCGTTGTAGTGAATCCTTTCGCTCTTCGCTCATTATTAAATGATGAAATTGGTAACCAATCGCATCGATAATTGCCAATTATTAGGTAACGCGAGGTCATTACGTCAATAATCATGTTTATAAAAAAGAACAATGTCTTTGTCCGCGAAAACTCGAACCTCAGAATTTTCTGGACACATGATTAGATGAGTTAATTCGAGTAGAAATTTAGCGCCTATACTTTGAATCTCGAATTCTATCGTTCAATTAGGATGTCGGGGGTCACTTTACGCTAAATTGGTATTGAAACGAGCGCCTATTTTGTGTCTCGAATGGTCCTTTATTGAAAATTTCTCCATGCTATGACTCAGAAGGCAAGCTCTCAATCACTTTGGATAGCCTGCTGCTTCCTCCAATATCAAAGCAATATCAATGTCATATCGGAATCCAAAGAAAAGAGGCAAGTAACTAGGCTGAACTAGGTGTTCACGAACTTCCATTCCGGACTTTTAAAGTTCAAAAATTGGTAATTTATGACTGCAAGGTTTGATCGGAAGAAAACGAAATGTCAGGTTTTTTCACGTCATGAAAAACTACCAAATCGACAAACTCCGAAATTGAATCACAGTTGAAAATCCCCAAATCCTATCAATTGATATTGATACCAAAATCATGAAAATCCATTGATCAGCTCTCGAGATATCATCCATTGAATTTTTTTGAATGGAAATTTGGTGTTTTTTGAATAACTTAAAAACTAGTGGACCGATCAATTCCAAAATTTGATCAGTTCTGAATGAAGAAAAACCGCGTCGATTAATAGTAAGAAAGACGAAGTCCATCCCTTCGTTCTCGAGACATCGTTAATCAAAAAAATTGATCACACATCCCAGACATCGATCTTAAAATGGTCAGGGATTCGGTGAAAACTGAACTTTCCACTTCTGGGGTGATCGCAGTAGAACGAGGCCGAAAAGAGAGAATAAAGTTCAAAACTTAAAGAAAGGGAAAAAGAGGATAGAAGCTAGAAGTCAACGATACGAGCTCTGGGTTCGATAGTTCCATGAGAGGCTTGAATAATATATACATTTGCCAAGAGAATCAGAGTGGGCTTAGAATTTGTTCTTTGGAATGACCAACGCAAAGTTTTGCGAGTCAGTCACTGCCATTGATTCGAGGCGTCAAAATTAGATACAACTTACAATTAGTCAGGTGCTTCTGTGAGTCGCAGTGATATAGATATTATTAAAATGAGTCTCCTTGCCCCTTACTTCTTGTCTTTATTAAGCCTGCATCGATCGGTGTGCGGTTTTAATTATTTCCTTAACGACAAACGGCAATTGGCAATAACTGAGACCATTGCTTGGCATAATAATGATATAGCCAATGGGCATACGCTGTAATGGTCTCTGGTTAAAGAAACTGTATAAAAGGGGTCACGAATACGTTGTAAGATACGTATCAGATGCACGAAGCTTGAATTCTTCTTTTGACGTAAAAGCTATGGGTAACGAGACACGCTACACTATGATGTTATTGATTTTGTTTATTTCTGTATATTACAAAATTATGCAAAGTTTTCATCAAAGATAAGCTGATTGCAAGAATAAGAAATTATATATTCGGTTACAGCGTATCAGAGGGTTGAGCGGTGGAGAAAAAATGGTAGAAGAGATTGTTCGCAGCATGCTTGATGAGTTAGGGGAAAACCTTGTCTGAAATTTCATAAAATAACAAAAAAAAAAGAGAAAAAAAAAAAGAAAAGAAAAATTGCCGAGTCGGTATTAATATTCAGGGGAAGCTACGTCTGTACCCAGACACGGCAGTTAAATCTTCATGGTATTTTTCCGGAAAACAACGTGGTCTGTGCAAAATTCACTTCTTGTATCCTGTACCAATTTTTCACCGGGAATCACCTAATCCTCTTTTAAAACGACTTCCCGCTTTGAAGAAAGGGAAGTTATTGGATAATCAACCCGAAATTGGAGCGTTGATTTTTCTATAGATTTCCACGTCGACTCGGGGTCCAGAGAATCATCACCGATCATTTTTAGATGGACGCCCGAGGGTATTTTGAGAATGATCGATCAAATTTGAACTTTAGTTGGATAAATCGATGCAGTTTTGTGTATCGTGGTACTGATTGGATTTTCAAATTTATTGGTGCAGTAGTTTTCGAGTTGGGAATTTTTTTCTTCCAATCAACGATGTCTTCAGAACGGACCAGAGATTTTCAATAAATTTTCTGTTCAATCGACACAATTTGGCCCAACTTTGATCTGAATGAATTTTGGAACCAATCGATTCAACAGTTTCTTAACTGAAGAAAGAAACAAGTTATTACCTCTCCACTGATAACGCCCCTGTTTATTCGCATCAATTTTTTTACTCGTAGAATTATATTTTTTGAGCTCGAAAAATCCGGGCGGGAAGTTCTAGGGCTGGCCCATCGAGGTCGGTGGAATTAACCAGTCGTCGTTACCATGGTGCCCTCGAGTGTTTCAACTCTTGATATAATATTTTCATACCGATGCTTGAAATGACAAAGAATGGTTTTATTCATAGAATTAATAATTTTGTACTGCGAGGGGGATAAAAATTTAAAAAAAGAAGCCCGCTGTATAAAAATAATACTCATGTATCATTCCCATCTCTTGAAAATTCTGCCCTGTGAGAATTTCGTTCTATTCTTAAAAACAGGTTAAATTTCTCTAAACTGAATCTCTGCGATTCGGGTGATCGCTTGTCCGATAAAATTGGGGTGACTTTCAGTTAGGATATCGAATTAGTCACACGTCTATTTCAACGATTCGTATAGAGTGGACCGCGACTGACGGTGATAAACTGAAAAACCATCTGCTAAGGGGGATTTTCCCTAGTGCCCTTTTTTAACTTCCATTTTAAAAAGCCAGAAGTTATGATAATCACCTCCAACCATTTTCAAAAGAACGCCTGTGTCTAAGTGTGCGATTAATTCTTCGTCTGATGATATCTCGAGAAGAAATGAACGGTTTGCATCCTTCCTTGTATCCATCGATGCGGTTTTTCCTAACTTAGAACTGATCAGATTTGGAATTCGATCGGTTCAGTAGTTTTCGAGTTATTCGGAAAACAAAATTTCCAAATGTTCTTTCCAATTAACGGTATCTCGATAAATAATCAACGGATTTTTACGAATTTCATCTTAATCGACAGGATTTGCTCCGACTTAAATCTCGTTGAATTACGAAATCAATCAACTCAGCGGTTTCCAAGTTGTAAAAAGAAATCAACATTTAACTGGCGAAGCATTTTTATCTTTCGAGTGAAGTTTCTACTCATAAAGTTATGAGCTTGAAAAACCTGATCGAGAATTTCACAGACTGGTCAATCGAGTGCAGCTGACTTACCTGTTTGTTATCGTTCTTTTCCATTCCGTTAATAATTTTCCGTCAATGCCTGTGCCTACTTCATCGCCCTTGGCATCACATTCGTGTGAGACGAATATTTTTTTCACTCAACTTTTTCCGGACTAACAAACTTCGCGGTTTACCTTTGGTACCAGAGTTTTGTATCGCCCGTAAGGCAATTTCAGAATCCTCTTCACACATCATCACAAGGATCACAAGGCCTGTGTCTCCTCAGAATTGGAACCTCGTTCTCTTCAAAATCTTTCAATACCAATAACGAGCTTGAAGTAGAATCTCTGTGCATGATTCACAAGTTAATATCATTATCTCGGAAATATACCACATATATATATATGCCTGGTAATATTTTCCCTCCACGATCCCAGCCCCTCAACCTTTTCCTTCGTCTTTCTTGCCTCCTTGACCCTACCTACTTCGCCTGTTCATCTGATTTCAAATTCAGACCGTGCTCAAAGCTCTATCTGTACTTATTTAGTACGAGAATAATTTCAGTCGTCTACATTCGTTTATATAAGGTCATTTCAAATCTGAGTCTGACCTCGTTAAACCTCACGGACTGTCAAGGTGGGCATCCATTATTTTCTAGCAGAATATGAAATCTTGAATTTCACCGGGCTCTAGCATCCCGCGGGCGGTCGAGCACTCTTGAGTCTCAAAATATGAATTCTTCATCCAAAACTGACATCAAGTGGTGTAAATCTCATTTGTTCTAGTCAACATACTCGGAATCCGTAAATTATAATTTGCGAAAGCTCGTGCAAAAGAAAAAAAATAAATAAAATAACGCCCAAAAACATGAGTGAGAGCTTGCGGCGACGTTTTACTCATTTCGCAGCAACGAAGGGCGTGATCCTCGTCTCGTAGAATGAAAACCTCATCGCGAATGTAAAAATTTCCACTAACCGTGCTTCAGGCAAGTAGATACCAAAGGTCATCGTGAAAGTGTGCTGAATTTTTAAAGGACCAGATCGAACAATTGTTATTCGGTTATTGATCGGGCTATTTTTAATGTGCGCTTGAAGCACAGCGTTAACTTCTCTGGCGAAGAGAAATCGCAATCTTCGTTACTTTTTCCGTGGCCAATAATCGGCAGGAAGTCCGCCCGAAAAATGACTCAGATATGTATTCCGTCCAATAAGTCCTAACGTTTTTTCCAGGTATTGAAATGAAATATGGATAAAAAAATCCGGGAAAATTTTTCACTTGGAAAAAATCTGAGTGACGGTAAAGCGAAAAACTCATAGCTGCAGTCGCAAAAAACCGATGAAAAATGAGGAGATTAACTTTGCATTCGTAAATCAGTCTCTCCGCTGTGTAATACTTGCTTCTCTTCAATTCCAAGACCCGCTGATCTCGGCACAGGACAAAGGCTAATTTCATTGGGTTAATAAATGAACAACCGTAATTTTTACCCGCGCAGATCTACTGCAAGGTTCATTGTATAATTAATCCATTGATAATGCTTTCAGGATGCAAATTGACGTTAGAATACCTATAATATATCTTCTCAGCTCGGGGTGTAAATTCAAATGTTTAACTACAGAAGGGTTGACTTAACAAGGGCTGATGGGTAACCTCGTGGGAATCGCGTGAATTATATCTACCCGGAGGCGCTCTTGCAAGCGGAAGTTTGACGGCTGTCTATATCTGTTTTGGCAGATTTATATCTATCGAATATCTTCGAATTTTCCTTAGAAATCCAGGACTGACGTGCCGCAAAGGGTCAATAAGTTTTTGCCTTTTCCCCTCGCACTCGTTTTTTCAAAAATTGAGCTTTTGTACGACCGACTGTTGAAAAACGAGATTTCCCGTTTTTCCTGCTGAATTTATTCTGCTCTACCGACCCTCCGCAAACCAGAACTTTCGAGCTTCAGAGCTTTCGCACCGGTACCTAGAATATCGACGGTATCCAGGAACATTATCACGAACAGTTGAAAATTGAGGAATCAAAAATCAGAAGGATGTTCTCTGGTTCTTTGAAGAATTATCATGCAATCTTTCAAAAACTTACGACTTAGTTATTGAGGACATAATGTCTGTCACCACTTTCTCGAGCTGACACAACATTTTGGTAAGGCTTTCGTTCGCGTTTCGCAACTCACCCCGAGATAAAAACTCGGCCTGAAGTCTCGCCTAATTTGAGGTGACCTTTTTTCAATGCGGAAAGTAACTAGCCCAGAGAAATCAATTCCGTAGTTCATTTCCGGAGACTAATGGACGTCGCAAAGTGTACTTCGCTTGTCCATCTCTGGTGACGAACATCGATAATGCTTCCAAACGATATGTGGGCCACGAAGCAGCCCAGCTAAGTAGTTATGAAGGCAGGGACACTGGATATTTGGAAAAAACTTCGAAAGCTTAAAAGATTTTGACGTCACCTGTTACGATATCGGATAATGACATTTCGAAACCTAAATGTACGACGTAGGTACCTACATCTGAAGAAAGTTGTACAGCTACAAAACGTCGGAAATCTATCATGTGGATCGACAACACATTTGCTATTCAGAATTTATTATTGATTGCTGGAAATTGATGTCGATTATTCTATTCACCGATCGTGTGCTGAACGAGTATCTAGTGTATTGTTTGTAGTAATTACATAGTATTATATCATTCGTGGCATGATAACAATGATTATAGAAATTTTATTGATACGCTAAAGGTCTATAGGAATAGACGAGGGAAAATTGAGGAATGGGATGCAATAGCGTCATGGCATGTAGCGAAGTATCACGTATCTGGATAATTGGGATTATTCAATTATCGACATTTCAGAGCGATATTTTTTTCGGGCACGATTCGTCACGATGATAGCTAGACTTTATATTGACTGCAAAAGCAGATATCAACGGTCGAGCAAAATAAATTGTTCAGTTCTGACTTATAGGCCCTGTTGTAGACAATAGCATAGGAATACAACGTTAGACGTCTAATAGAACTGATACTATTCACGAAGAATAATTAATCACAAATCCAAACGCTGAAATTTTTTTTGGAATTTCACGAGTGAGTTTTGGGAGATCGTATACTAAAAAAGCTCAGAAATTGAATGTAGAATAAATATTGTGTCATCGTTTAATCGGACATTGCATACCGAGACGAAATCTTGAAACTATACAGTCGACTGCGCATGTGCGAGTTTCGTCGTCTGCTGAAGCAGGCTGGCCATCCCGAGTTTTAGCTGTCAAACTTTGTTTTTGCCGTTGATGTAATTGATACGAACTTTTGAGGTTAAAATCATAATTAATTGCGGTAGTGATTCGGAAAGGCTTGGAAATCTTTTATTGTCGAGATTGAAACTTGATGTTCTGAAAGAACCGTCGAGATTTATTCCGAACAGCTGATTGCTTGCTTCGATTCGATGTATCGATTTATTTATAGAGGATTTATTCTTTCCAATTACAATTCAAAACTGGAGGTTCGATTGTAAACGATAGATGCTTGTCAGAAATGAAGCAGCTAGGTGGGAACAGTTTATTCAATCGCGTTAATTTGATACAGTAAAAATTAAATTAACATCAAAAACAACATAACCTCGATTGACTACTTTACGCGCGAAAGTTTGACAGCACTCGCTTCATTTCTTGTAAGTTGGCACCCGTGCCTCGTAGGTTAAGATATCACCGCGGGACGACCTCAACGACCAACAAAATTGAATTATTAGGCGCATGCGCAGTCGACTGCATAGGCTCAAAATTTTCTCTCGGTATATTTTCAAACCATAATCCATCTAAATGCTCAATAAGCATATATTATTGATCGGGTGTCAGTCCATTCAAGTGTTAATTAAATGCCCTTCTTGCGAAGATCGTATTAAAGGCTGATTCACCCTTCAGATTAATGCAATAAGTGCATGAAGGCTCAATGTGCCTTATTGTATCAAACTCTTTGATTTTTCACCTCAGTTCGTAATATTTCAATTGATTTCAAATAATTTAATTGAACCTCTAACGATTTTCTTGTTTGTTGAGTCGAAATAATCTTCGTATAGGTAATCTTCAAAGTTTCATGGCCTTCGGGTCTTGTGTGAAAAAGCGGAGCCTTTATTGTTGGACAGCTTATTTTTTGTGCGAATCTTTACTCATGGACGGTAACCTGTGAAATTATTAATGAGAATACACAAGACAGGTCAGCCATCCGCTTTTCAGCAAATTGTTAGCGGTGACTTTGCCAAACAATTGAGACATGCGACGTTCTTGAGGAGGGTTCGCCTTTTTTCTCATTCTTGGCACATTCAAAGCCCCGTTTCTGCCTAAACTAGAACAACATCGATTACTGTCAGTCTACCGTGTCTGTAATTGGATCTAATAATTAATGGAATCAATCTTCCTTCATTGCTGAAAAATCGTTCTTCATCTGAATAATCGTTGAAGTAATTTAGTCACATTACAGATTCCAATCTACTGCTATCGACAAGTTAGGCGCCATTTGCATTTTGATATGCGTCTCGTATTGTGATGAATATCATATTCTAATCATATAGGAATAATGTTTTATGGAATGAATTAAACGATGTTGGGAAGCTCGAAATACTTCTGCAAGACTGAGTCGTTTGAAACTTAGATAACATACAATCTTTCTTTGAGTAGCGTGGAAATAACGGATTCAGGAGTTTCCAACCCAGAAGTTAGTTCCAAAGGCCTGTTAGACATTTGAAGCTTCGCTTGTTATTATCTGCTCGATAAAACACGGCTCTTCGACCCGTGATATTAAGGCGGTGGAACTTATTGGCCACTATATGTACAACGATCTCTGCAGTACTCATGCGAGTACGGTATTGTTTTTGGAAGCGAACACCGATATACACGGGCTCGTTAATCCAACTGTCGGAAGCAATTTGTTAAAACATAACAGGATATTGAGCGGACGCTGCTTCATGTAGAAAAAAATTGCAGAAGTTACGTGCTGGATGAATTATTGGCTCGAATAACATTTCGAAAGTTGTAGATCTTCTAGCGGCATGTTTCTTAACTCGCAATACGCACAAATCTGCACTGAAATCTTGTTGGCATTTCAAAAACATTGACACTTATTACTTTCCAAATCTGTAATTACCCATATTTTACTCGTTATTCGCATTTTAAACTAACCTAGCAATCGCGTAGGTGTATGGCATACGAGTATCTTACGTTGACAGATAAGAGGTTTTACCGGTATCTAGTAAATGTATAGTTTGAGGCTAGCCGGGCACAGGTTGCACTCATTGTCAGATGGCATATTTCTACTTCCGAGAGACCCTTGCGCCCAACTTGCACCTAGCGGTGAGCGCGGAACTACTCCGTGGGTAGAGGGCCATTTGAAATGTTGCTGTTATTTCTGTTAGAGTATAATATCGTAAGTATCCTGTTATATTTCCGAAACGATAACTGTTTGCAACGTTCCATGGTAAGTAACAAGCACAGTATAACTGAAATGTAACTTTTCGAACATTCAAAAACGTTGTGGAAATGAAAGTGGTAATGTTTTGCAAGTTTGACTTAAATGTTCCGTGCTCTGTGAGAACCCATATTCTGTAGTAGTCAAAAGACGTAAAACCTTGTCTTCGTATTGCTGCTGTTCCATCACGGTTTTTTCCACCTTAGTGCTCCGTTGACTTAGACAAATGTAAGCAGATACATTTTCACCCTCGAGAAATTTTACGTCAAGTCCGTATAAAAAATTGGCACTTGTTGAAACATGGGAAGTCTAAGAAATTTCACTGATATTTGCCGCGTGAAGTACAATAGACTCGAGTTCAAATCGAAAATATACGATCGAAAAATGACAGCCCCATTTTCTGCCGAGCTTAAATTTACCTGAACATTTTTTTTGGGACCCATGGCTACTCATGGCGCATTACATCTTGACCTTACACCAATTATTGTTGTTCCGAATTGGTGCGATGAGAACACTAATCAAAATTGTGTCGTTGAATAGAGAAGTCAAGAGTCATGAACCAAGAGGTCAAAGGTTCGTTCATCGTCTCCCACAACCGCAATGCGTCAACGAGCGGATTCCCACTCCTCATTCCATTTTTATTTTAATAATCTATGCGATTGATTGGCACTTGCTAGTGCCCATCAAAAATACGGTACTTAAAACTCGTCGGCAGCTTCTTTTGTTATGTGTGTCGTTATAGGGATTATTTCTTGCATATACAGACACCGTGAAATTGAATTCATCTGCAATAAGAGGGGTTAGAGTGCGTTTTCGTACATGATATTCGAATGCTCATGAAAAACTTTAATGCAGAATTTTATAAAAATTTTCCCGGTAAAAATATAGTTCCAATTATTTCCCTTAAAGTTTCTAAATATTTCTGGAAATTTCAGAACTGTGAAATGCTTTGCAAAAAATGTCATTAACTTTAATTATCTCTGGAACTGTTCTGAAAAGATTCTCGAAATTGAAACTTGAGACAAGACTGTGCAGAAAACTTTCAAAGAGTCTCACTAATTTCAAAGAGAAAAAATAATTACGTAGATCTTACGGTGTTCATCTGAAAATGGTCAGAATTTTTTCGGAAAAATAATGTAAATTGTTCCACATACATAAATCGAAATCGAAGTTGTTCAGATTTCGGTGAAAACTGTTTTCACTATGTTTCAAACAAAATTTCTGAACATTTTTGACCAAAGTCTGAAAAATGTATAAAATATCATCTTTTTTACTTTCAATCTTAGCGAATCGTTGAAAATGTCGGCAACGTCGCTAATAATATTCATAAACTGTTCCAATTTCGAAAATCTTTTTAGAATGGATTGAGGAATAATCAGAGTGTATGGAACTTCTTACGAAGTTTTGTGGCAAGTTATTTCGAAAATTTTCAAGACACTAATCGGATACATATATTTCCATTAGGGTTGATATTGGATTTTATCCGGCGTTATGAAAGCTCGCAGTTGAGTGAACTTCGAGTCAATGCTAAGTTCCTACGAAATAGAACCGTACATCATTGGAATATATCGAATGAATGATAGTTTCGGTTTTTCCAAATGGATGCATAAAAAAAAAAACTGAACGAGAATCAGGCGCGAACTTCAGTGTTAATCAAACTAAACGAATCCGATCGATGGAGTGAAAAAAGTAACGGATAAGAACGCTGAAGTAACTCTTTGTCGCAATGATCGTGAAATGACTATCTCTAGTCGGGATCGATCAACCCCCGTTCTCGTGTTTCTGGGTCGTGAGCACGTGGTTGCGTTATCCTTGACCGTTTCGCGTTTTCTTGGCTCCTGGCGCGCGCAGCGATTCAGTAGCTGCGAGGTTAGGTCCGACCCGTAGAGAATCGATGCCGTGTTCCAGGCGTCCATTCATCCAGACATTCCGCTCTAGAAACTCTTATGTTCCATAATGATTCCGACCTTTGATTCGACTGAACCGAACGTCAACTTGTCGCCGAAAAATGTGCGTCCCTTTTGTCCTGAGAAAACGTCGATAACCAGGAAGCCAAGAATGCTACATCCGCGCCAAAAACATCTTCGCTGAAGCGGCCGCAGATCTTCTCATCCTCACAACAACAGACCATCATCTCATCCTGGGAGAGGTCAGGGTCTGACCTTTCGACTAATCAACAGTCGACCCTTGGGACACGAACGCAAGTGAAGTGATACTTGGAAGCTGATTGTGTGACAGAGAGGCTATCTAAAAGTTGAGGAAAAACCTAACCAAAAATTACTGTGACCGTGGTAATTGGAACACAACGATGGGAACATCCCATGGCGCAGTCGCCTTGGCAACGGTAGCGTCGTCTGCATGTATGCGTACTGCGGCGTGTGCTGGCTAGTGCCGGTTATATTGCGGACAAGTACGAGAGTGACGAAGAGGGACGAAGAGGGACCAAGACAAAGACGGATATAGAAGAAACGAGAAGGATAGTACGAGGGAGTAAGAGAGATAAAATGAGAAAGCGATGCGCCGGGGAAGAGACCGCGAGAAAAGCTCTTTACCCTCTGGCACAGTAGGGGCGATGATGTTACCGCGTTTCTCTCTTTCCCCTACGTAAAACACGCTGACACACCATGTGTGAGTTTTGAGTATTGTGTTCTAATGTGCCGTGAATGAGAGGCTCGTTCGTCAACAACAAATCAAGAAATTTAGTATCTGGTTGTGGAGGGGTCACGTCACGCCGCCGAAACCTTCGTGGAATCAATCCCCTGCGCGGTGCGCATTCCATGTCGTGGTATTTGGTACTTGTTAGTGGTCATCTGACAGTGTTCGAATAAATTGTCAGCCAGGGATCCAATGATACGAGAGATGTCAAGTTTATCGGACTCTTAATTACTGTTCCGTCGTTATTCGTTAACAGATCTGTGATTTCATCAATGAAATCGATGGTTGAATAACAAATGTGAAACAGAGTGAAGAGTGAAGAGTTACTAAGGTTGTGGTTCCGTTTCTTTGTTTTGGAAAACAGTCGCCAGTGGTTTTGCTCTAGTATAGCAAAGGAGGGGCCCTGTGTTCGGGAATTACGTGAAAATGTCGTCGAAGGTGTTTCTTTCGTCTATAAAATATTAATCATATTAATGAGGATGGCGATTCGTGCAGCGAAAAAATTTCGTAATATTCTTGGAGGAAAATATCGTTTTCCTAAGACGGTTGCGTGTGGCTATCTATTCTTGACCGTAGCCGAGGATCATATGACGTAATTTTACCCAGGTGGGACGACACAACCTTGCAACATGACATTGTGAGGGAATATTACTACAACCCCTCTTCCCTCACACGTATTCGGGAATTTGTGGCTCACAAGTTATTGATTTTCATAGCAAAACGTATCGCAATGGTATAGTGCTTTCACATTCCGTTTACTGCTATTTTGTTGCCAAAATTTAGTACGGAATCACACGAATCGCGTGATTCGTATCAAGTGAAGGAAGAAGTCTAAACATGTCAAGGATCACGCACCCTTGTGCCTGTCGGAAAGGTGGTACAGCTTTTATTGGATTATAAAAGAATTGCGAATATCATTTTTGGATTCAAAACTTGATCGTAGTATATACTACCGATGTCGACTCAAGTCGACAGCTTCATTGCCAAGATAATAACTGCTGCAGGGGTTTCGCACATGATAAGAAAGTAACAAAAAAAAAAAAAAAAATGGACAGTCGTTTGCTCGAGAAAGATGAAGTCTGAGAAATTTCCTAACTGGAATTTGTGTCATAATTAAAATCGGACATATCGATAATTTGAGTGACCACAAAAGTTGCAGAATAAAGAGGAATGTGGTAGACGCCTATATCAGTCAATGTTAACGCTGCCTTGTCTATTCTGTGATTCTGTTCCCCACAGACTGCCTATCCCACTGGGATTTCCGGTACATAGATTTAAAAAGAATGAGGCCTTCTTTGCCTCTGACAATTACGGGGCTACTATAGATTGCTGGAAAAGTTAACCGACTTGAAAGTTTCGAAGATCAGGAGATGACGAGTTATAAGTTAAACTCGATTTTGACAAGGTCTTAAAAACTTTGAATCGTCGATTTCAACACCCCGTTACGTCGTTGGATGTTTGTTGAAATGAAAAAATAAAAAACCTGATCGAAAGACAGTTAAAAGCAAGGCAGAATTAGCTGCTTAGTTGTAATTACAGAAAGTTGAAAAGTCTTAGTGCCTGATACGAGCAATAATCTATATTGAAATTTTCAATCAGTTCAAAGTTTATTCGTTGTGGATTTGTTATTGTTGATAATACAATTACCTATATAAACCTTATTATAATAATGTTAGGTACGTAAATTTTAAATACAGTTATCTAGTGTGTTACGAAGACGTTGTTGATACTAGCATAGCACTTTAATATCAAAATTATTTTGCATGACGTTCGCCTGACTAATTACTGTCCCAGCTGTTAAATTAATTAGGACAAGCTCGTTTGCCGCTTCGTCGACTTTCGGCTGCTTCTTGCTTCAATCAAGCCGTTAATAAGCCGCAGGGAAAATGAATTAGTTTTTAAATACCCTGCGAACAGCCGGACTCGAAAAATTATATACTTGTACATAATTCAGTGAGTAAAGCAGTTAGGCACTCCAAGAAACCATTCGCGTTGGCCTAAAACCTAAAGGGAGTCAAGATCGCAGCAATTATTTCCTTCGACCATAAGGACGAGGAATTAAGCAAACTAAAATAATCACAGATGCGTCAAGGATCTGCCTTTTCAAGGATTGCGGATTTTGAAGGGTCGTAACCTCTTGCCAAAATGGACGATGGAAGATTTCTACTAAAATCTCTGGTGATAACTGCATTTTCAAAAATAAAGTAAAGAAAGCGATGAAAATCACCATTTCTTGAGTTTTTCCAACTTGAAGTCTGCTACTGGAATAATGGTTCTTAAAAATCCAGTGTAAACTAAATGAAAGCAAAGTGAGGGATTACTACTTCCTCTACTTATCGGATGGACGTCTGCCGATGCGCCCCGTGCTTGTCGCCCGGGTCTGGCTCTACCCCTAGGCGTTGGGACGCCGTTCAAGGCTCTAGTGCATCGTCAGAGCCCTTGCTCTTGCTGGAGATGGGCGCCAGAGGTTGGCACTATGAGGCTTTGCCTGACCTCCAGGCGTCGGCCGCCGTGACGCCGACAACTGCTTCGCCGAATCCTCAACGGGCACATGTTCCACCAAGGGTGAATTTCCAACCAGAAAATATCGCCTCTACTAGACGTCGCAGCAGTGCTCGTTGCACGGGACCACCCAGGAGGCGAAGTCGCAGTATGAGTGCCTGGAGCGATCTTTCCAGGTCTTCTTTCCGGCTGGATGATAGGTATTGCTCATTTCCCAAACCCCATTCCTAACTTTCGCTTCAGGAAAAGGCACGTTATTACAACCAACCCGAAAATGAAAAGTTGAGCTTTCGCTGGTCTTCCCCATTTTGAGTTCCAGCGAATCACCTCCGACGATATCTCGAGAACGAATGAACGGATTTTTATGATTTATCTCTGAATCGATAGGATTTCATGCATTTCGAGTCTGATTGTAATTTGGAACTAATCGATTCGGTAGTTTTTCAGTCGAAAGAAGCATTCATTTTTTTTCAGCACGCATATTTTCTGACCGTTCGACCCAGTATTTTTTGAGCACGAAGAATCCGGGTGGGAAATTCTAGGGCTGACCCATCGATTTCTTCAGGATCTATAAAAATGATTTATGTTTCCATAACTTCCACGCATCGATGGGTCATGGGTAGGAATCCTCATTTTCTCAGTCAAGGTTGGAACGAAGATATTTTTAGATCCGGTAGACATTATTCAGGCTTAATATCGCTAGGCTCACTTTATCAACAGTCTCCGGGACTGGGCTCAAAGCGTTATTCCAAATATAAGCCCAAGTGTCAAAGTAATTGAGATTTATGCATAACTTGATGCTACGGGGCTGAACACACCTGACATGAAAATTACGCACCCATCATTACCCACTATATATTCAAGTGCCACGCTAAGTTTACGTGTATGATTTATCAGAAAATTTTCTAAACCATTTTCAAGGAGATACGTAACGAACGTAAACCCACTAATCGCTCGATTCCATCATTATTTCCTCGGTGTTCTATTTTTATCACGTTAAACGTACCATAGATCCAGGGAATTCTAAATTGTCAGGTCTCGCCTGTGCCAGTAGAGCTTTTAATTGTATGGCATTTGGTCGAACACCGAGCTTCCAATCAGTAGAGGGCTATTAGAAATTCATTCGAAGAGGAGACTTTGACTGCCACATGGATGTCTGACATAGACTCGGTTGTCATGTTGATTTTAAATTGTTATCATGCATCTTGCTCGGAGAATCAACCCTTTTCTGCTTCGTTAGAACAAAGGACACGGTAATGTGCCCCAGGACGGTGGTTTTAGAGATTGTCTGGACAATGAGGGTATCTTCCAAGTCACTAACCACTTTCCTAATAGCACTAGAGGTTATGCTTTTTGCTGTATCTAGTCTCTGGAGGTTTAAAAGAAACTGGCATAAGCAAACATGAAGGTAATCTTGAAAAGATGGCGGTAGAGTTACGTGCTGATGGGCTAAAGATCTTGAAATAAAGAAAACTTCCCCGTAGGACCAGCTGTTACTTGATTTACCTTCCGTATCAGTAAAGTGCTTTTTTATTTCTGACATTCGCTGAATACGCACACTTTTATAGGCTCGGTATATCGACTGAGTCAAATTTGTATTCGAGAATTGGCACAGTTCGACACTCCGTGTTTTCTCGTCGAAGAAGTCTTACGAAAGTTTTGTCAAACGCTTCGAAACGCGTGGCTTATGAACCGTGTATATGTGACAACGGAGATACCTGCATAAGGCCGTTGTACATACATCGTCTTTCAGAAATTCTTCAGCGTCAGAAAATTTTTACCTGAAGCAGGTACGTTTATACGCTGAATTTCGACATTCTCTAAAGTCTTCTACCGTTCCTCATGCATTTTTTAACCGTATCTGCTACACGCCAGAAGGTTAGCCCCCAATAAACTTTTTTACACCTTTACGGAAGTTAGGGCGGTTCTACGTTTTACTGTATTATGTAATGAAAGTCTGCTGAGAAAAGTTTTTACCTTTTTTTGCAAAAGCATCGGTTCAAGCGGAACTTGAAAAGTTATTGATTCGTTTTGCACATCGCACCTGTACCTCGAATGACACACTTTAAATGTTCACCTTGTTTCGTTGAATGAATTACATTCGAGCCCGTATGTACGTCTATCGAGACTCTTTTTGCTTCGATTGTGAAAAAGAGGACACAAGCTTCCGATACGAAATTCTCAGTCGTACGCAATTCGCAATCAATCAAGGCTCGAAAAAATGGTGACCAAGCATGAGGGAGGTTGAAAAAGAAGAACGTTGCTGTCGCATTTTATTAATATTCATATTTTACATTTACATTCAAATTTTCTCGGATCAGACGAATTTTGCGACGTTATCGATCCTCTTGCCGAGGTTATAACTCGGCATTTAATAGCATTAGAATAACCCATTAGCAGCTGTGATAGCAACTGGTTCGTCAAACTTTCTGTAAAGTCAAACTGACGAAAGTTTCCATAATTATTAATCGAATGTCAACTAACTAAGTTTTTTCTGTATTACTTGTTCGCAGGTGAGTGAAAACGTGGAATTTTGTATCAGAACTTCACAGAATCAAAAGTCAATAAAGTGAGTACAATAATTCTCTTAATATCACCATCAAGAATGTCATGCTGGAGTAAGGCGTGCGATAGAGCTCATCAATTATTCTTATGTGCCGAGCACATGAGCTCCGAATTTCCAGTTCTATGGGGTTTCTTCGTAACAAATATATTTCTCCCCTGTTCCATGTAGCGCAAGAATTATTATGTTAAAGTGGAAAGTGGAAGAGTTACTTGCCGTGACCATACTCACAGCGTTTATTAGACACCAGCTGTACGGGTTATACCATATACCATGTTGATTCGACAGACGTTCGACCCTGACCCTCTTGGATTTTTCACACGAACTGTTATTTTGATTGCTTTCAATAAAAGTTCAAAAAAATTCTGTGTTCCATCGCGATCATTTTCAGCCGTATCGGAGAGCGGGATTCATTTTTCTTCTATTTATATAATCGATTCGAAGGTTTTATTGATAATCAATTACACGAATTCTAACCCATAATGAGTCACGCTACTATTGATCAGACGAAAAAAGTGTAATTTCCGTATCAGTTTTTCACCAGCAGTTTCTTCATCGAAGAATTGTATTGATATTATCTTACAGTCGTTAATATTCCCTAAAATTGATTAAATAAATATCCGAAGAATCGGTTCCACGTTCTGATATGGCTGAAAATTGTCCTCGTGGAACACACAATTTTTTACATTTGACTGAAAAAAGTTCCAGTCTCAGAGATTCGGAAATGAATAACGATTTGTGGAGTGGATCTGACAAAAAATTGAAATGTCTCTAAAAGTTAGAACAATGATAAAAAAAGAAACATGGATCAAATCCGAGATCGTCAGAGTCAGAAGTGACGTCGCATTGGCATGCGATACGCCATATGTGTAAGCATCTCTCGCTGCTTTAAGGTGATTATACAATTCTGTTGGGTGTAGGATGTAACCTATTTAACTGGGGCCTAGGGAAGGTCCAGGACAGTCTTTGAGCGTGAGCAAATTAACGTACCAAGGGGTGAAGGCTAAATGTCAAGGTTGGTCTAATCAGTTGTGGTTGATCACAGAAGAACTTGTGCCAGTGTCTAACCATTTGCGAATTTGCCTATCAGCGTCTGGGGCTTTTGGATTTCGAAAAAATGATTCGTGCATCATCTCTGTACGGAAATCTCGTCTGGGAATAGCCTTTTACGAGAGCTGCAGGGCTTTAGAATTCTCTACCAATTACGGTTACGCGTTTTAGATGAAATTTCATCAAATGGAACAGTAACCGTTAAATTTCCAGTTTTGCTGAAAGGGTTGTAAAAATTGGCACTCACTGTATGGCGGAATTCAATTACTACGTGAAAGAGGCTGAAACGAAGTACTGAAAAATTTCACTTTAGCGATCTGAATGGGGGTAGACAAAAAAATCACGGCAGAGTTACCCTTCCGACAAAACTTCCACAAATTCCAAACTGATATTGTCATAAATTGCATTTTCATTGAAAACAATCAACAGCGGGAAGAAAAAAAATCGAATGCGCTGCAGCCCACGTGAAAAGCTACTCCTAGAAATTCTGATCGATATTATATCCGGTAAATTTTCGAAAAAGCTACGTGAATCTTCTCAAATTGAATCCAAAAATGAACTAGAAATTTTCAAACTAAAGAATTAAAAATTTGTGTCACAAGGACCTTTTTGGAAGCTCAATATTTGGAATGTAATTAATATTTTTTGTTTTTTTTTTTTAAATTCGAAAGCCTCGTTCCCACAGAGTACATTTATTACTTAGCAATTTTTGTCGTATCATCTGTATAGACTCCTTTCGAGTGTATCCTTCGAGTGGTATTCACATACGTGTGTCTCTACGAAGGGGCTCGAAAGCTCAGCCTTTGAAGTTCCACTTCATGCTTTTATGGGAGGATAAAGTCGTCAGATATATCGTAGCACAATAGATTACTCAATCTCAATGGCAAGCAGAGACGTCCTGATTGTTCCTTTGGTAGCCATTTGATAACAACTAGCTCGGTATGTCGGTAACCAATAAAGCAATCTTTGGTCAATGGAAGTAATCTCAAAGGAATTTCACTCGAACCACCGTGAATTGACTGCTGAATGACGAATGGTTTACCTCAAATGTTTCTATGCCGGTCTCACTCGAAAATTTTATAGTGCCTGATATTTGAGTAAGCCTCCGAAAAATTTGAGTGACGAATTTCGAAAGGTCTTTCAAGAAATACGAGAATAATCAAATTGAACAAAAAAAAAAAATCGTTGGTTTCTAGTTTTTTAATAACGCTTCTCGCCCTCTTTACTCGTTCATCACCGATATACACCTATAGAAGTATGCAGAATTCCAGGTAAAATTGTTGAAA
This sequence comes from Tenthredo amoena, assembly GCA_963966615.1. Classification (NCBI taxonomy): domain Eukaryota; kingdom Metazoa; phylum Arthropoda; class Insecta; order Hymenoptera; family Tenthredinidae; genus Tenthredo; species Tenthredo amoena. The sequence continues at coordinate 9,493,554 of OZ016488.1, read as the reverse complement.
TTTAGAGATCGGTCGAGAATTTCTAAAATTGAGATAAAAGGAAAATATTTTAGAAGTTTTCGAGCGACCACTAAATGTTTATATTAAAGTTTGGCATTCTTCGTGCTTTCACAGGTGTGGCTGATGAACAAATGTAGGGGGTAAAATTATCAATAGAGTGAATGAAAAATTCATTATTCCAAGGATTAAAAAATAATTATTTTCGAAATGAACCCTTTTTTCATTTGGTCACAACTCTCACTCTTCAAATCCGTTAATTCGCCACACTCACAAGGGCTGAGTAAAAATGTCAAGCTTTGATGTTAATATTTAGAGCAAAAACTTGTAAAACGATTTTCTCGAAATCCTAAAAATTCTCTAGCAGCCCTTAAATCTTCGTATATTTTTTTTTTTTAATTTTGCATACCAAGAATTTATTGATCGCAAATTTAATTATTTTCAAAATTCTTGAGCGACTTGTCAGAATTGCTCGATTGAAATCGGATTGAAATATTTGAAGCTATACAATTTTGGGGTGAAACGGAGAATCAAGAATTCTAGGTATAAAAAAGTTGTGATTCTAGTCTACAGCTCCTGGCGTGGTTTGAGAAAGAAACCGCACCGCAACTCATTTTTAGTGTCGAATCGAGTCATTCCGAAATTTTTAGACTATTCGGGAATTTAATAACGGATAAATTGTCGTGAGTTTCGACCGTTTGAGAACTTGGTTTTCCCGCGTTTTCCCAGCTGTCACGTCTCTCCAGGACCTCGGATAACTGAATAGAGATTTCAAAGGGTCGTTACGACAACCCTGGCGAAGTTCTTTTCATCCATACCATGCAGTCGCGTGGCGACAAAAAGTTTCGTGGTCACTTTGGGCCATGACAAAATTTTTCCAAATAGCATAATAGCGAAGCTCGACGTGCCTTCGCAATGTCACGAACGTCGACCGATTTTTCTTTTATTCAACTTACTTTGGCTCATATTTGTACAGATTTGTATAGTTCGAACAATGAGAGACATCTGCTAGGTTCCTTTTTCAAAAAGTTATGGACAAAATATGAACAGGTATTATTCGCGAGTCAGTCCAGGCAGTGAAAAAAATCTTCAAACTTTGACTGAACCATTTTTATAGCCGTGTCAACATTGTCTTTGCTATTTGTAAGCTTTACTCAGCTTTCATCCCTTTTATCGTTTACTTGTCTCGTGAGAAAAAGCAGGTCTGGTGCACTCAGTAGCTGTTTCGAGTGTCTTGAAGACCTGACACGATCGATGCCCCCGTTGAAAAGGTCAGAAAAAACTAGTAAAGAATTCAAACACACGGTTTCACCTCTATACTGGGTGACAATAGGGTTCACCTCAAGTTTTGCATCGTTGTCATATTTGCATAACGAGGCATCGAGAGATTTGACGGTCCTACGTATCCGAAAATGATAAGAGAACAGTCTCTCAATCTCGTGATGAAAAATATAAAAACAAAGTGAAATCTTATTATTATAACGTAAAAGAGAACTTGAACTTCGCTTTGCGGTGCTGGAAACTGGATGCTTGTTATTTCGTTTGTCGGATGTTCAGCTTTTCAGGTTTTAAGCTCTTTATGCTTTGAGGTATTCTTTTATTTTTATTTTTCCCAAGACTCGAGCTCTGCTTCACTTTGATCTCTCCGCTGTATCGTGTACGACATGCTGTGGCTCGAGGTCTCGCCTCAGGGCTGGTTTTTGCCCATGCATATAGCAGAGAACCTCGAAGCTTTCAACCACTCGCTCCCTATTAATTAATGGCTTCATGATAGCTGGAATTTATTTCTCTGCAAGAAATGGAGCTTCACGTCGTGTTTTACGTGCACCCGTGGTATTGTTGATTGAAATTAAACTTCGAGTCTGGTTCAGCTCATCGTACTTTGCCTGGAAATTAGTAATAACAGTTGTTTCTACTGGTATAAATTCACAATTCTAAGCCAAGAACACATGGATTGATGACACTTGGAATATTCATATGAGCAGAAACTGGAATTAGAAGAATGGAAAAATGTATCACGGGCGGAAAGTTAGTTTTTATTTTTCCAACGGAAAAAACTACTGGATCGATTAGTCTCGAGATTCAGTCGGATCTAAATTTGAGCAAATGAGACCGAAGTTCTCGAGACATCATCCATTGACATTATCTTCTTCAAAATCTTGTTCTTTAAGGGGTTTAGGCCACTGTAGCGGGGGAAAAAATGAGCATATTTTGGGAATTTTTTTCAGCGAAACGATGAAATGAATCAAAATTCTGAAAAAGGTCCTTTACTGTATATATCACAAACTAAATAAATTATTTTTTTCGAAGTAATATCAAAGAAAATGGCGGCTGCACAGCTTTTCTTTGGCGAAGCCTTTTTTTTGCAAAGGCGCGCGGCCGGACCAACTGCACTTGCAATTTTCAATTTACGGTGAATTAAAAAATTTCTTTCGATTATACATGTGAATAGCTACAGAAGTACGTAGGATTTTTATGATACATCGATTTTTGCAACAACGGCGCGTTCTTGAAATAAAAGTTAAAAATTCTAAAACAAAAAAAATCGTCCGAAAATTGTTATTAAAAAAAAAAAACTATGTAATATATCGAGAAAATCCTACGCACTTCTATGCAGAATGTAATTGTGAATATACAGTCAAAATTTCAAGTCAATCGGTCAAGATTTGTTCGAGTTATGAGTCCGGCCGACTTGAAAAATGTAATTTCGAGAAAAACGCGTTTGAAGTTTTCGGTACGGAAGACTCATTGATAAATTTGATATACCTTCAGGCAGCGATACCTACGTCATACAATCGGCCTTCCAAATTAACGTCTTGCTCGAGTTCTTCTTTTCTGCACGCTTTTAAAGCGATCCGTGCGTTTGGAAATTTCTACAGTGGCCTAACCCCTTAAAGAACTCGAAAACTAATGAACCGGTAAAATCGGAAATCCAATCAGTACTAAGCTAGGAAGAACTACGTCCCTTGATACAAGGAAGGATAAAATCCGTGCATAAAGCTCCTGAGATATCGTTGGACAAAAAATTGACGACACACGGCACCCAGACGTCCGTCTGGAAATGGTCAGAAGTGATTCTCTGGACCTCAGGATGAGGAGATCTGGTGAAAACCTAACTCTTCATTTTTGGGGTGATTGTTAACAACTTCCCTTTTTCTACGAACGGGAAGTCAAGAAAAATGAAATACGTTATTCTAATGATATTTCACAAGAAATATCCCGATGCGTTACCGGTGAGGAAAAAGTAATTTAAAAGCAAGCCTGGCGTGAAAAAGTGATGTGCCACTCGCATAGACCCGGAAACTTTGCATTTTTATACCTTTTCTTTTCCTATATCTTGCAGGAAGTTAGCGTCCGCTGGGGAATCAGGAAGGTGAACAACGTAGATTGGGACATTACCGTAGGGAGTAAATGGCTCGTATATGCTGCTCGATAGTTCGAGTGTATTTGGTTCCTGAATCATCACTTTGAAATCTAATTTCGAACGCCTCGGTTCTCGCTGTTGTCACCTCCAGCCAGCTTTATGTCCTGTTGACGGTTAAGCCGAGGTGACGGATGGTACCCGTATTACTCGAAAGCACCATGACGGTAATCTCGAGAATTCGTTGGAATATCAATTACAATTTAATCGCCTAATCCCGAGGCGTCGGTCGAAAGACAGGACTGATTGTCTTTTAAACGCAATTCACTATTCCAGAGCCCCAGAGTCCCAAATGGTAATTTCGAGATCCTCGGGCGTAGCAGTGTGCATAAATTGATGATCTCGCGTTTGATTGGACCACAAATTGCCTGAAATAAATCGTCACGGATCTAATCATCGATCTTCACCGAAGTACTTGTATTTTTTCTAATAAACAACTGTGAGCTTTCGCTCAGCTCTCTCATTTTTTTCTTTATCGAACAGTTCAAGCAGTGTGCTGATTAATTAGCAATTGCTATTAAGAACATTCCTTCACATTTCTACAGTCGAGTCCAAGGCCGGATGAGCTAACATCGGTAATGTCCTTTTTCAATTAACTGCTGCGTACAGGGCAAATGGCGAATAGCTGTGGGCATTTAGAGCTTCACTCTCGCTCGGATGTCACGCTGTGTCCAATTTCCCAGAGTTCTTTGCGGCATTCGAAATCCCACCATCTGATAGGGTTCCCAATATCGTTGGTGCCTAGCAGGGCGTCCAATTCCCCATCCCCTCGCGGAAATAACCCTAGATAGAGAGAGTTGCATGTCGTACAGCCCGTTAAGGGTGTTCGCCCTCTGACCTTTCAATCAAGCCAAAACCTGAAAATAAAAAATGCTCCTTTTTGTCATACAAACAGATTTAAACGCAGTTTGCGGAATCTGATGAACATTCGCGATCAATATTCCCACGATATCCGGTCTGCAGAATTCACGATATATCTAAAGATACCCGAACAATGTCAAAATTGCAATGTCCAATGTGATGGAAATTCACGAGCATCATGTATATTGTCCAATATTTAGCATTCATGCGGCCTGTTGGTATGAAGGGAAATTATTCTTTATCGGGTTTTGGCTTCGTTTATTTCTTCTTAAAGTCCCATCGTTTCCAATTATTTTACTCCATCGCGAGCTTGAAAATTTTCCAAAATTGGATATCAGGAAGATATTACATGAAACGGCGCGTCTGTAGACTGAGCGAGTGATCACGTTGCCTGAAATCGGGAATAGGACGAATCGAAAAAGTACTGAAAAGACAGTGAATGATGTAAAAGGTGCATCACATGGCGCAAAAATTAAATCTGATTAGAACGTGTAGATGCAAGAAAGTGCAAATGAAAATCTAATTGTAAGCCGTTGTTCTCGAAATCAATTTTTTTTATTATTGTCCATACGATTTTGCCGGAACCACTTGACCTAGGATCTCGAAATTTTCAGGATTTCTTCTCGCCATGTTTGACTATCGATCTATTTAGGGACAAATTTATCTGACCTACTAATCGTAGATAATAAAATAACTGTGTCTGAAATTTCGATGAATTTTGAAATAGGTACTCAATTTTATTTTGGGTGAATCAGGTCGCGCAAATTTGACGTTGGATGATGGCTCGAGGCACATCCATGGACAACATTTAAGCGTTTTTTTTTTTGTGGTTCTGACGAATCTTTTACCGCGGAATCTCCGTAACGACAAATGCGGAGTTCCATTTACGACCTTATAACTCTAACTACGACTTATGAAAATTGAATTTACAATCATTTTTCAATAATGTTGTAATGTAATAATGGATTGTAGTTCCAAATTTCGAAAGTTCCGAACGGTAAGAATTCCAAATTTGAATATTACTGACTAACGGATTTTAGTAACGGATTATAGTATTACCCCAAAGGTCTACATAGCCGATTCCAAAAACTTCGAGACGAAGTACACCGTAGGTTAAAAATTCCGAACGCTCAATGGTCCGGAGGACCATACCTCCGAAACTTGAAATTCACGCATCTATTAATTCAGTGTTTAATAACCCGGGCTGTATCGATCGTATCGGAACAAACGAGTGGTAAAATTAATCGTCTCGAGATGTCCTTTTTGTAAAAAAAATTTTCAAACTCCTATCAATTATTTATGACATCGAATTTATCGATCGAAGTAGATAAGACTTACAAAAATTAAAGTTATAATTATTTTTTGATGGTGGCTTAGGCACCCCTGAATGAAATAAGGAAAAGTCGTAATCTCTCTTCGTACTTGGTGCTTATTTTACGTGCCTCACATCACCATGCCCCCTTAAATAACCTTTGGAGTTATAGACGATACAAAAATAATCGTTCTTGGATGTTGGCTTACCTATTACAATATCAGATAGCAATATATCGTTGTTCGGTTTGAGTTATGTCCACTAGACAGGATATTTTATTCTTGTTCTCATCGGATATCGATTTGCCGATGACCTTCCCGGTCACAGAAAAGGACTCGTCGACGTAAATATACTTCGTCACGACTCGTGATAAAACTGTGAAATGTCCACTTGCCATTGCGAATATTCGAGGCTTGCAACCTCTCGAATTTAGATATCGTTATTACGATTGGATTCGAGGATAACTGTAGGTCTTCGGATGGAAATAGGGCAGAATTATATTGTTTTACTGCCGATATGTCAACCTGGTATGAATACAAAAGTAGATTGGCTCTCGTGTGAGGAAAAATCTTTTTTTCACAAAAACCTCTTCAATAGAGACATTTGCTGGAATCAAGAGCTAAAACGCTGACTACTACATTCGATGCTCATGAACTGAAACGACCATTCAGCTGGCACCCCAATGAATATTAAGAACACGATACACATGTGTTTATAGAACAAATGAAACGTTGAATTAATAATTGGTTAAGGAACTTTGCGTACCGCAAGGCTCAACTAAATTAGCCTATTTACCTGCATGAAACCATCTCAGAATTAACCACGAATTGTAGTTTATTTAGGAACGTACCTGTACGTGTGTACCGAGCCTGGCATACTGAATACGTAACTCATTTCCTGCTCAACTCAGTTGCAGCAGCAACATTTAGCCCGAAGCATTACTGCAAGTTTAACGTTAATTCCGCAATTGTTTGACTGATATTCGTCCTATATAGTCGGAATTAGAGAATAGAATAATCCTTCGAGGTTAGTTTACATGCCATGACGTTTTCCGCAAAAGGCATTGAGAATTGAGATTTATGTTCATGAAGTGAAAAAATCGGTTCTTTCATTTTCTTTAGAGGCAAAAGTGGAAAAGGCATTCGTATTTTCAGGACTTGCGAGAATTAGACCATCAGACTTTAGATGCCTGGGGGTGCAGTCAAAGTGAAAGCACTTATTTTTAGATCTCTTATTGTTCAGAAAACAAATATACGTACATCCAATAAACAGACGATTCTTGGATGCGTTGATTTTTGTTTCAGAAAATTAAAAAAATAGTAGAAGAGAAGTTTTTAAACTTGAAAATTTGGTGGTGAAAAATTGATTACGCGACTCACGTTTGCAAAATCGAAAAATCATCTGTTTATCGGACAGAGCAATTAGAGACTCAAATATCTAGAATCGAAGCACTAGTTGATCCAAATCCCTGCATTAAGGGGCTTTGATACTTTGACCGCGTACAGGTTATGTTGCTACAAGGTGTCGCCTCCGTAAGATGTCGGTATTTCTTTTGATAAGACGTAAAATCGTAGTTTCTCAGTTATTTTTTCATGAAATCAGATGACACAGTGCTCAAGACGTGTGGTTCACCACCGCCTAGTGGCTAAGTGTTCCAAAAGTGCAATAAATCGAGTGCATCTATGAATAATTCCACGATCTCTCTGATGATAACGAATCTGTAAAAATTTTTTGGAAATTTTGAAAATACGAAATACTTAGACACTTTCTGCCGAAATGGAGCAGTGATTCCCAAAGTTTCATGCCGATCGGCTATGTGGTATGAGAGAAATTACGAATCGCGTTTTCGAGGTGATCGGAGCGTCTATCAAAGCCCCTAAGGTGCTACTACTTTGACTGCATCTAACTGAGAGACTCGAGACTATACAGAGCGGAAGGATTTGTTGGAACAAACGAAATTTATTAGACTGAACAAAATTTGGCAGTCAAATGTGGGGAGATAACCGTCTTTTTATTCCAATGAAATAATGGTAGAGAATACAATCGATGGCTTCCAGTTAAACGGGATTGATTTGAACCAAATGAGAAATACTTGAGGCAACTGATTGTTCCTACATAACCTATTCGATTGATTCAACAAATCCTTTCTCTGCGTGTAGCAAATCCTAACTTTGATTTGATTATGGTACAAAAGATAGGCGAACTACTGTAATAAAACTGGTTGATTGCTCCGCAATGATAACTAAGGAATTCTCTCGGATGAGAAATCGCTCGTCATAAAAAGTACCTCTTTGATAATAGCCCAGTAATAATTTCCCAGTAATTTATTACCCAGTGAGAGCGAAAGTAATGACCTGCAGTCCAACATCCGAGACTATTGGCTCGTTTCGATATCGTCGGTAATGTAGATCGTACAAGTTACGTTCTTTTTATCTTGTAGGATAAACGAGCGAGTCTTCTTACCAGCTGAGACTGGAAAATCCCCGCGAAACTTTTCATCGTATCTCACTGGCGCTGAAAGCTAAGTAGCCAATATGCCAGTCCGTTACTAAAAAAAATTGAGACAATTTTTTTTTTTCTTTTTGGTTTTGATGATTCTTTTTTTTTTTTTATTTTGTTCTAAATGACAGTTTGCCAAAATCCTTCCCCAGCCAAATTACCCATTGCCAATGGTGTTTTGCTAATTGTGGGACCGGGTTGAAGTTCCGAATTTTAAAAGTCCCGAAGGTTCGGAATTCCGAAAGCTAAAATTCGAAGGGCCTAACCTACAAAACTTGAAATTCACGCATGTATTCATACAATGTTCAATAACTCGGGCTGTATTGATCGTATCGAAACCAATAAGTGGTCAAATTAATCGTCCTGAGATATACTTTTCGGAAAGACAAGTTTCGAAATCCTATCAATTATTTACGACATCGAAGTTATCGATTGAAGTAGATAAAATGGGTTTCCGTAAAGAGGGTCTGCATCAGAATGAATTACCTTTTGTCTTCACATCCTGATATAAATACCGAAATTTTCGGATTTCTACTGTTCTAAATTTCAACGTTCGTAAAAATTCGAATTCATCTCAATCGAATTCGGAATTTTTACCGTTTGGAACTTCACCTTGCCTCGCTAAATGTAACGAATACTTTCCCATTCATTTTCAATGGCAAGTCGAAATTTCGCTGAAGGGTAGGCCGCGCCTTTGCCAATTTTTTCCCAATTGACACAAAATTAAATTCACGTTGACAAACTAACGATTTGGTACTTTTGAAGCATTTGGGCTAGTAACGAGCTCTGTGCGAAAATAATCGACCTGGTAACAGATTTGACGAGGATATTCACGTCGCTGTGGTAACTGTCACTCAAAACGCATAGCTCGTTCGCTTGACACAATTAGTAATCAACTCGTCGAGTCAGATTATAATTAATTCAAGCGAAATTACATCAACCGCCTTAGCCCAGCTCGGACTTGAACTCGTGGACAAGCATCTCGCTTCAATTTAGCTTCGCAGCTTTCCATTACTTGATTGCAAAATCTTCTTGCAACGTATAGGCGACAGCAATTGCACCTTTCTTTCTTTTGTAATTTTCGGTTGGATCCATTAGGTAAATATCGAAAGACGATTTTTCAAATTCTAGACTATAAGCCGACAGCGATTTCAGAGCGTTCTCAAAAAAGAAAAAAAATTGTTTGAATAATTTTTTCGCCTCGTCAAATTAAGGTACAATTTTTTTTTTCCTGAACCAGCTTGTTCTCCAAATGACTGAAATCATTGTGACACGGCTAAATCGATAGTTACAGTAGGGATATCTACATCATTTTCGTCGACGTTTATACTCGTCAATATTTTACGACATTTCAATGGCTCTAACAACGTATATCGACAGCCGCAGAAGCATATAAACCTATAATCGAAAAATCCGTCAGGCGATGTATTGAAAAGGGAATATCACCTTTCGCGAGTAGCCTCTACGTTATCCAGATATTTTAATACCGCTGGATGATATTCGGAATATTTTAATTCGAAAATTATCACTGGCGATCAATAATCTGCATTTAAAAATCAAGTAGCAATCTGTAGTCTGAAAATACAGATCTTTGCGTTCTCGAATCTATTTCAAATTCTCGTGCTGTTCTTCCAATTTTCTGTATTGAACAGATGCTTCATACCTAGACGTGCGTTTATGCGGGAAACTTGTACTTCGCAGTAGATTAAAAATGGATTAACTTCACCCGCTCATATTGTTTGTAGAATTATTTTCCCCGCTGTGTGAAGGTTTCGTAAAGCCGTGGCGCATTCTGGGAGTTCTATTTTTCTCATTTCCTTTTTCCTCGTTCACCTAAGAGTTCGTTACTTTCTCCTAGACAGATATTGTATACAACCAAGACTTCAGCCGCGAAGTTATCTCGCTGAAAACGTTAAGCTCGCTCAAGCTCAACGCAAGAGTCAGCAAAATTATATTATTCACTTCCTAGAGCCCGCAGCTCCCCTCGACGATTTATTTTAAACAGGAAACACCCTCTAGTCCGCGCAGACCGAGACCCTTATCTTCATCCAACGAAGAGATTATGAAAATCTCGGTACGCCAGACTTACCCAACCAACGACCAAAGATTTCCATACTAAAATCTACCTAACAGACTCTCAAATCTGTTTGAAAGTGAAGCCGAGGAGTATATCGTCAGTTATTTGCCATATAAAGCAGCGAGGATTTCCTATCCCATTCCATTTCTCTGATAATATCATCCCCCGACTTCCTAATGATCATTACAACTTTCATTCCCTCGGCTCTCCAATTACCGATGTACACTTGGAAAATACACTAACTGACTATAAGCCGTTCCGCATTCGCTGCAGGTTTCGTACACCATAACCGAACTAGAGGGGTCTCGTTTCCATTCGCTCACCCTTAAATTTCGGAATGAAAAAAAAAACATTTACCTACATTTTACGTTCATTTATTTCTCCGCAAAATGAATGAGAATTTTACTCGAAATCTGATATTGGTGATGGGTAATTAACAGCTTTATAGAAATGAGAGAATTTTGAACTACGGAATTTTACACCGCGGGAAATCTTCCTTCGATTCACAGAGGGGATTTAATCTCTCGATTCATATCCAAAATTCATTCGATTGGATTTCACTGAGGCAGATCGTGACGCGGTAAGGTTCCTCACGGATGATAAAAGACCTTGTTCAATGCTACCTGCGAAACACAATCACTCAGGCGTCTCTATACTCCGCTAACGCCACCGGAAGTCCTCTTCAATGAATTTCGAACACGATACGAAGCTCATTACACACGGTCTAAGCCGTAACGCGTGGTTACTTATCGGATCTCATTAAGGATCGCGTTTCGAATACCCCAAGTCAGATGCAGGCGATATCTAATTCTCTCATTAGGTAATTCGTAGTCATCGTTTTTCGGGCTGTAAATTTCGCAATTAAAAAACTTAGCCTTGCTTTTATTGATTGGATTCTGTATATGGAGACTGGTGAAGCTAATTCTTGTATGAATTCAGCCCTAATTTAAACCAGCGTAACAAACTGCTAGCAGGTCGACCGTAACTCTAATTGAAGTTGAGGCAACGAGAAAATCATAAAGCAGAACCGCACTCGAGACGAAAGTTAAGTCTGAAAACTTTAGACTTTCGCGGATTTCGCCTGCGCCTGGCAGATGTTTATGGCTAGAATAGGTAATTGAATTCGACATAATTAGTGGTTCATATAAGACAGGGATGAGGAAGGAGAAAGAGTTATAGAGGATTGTATTGTCATGGGAATACATCTACCAGAACAAACATGGTATACCAGTTCGAGTGGAACCTTCATCAGAGAGAAAGAAAGAGATAGAGTAAGAGAGAAAAGCATTTATTAATGTCCTGGGATGTTTGTTCCCTGAGGACAAGGTACATATGAGTACAGTGATGCTGCAAAGCTTGCAAAGACTATCAACGTAGGGGACAGCATTATACCCGTATTTGGAAAAGTAAACTGAGGGATAATTAAGAAGTGATATAAAAACCGAGAGGACTAAACGGATGAAGGAAAGGAAAGGAATCCAATAAGTCAGTGAAAATAGATCGAGAAATTGAAATTACGTATGTCAGTCTGGAAAATTATTCTTCGTCGAAATGCAGAGTTTCAATTGCGGCCTTGTGACTCCGAGTACGACTTCGCGCTGTCAAACCCCCATAAAAATGAAAATCTTTGAAGAGGAATGAGCGAGACACGAAATGTAACGATTCAATATCGTAAAGTACGTCATGGAGTTGATATTCGTATCAGTTATAGGTAGCGAAGCACTCTTGGCCTGACATAGAACGTCATCGATAAATCCCGTCGTGGCGTGTTTGTAATAATAGAAATTGAACCAATTTGCGACATCTTTGAAAGTTAGATCGTTCCTTTCGTCGATTAGCATTCATTATTAGTCTCATTTGTGATAGACCCGAAATGTTCACCGAAGTATTGGCACACGTCTTCGCAATTGTCATTCCAAGACACCAGCTCCGGTAGTAATGACTTCTTCGTCCTGAATGCTCAAGAAGAGAAATATATACAGTACAGACTCATTATACTTAAAGAATCACGATTTTATCTACGTGGTTCAAGCTCCGCATGTATAACACGTCGAGCTTTTACGACCCTAATCGTCAATCTGAAAAAGATATTCTAGGTCTGAATAATTTTTTTCTATTTTTCTTTGAAAAGTACATTCAAAACCAAAAATTTTCAAAGAAAAAACTTCCCGATAAGTCAATTTTTGAAAAAGTCATGGCTATTTGAAAAAAAAAACATTTTTTTCGGTTGGGTAAAAAAATTTGAAAAAATTCTGAGAAACGTTTTTAGTGGGGTAGTAAAAGGTCAAAAAGTTTCAGCCAAATCGAAAGGGCCCGGGGTCAAGAGTGATCGATTCGGCGTGGAATACCCCAAATATATCTATATTTTTCCATTTATGATTCACGGGAATTTTTATCGACAAAAAGTCTAATTGCTCGAATCAAATTCAAGACACTTGACGTAGATTTGATCCCGAATAGGTACCCGACTTTTTACGAAGGTGATCTGTATCGTTAGATCGTCTGCGACTCGCTCCAGGAGAGACAGCATTTCTGGAATTCGTTATTTGCTTATATAAGCAGTATTCGGATCCTTTGTCTCGCTCGGTCGTCTGCAAGCTCTGAGCAACGATAAGATTTTTATGCGTAGAAGAATGGAAGACAGGCAGCAGCTCTACATTGGTTATCGAAGACAGCATATCTGTCTTGTTTAAGATACCAGTTGAGATTTTAGGAAAAGCCAATTGCAAAAGCTGCCTTAAACCCGCAGCCTAGAGCTTTGCCACGTTCTGTCAGAGTCCAATTAAGCGTCACTGACAAATGATGGCGTTTTAGTGTTTGCCGAACAAACAGACAATAAGTGGCTATAATAACTGGGACGAGACCCCTGAACCAAACTCTTATCTTCGTCCCGGCAAAATCTGCGATTGCCGAGATTTCTTCCTTCGTAATGCTCGGTGAGTTCAAGAAACTTTTGGAATCGTTAAACGCAAGGTATTCATCGAGGAACACCGTAGGTATATAGCGGTATGTAAAGTTTGCCATCTAACGTCGAGAGGGATGGATAAATTTTCCATAAATTTACCCATAAATTTACCCATAAATTTACCCGTAATAATATTGTTTCAGGCTCCCCTCGCTCTCGCCGGTACGCTTGGCTGTCAAAAAGCTGTTAACATGAGCTGTTACAGATCGTTGGCAGAGTCTTACCTGATAATTTTATCACAATTATAAGACTCGGCTATTTTCCGTTCGACGTAAAATCGACGGATATGGACTCTATCCTACTTGATAAATAAATTTGAAACTTTTTGAGTTATTGGTATTAGGTGAAACTTGGCGTAAAAAAAAAAAAAAAAAAATCCTCTTCGAATTTTTGTTTGGTATTAGAAGATCGGAAAATGTTGAAACTTGGCGATCTATATTTAAACAAGACTGTTTTTTTAATTAGCCAAGCCGTGTCAGATACTCGTCAAACAATGAGTTGACGTAACAATTATTGTTAATTAGTCACGGGATTGATCATTTCTGCTGGGTAGAAATTATTTTCTATTATCTTATTCAAATTATTGGAAATTTTTTTTTTCACCCACGTCCATATCTGCTGGTAAAACGAAGAGCTGGAATATAATGAATTACCCAACCCAACCTGGACGAAACCTAATTTTCTGCTCCGCGATGTCTGAGCTTTGACGAAAATAATTTCCAGTTCCTAATTCGCGCAATTATATTTTACCCGCTACCCACACTTTACTGTCTGACAGCTTTGAGCGCGAAATTCAGAAGAAGACACGTAAAACTGACAACCACTGTTACTTTATTGACGTACCTACTTTGCGAATAAAAAGGTTCACCAAATCACTCAAATCTCGAGTGGAAATCTGATGCGTAAAATCTAGCTGTGGCATAAATTTTCGCCAAGTGCCCGGCGCCCGTCTTCTTATCCTTACTTGCGAAATCTTATCGAAGCGAGTTTATTGTCGACGGTAACTCTTTTATACTGTTCGAAGCTTCGAGTCATTTTCAGGATTGCTGTGGAAAACTTCTTCATCAATTTCTGTGTCGACGATAATGCGTGAACAATTTTTATTGCCTGCTGCAAGACCGGAGTATTCCGTTTCATTAAAAACTGAACGTTAGTTTCAAGCTATAGCTCAGATCTCGAGGGACACAACTTTGAAGAAACCCAAATCGGAATAGAGATTCTATAATCTCATGGAGACTTGGAGGTGCGAACTAGATCTTTGAAATTCTAGTTTGGACCTCTGAATCCTAGGATCCGAAGAGGTCTGATCCTGGTGTTGATTTATGGCTCCTCAATCTTCGATGAAACGTATTGTAATAAAACTGATTGACGAATGAATTCCAAGTCGAAAATCGCTGCTCAATGTTTTTAGTGATAAAAAACAGAATTATATTTCGGTTAGAAAAACTAGAGAACGAAGATATCGAGGTTTCAGAGGGTGAGACCAGAATTTCTATTCCGGCTGGAAAATAAATAAAAAAATTCCAATACCACAATAAAACCACGGTATAGACTTTCGACTATTGCGGAGTCCATGACTCCTGAGGGTCTACTTGAATCAGTTTCCTTCCATTCACGATTTCTTTCATGGTCAGTATTAGGTAGACTATCATGCGGCACGATTTCATGACGGATAGAGCGATTGGTACCAAAATTAATATATTTTTTCGACCTTTCTCATGGCTCGAGGATAGATACACCTTGAATACGGATATTTTTTGAGAACTGGACTGTTTTCGAGTTTCATTTTGAGCAACTAGTTTCATTACAAAAATTGCGGGTCATTTGGTCTCCGAGTTAGACGCGGTCAAAGTAAAAACACTCGATGCAAGGATTCGGATCACCGCTGCTTTGATTTCGGATACTTGGGTCTCTAATTTTTCAGAAAACAAACCTTCACCCGATGAACCGATAACTTTATTACGCATTGATTTTTCTTCCAGAAAATTGAAAGACGGTAAAGAAAAGTTTTTGAACTTGAAAGTTTGGCAGTAAAAGAATCGATTACTCGAGTTACGTTTGCAGTATCAACAAGTTATCGGTTCATCGGACAGAGCAATGTTTACTGAACAATCGGATACCCGAATATCTGAAATTGAAGCACCGGTTGGTCCAAATCTTTGCAATAATTTCTTTTACTTTCACTGCAACTAACTTTAAGATCCGATGACGCACGACTCTTAACTCTTGCTTAATCATTTTCCGAAGTATTAGCGAAGTACTTTCATAAAACTGGTTGATCACACAACGATTTGGACACCAGCCTGCAGTCTCAAAAAAATACCCATATCTCGAAAAGAGAAAAAATGAATTAGCTCGGAACTTCTATAGTTATATGTACGAAAATCTAAACTCAAATTAGGCCTTGCGAAATATATTCATGTTTCTGTTTTCTGTAAAGATTTGCGAGCATATCTATGTATATACATATATATATATGATATATATATATACCCCTTTACAAAATTCTAATTAAAAGATAAAGATTTCACGTGTGTTTTGCATTATAAATCGAGAATCTCTGAGGCTACAGCTTCGAGCCAGTTTCATTTTAACGAAGTACGAAGTCTAGGGGTTGTCCACATGTACAGACTCACCCCTATATGTTAATATATGGGGAATTCCACGCCAACTCGACCAGCGTATGACCTTAGATTTACCCCACTTCCTGAAGTGCCTCTGGATTTTTTCAGAATTTTATAAGTATCCGTTATTGCCTGATGAATTTTGAAGGATTTGTTGTTTTGTCATTCAAGGAATTTTCAAAGGATTGTATTTTTTTCATCATATTTCATAAGCCTGCGCATGCGCACTTGGAATTCGCTTGTCTACCCCTGGCTACCCATCAGGAATTCACTCTGTTTATGTATGTATAAATGTATGCAGGTACGTATGTAAATATCTACACAAACAACTATCTACATACACTTCCAGAAGTACGTGCCTACGTTTTACATATAAGTGTATATAAATATATGCCATATAGCCATGCGAGCATGTAGCTCACAAGCGAGTGTCAACAGCGCTCGAATTACTCGTCTCGACGCCTGGCGCGTTGGCAAATCCCTAGGAAACTTCGAGACAAATAATCCTAGCTGCGTCGGTTTTGAAATAAATTGCTCAAAAGTATTTTCTCAATCAGAGTTCACAGAACTTCAGATTTCGCTCGATTTTTCTTAGTAATATGACCCAGATAACCAACTGTGATTGTGCAAACAGTTCATTACACTTGCTGAAAATTTTGTTGTCATTTTGTCAACTACTCGCTGAGATTACGTTTCATGAATGAGAATTTGCAACAAATGTACAGCAATAACTGCTGCTATTTATTGTGTCAAGTTGTTTTCCGTATTTCGTAGTACAGCAAGCCTTGCTTGCATGTCGCTGACAATTTTTGTTCAACAGTTATTGCTCTCATTTTTTACAGCAATAAAGGACACACCTTGCTCCGATATTGCTAACAATACTTTGAATTGATAAAATTAAAATTTGCTCACACGTTGTTATCTGGGGAGCGGACCAGTCGGTTCAACTAAAGATTTTGTCTCGATGAAAAGTCTGATTCCATCTTAGGTGTACCTAACATCCGAGTTCCTCCCTCGCACGATGGCTTCACGCTTCCCATTCGAGTTCCAATTTTACTCTATTCTACTTCAGGAACCGCGGTAGCTACTGATTATCAGAAATTCCGTTGATTCTTATCTGATTGTCGTCGGTGGTATATTTCAAGAGTCTCGAAATTGGCGCAGTGACAATTTCCGGCTTATTGTTATTACATCGACTCAGAGCTCCTGGTTGAGCTTCTGTTGCTGTCGGAAATACCTCGATCGGTTCATTCACGGGCTGCTACTCGGAGGGAAAACTGCCTGTCATAATATCTCCGTTCCTGCCAGTCTCGAAGTCCGGATACTTCGTCGAGACCATACCCTTCTGAAAGAGCTATTGTTTAAGTATAATCAAGTCAAAGTTAAGAATTGTGAGTCATCGGGTCTCAGAGTTAGATGCAGTGAAACCAAAAGCACTGAATGCAAGGATATTGATCAACCGGTGCTTCGATTCCAGATATTTGGGTATCTAATTGTTCAGAGAAGATACTTCTGTCCGACGATTTTTTCTTTACGTCAAGATTTGTCTTGGAGTATGAGAAACGGACTCAATTATATTATAGAACCGTATTTAAGTTCTGCTAATGAAAATCGCCCGATATTTCTACATCGTTTGCTCCACAAACAAGGGTTGTTTGCCTGGTATAGGATGTCACTTAATGTCTGACATAATCGAAGAACCAGCCAGGTCTCCATGGAGATCACTGTAAAACGGTGATGACCCGTTTTATGAGCGAGTAAGTGCCCGATGGAACCAGGCAGTGGAAAAAGTACCTGAATAATGCCGATTCGAATTGAATAGGTAATTTTTTATTTTCGCACTGATTGAGTGCTGGTCTAGATCCTCGAATGTGCAGTGAATGGAATCGTGATATTTGCGTCTTCAGGTTTAGTCGAAAACTTTTCACGAAAAACAGCCCTAAATTCTCCGAATTTAGTTAAACGTATGGAAGAAAAAGACAGGCGGAATTTTATCCCACCGATAACCCCTGTGATCGTTGGATTCGAAACGACCGGGCACGTCCGGAACGTAGAGAGAATATATTTTCATAACGCATATATATATACGCATATATATATATATATAATCATCCAGTCATAAATTTTCAAACGCTTAACTAGACGGTGAACTGCCGACGTCCCCATGACGCGAATTTCAAAATTACAACCTGGCAATTTATTCAAGCAGTGAAGGAAAAGCGCAATTTTTTCTAGCTCAAACTACGTCAAGAAAAGTAGAGAATTGAACGACTTTCACCGTTGGATCATCAATTTCTAATTAACTGCTGACTAGAGATATATCTTCCAATTTCCACGGATATACGTTGTGTTCGTTTCAACTAGCGTCTGAACTGCGGCACCACTCGCATTTGCTCAGATTGCTATTATATTGCATGGTATAACTTGCCTCAAGTTCTACCGTGGTTATTTGCTCGAAGTTTTGTATTATTTTCATGTTACAATGGAGTATACAGCTTATATCCATCTCAATGCTGAATGCCAGTTTGATATATTTTACTCTGAAAATATCATCCACTTTTCTTATTTTCTAGAGAAACTTATAGGAGTACGTATATAGGTACGAGATACTGATTTGAAAAAATGTCTAGTGAATAAGGGTGGAGAATATTATCGGTACAAATTATCGGAGAAATTGATTATTTTATGGATACGGTATACATATGTGGTACAGGAGGAGACGGGCACTTAAAAAATATCGCTAAATTGAACTGTGACTTATATCGTCGTTAAATTGATGATAGCCCGCGGGATAGACTATATCAAACGATGATCGTTTCAATTTTCTAGGCAATTGATCGCTCCCATTATAGTCTAGTAAAAATCCATGAAAGGTAGCAATTTTTAGGTATGAATCCGGAAACTTGATTTAAGGGTAATTCGATGACGCTGAATCGAATGGCGGTAATTATTTTGCAATCGACCCCCGGGATCATTGGAAAAAAATGGTTAAGCCGTTCAATTCGGAACCTAATGACTTTATCGAAAAATATATCAAACAAAAGTTGTTGGGGACAAATAAATACGTAAATAAGTATTCCATGTTCATCTTCGTATCTTCGAAACTAAGGGAAAAAAAAACGAAAAACTATTTAATTAACTATTTTATTTTATTCGCCAACGAGTGCGAGAGAGACAGACATATCTTTGCGTCCCTTATTTTTGAAGATACGAAAATCAACATAGAATACTCTTTTACGTATTTTTTTGACCCCAACAACTTTTGTTTCACATATTTTTCGATAAAGTCATTAGGTTCCGAATTGAACGGCTTAACCCTTTGTTTCCAATGATCCCGCGTCATCGAATTACCCTTAGATCAAGTTTCTGGGTTCATACCCAAAACTTGCTACCTTTCGATTTTTTTCATGGACTATTATCAAATTACCACTAATCCAATAAAAAATGAGAAAAGATTTCACTCCGAGGAAATTTTTTTCGTAACAAACAAATTCTTGCATCGCCAAACATTCGAACAAACGTTTGATTCATTCGAAGTAATTCTTTGTTTATCATTTTCATTCGAATCGAATGGATATTTGTTTGAATTAATCAATGGTTTATCGAATGGATTGGCTTGATTGGTAAAGAAAAAAAATATTGTTCAAAGGAAACAAGTTATTTGGTTCGTTCAAAGATATTTTGTTCAAGAACAATATCCGATTGATTCAACGGAACATTTTTCTAAATCACCAAAAAATGTTTTACTGACTCAAATTTTTGTATTGAATCACGTAAATTCGAATCAAACAATTCTTGTCTTAAATTGACCGAAATTTTCTCTGAGTCTGTGTGAAAGAAGAAAATGATTGTGCGTTCGAAATGTTCGTGTCTAAACAGACTTTTCCTGGCATTTTCCTCTTTCAGGACATTGGCATTCTCTCCTCTGTATTCTCTGCGCAATTTTGAAATCTAGATAGAAAGAAAGAGATAAAAATGAAAAATAATGATCGGGAACGAATTGGGGTATCGTTAAGAACATTCAGTTGTGATAAAATGTGTGTTATCTGGTGGAAACGATGGGCGAATCGGACTATGTTGGAAAGTGAAAAGCCGGAGACTTCGCCTCGTTATTTTTGCTGATTTCCAGCCATCTCCGTAGAAATCTTGAGCGAGTAATCACGTCCAAGACAAGAGCAGTTATCTTGCAATAACAAGCTCTAGACTTCCGTTTCCTTTTTCACCAACTGTCGAAGGTGTTGTTTTCGAAGAAATGAACTCTCCGGAAGCAGGATATGGTCTCAGAACTCAGAACTTCTAGGGTTCTCAGAAAGTTATATATTCCTTTCGAGGTCTCGTGTCTTCCTACCTACCCTGTTTACTCCAAATTGGACAACGGTGCGGAAACTATTACTAATCGTACTAGGTGTACTACATACACACCTGTATTTTAATTAGCGTGAAACAATTCGTCAGATGAATTCGTAGATTTCATTTAATCAATCAAGAATCTGCTAACGCCTCATGTAGTCGTGTCACTCTTATTCAACCTTCGTCTAAGTCACCTACGTTTAATAGTGATAGATTAAGCCCGATTCGGAGTACGGATTGAATTCTGGATGGAAAGAAAGTACTTTTTAGTCCGTCTATTTTTTTTCGATCGAACAATTACGTGTACCGAAAATTCTTTTCGTTAGAAAGATTCGAGCCTGTTGTTTAAATTTTGTAAATTTTTCCTTTCACGTAGTAGTAAAATATCTTAAAGTTTGCTCATCCGCTTGTCCACTGCTTTCAAAGATCAAGTCTCTTCGAAACATGCGGAAAAAATAAAATAAAAATTGACGGATTCATCGTCCCACGATCAAATAAGATTCAAAATTTCTTTCTTTTGTTCCATCAGCTGTTCGAAAAAAATTGAGCTTGACTCTTCCTAAAAAAAACGAACGTTTTAGAATTTGAACACAATATTCAGGGTCACAAACGAGTCGAAAATTCTCCATGCATTTGTTTTCAAAGAGTGCTTCTCAAGCCTGATAGCTTGATAATCTTACTTTCACCATTTCCAATCGCACCGTTGGTATTTTCAATTCAATTCTCAATTCAATTTTCAATTCAATTTTCAATTCAATTTTAAATTCAATTTTCAATTCAATTTTCAATTCAATTTTCAATTCAATTTTCAATTCAATTTTCAATTGTTTCAATTTTTTTTTCAACATTTGATCATTTATACCCGGAGATCTACGAGAGCTAAGAATTTGATAGGAATACTGAAGACTCGTTGTTACTCAATGAGTATGGAAAGAAATTAGCGACATAGAATCGAAATTCCATGAAACATTTACATGAAAATCAATTTCCGGCGTAAATTGGAATATATTATCGAGTTATAAATTTCAAATGAAATAGATGCATCATACAATTACCGATGCTTCCGTTTCCCCGTTTTATACAAGTAATAAAATGATTTGATTCCGGGAACAACGCGTGGTACAGTGCGGATGTCAATTGGCGAATTTGTTAATGAATCGTTGCGAAACCGTTGAGCAGGCATCGCGAGAGAATAATCCATGCGCAATAATCGCGTAGGTATTCCGCGTAAAATCGCGAATTATATTGTCGCTAAAAAAGGAGAAAAAATTTCGATCTCTAAATGGTGTACAATGATAAAAAATCCGCGATCTTGCTGCGCAGTTCTCATATTTCAACGTGAGAACGTGATTCCATTCCGAAATTTTGTTCGGCAAGTTTCATTTATTTATTCATTTCCTTTATTTATCTTCTTTTCATCCCTTATCCGCCCATTTCTGTTTTTCCCTCCGGTTCCGAGGTCGGCACAAAACCCCTCGTTGAGATAAGTGCCTTATAACTTTGACCGCATTTCTAGACTTTGTATAGCGGCTAGACCGGATATTTGCGATAATATTCGCCTGTCCGCTACTAACGTTTTTATTCTCATCTCATCGCTGGGAACAATCTTAAAAATGATTAACTCTACTATATCATGTTCTTTTTCACCACTTGTCTTCATCCCTTCCGGGCACAACCCTTCGCAGTGATGAGAAATTTCATTTTCATCGATCCGTGAAAAAATGAAAGAGAGATAAGAGATTTTTTCAATTTTCAAAAAACGAGGGGCAGAAGACATGTTTTCGGTTTCTTTAATTCCGGGTGGATTCTCGTTCGTTTAACGAAACGCTACCGAAAGCTTTGCGCGTTTGATTCTATCGCAAAGATGACCGTTGTCATTCGTCAGAAAAAATAGACTCGATGAGTCGATTAAACCAATACGAATAAGTGAAAAAATCAAAAGACAACTAATTTGCAAATCAGTCTTTTAGGCGTCTGCGCCATCCGCGTCTACGGCGCCAAGGGGATGTCAGTCGCCAGCGAGCCGCTGCCTCGCGAGGAGGCAGGCAAACTACCCTCTGCGATCGTAGCCACGCGTCCGGACCGAAACACGCCGATCGAAAATACCAAAAAAATAAAAATAAAAATAAAGAAAACAAAAAAATTGAATATATATATATAAAAAAAAAAAAAAAACAACAATAACACTAATCAAACCAAAACGCGAAAACGTAAAAGATCGAAACCGCTGGCAAAGCGCACATGCATTAATCCATCGGAGGGCACGCGTGTCTTTGCAATTCCATAACACGTGCAGAGGCGGCGGGCCGCATTCACGCCTCGTCGGCCATATACATATACATATAGATATACATATATATATATATATATATATATACATATACTCATGCTCGGGCAGATGGTAAAGGTGACGAAAGAAAGTATCGTCATGACGGCTCAGTGCGTCCGTGACATCGGATCGGCGATGTGTTTACGGAAAATCAATCATTTTCGTTATTATCGTACGATATAATACCTAGATCGAAGTTGTCTCGTTATTAAATCGGTGCTGAATATATAGTTAAATGATCGTCGGGGTTTTATTTGTTTTTACGGAAATCATTAACTAAAGTAAACGGTTTCGCCCGCCAAGATATATATATATACGAGTTCAGCAAAAGTTTACAGTGATTTTTACTACAGTTTTATTATCATTGTCATTATTTCATCGAGTATATAAAACGCCGCTGAAGTGTGTTGTTTACCCTGAAAAGTAAAATTCGAAAAAAAAAAAAAACACGACGAGACGAGAAGATCGGTTAATTTGAATCGACGTTTCGGAATAACGAATTTCTCATAGTATTACAAATTTGAATAACCGCCAAGTGGAAACTGTAAATTAATTTACTCGTTAAACCTGCATCTGAATAATTTCATCGATACAATAAATATACATTAATAGCTCGCTAACAAAACAAACAAACAAACAAACATACGAATTTAAACACATTCATTATAACTTTACACATATCAGTACTACGAAAATTTGCCATTTTTGTCAAATTAAATCTATCCCCGTATTAAATTTCGTCGAAAATTTTATTTCATTTCGATAACCATATCGGCATACAGTTTAATATATTATTGCATGTGAGTAATAATAATAATAATAATAATAATAATAATAATAATAACAATAATAATAATACTAAAGGTTGAAACCAGCTCTGAAAAATATTCCCTTATTTTATCGATAAAAGTTTTACCTCAGATTGTATATGGAAATTTTTTTTTCTTCAGTACGTGAACGTTAATTATCACTTGATTAATTTTTCGATCGCAAGATCTCGCGTGTAGAATTCTGTATATATATATGTATATGTATATCTATATACTATCTACATATATAGCAGAATTGTATTATATTATACAGTTTTATGTACCCTAAATATTAACACAAAAAAAAAGATGATAATGTAACGATAACTGTATACAAGAAAAGCAAAAAAAAAAGAAAACACAAAAAAAAAAAAGATAAGAAAGAAAAATATGTATACTTACGTATATTTGTGTGTATATATATAATTATATCGTACAGGACATTAAGTCCTGTATATACTTTATATGAATGCTTATGGTAGAATGGCTTTAATGAATATTAGTAAACTGATATAAAGGTTGAATAAATTAATTGAGATAACAATATTGAATGATTATATATAGATATATACATCTATATATATATATGTATATATAGATACAGATATATATGCATATGTATTATATATATCATGAATATAAAAACGTTTATAAAAATCCAGTGAACATTGGTTAAAAATCATCTCTACGTATTATCAATGATAAAATAATATCTTAAATATTAGATCGATGGTATAAAATCGAACCGATCGACTGGAGATAATAGTAAAAAAAAATTACGGTTAATATAGCAAGCAGATATCCACGGTAATAATAATAATAATAATAATAATAATAATAATTCAACTATATAGTCCGTTTTATCATTTAATCTAATGGAATCAACATGTATCTGTACCAATTTGCGGTTAAACCCGGACTCCGCAGGTCTGACCTTTTTCGAAGTTTAGGAAATCACTAAAGCCCCAACTATATATATATACCTACAACCGCCACCCTGCGGAGCTCCTCGAACTTCACTTTCTGAACCGAATAAATTTTGAGTTATGCATATATTCAAAGTTTTCTCGAGTCTATCCGACGCTTCTTCTTCTTTTCTTCTCGTTTTTCGTTTCATTTTTACTTTTTTTTTTTTTTTTTTTTCGTAACGTTGAATATTTAGGTCATCGGCTACATCGCGCCACCGTATCAAACAACCTTTGCCGACCAGAGGTCATCCCTTATCGAAGGTTCACCCCTTTCTTCCCCCTCCATGGTTATTTCTAATACACTTATTTCTTCGACGTTTCGCGCGGATCTAAGGCCGTATATATATCTACGTCGATCGTTTCTTTTCCCAGGATCGATTTTTCCGCCGTTATTTCAGTGAGGCTTGCGATCTCTTCGTCACTTATACACAGGTGTTTTCTTTTCTCTAACACAATATCCTCGTCGCTGTATGAGGGAAAGCTAGGGAGTCTAGAGCCTTTTTCCTTATTCAAGATCATATTCGAGAAGGTATTAGGATTTTTCGATCTCTTTATATGCTTACAAGTGGAAAGGAGACCTTGGCGGATACTCAAGGTTTCGGCTGAAATAGCTCTGTGCTGAAAGGGTGCCACGAAATTAATTATAGAAGCGATTAACCACGCCGGATGCCTCTGGGGCGACAAAAAATAGCTCAGATTTTAGTCTGGCGATTGAACAATGAACAACCCTTCGGGAAATTAATAATTTTTAAGCTACACCGATTCTATACGGTTTTTATTCACGTCGTGGATTTATTCCATTTTTTTCTTCTTCTTTTTTTTTCTCTTTTTTCTTGAGATTCGAAGACACGCACAATCGCATCGAAATTTGGTGAAAAATTCGATTGGATGATTCTCTCATTACGATCGAAATCGTTTTGAGAAACGTCATCAGATTGCAACGTCAGAATTCGGTACGACCTGCTCAACGATATTGGTACCAAGTCTGATTAATATTCTCCTAATTGCGGTTGACCGCTGTGGGCAATCGGAATACGTTAGAGTAGATACATCGCGTCCTTAGAGTATCGCTTTGAACTCTGCGCTAATTGTGAACTCTGGTATCCGTCGTATGGTTGTAAATTTAGATTTGCAGCCTCGAAACTAATCAAAAAGTGATCACATCGTGTGGCCACCAGCATGGATTGAAGTGTGCTCTGTAAGAACGACATAGGTTGGCTGTTGACTCAATTCCAAGTTCAATTTTAGTCCAAATTGAATTCTACTCTGCGAACCTATTTGATATCGATGTAATTCTAGCTTAGACTAGGGTCGTTAGAAAATATTCAATTTTTAACAAATTTTCAGACTTTTAAAATCTGTATACCGATAAGTACACGAGAACTTGAATTTTTTAGAATTATTTTGCGGCTAAACGGACAATTATTTTTAATAATCTTTAGTCTGCGACAGAATCACGCGTAAGAACGATGTGTAGAAAAAATTATAGACCGATCGGACTAATGGCTAATGAGATATCGAGTCCGCAGTTAACCTATGTCATTTTTACAAAGCTCATTTCAATGACGGAATATATGCGAGGGTTTGTAACATCAATATTTGTAGGTGAAATTGTGTAGAATGAAGGCCTAAAACAGTATATCTGTGTATGATTTACCTCAGCCGCCACAATCGGTGAAAATCTGTCTAATTTTGTATACCCTGAACCCTCGTCCTCATAAAAATTGATTTCTCGGACTCGAAAATAAATCCCCACGGTATAGAATGCCCACACTTTTTTTTCCACTATGCCTAACTTTTTCATCAAATATTTCCGATCGCAGGGAATTCTATATATTTTTATTTCATTTTTTATTCTATTCCCCCAACGCTTCTCAATTCTCTGAAGTTACTTTTGTGAAGTGAAGCTCTAAATTCGTCGAAACTCTGTACCTACGTCCACATACATATATACTTGGATATGTATTCGGAATCGAATACTCCGTAGCAGGATATCTGATTTGTACCTAGTTGCTTTACCTGAAATCAAATTGCAATTCGGTCCAGCCTTTGGCCGCCTCCGTTGACCTGTGTTGACCTATCTCTACTCTACGTTCTATCTTCTCTGCCATCCCGGATAATTGTCCTTCTATCTTTGGCGGTATGCTTTCGCTAAATTCAATTGCAGATGCCGTTCAGATTAATGAACTGTAAGCTAGAGATTTCCAAGTTCTAGTAAGCTTGAGCTGCCTTCTTAGGTAGGAAATCGGGCCTCTTATTTAACTAGCTATCATTTATTCAGAAAACTTTTTTGCATACCAATGAATTCTTACGATAAACGCGAGATTCGTATATATATATATATATATATATGTATGTATGAGAATTCAACAGGTGGAATTTTGCCAAAGTTATATTATATACCATGGCCAATTCTCTCTAGGCATTTATCTTTACGAGAGTAAATGATCATGCAAATTAGCTACCACCACCGCGCTAAATCCTTCTCGGAGAATCACCTAATTGCCAGTTATTTCGAGGGTGAAATCCACCCACACCGTAATTGGAAGGAACAGAAGAAGGTATTCGACGAAAATAAAAAGAATAATAACCATTCTTCTCCATTTCGATAAACGAAGTAAGTCCGAGGAAAAAGAACGATTCGTCGGTGACTCTACAATTCTATTCGTTTGTCGTGGATCCTGGTTAAAAATCAAAGCATGGGAAGTTATCGCGATCACCCCAAAACGAGAAATTCAGTTTTAACCAAATATCCACATTCCGAGAATGTCTGGGTCGATTTTTTGTCCGATCGTATCTCGAGAACCGATCAAAGGATTTTTATGATTTTCATCTCGAACGATAGGGTTTCCTCCCATTTCGATCCGATTGAATTTTGTAATTACATTAATTAATCGATCCGGCAGTTTTTGTGTTGGAATAAAATTTGGCTTTTCGCTCGTAATACACTTTTCTTTCATCCGATCGAACTTTTCACTTGTGGAATACTGTTTCTTTTTAGCTCGAAAAATCTAGATGCGAACTTTCATCCATTTTTGACACTGACTTGCGTGCAACCATGAGGAAAACTTTCGAGCTAAAGTCGCCCGAAAAGGGATTACCGCGTAATTGCTATTTTAATTATCCGAATAGTGTCGAAATAGATCGCCGTTGGTCGTTACAGACAAATTCACAGTTTCTCAAATAACGAGGTATTGAGTCTTGCAATATCCCTGAGTGGTTTACTTCGCCTTTAATCAAGAGCAGAAAGCCCGTGATATAATAAATTGAGGCAATCACGATACTTGTTAAAAAATATTTCTCACTTGAGATCTCCTCGCACTTTGTGAAATTGAAATAAATAAATAAAAGCCGTCTCCCTTTGAGACGAGGAAAATTATTACAAGCATAAGAATAACAAAAATCCTTTCATTCAAACATTTCGCGCGATTGTAAATTCGCCAAGGCTTCTATCGCCATAATTATCCATCATATAAGAATTCGGATCTTATTTCCCCATTTTTTGACCAAATATTGATCGTTGAAAAGCTGAATCAGGAATCAATGCTGATAATAGACCCGAATTTCATCCAACCCTTCCCAGGATTCACATATTACGTGCTTTCCTACCTATACGCGTATGTACATTATCTATAGACATGAATTCTTCATCCCCTAGGCTGATATCTTCGCACAATGCGTCACCGCCTTTCATCCCTTAGCCGGCCTCCCCCCATCTATAAGATACAGCCTTCTTTTTTATCATTTCGCACAATGGTTTGCCAATCTTTTCGACAAGAAGACAAGATTTTATTTTACACGTGGTTTTGGACAGATGGGTATATAATATAGTTCGTCGAACCGATTCGTCTTGTATAAATAAATGAACGAAATTTCAAAGACAAAATAAAAAATAAAAAAAAAAAAGAAAAAGACAAATTCTCGCGAGGTGCGAATCGCGGGTATTTTTCACCACAGTGACGTATCCGCGAAATAAGAACGCGGTCTTACATCTATATACCTATCTGCTCTCCGACGTACGGTTAAATCGTGCCTGTAATCTCAAGTCAGAAATATCCTGCAGGAGTGAATGAGGGGAATACTAATGATTGAACGTTGGCTCAAACCTTAGTCATATAAGTTTTAAACCACGGTAGGTATCGTGTCAGTGGTGCAAATATACTTGCCAAGCTTTATTCTCACTGGCTTAGTTAGTTAAGTACGCAACCTAAATAATTACGGGCTATTAGGCCGACCGACCGTGTACAGAGATTTGATTAGACCTTCGGTATTGTCGCGCAATCGACGAAACATGATCGATTTATGTTCGATCTCATGGGTCTGCGTACTTCGTACTCGGGCATCCGGAAAGGTTTTATTCGACCAGTTTAGTATCGGGTTTTTTTACCCTAATAAAATTGATTCAATTTCACCGTGGACTTGGGGGTGGTTTTAAAGTTGCATTGATTCGTACAATCGTCGTGGAAATCTGTGAGAAAATCGGTCATTCCTTAAGGGGTTAGGCCAATGTAGCGGGGGAAAAAATAAGCATATTTTGGGAATTTTTTTCAGCGGAACAATGAAATTAATCAAAATTCTGAAAAAGGTACTTTATTGTATATATCATAAACTAAATAACTTATTTTTTCCAAAGTTGTATCAAAGAAAATGGCGGCTGCACAGCTTTTCTTTGGCGAAGCCTTTTTTTTGCAAAGGCGCGCGGCCGGACCAACTGCACTTGCAATTTTCAATTTACGGTGAATGAAAAAATTTCTTTCAATTATACATGTGAATAGCTACAGAAATACGTAGGATTTTTATGATATATCGATTTTTGCGAAAACGGAGCGTTCTTGAAATAAAAGTTAAAAATTCTCAAAAAACAAATCGTCCGAAAATTGTTTATAAAAAAAAAAACTATGGAATATATCGAGAAAATTCTACGTACTTCTATGCAGAATGTAATTGTGAATATACAGTTAAAATTTCAAGTCAATCGGTCAAGATTTGTTCGAGTTATGAGTCCGGCCGACTTGAAGAATGTAATTTCGAGAAAAACGCGTTTGAAGTTTTCGGTACGGAAAACTCATTGATAAATTTGATATACCTTTAGTCAGCGATGCCTGCATCATACAATCGGCCTTATAAATTAACGTCCTGTTCGAGCTCTTCTTTGCTGCACGCTTTTAAAGCGATCCGTGCGTTTGGAAATTTCTACAGTGGCCTAACCCCTTAAACGCCTCGATCTCGTTACGCCGAATGTTTCGTAATTGCTAAATTGCTAATCGCGATTATTCTATGTCCATATCGCAGAAAGAATGCCACGTCTTACATACTTTTCCCGCTAATTACAGAGGCGACGCGATACCTCAGTGGCCGTATTACGTAGTGCAGGCTTGTTCAAGTGCAATTTACCTACAACCAAGAGCAGCCTGCTAATGAGGAGCAAATGGGGTCGCAAATTTTGCTCGACAGTTTATTCTCATAGACAGCGTTTGACCGGTTCAAACAATTTTGTGACGGTGAAATTTCCGGCTGGTATAAGAAGATCGGAAATTTTATGAGCAACGAATCTCCCCTGAACTCATTTCGTATTCCGTTTTTTTTTTTTTTTTGTTTTTTTTTGTCTAGTTCTGTTTTTCGCACAACGTTAACTATATACTTCTTGATATTCGACGACTGTCCTGTCCTCAGCAAACCCATGCATTAATAACCGTGTATAATGATACAGAGGTTCGGGATGAGAATTATTTAGTCATTGCTGTGAGTTGACCTCTTTCCGTATTGATCGAGTCTAGTATTTGACTACGAATAAAATCAACGGTAGTGCAGAACAAAATTCCCGATTTTCAAAACCATGGATATATATTTTATCGGTCAAACGAAATCTTCCTTTTCTCTTTATCGATAAGACGTCAGGAAATTAGATTGACCCTTGTCCGGTGCAGCAAATTGACCTGCGGTAAACACACTACTCCAGTTCCGATAGCTAACGCTCCAGTTTGAAGCAAGATCGGTTTATTTGCCGTCTATCTTAGTTCTTTTTTTTTCTTTTTCTTTTTTTTCTTTTCTTTTTTTCAAATCCAGGATTCTATTCGTATAGAAAATCTGAACAGGTGACGCGAAACGAATTTTTCTATACGCGCTTTCTCAGGGAAATTGAACTTTCGATAGATTTTCATTCGACGGATTGACCTTGCCGTATTTGAGTTGTCGTTGACCTATCGATTCCCCCAAGTTTAATGGCAAAGGATTTTCGGCGGTAATTGACTAAGTTTAAGTTCAATTCGAGTTTCCGGACGACCTCTAATAATTAATTTAATTTCAACAACGGCGAATTGCCAATTAGACGAACTTTACACGATCCTTCGCATTCCGGTATAACTATCGGTATATATAGGATGCGCGCGATTCAGTCGATTTAACTTTATTTCATTAGGAAAGACAGACAATCGCGATTATTTTTCGTCGGGGATTTTTGGATCAGAAATCGACTCTAGCAGAAGATAAAAAAAAAAAAAAAAAAAAAAAACCGGTAGAATTGGGGAATTTATTACAATCGCCGTGAAAATGAAAAAGTTAAATAAGATTTCAAGTACAGAGTTCACATCGTTGTGTCAATCGATCCGGTTCTTTCCAAATCAGAACTGATTAGATTCCGTATTTCATTGGTCTAGTAGTTTTCGACTTATTGATGAAAAAAAAAACGTAGCAAAAAAAAAAAAAAAGATTCACATGACGATATCTCGACGGATTTCTTTTAATTTGGTCTCAATCGATCAGATTTTTTTTCAACTTCGGTCTGGTTGATTTTCGGGATTATTCGACCGAATTCTCTCGTTATTTTGTCGAGGCCAGCCGACTTACCTGTTTTTTTCATTTCTTTCTTTTTTTCCTTTTGAATTAGTTATTTTCCCTTGCACTAGTTTGACCCCCTCGTATTCTTTTCTCAACTCTGTGTCTTATCTTTGAAGGAAACGCTCATTATCGTACAGTGCTGACACAGCACTTCAACCAACTCAAATAACGGCTTGGTACTGCAATAATTGTCTCACTGTCCTTGTCCGAAAAATTGTCGAAGTAAAACTCCGTGTCTTCGTGTCACGTAAGAATATTTTTCTACCCCTGTGGTCAACGTGCAGTTATAAATCCAGATTTGTATCAAACCGTGAACGCGTGACAAGTAATTCGATTTCCTTCAATCCTACCAACGAGCTTAGACACGCGAGACCTGCGTTTATTCCCATGCCGAAAAGCTCGCTAAAAATATCCCCTATCTACTCGCGAAAGTATCGACGTTTGTATTCTCAGGTTTAACCTTTTCGAACTTTTTATCCCTCGTTCATTACCGTCAATAATAAATGACCGAGCATCGGTTTGTCGAATAAAAAAACGTGCGATTCAAGATTCGAAAATGTATAGGAACAGAAATTCCAAATTTTTTGTAGCGCGACTCACGTTTCAATGAATTTCTTCCCACGTCGGGTGGTTTTTTCCCATAAGTATATTCCCAGATATTCCATTGAAGACGTAAAGTTTATGGTGACATTTCGTCAAAGCCTACGCCACGTTTTACCGCGATTCTTATAGGTCTTTTTCATCCCATTTATTTCTGATTGTGAGCTCAAATTTTCCATGAAAATCTTTACAGTGGGATTGCCTGGCACGAAGGATCCTCAACGTTTTGGTAATGAGCTCCGTCAAAGCCATCGTTTCAAACTGAGGTTTCCGGCTTTTAAATAAATTGGAAAACATTCGTAATTCTTTTCCACAATTTTTGTCATTGACGTAAAATCGAACGTACCTATTTAGAGACGAGAAATAAATTATTGAACCAAGCGATACTTCCTTTTTTATATCGATATATGAATATACCTCTGTGAATATGGATTTATATCTTCCCCCTCGTTTCTCTTGTGTGTATTAGGATTCACCATTTATCGTCCATATTTTTTAATTTGCCCTCGCACCCGTGAAAAGGTTAGTGTATGAGGTCAATATTAATAATGCCTATTAATACGCCTACGGTACGATTTTTTTTAGCGTGGCCCATCGCAAAAGTATTTTTTCGAACGAGAATAGTGACGAATAGTGACGAATCATGACTATTCTCGTTCACTGGCATTCGATAAAAAAGAAAAAAAAAAAAAACCCTTTTGCTACTCGTTCATTGACATTTATTGTATATATTGGGGTGCTTTTTTTTGTTGGGACTATTTTTTTTTTCGCTCCCGGATTGAAATTTTGTTGGAAATGCTAAAAACAAAATTCCCTCAAAATATAAGCCCTTAATATTAATATTAAGTACTCTCCCAGAACGTGAAATGATTTCTCATTTAAATTACATGGAAATTGAAATTACGTTTTTTCAAAATTCTATAACTCGGTGGCATTTTATGCTATTATATCGCCCAAAGTTGCAAATTACTCAGCATTAAGCGCTCTACAAAAGAGTCAATTGCGACTGAACTGTAACTCACACCGGTGAGGTAGTACGGGTCACTAAAGATACAAGAAATTTCTACAAAATTTGACTTTAGTGTGAGTTACAGTTAAGTCGCAACGGGCACTTTTGTAGAGCGCTTAATGCTGAGTAATTTGCAAGTTTGGGCGATATAATAGCATAAAATGCCACCGAGTTATGGAATTTTGAAAAAAAATAATTCTAATTTCCATGTAATTTAAATGAGAAATCATTTCACGTTCTGGGAGAGTACTTAATGTTAATATTAAGGGCTTATATTTTGAGGGAATTTTGTTTTTAGCATTTCCAACAAAATTTCAGGCCAGGAGCGAAAAAACAAAAAATAGTCCCAAAAAAAAGCACCCTACTATATATTCAACAAGACCTTACAACGATGCAGCAATTTGTTAAGCTGCAACATAAGATCAAATTGAAGAAGAGCGATTTTCCCATGTTAATCAAATGGAAGAAATAATTTTGCGATGGGCCGCGCTAAAAAAAATTGCACCGTGCGTAGGCGTATTCATAGGTAATAATATTGACCTCATACACTAACCTTTTGACAGGTGCGAGGGCAAATTATAAAATATGGATGATAAATGATAAACCCTGGCGTGTATGTATCCGTGTTATTTTATTTCATATTACATCCCCCAAAGTAACAATCGATGCTCACCGAAGCTAAGGCTTATTATTCGGTTCTTTCAACATTGAATCAAGATTTCGGGCCAGGCTGTATTTGAAAAGAAATTTTATTATCTCTTCGGCTCATCGCGCGTTTGAGATATGTAATTGAAAAATCTGGCTTGATTAGAATTTCATTATCCGATGAAAACCAGGCTCCAAAAATCCCCTGAGCTTTTTCGGATTCCTGCACATTCACCCAGTCGGTGGAAACGTATTTCTGATTATCTTATTCAAAGACAATTTGGAAAACTGCGAGCTTCCGAAATACTCTGTCAAAAGGCTCATCAACTTCGATCATCTCTGAAATTATTCCAAGAAAGATTTTTAAAATTTGAGAAAGAGAAAAAAAATTAATCCTGTAGATTTTCTTGGAGGTTATCCAAAAATGTTTCGAAAAAACAATGGAAATTATTTCCCACTATTCCAAAAAAATATAAAAAATCCTCAATATTTTTGAACGAAGCTTTGTAAAATCTGCAAAATACTTTTCTTAAATCTTAGCAAAACTCTGAACGAATCTGATAATTTTTCGCAAAATCTCTAACAACATTCATAAAGTGTTGCAATTTTAAGAACCGTTCAGAATAGATTCAGAGATCATCAGATCTGATGGGACTTTTGACTACAGAGTTATTCGAAAAATTAAAAAGCCATCAGGGTTAATTAACGCCCGTAATTACCCTAAGCCGTGAAATAATTACGTTGATTTTCGGTAATCATAGGAAAATACATAAAGTTCACAAGTTGGGAAGAATTCCTACTTTCAGACGTCCCTTGTCCTGTATTAGGGTGAAATTGAGTCCCTAAACTTGTACGGAAACCGATGATGATTGGAAGAGTTAAAGCTCAACGCTCGTGGTTCGTTATAGAGTTCGAAATAACTTTATCGATTGACCTTTTGTTACATTTTTCCAGTATATTTTTGTATACGCATACAGTCTTCTGTCAACTTTGCCTAACAATATTTCCGTTTCTAAATAAACGAGACCGAATTTACCGAAATAAATTTACTACCCTGACGATTTTGAATTACAAAGCGACTTCAGAACTCAGTTATAACAATAAAGTACTTTATAACTCGGAGCTTTTTACGATCAACTTTAGTCGAAGGCGAGTAAAAGCTGGCGAAAATTTTTTAACCCCGTACTTAAATTGAGCTGTACGAGTTTAAGCTCAGATTGTAAGAAAGATATCATAGACCGAGATATCTTCACCCCGAATTTTTTTTAAAGTTTCATTAATTCGGTTTTGATTTAACTAAAACACGTCGGAATGGTTTTTCAAACCCGTATGTGACTCGGTGTTTCCATACGAAAATTCTGAACTGAACGAAATTGGAATTCCCACGTGAAACCGAACGGGAGAGGCAACGTGCGGTAATTTCCCCGTTTCCACTGAGTCCTGGATTAGGGATGTTATCCATGGTAAGCTCCTTTTCCTGAACATTTTTCAAGTATTAATAACTGAAAATTTGCCAGGATTTGGATTCAAGTACCACGACTTTGCGGCGGATGCTCGGCCTTATCGTTAATTATTTTTACAACAAAAATGAAAAAATCTAATCTAATCTTTCAGGTATAATCGAGTAAAGGTTGAAAGTTGCGAGCCATCCGGGGGCTCAGGGATGCAGTCAAAGTAAAAGCACTTAATGCAAAGATTTGGATCAACCGGTACTTCGATTTCAGATATTTCGGTCTCTAATCGTTCCGTGAAGAAACTTTTTGAAACTTCAAACGTGACTCGAGGCTTTCGCAAAAAATTTTTAAGTTCAGAAATTTTTTATCGACCAAATTTTCAACTTTTTATAACAAAAATTGTCGGTTTTTTGACATTAAGTGCTTTTACCTCGACCCGCTGACTAACAACTCCTAACTTGATCATGCTTCAGAAGACTGACAAGTTTCTGAAATAAGACTGGTGGTTAAAAAATGAAATTTGGAAATATATGCCTGCAGTCTTGAAGAAATAACCTTATTTGAGGTTTTTGTATTCCCTCAAGTGAAATCGTACGAATTTTCGACGACGTTTGAGCCAATTAATTTTTGGCTAATATTACGAAAGGTACTACGTAACGCGCGGTAGTTATATTCGAGTCCTGTAAATTCGCAAATTAATTAAACTGCCATTTAAAAGTTGGACTTGGACAAGTTGTGGGCTAAATTATCATCTCCAAGTACCTGACGGGCACCACGGTAATCAAGACACGGAGTAGTAGTTGGAAATTTGAAACTTTCAATTGCTAGGTTCTCAAGAAACCAGTGACAAAACCATAGCCAAACTTCCTCACGGTGTTCTCTGCAATCATCGTCGAAACGTGATCCGAGGAATCCCCGTTTACATATTTATTGCTCGATCACCATGTAGTCCGCGTGACGATAATCGACGGTTCAAATTCATTTTAAACATTTTTCAATATCACGTATTCTCCGGCTCTGCTTTAGCCGGGACAAACAACCCTCTGAATATTCCATGTCGTACCGCTTGTTTTAACGCGGACTTACGAACCAGCTCGACACTTTTTTCGCGATATTTTTCTCATGAATAGGGAAAGCCAAAATCCAATAATCACACCCTACGGTGTGCTTTGAAAAAACCCTGAACCTCTTTTCTTCTTGTCAGGGTGGAGGAGGAATTACCATCGAAAGGATTCCTGGCTGATAAATTCTCGCACTTTCTTGCTTCTTCATATTCTCACCTAATCACGGAATCATTACTGACACATGATCAGAAAGAGGCAAGAATTTTCCCGCAAGAATTTTTCTGGTGAAAAATTTCCCGCATACAATTCTGAAGAATCATTTTCTATGTATGGTTTGTGGCACAAGATTCCTCAAAGCCTTGTCAAACTCGAGTACAAACCGGCGTGGCATTGAGGTCAGTTTGAGGGGCAATTTGACGTTACTCTGCAGAATTTGCATCTGCATTTATTTTTCTATTTCTGTTTCTCTGGGTTTTATGCTGCCTTTTTTCTCTATTTTTAAGCTTTCACTTTGTGTGGATATAAGCACCCAATTAGATCTCCGGGTAATTGGCCTGCCAGCTGGCAATAATAACCGCTAAAGAAATTCGAAAGCTCACATTTCTAAGTACAAGCTTCATGACCCCCCCCCTGGAATCCATAGTCAATAGTCTCGGTCATAAAAGCTTTCCAAAAATACAATTACCGAAATCCTCGAGACTTATACTTCTATGACCATCTCTGAGACCCTGGGAGCCATGAGAAATCGTTGGTATCGATACTTCGCGCAGATCTGTTCGTACCCTGTACCCCAATTTGATTTTCGGGAAACGTAATCAACTAATAATTGATCAAAAAATCCATGATGGCGTTCGGTAGACGATGCTTGTTAAATTTTTCATCAGTTAGTGTCGATGAATGGACATCGTCATGCGCAATTTCCTGCCATTTATCCCGCCGTGGACAATGGTCATCGATTCACGAATCGAATGGAAACTTTCATTTAGACATTTGTGACAATTACCAAAAAGCTGCGATGATTATTTTCCTCTAATTCCGGAACGTTCGTCGTACTCTACAAATTTCGCGGCTTGAAAATCGCGCAAGAATTTCGTACGTTTACAATCTTTCGATCTTGAGCTTTAATCCCGACGACTACTACTTCACCCTTAGAATTTTCATGTTTGAAAATTTTATCAGGTATGACGTCAATGCCGTGTAGATTATTCGCATTGAATCAAAATGAAGACACGACTCAAATATCAAACGGCGAGCAGCCCGTGCAATGAGTCCAACAAAGCACCATACCTGCCAATATCAGTACCTCGCTGTGTCAGTGGATGCAGAAATTGGATGCATTACATGTCTGCAAGTCGATCCTCCATAGAAGCACATTACCTACCTTGTCATCTTGTAAGGTTTAAACGAAAACTTGAACCAGAGCTTTTCCACTATCCTCGGAGTCGCTCAATTTGGAATTTTCAGGGTATATCCACATAGGAAGTCCATTATCGATCGTGGTGTATTTGATCAGAGGGAAAGCCCTGACAAACACCTGTTTGCATATCGTATACGTATAATACACATTTCTACGTTTATTTTTGGTATCAATACATCGTGAAACTTACAGTGGCAACTTTTTTCGTACGTCCCTCAACGAAGTTCTATATTCCATATCTAGATGCGAATTTACGGTTCGGAAAGGCTTCCTTGTAAAATCAAACGGATAAACAGTTCTTTCCCAATATTATAATTAGTGCCAATTTTTGCGATTATAAACATATCGCACGGATAAGATTATGCTGCCCGAATTCGACTATTCCTTTATAAGAAAAGCGCTTTTGACGAACCCCACTTTGAATTTAGGATCCATTCTGAAGTGTGATTCGTGTTTTTTTTATAAATCCGCAGGAATTGATTGTCGATTTATATTTTGTGAGTAAAATTGAAACGTTTGTCAAATTTCTGGCTCGTTAAACTCGAACGGATGCTCGTGGGAAATCAAATCTAAAAGAACGCACGAAAGGTGTTGATCAAAACATCTTCTATTCTACTGCAGGGATTGAATCTTGAGTTCTACATTTGTGAAAATCAGTTTATCAGGTAGGGTCGAGTACCCTTTGTCATCTCGTGATCTCTCTCTCTCTCTCTCGTAGCAAAGCGGTGATGGTGGTCGTTGTGATTCTGGAAGGAGGAATTTGTTTTAAATAAATCAATGACAGGGAGTCAGCTACTTTGCCTAAAGGTAAACCCTTGTTTGGTAAAACTTTGTCTCGTTTATTTTCAACGTCGTATGTGATTGGTTGAGTGGTTTGCCTCTTTTTGACTCCCTTTTGCAACATTCCCTCTATTCCCGTTCCATTATGTATCGGTCAGGCCCTTGGCAATTTTTTTTCTTACCATATTCTCGTTTCTCTGCAGAATCCCACTGCCTTAGAACCTCGCTTTTCGATACATTCTTCCTCATATTGGCTCGCTACCTTAACTTTTTTTTTTTCTAAACACATTTTCTATCAAACGCCGAACATATTCGTAAAATATTTCACACCCGCCGCTCGCACCGTAGAGACAAACTATTTATCGATCATATTCAGAATTGCGAAGGGAGTTTTCTCTCAGATTCCACGTATATTACATTTCTTCATGCAATGTAGGTGAAAGCTTCGTAATAGTTGAAAGAGAAAGATTTCATAAATATAGGTATATTCCTGACCCAATAAGTTTCGTTGATACTATTCCATGATTTATGAGAGTCGCGAATGCTTTCAGAGGCCAAAAGCTCATGAGCAATAAGCAGTAAAGCAAATCCGTTTTAGGTTCAGTACGCGATTGCCGAAAGCTAAGAAGAAAGCTTTACTGTCAAATCCGGATTTCTCGCGAAAGGTGTCAACGATTTTTTTTCTCCTTCTCACAATTTTCACATATATACGCGATAGGCAAGTGGAGATTTTTTACACTCGGTTTCATAATCTTCACATCGTTTTTGAATTCCGCGAGGTAGGTACACCCCAGGGTCGTTCGAGCTGACTTTATTTTTTTCCTTCTCCTTTTCGAGGGTTTCTTTCGCATTTCCAGACCAGGGTCCCACTGCTACCGTACATCTCTCACGTCCGGCAATGTGTTCTAGTTCCCCCCGTGAAATGGTAGGCAATTCGCTAGGTGCTTTTCCCAATTTATATTAAATTCTATTTTTTACGTGATACGTGTAAAATTGACGAATTGATAACCGGACTAATTCCTTCGTACAACTTGACGAACACTTTCCAGTCTCGAGGAGTGAGACAACAGCGAAGATGGGAACTCGGTCAATAGCCTGTTTTTAAGTTCTCAACATTCCACTCAAGGATTATAAAAACCTTTTAGAATTATACCGCAAGTTCTATTCTCTCGCGTCGTGGCATCATAAAAGCTCTGTACCTAAATTACTAGGTCGTTCTCCTTAAAGAAGTGTACAAGGGAAACAGTCCTCCTTGCTCTAGATCGTATCTCAACCCTTACATCCGCACGTCTTATTCTCCTTGTCATTTCTTGGTTGCGGTTTCACCGCCCCCGGAATAGCTACCAACGGTTCCGTGCGTTCTCTTCTCGTATAGTTCCGGTAATGATCTTTACGACAGGAAATTATTCTCGTGCAATATAGCAGTTAGACCTTGACTGAAACGGCATTAAAGTACTATCGGTGGATTACCCTCGAAAGTTAAGCCTCAAAGGAGGCACTGACTTGCACGGAGTTTCAATTAGTCGATCATAAAAAAGTGGCGAATCTTATTTACGTAAAAACAGAAATTCTATGAGAATCTACGAGAAATTTTACATCGATTTCCGTAATGTTGATCGAATTCTTGTATAGAATCGCAGTTTTCGGCTAGCTGCGATATACACGACATGGTCAGATCTTAATCTTAGTTATTCAGACCGAGCTACGATATATCCGCAGTTCTAGGTCTTGAAGAAGATAATTTAATATTGTTCACGTATAAAGCCATATTTTTTCTTCACTCACCGTAAATCTCTGTTATCTGCGAAGTGAAATAATTTCTTTACAGGAGTAGCTCGGATTACAGCTGACGTGGAAAAAAATTTGATTAAATCAATTTCTCCTTAAGCTATATAACAAATATATATATATATATGTAAATTGAAAGAGGAGAAAATTTGAAGAGCAAAAAAATAAACGAGATAAATAAATGACTAAAAATAGGTTAATATAAATGTAAAATACGTACATACGTGGATAATGTAATACCTGCTGTGAATAAACCCTAGCTGATATGATCGCATGATTGAAAAATGACTAAATAAACGAAGACACGTAAAAAATGGGAGTTTAAATCGAATTCACTCTTGAGCCTTCCTATATTGACATATATAACGACCAATATTAAAGAAAAGAATATTAATACTTTGTTACAACTTTACCTGTACTTCGGAGGGGCCATTTTCAAAGGGAAGAATTAGTCAATTATACTATAGTGAAACTATTAAGGTATTTTATAAAATTTATAAAATAGTTTACCGTACCGGAGAGCAGTGATACTTTATATCGTGAAATTTATCACCGCGTAACAGCACTTCGATATACCTTTACACCTAACTAATATAAGTAAGGCCTGAGCTTCGTTTAAATCCGCGCGATAGACGAGAGTGAAATTGTCGATCAACCGAGTAGTTTTTTAATAATAATAAAAAAAAGAAAAAATAAATAAAAAAAAAAAAAAAAACGAAAAAAGAAAAGTTCGAAGTTATTGGAAATTATAATCGAAGAGGTTAATTAGTAGTGTATTTCTTTCAAGTGCTTCAAAGTGAAATCAGGCAGGTATTATCTAGCACTCTGAAGCCACAAAGAAACAGATATACATGTTGCACGAAATGTTTTGAGTGTAAGTTGCTGCTGTGTTATCATGTATTTGTCAGTCTTTTTTATCGCATGAATTATTCTGTAGCTATAGACGGCTCACACTCAAATAACTGTCAATAATTATCTGCATGGATGTGAGGATAGCGTACCGTTCATAAGTTCGAAATGACTTTTCGGACTTCAGATCTGTATAAAAAGTTTGATATTTCGGTGAGAAAAAATTGTAGAGAAATTTCCAACGATGCATTAGAAAGTAGAGAGAACTAGTTTGGATTTCCTTCCTTTTTAATCGTTCTAAAAGGTTTTTGTCGGTTACTAGAAGCTTTTTAATTCAGTTGCACTTCGCGATTCAAATGCCTAGTTTTAAACGCTTGTAGTTCTTTAGATAATAAACGTAGAACCATGTTTGAGGAATAATTCTAAAGCAGAGAGTGTAAGCTTTGATTCGCTCATTTGTCATTTTCCTACGATTCTGTTTCCCGAAGTTAAAAAAAATTTCATACGTAAGTTTGACTTTAACAAAAAGCGCCGTAACGCGAAAACTTTACGGTCCGAAGCTTCATCGTAGGAATCTCTTCGATATTTTTAGACAAAACTTTTCATATTTTCAACCGATAAAATTTATTCCGAAAATTATTTATATTTCCTGAACCAAAAACCGAGAATCGCAAATTCCTATTTTGGTTATTCCTTTTTTTTTTTTTAATACTCATTACCTATTACTCTTCCACTCATCACTCTAAACTTCGTCTCTGAAACTGTTACGTCAAATCGAAGAAAAGTTTGCTTCTACAGTTTGCGTAAAGTATTTACGAGCGATCGGTATCGGTACCTACATACTGCATTATACTTATTGGCCTATTATAATCTTAGCAAAAAGATCGATGGATTCACGATGGGAAAGCCTCCCGTCATTCAAAAAAACTTTATAATCTACCCCCGCTTGATATAAGGCTGTAATTTATGCGGGTTACTGATTAGCTTCAAATATTGACAGGAACTTATTCACCGATAAGAAATATTGCAAAGAACGTGGACAAATTTTATGGTATTCCACACACGTTTTTGAGGAATCGTTCATTCCTTGGAACACTGTCATTAGTTACATGCTGAAAAAGTACCACAAAGTTCATCCACGTGCAAGTATATCGAGTTCAAAAACAATCTCACCAAATTTCAGTCTGACATGATTTCAAAATGAAAATAGTTTATCCTTTTCGATCACTGGCACGCTATGGAAAGATATTCTACTGACTCAGGTTTTTCACAACTGATCACTAGTGTTCTCAGACATGATTCATAATTATTTGAGATTTTACGGACCTTGCCATACACGGATTGATTAGATCGAAGAAGACGCGGTTGTCGTAGGGTACAGGTCAAATCGTTCACAAAAACTTCTTCAGATTTGGAGGCAACATTCTAGAATGATGTAATTTTGGGGCTTCGCAATATGTATTCCATAAATTCATTTTTGGATACAAAAAATTTGTTATTTCAAATTTGTTTTTTGTTGTAAACGTCGAAATACGATCAGTAAAAAATGAATTTCTCATTCAAAATGTTCATTAAGTTCTAAAACAAATTTCCTGTTTAGTGGTTCAACGTCACGTCACGTCGTCACGAGTCGTGTTCATTCCGCTCTAATCTGTGAAGAAAATTGTAAGTGGTTAGACGACGCGATAATTATCTGAAACTTGAAACTCTGTTTGACAGAGGCAAGGAGATACGTGTTTACCTTGTCATCAATAGAAGCCAGGCATCTCCCTGGGATCACGTACCATAGCGAAAAAACGCCTCAGGGAAGACAGGATGGGGTGTCTTTCCCGAATATACATACATGCATTATACGTTTTGTAGGTGAATGTATACCAGGGAAAGAGTACCGAATAAAAGGCAACATTTATGACAGAGCTTTGCTCACTCGCGCGACACATGTTTTTTCAAAGTATACACGCAGTGCAGGTCTTTAAATATTTCGCACTGTCAAAATCCTGAGGGATATAGAACTCGCGAGCTTTTCAGTCACTCGCAATCAGTCACTCAGTCAGCCAGTCGTTCGACTTACCGGCCCCTACCCTTAGGGAGAACTTGTACGTGAGAAATTTCCGAGTCCCATGTACAGGTTTATATATTGTACCGATACATATGTATGTACTACGTGTTAGGTGAATAGGAAAATGCTACGTCAGGAACATTCGCAGCTCTTAACTCTTCGAACAAAGC
Organism: Tenthredo amoena; assembly: GCA_963966615.1. Taxonomy (NCBI): domain Eukaryota; kingdom Metazoa; phylum Arthropoda; class Insecta; order Hymenoptera; family Tenthredinidae; genus Tenthredo; species Tenthredo amoena. Next base: position 9,450,670 of record OZ016488.1, on the reverse strand, counting down.
CGCTGCACGTGGCCCTACGGGACCTGGTTGTTCAAAGAGATGCTTCAGCCCTCGGAAGAAATGATACTTGACACTTTAGCCGAGCTGATCTTAACCCAGGTGATCCTAGAGTCTCGATACTTTAAGACTAAGCAATACACTGGATGTTGTATGAATCAGAAATTTTTTTCAATTATATTTTAGTGCCAGAAAATAATGCCGGACAATTTTCTCCAAAGTTCTTTTCTCCAAAAAATTACTAGAGTCACGTTTTGCACTGTCAAAAATTACGACTCACTGATTCTGAGTTTTACTTGATCATGATTCAAAAGATTAGCGAACTACTGTGATCGAAATGGTTCAGTCAAAGATCATTTTAGATCCATGCCAGTTCAAAAGCGTTTCGGAGGATTTGGATGGAACTTGTCTGGCCAATACTGCCGAATGCGTCGAGCTTTCTGGCCAAAGCAACGGAATTCAGAAAAGAAGGTTGAGAGGGTTCAAAATTTCCTTTTCATATTTATCATCGGGTATTTGGTTCTTACGTTAGTTCAAAGACTTTTCATTCGAGTTTGACGAATTTTGGAAACGGGGATGAAATAAGGGCGAGTAAAACTTTTTCCGAATAAAACTCATCCCAGTTGTTGGCTACGAGGAATTTGCCACTTACCCGTTGTCCCATAATTCCTGTTCGTTTTAATACGTTCTCTTATACCTATATATATATATATATTATATATATCTATATAATGTATACTGCTGAACGCAGAAGTATATTTCACGGAGGTTTCCGGCGGAACCGTTGAAAACGTAAGCCATAATTTTTCGTGTACTGACCCTATTCTTTTCTGAATAATTCTCTTCGCAATTCTCGTTCCGAATTTCTGACTCATTTTATTGAAATATAATAAAGTTATTCAATTCATTGATAAGTCACTCGATAAAACCAACCGCTAAATATTCCAAGGTAGTCGTTAAATCCCGAAGAATATTTAAGCTCTAGAAAATCATGGCAGAAATTTTTCCACCTCATCCACTCATAATTTTAAAGTGAGTGAATATGAACCGCCGCAAGTTTCTAATATTTTTTCTCACATCAGCGTTCGCCTGCTCAAAATGAAAACTCTCGCTATGAAATTTTTTTGTACTTCTGGCCTCGATTCAAAAAAAAAAAAAAAAAAAAAATTTACAACCTTCTGAAAAAAATTGGTTTCAAACATCAAAATCAATTGATTTTTTTTCTTTAGTCCGATTCCGAGATTTTTCCATAAAATACGACAGAAGAAACTCCGCTGGTCCATATTGACTGAGTTTATAACCTATCTGAACTATGAATCCAATTACGATGATTAAGTATTACCATGTTACGTTAGTCGAGTACAAAGTGGCTTAATGGACATCACTTTCTGTGATAAATGATTATAAAAGTTATTTTTCTTTCTTTTTCACGTACTTCACTCGACCTGACATATATCTCTTACACACGGCTCATTTCCCGCGTAACTTTAACGGCCCGGAACGCGATCGATAACTTACCGGCGGAGCATCTGTTGCACGTAATATGTGAATTTCGAGCTATGATTCATTTCCGAGGAGCAAAATCTCGGAAGAATACCGCAAGGTCAGGAGGAAATATTTTATACATCTGAATCGTTCCTTAGCTACGGACGAACGAAATTCGTTGATTATTTTTTCCGATTCTATACAGCATCCAGCGTTTTCAATTCGAATTTAAAACAGCTGAAAGTTTAAACTGGCGAAGTTATTGTTCGATTGAATCTAAGAGAGAAGCGTCAAGTTCGAGCATCTAGGTTCTGCAAACGGAAACTTGTCCAACGCGAGCAAATATCTTCCGACTGATTTCAAACACGGGAAAATAGAAGTTCGACGAGGAAATAGAAGTTTGACGGTAAGCTGAGGACGAGCGAAATCCATCTCCCACATTGCGCTATCTCCCATCCTCCCACGTCAAATTTCTACTAATTAACCTTACTACACATATACAATGACGCGTTCATCATTGGTATAATTGGAACGCTCGAAGACCCTTCAAGTTTGCACGATATCATATTCCATACTCAAAGTAACTTCCTACCGTATTGCTGGTGGGTTCGTTAAAAATGCACAGGTCCAATTAACTTGTCAGGTCTGAGTCGGATCAAGAGTTCTGCAGCTTTTTGAATAAATCAGTTACAGACTCTGTTTAGGGCCCATGAATTATTGGCAACTTAAAATTTTAAAACATTATATGAATAATGCACTTTACAAAAAATAAAAGCAAAAAATAAGTGGTTCAGATCGGCTGATTCTCCCCTATTATAAAATGTCGGGTACAGTTCCTGGGCGGTATTTTTTTTATTTTCTAAATTACTTGTTCATTCAATTCACACCTTTATTCCTTTTAATCATACCTCACAATTCAGATTGTACCTGCATCAGAATTTTCAATGAAACAATTTCCGACTTAATTACTTCCGTCAATGTTTGGCAGCTCGTTAGTGCCCACTCGTTTTGTTGGCACATAATAACGAGTAATTATCAGTGAATACAGCTGCAGCCGGGATTTGGGGATATCGATCACCTTTATTTGCAAGCAAATCGTTTTAGATTCATACCGATGAAATTAGAAAAAAATTAGTAATCTGACTAAAAAATGGAATCTCTTAATAATAACCGATTCGCTTATCGATAGATTAAATCATCCTTCAAGTAGATATATCCGAGTACCAACAGACAATGCGGGGATTTTTTCTCGTCGATATAAAAATCGATTCAGCGAGGATCCGCTGAGATTGAAATGAAAATTATATATCAAAAATTAATCCACGAGCAGTCCATCGCAGAATCGTTCTATCACGAAATCTAATTTAATTCGAGAAAATCGATGGGTAGGTTATACCGGGGAGCAATTTTCGTCTGAATATTGAAAGAAATTACTTCAAACGCTATTAGTTTTAAATAAAAGAGCTTTTTACGAGGTGGAGAAGTGTTCCTCCTCCTTAAAGCACCATTATACTTAAAATAATTATATCTAAGTATAAGGTAGGTGGTCAATGAATGTCAGTCTATGATATAAAACGGAATATCAGATAGCGGTCCCGCTTTTGATTGAGCGAATTATAAATGGTGGAAAAGTCAACTCATCGATATTGTTTTCATGATTATATTGAAATTGATTGTGGTCTTAATTTGAACTGACACGATTAATTTTACGAACCGTATCTACGTCGCCAGGTTACCGGATTGAATATCGTATCTTTCCAAAAAGTGTAGGGCGTATAATTAAAACCTTTCAACTTTTAACACATTGGTTCACTCTGCCGGAAAGGGTGAAGTTTGAATAACTAAAACACACTTGTTACGAAACTCGTGATCCAATTCATCTTCTCGATTTTTTTTTCCCAAACGTTCACCTCAGAACACATCCCCTGCGTTATGTATGTACGTCTATACACGCCCCAGCATTTCTAGGGATGTTATAAATCCTTTTCATGGAAGAGACGAGGGGTAGCTGGGCTATCCGTGGCGGTCAGGCTCTCTGACCACCGGCCAAAGTCGATTGGAGCTGATAGGGAGATTAACCTTGCTCAGGGTGTTGCCAATTTCTAGCAATTAGATCAGTGAATGAAATATCTTTTAATACCAGATCATCGCTTTCATAAGATCACAGCTGTCAACAGAATCTCGAGAAAATCTCTTCGCTTAAGGATGATCCTTCCTCTTGGCATGTACAGTGACCTGAATTTCAAGCTTTTCTTCATGATTGAATGGGAAAAGCTCGTTCAGAGGTCTGAACTGAACGCGAAACAATGTGGGATGAAATGAAAAATAATGCCCCACAGATGCAGGGAGATCTACACCAGCATTTTGGAAAAACGGACTCCTCGCTGTGAGATGGATGAGTGCGAAATGATACCCGAAAGAAATGAAACAGGAAATTTTTGTCCGTATGAAACAAATACGAACAGAAAATTTATCTTGGTCGTATATCACGAAAAGCTACTCCCCTAGTGGTAATGCTTTAAATATATCGTAGTCTCATGACCCTCTTTCACCTGTTACATTTTCGAAAAACATTATACGAGTCGAAGCTCACACCATGCAGTAGATGTATTCTCTGTCTTTTTTTCCCGCGCCATTATCCGCGGAAAAATGATATAATCAATTAGCAAGTGTCGCGTAAATATACCTAATTAAAAAATAATTATTACTGACAAATGATGGGGGAGTAAGCCAAATCCCTTAGATTAGGGAGGGAGGGCCTACGCAGATTACTTTGCCAATACAACAAAATAATTTGTACCGTGAGAAAGCACGAACTGATTTCGAAAAAAAGCTACGTTAATCTCTTCAAATTGTATTCACAAGGGTTTGAACTAAAGAACTTGAAATTCGTGACGTAAGGAGCTTTCTGAAAGCTTAATATTTGAAATATGATCAAAATATGCTCTCGTATTGAGTTTTTCTGTTTAAATCTCTCTCGCTCATTCGTAGCCACAATTCGAAGAGACTTACCGAGCTTTTTTAAATTCCGAAGCTTTACTTCCCTCAAGTTTTTCCTGTGAACATAATCGCACGTCATTACACCGCGGTACACGGTACTTCATTGGAATTGATCTTCGCTTTTGAAAAGAACGTCGATTAACGTCACACCCTGGAGCGTTATGCATAGAAAACGCTTGATCTAACAGAATTTTTGAATATCAACTGAATATATCGGTAATCTTAGTTAGATCGTGTTTAGAGTGAAGTCGGAGGCGTACGTATTCGATATAGTAACGGTGATGATATTTGCATCCTACGTGAAAAGTACTATATTCAAATTTGACATCGAGTCCGTGCTAAAACTTGATCGGCAACGACCGTTTGACATTTTCGAAAATAGAAGACAGTGTGACCTACAAGCCAGCCGTATCTTTTCACATCGCTTATGTTAGATACGGTAATTTAATCAATTAGGATATCTCGATATGCCATCATTTTGATTTATATCAGCCCCATCAATCCTTAAGGTCAGAAGTTCTGCAGCTAAAATTTAGCCAAATATCAATCTCATGCGGATATTTGCTTTATAGATACTAGATTTTGGTGACTCGATTGAACACTATCGTTTCTTCATTACGGCTATATTTTTCGCATTGTTTGTTTTATTCGCTGCTTGCTGCAGTGTTAGCAAATGATTTTTATCTGACGTCGAAAACATCATGACTATAATCATATATAATTGCAATTCTTTAATTTTCTTTCTCCAAAATTTGGCAAGTATTCATTTCTTTCAATGGGGGTTTGTATCGTTGGTCAGACCGAAGTAGTATCGAGAAGAAATCCGCCCTCGATTCTTTACATCGTCGTTGTACCCACTTCAAACAATTCCGTACCTTCTGCTGAAGCGATTTTGCCACTTCGTCATTCTTCGAGGTCTGAAGAAATTTTATACCTTTTCTTCAAACACCTCAATTGAAGAGTTGCTAAATAAATATAATTGTGCACAAATGAGAGAAAGAATGGTGAAACATCAGATTACTCATTAATGAAGGGTTGAAATTGTAGGTCTCTCTTTTACAAAAGACTCAGATCAAAGTTTGCTTGATACGATCTAAGCATTTCGTTTCATTCTTTGAATCTGATACAAATGAAAAAAAAAAGGAAAAAATTACTTTGAGTGAAACAAAGATTCGTTAGATTCAAGAAAACTTTTCTTTCTGTGGCACTAGACATTCGGTACCAGAGATTTCTTCCTCAGATACGTCTTCGTCGGACACTTCTTCGTCCGCAACACATCTTCTTGGATTTTTTTTTCATGCCTATCTACCATAAATGTACTAGCAGCGAAATTTATACGAGATGGGCAAAAAAGAGCAAGGAGATATGGAGTGGACGTAGAAGTGTCTGACGAAGAACCCTCCGGTCACCGAGACATTCGCACAAGTCTCTCAAAAGGTTTGTCATTCTAATATGACGAGTAGAAATTAATTAATAAATGTTTAATTAAATCTGTACGAATCATGAAAACTGTTCACCAAGCGAGCCAAGGATGGGTGGTCACTGGTCTTGTAATAGGTTGTACAAAAACGGGCCATGTCGGATGGTGTAGAAGAGAGGTAGAAAGGATACTGTGGAGATAGACTGAGAAAACTATGGAAGGATGGAAGCATGTATACCGTAAAACCATGCTGGATCGTCCGTCAGAGAAACGGACAGGGATACTTGCTCTACCTGCTATTTGTCTTAGCCAGGGCTCTCCGGAGAGCTACCCTTAGCTGCCAGCCCAGGTCTAGTCTATGGTCAACCGCAATAAAACCTCGAAGCCGCGAAATAGTGTACTGAGGCATGGTCGATCGATGAAGAAAAACCGCGAAAGGGTTTAGAGAAAAAATAATAAAACTGTGAAAGGATTCAGCGGGGATAGGAAAATGAAAAAATGGTCCATCCCTCCACCGAACGGACATTCCTCTGAATTTCTTGGACTGAATTTTCACTCTTTAGGAGTTACATTTCGCTTTAGAGGCGTTGAGCCGACTAGAAGGGTTTGAGAAATTCAAATTATTCGTTATTATAAAACTGAAACGAAAAATCTTGGGTTCGATTCATGCGTGATGGTGTTTTACAACTTCAGTGATAATTTCAAGTTGATATCTTCAACAGTTCTCGACATATCGTGACAAAACCACGGAACAATGTAGTTTCGAGAAAATCGGGTTTCAAGTTTCGATGCAGTATTTCTGCCAGAACAATCAAAAACCGTTTCCACTGCAGAATCAAGTCCGCAAAACATTTTCAGCCTGAACAGCCCCCCGGAAGTCTATATTTTCATCGTTAAAGTCTAAAAAGACCTTTGGGAATCGGGATGGCGCCCAAACCGATCGACAGGGATCACCTGCATTTGACCAGCCGTGCACCACTCCACGGTTTACACTCTCCTGTCCTCAATTTTGCGGATATCTGAAAAAAAATTGACGGAAAAATATTCCCGCAGGATCATACTATCGGAATACGTAAAGAAAAAAGAACTTTCAGACCTATCCGGTCTCGTCGAGTAGCGAGAAATTCAGAGAGCACATTTTTTCGACCACCATCTCTGGCAGGATGTTTCTGTTGATGCAGCTCATGACGATTTCGTTCCAAAGCCATTTCCACACCGCGAATATCGACCCCCATGAAAATTGAATCTGGTCATTTTAGGTCCTGGCTTAATTACTGTATAGCAATGAATAACGTCACGTGTGAACCGGTAAGTGGGCTCATGTGTGGTTGTGTCGGTGTGCCAACAAGGCATCGGTTAACGAACGACTAGGGCATGGAACAAGGTGGCTGGTGACAATCTGGGTTGTTCTATCGCGGTATTATGCAACCTTAATTAAATCGCACACACAATATGGAGGCAGTTGTTCATCCACGTTCGTACACGGGCGCGTGAAGCCGTGATTATCGTCGGGACGAATATCTGCAGAAACCAATACAAGCGATGAATAGAATACATCGAAAATCCTGATTCTAGATTCTAGATTCTGGATTCTGGATTATATCCATGGTACCGCATGCTGGGCGAGTGGCATTTGTGCCTGGGGTTCCGACAGAGCCATTCGGCAATATATCAGCCCGACAATTCTACATTGGAACAAAGAATTGGAAATTAATAAGAATCTCCATTCAATTATACCGGCCGATATTTAATTATGGAAAGTTTATCTTCCGAAGGGAATGCAGCGACTCTTTATGATCGAATTCGTTTTCACTGATTGGACCGCTTTCCAATTATTCAAGGATTACCTAAGACAATTGATAAAGTCTTTGCTAATTGTTCGTCGGCATCGAGCGCGGGTATTTCGACGCCAAATTCAATTTTTACTACCATCCAATACACATCTGCACATCTCCGAACATCTCGAGGGGAAAAAATCAAATTTCGTACACCCTTCCCACCGCACGGTCTGCTTCCTTCACAGAGCTGACACTCCACAAGTAATTTAGTTATCATCCGGCAAAGCGTCGCGTTCGACGGTGACAAACGTGGTTCATTAAGTATGCGCATGGTAATCTAAGTACCTACCCCACCGTGGCTATAATACGTACATTCTACCGACTGATGCATTCCGATTCGGAGAGAGAGGCTTTGGTATTCAATTATCGATGAATAAATTACATGACAAAAGAATTGTCTCATTTTCACTGAATCAAACGAATTGACATCTGATTTTTTTTTCCTACAATCACTAATTCTCTCGATTTTTTTTTTTTCATTCAGATTCTTCATATATACTAGAGATATAGAACGAATCGAGATTCATTTTCAGGGCTTCCACCGCAAAAAAGATTCGTAATGACGTGGGATAATCAACTTCCTAAAAGCGACGTCATTAAAGTTTGAGAGGTGCCTAAATCGATAATAACGTCTGCCATTAGATTAACACGCAAGACCTTACATCGTGGTACTGATCTTCAGAAGTCAGTATTTGCGTTCAGGGTCTTTTGGGTCGTTGATTCCGGATCTGAGGTATAAAATTCACAATTCGGAAAGGTGGATTCAATCTAAATATTGAAATTATTCAAATATTCAAGATATTAGTTGTATGAGTGTTTCGAATTTGGAATTTTAGACCCCAGATTCGGAATCAGCGATCCGAAAAACAACCCTAGCACCAAGACAGAGCTTCGTACTATTCGTTACGGTCAAGTTATACGAACATCAGTCACACGATGAAAAGTTTTGCGTGTTAATCAAATGAAATACCTTTCGTTTCAGATATTTTCGCGGTGGGAAACTCGGATGGAAAAATGTCGATTCGTTTCCTCACATCCTACTTTTATGACAATTCTATACCGATCGCAGCGTAGACCGAATCGCTTTTCAAATTTGGTATTGATCATTTCGTTTCTTTGAAGAGAATGAATTTCTTCTCATTTTACAATTTTCCCTACGTTTGATTCCGGGTCCTCAAAAAGTGCAGAGTGTAGTCCGATTGTGGGACCTTGTGACCTGCAGGGTTCTCTGAAATTGGTTAGAAGTCAAAAGGATTGAGAAAGTGGCAGTAGGGACGTAGTACATACATATATCCATAAATTCATCTACACAGCCACCCGGTCACACTTGACCCGAATATGAAAAAGAACTTGGATAACTTTGTCAAAAGAATTTTGACCGCAGCTATAGGGGTGACACGGGTTCGTCGCTTTGATCTCACGGCACAGTTCCCGTACCCTTGTATACACGCGTACATATACTTCTGTCGGGTATATAGACTGGTATTCGTCTATATTATATATAGGACGTTCGGGTCACTGACGCAAATCGAATTCAGCAGTGACGGTAGGGGTTGTAACAGTCACCTCTATACATACCTATATCCGCATTCAATTTCGCAGTTGATCCTTTGTCAAAAATTTCATCCGGCTCCGTCAATACATGACGATATTTTTTAAATACAAAAAAATTAGCTGAGCATGCATCACCTGCATGTCATGAAAAACGAATACGAGTGTAATAAACTGTCCGCCGATTTATTTGGCGAAAGAACATATATATATATATATATATATATATATATATATATATATATGAGGGATGGTCTCTAGTTTAACACGAGATCAAAGTGATCAGAGGAAATAGGCGTTTCGTGGTATCAAAGATCGTGAGAATTGGGGTAAAGATGGGCTTAGGGCAGTGGCTGTTTTTTTTTTTTTTTTTTTTTGCGAGATGGGATTCGGCTGAAGTTTTCGCTTCATATGAGAATCTCGGCAAAACGACGTCTGCACATATCTTATCATTAGATCGCTGATACCAAACGGAAGTAGGTGGTGTCGACGCGACGATAATGTGAGTCGCAAAGATATTATCTTCGCGATTGGGGTGGAAGAAAATGTCTTCGGAGACGACTCTTTTCGTTATCTTTAACAGGGGTGGAGAAAATTATGGCAATGTATCTACCAGTGATAGTGTCAATGTAAAATGGTGACACTATCTGAATAGGGGAAGATGGGGGAATTCCGGCCACTAAAGGAAAAAAATTAATATCTTTTAAAACAATTTGTTTCGATTAGCAAACATGATATGGCCGGAAGTTTTGATACAAGACAATGCTTGTTTATAAAGTTTGTTTATTGTATTTTTAATACGGTTGCATTTGCTGGCCTCCTCAAATTTCGCGGGTAATGGCGGTCACTCGTCGGGCAATGCCGGCTAATATTTTGATCCAATTATTTAGACGTTGAATAAAATATTCAACGCGTGTAACAATCATCAAAGTTATTGTAATTTGATAATGAAATAGGTAATCGCAACGAGCATATCCTACGAATTAATATAATTTTGGAAATATGACGATTCTAACCTAATTCTGACCTACCGCAGCAGCGCCACCACGTTAAACTAACGTCAACTCGATGCAATTACTCACTGAACGACAGTACCCCAAAACAACAGTTTATCTAAAAAATATCATGAAGTATTTTTAGAGTAAATTCAAGAATTTGGTTCGAACTTAATTAACGCTGAATCAAACCGCGAATCGATTTCTTATTATTTATTTTGCACAGGTTTAGAGAAAACGAATAAAAATGCTTTTTTACCGACGAATTTTTCCTACAAGAAGAACTCATGAAAATTACAATTGCGTATAAATTCCGTGACGAACAATAGATTATGATATTTATATTAGAAATCAAGTTTTTAGTACTGAAATTCGTATTTGACACATCAATAATTCAATATAATTCACAGAATATGTTTTAACGCGAATGACATTTTATTTTTATTTTTATTTCCTTCTCGAGACATCGAGAATCGATTCCTGGCAGAATATAGTACCTTAATCAGTTAGTAATTAAGCTCGAGCCTGATAGCCTCGTGGCGTATCTCAAGGGTGTCGCAATAGATACGAAATTAAAAGGGACAGACGCTGGTGACTGATTGCGACGAACCCTCAAGAGACGGCTTGTAATAGCTTAGATTGAAAAATAACAGAGTATAGAACTAAATGGAAAGTTCTGCTTAAGAATTGGCTTTGCCAATCGAGAGACGAGACTCTATAAACATGAACCAACTCCTCAAGACGCTCAAGTCTCGACCTCTTTCTCGAATAATTCGCATTACACTGCAAAATTGCAATAATTATATATGCGATGTATCTTTTTTTATTATACAGTTTAAAAAGAGTCACTATATTATTATAAGAGAATCTGATGCAAATTTCTCGCCGTGTAATGTGATTGGTTCGAGGTGGTTAGACCGTTCCTGAATTTGGGTACGAACAGACCTATTATTAATGAAGCAGCGAGCTCGTCGGTGTCAACCACACCGTAATTGACAATATCCATTTCAATTTTCAGATTCGATTTGGTAATTGAATGAGCCGATTTAAATGAATTATGGTTATACCATTACGGGTTGAGCTATTAATCCGATCTCTGTCTCGGTTAACATAAAAAAATTAAATGATCGTCAAATCGTAGTAGCATATAATTCATTTCGAAATTATTAGGGGAACATGGGTTCAAATTGTCATTCAAAAAACGAATTTTATTGCAATAGGTTGCTAATCTTTTCAAGCATAATTACGTGTTAGACGCAGTCAAAGTTCCGAAGCTTTTTTCTACCATCTCTGCAATTTCTAGAACAAAAATGAACGCATCAAAAAATTGTCTGTTTAACTGATAGAGGTTCGTTTTTATAAATAATTAGAGATCGAAATATCTCAAATCAAAGCACGCTTTGCATTGAGTGCTTTTACTTTGACTAATGTAAGTTTAACTCCTAGACGCGATGGCTCACAACTTCTGACTTTAATTCGATTATGCTTCAAAGGACTGCCAAACTTCTATGATAAAACCGATAATTGAAACAGAACAAAAAAAAAAAACAAACAGAGGAAAAAAAGAAATGAAAATTTGATGAATGATAAATAAATTTACCGACGACACGGTGTTACGGCTGACTTAGATCGTAGTCGTGAGCAGAAACTTTGGCGACAATAAATTTTATCCGACTTTATCACATTTGTAAAAGAGCGAAGAGACTAGCCTCGCCGCCGTTAAGAGGCAAGTTTGCGAAGCTTGCAAACAATAACTTCGTTACATACTTATGCCCCTACCATAAGGTATACATATTGTATCTAACTTCAATCAGATAAGTTTATCCTCGATATGACGTATGTACGTCCTGCAGTCAGAGGGATGATGCAGCGTCCATTTTTCTTGGGTCAATCCCACCGCTGACACCAGAAAATCTATCAATCGAACGGAAAGCTTTTCTGACGCCGACGTATACACTTTATTGTTTATTCCTCCGTGTTATTCGTCGTTTTTTTTTTCTTTACCTTTATTCCATTTTTTTTTTTTTGTTTTCTTCCCTTATTTTTTCTCTCATACGATTACCGTAACGACGCTTGATTGTTTTTTCTTCGGGGTGAAATTCAATTCTCGAAACACACCGCCTACTACATATACTTCTGTCCTGAAATGAGGGTCAATCCTATTTTCATTCAGACTCATGTTATTCACAGGATTGGCATTCCCCAGGTTTCCCCATTCTTATGGCATTAGTTCATACGTTCTAAGAATCGGAATTTCATTTTCACCTACAACTTCGAAACGGTCAACAACCTTTATAAGAGGGGCTGAATTAGACCCATAAAAATAGTCGTTGACCGTTCAATTAAATCCGTCAGTTTTAATCAACCGAATTTTACGACCGGAGATTAATTCTATACGCGAATCTAGTCGTCCCTAAATTCTTTTACATATTTGCACGGATAAATTTCGCTTGCATCCTTCGAGGGTTCTTATTGCGATTCGTTCAACGAGGACAGAGACTTCTTTTTGTTTTATTTTTCAAATAACAATTAATCGCACGCAATTTCACGAATTTTAGGTGTATCAAGGTTTGAACAAAGCACGATATCATGCCTCGGAATGCTCAGAGACTAGTTCTATGTGCTGAAGAGCTTGCAATTTGTAAATAGCCTTTAGACTCAATTAATTTCCACTCCATGTTGTTTTTTTTTTTTTTATTACTGCTATTTTTTGCACCGTATAATTAGGGAGTGGAAATTTCTTTCTACAAAATTTTATCACCCTGCATATATGCATGTATCAGGAATTCTTCATGAACTCACTCACTTCTTTCTCAACCCTCGTCAATATTCCTGCTCATTGACCAGATTTCATTACTGCTTTAGATCACGTTCTGTGATTTGTTTGGACATTTTTCATCCACCCATTTCGAAGTTGTACTTTTTTTCTTCACGTTTCTCGATCCGGCAAGGGTCGTAGGTCACGCATAAAAAATGGTCCTACAAAAAATTTTAGCTTTTCACGAATTTTCGAATGGAACAGGATTCATTATTTATTTTTTATATCCTAAATGCGAATTTTAGCGAAAAAATAGTGAAATAATTTTTACTCGAAGTTCCAGAGTCGTCTCTGAATATCGTGTAAATTTTACAACGAAATGAAAAGTGCCTTATCGAAGGAAAAACAATAATTTCACTTTTTTTTTTCGCTAAAATCGGCATTTCACATAAAAAAAAAAAAAAAACACAATATGAATCCTGTTCCATTCAATAGTTAATAAGAAACTGAACTTACCCTTTTTCAGACGTATAATCATAAAAAAAACAGATTCAAACTCCGAAATGCAGGGTGGATGAAAAAATTAAAAAAAAAAAATCACACGCTAAATCAAGTACTAAAATTTGGCCAATTAGCAGAAATATTGATGAGGGTCGAGAGAAAGGGGGTGAGTTCATTGAGAATTACTCGTATGTAGATTGAAAGCATGTATATAATAATACATATAGTTGTATGAATTATTGATGCACGATGACTGCCGATTTCTGATCAGAAAAATTATAATTATAATTAGTTGAAATAATTGCATTCGACTGAAATTATTCGTCCGTGTTTATAATTGTATAAAAAATCAAACCAAAAGAAAGAAAGAAAAAAAGAAAGCAAAAAAAAAAAAAAAAAAAATCAACAACGAAATAAATAAAAAGAAAGAATATCAAGAACTACAATTTTCTACCGACTTAACCGGAAGTGCTTCCGCTCTGAAATAGAGATGTCGGTGTTCTTCTTCCGCCTGCACAATCTTCGCCGACAGGCAGAAGAAGCTCGCAAAAAACGACAACGACGGGGAGGAGGTGGTGGCAGCAATCAGAGCAGCGGGCAACGGGGGGCCAGCTGTGCAGATCAACCTCAACCAACTGCCGGCTCGATGCAGAGTTGCAATAAAGTGCATCGTGGACCCAGTAACCTTTTTGAACGGACACCTCTTCAGCCGAGCGATTCTCTCGACGAAATTGCATTTCAAATTCCAAGGTAATTTATAGTTTTTTTTTTTGTTTTTTCTTTCTTTTTTTTTTTTATTTATTCGTTTCGTTCCTATTTTCTGATTGAATTATCTGTCCGGCACGTTTATGTATAATTAATTATGTATTATAGGCATATTTAGATTAACTGATTATTGTAAACGGGTATTCCTACGTCAATTCGATAAACCATTGGCCATGACACTTTCTGTTTTCACTTATAACTTTTTCCTGTGATAACTCGAGCCCTGAAAACTCTCGCGATTTTTTTTTTTTTTCGAATTTCTCTCAGTCATCCAGCTTCAGCCTATGAACGTTCAAAGGTACTGAAAAATAGCCGTAATAAACGCCTTGTAACTAAAACATGAAAATATTCGGTTCTCGAAATGAAAAATTTTTTTTCAGATTTTTTTTGTCGTAAGTTTTATTTTTATACTGAGATTTTGGAAGTTGATATTTTTTCGCTACGAACGATTTTGTAAGATATTCAAATTTCGATTTCCGCAATGATAGCTTTTACACAACTTCAAAATTAGGTGTATGTATCATGGCAACAGACTCTGGGGTTTGAGGTATTTTGAAAATTGAATATTTCCATGTTTTAGTGATGAGAATCGGTTCTCGAATTTTTTAGACGGATTCGAACATTCATAGGCTCAAGTTGAGTCACTGAAAAAAATTGAAAATTTTTTTGAAAGGATTTGAGTGGTCGTACTATCGCGGAAAAAAATATCAGAGAAAATCAAAAATTCCATTGGTCAATAGTTTATTCAGATAGCGTTAAATATCCCTAATATGTATATAGACTGGGGTGTGTCAAAGATAAATTTTTATTTTTTTATCTCTCCGCTACTGACATTCTAAATGACAGATTTTCACGTAAAACAGCATCTCTTGGAGGACATCCCATCCCTGTAGCTCGAATTTAAACGAGAGTTTCATTTCTCACAAAATTAGTCCAGTAGAGGGAAAAAAAAAAAACATTTTTACTAAAAAAATTATAACTTGTCTAAAAATCGAGATATAGAGTTCGCTTTGGGCTCATTTTGAAGCGAATTTAGGCACTTTTATAAAAGATCAAAAGGGGATTTAGCTGCTCATAAAAAATTAGTGAGCTTCGAGATAAAACTAAATGAATTACGGAATGGCTTGAACGGAGGGATTGGTTCAGAGTGAAAGAGTATTTGAAGTTTCATCTTGAAGCTTATTAATTTTTTGCGAATACTTCAATTCCTTACCTCCAAAATGAGCCCAAAACGAACTCGATATCTTCATTTTTAGCCAAGTTATAAATTTTTGTCATAAAAATGTTTCTTTTGTCTAAATTAATCATATCGGAAATATAAATCCCTTTTGAGCGAGTGATTAAAATTGAGATACAGGCCCCTCCTTTTGGCAAAAAAATTCAAAAAAAGTCCATCTTCGACGCACCCTTCGTTGTATCATTCTCCGGCGTTTTTTGAATCACGTCTCATTAGATTTGAACACTTTTTTCCGAAGCTCGTTGGGTAGCTTCCGGCTATTATTTTGCTGCACTGTTCACAGCTGACGTAGAGCAACTCACTCCGTTGTGTAAAATGAATGAGATTAATCTAGCTAAGGAGGTAATTAATAGACTACAGGTTTAGCCAAGATCCGAGTCTATTGTCAGCGCGGTGAAGTTATAGAGGTATTCCCTCCACCCTTTCGGTCCAAGTGTAATCAAGATCGTCGTCAAGGTTTGTAGACTGAGAAATTCCGGGTTTGAAAAATCTTTTCCCTTCGGTTTTGCCAATTTTTCATAACTCTCAAGATCTTCCCAAAAGTTCGGGCAAATTTTCATTACATGGACGTAAATTTTATTGATTTTCAATCAACTTCTCCGAGAACCGGTGAAAAATAATTGCTTTCCCAAAAATGGTATTCAACTTTTATCCGGAGATAACCGGTATCCAGAATTAAACGTCAATATTGTACGGTATACAGTAAATCGTTATACACGTGAACTCCAGCCTGAACCCAGCTGTTATTTAAGCTTCCGGGTCATGATCAATGATTGTTTAATCGGTGGGTAACGTTACCCCAATTTTCATGCCTTACACAATTAATTAAACCCAATGCGTTGCGAATGAGAGGATCCAGATGGTATTGTACCGCGTTAACCGAAGAGCGAAACCTTGTATTCCGCAAAACTGCAGGGTAAACTTCTCATCCACCTGAATAGAACCGAAACCGTAAAATGAAACCGTCGATAATTTTCTCCAGGTTTCAACTCCTGGACTAAAAACGTGATAAAATTGCATCACAGAATCGCAAATAGTTATTATCATTGCAATCGAGAATAGGATTCAAATTCCACAATCGGAGGTACCGAATTTCGAGTAATTATTATAGTTTCCATTAGCCGAGTCAAAAAGCGTCGACAACAGTATAGTTCCTGGGTGGAAAGGTCAAAGATGAAAAAAAAGGCTAGACTGTTTCCAATTTCAGTCCAATTTAGGTATACGTGCATCGTGTGTATCCTACGAGCCTGAATGCAGAGCTTTTACAAAACATGCAGTAGTCTCGTAAAATAGTTCAGTCTTGTATAGCTGCGGGAAAATGTCGCGATACGTACAACCGTTTTCAACTTTTACGGCCATGCCTAGTACCTATGGCACCGATGACACCAGGCGTCGTGCGACGGTATTACACCCCATAAATTCACCTTGCTTTAAAATTTTCACAAGCTCTACGACCGCGAGCTCAAAGGTAGGTCATTTTTTTTTTCGCTTTATATTGTCCTATTTTTTTTTTTTTTTTTACCTTCGACAAGTCTACCCGCTTAGTCTATCAACGTAGTTTAACTTCAAGATGGCTGCACCACATCTCAGAGTCGAGATATAGAGCTCATCTTGTGGGAGAATCTCTTTTGTTTCGTGAAAGTAAAGAAAAAAATAAAAATTTCAATGTTTTTTGACACACTTTGTAGCTAATATACACACAAAGTCGATTCATTATATCGAGATTTATGTAACGCTTGTTTAAATTGAGTCCATTAGCTATTTAGATTGCGTTTTATCATTCTTCTATCTATGGCTCGGAGGTATATTGATATTCGTTATACATAGATAGAGGTGAGAATTACAATTTTCCGTTAATTTTACCGCGGCACGCATATTTGAATCGGTGGCGCCGCTCGGCGGTGAACTCGAATTCAGTTTACCTGTGCGGACGGTGGTGCCACCGTAGCGTCGTGGTGGTTTTATCGGGAACTACGAGGGCGCTCTACCCCTATTACGTTTACTCTATAATTTGCTGGAAGGCTGAAAAAAGGAAAGAGTAAAAATACGCTTTGCCGGTACCGCGGTAAGTTAATGCAGTAGAAGTGGAGTCGAAATGTTGTTACGCGTAACAGCGTTAAAATTGAGTAAAACCTTGAGTAATTCTTGTTGGAACATTATAAAGATTTCAGAAATTCTACTTTTCGATAGCGAATGCAGCCTGCAGCGGAAATATAATATCTGCGAATGATATCGCCAACTTTGAATCACTGTACAAACTCATATTAATTATTTTAACAAACACACTCGCGATACTCCGACTCCTGCGAATGCAGGCGAAATTTCTCCGCAACTTTCGAACCCATATAACTAAAGCTTTTACCTACCTACACACCGGGCTGATTTCTGGAACTAGGAACTACGGAACTGACGTACCAGTCGCGATACTAATAGCGTTAATCAACTCCTGACAGTAGACTGTAACTTTGGTAACAGGCAGCTCAAACTTTGCTACATTATCTCCGTAACGTAGAGTTACACAAAAAAGCTGGGATAACGATAATTATTGGTCCCAGTCAATAAAGATATGGCAATAGTGACCGGATTCTTGTTCTATCAGAGGCTAGAGATTCTTGAAAATAATTCTCTGTCTGGCTGCAGAATAATTCTGTAAAATTCAAATTGCTGCGTGCTTTTAGTATACGGACTTTAATAATCTAAAAATTGATTCGAAATGAAATATTTTCTGAAAATCCTAGTCTACGCTAGGATCACGTTAGCATTGAATTCAAAACCTTGCAAAGCCGAATCCAGTTTGGACTAGAATTGAGCTTAAAATAGAGTCAACAGTAGGGCGATTCAAAAGAAATTTTTTTTTTTCTTTTCAAACAGGTTCAAAAGTTTCATTTAGTTATAAAGATATGCCTGTGTAAAATTTGAGCTCTTAATATTAATATTAAGAGGTGGCGCATCGCGAATTTTTATTTTTCATTTAAATAACATAGGGAAAATTTGTTTCTGCTTCTTCTGATTTTTATAACTAGCTAACGATGCGTCATACAGAATATCTACAAACGTATTTTTGTAGCGAATTGAATCCTCTACAACAAAGGTCTCTTGCACTTTTTTGATAAACTTATTTTAGAAACTCATTTTTTGTCAGAAAGGTGGTTCTTTGAACTCGAATATCATTCGAATGGCTAAGTTTATCAAAAAAGTGTAGGAGACCTTTTTCGTAGAGCATTCAATTCCCTACAAAAATATGCTTGTAGATTTTCTGTATGACGCATCGTTAGCTAGTTATAAAAATCAGAAGGAGCAAAAACAAATTTTCCTGTGTTATTTAAATGGGAAATAGAAATTCGCGATGCGCCACCTCTCAATATTAATATTAAGAGGCAAAAGGAAATTTTGACAGACGTATTTTTATACCTAAAGAAAACTTTCGAACCTGTTTGGAAGAGAAAAAAAAAAAAAAAATCGTTTTTTTTTTAATCACCCTAGTCAACAGTTATTCTGTGTCATTTTCGCAGAGCTCACTTTTCAATCTATACCGGGTTTTGAACATCAAGATTTGTAGTCGACATTACGTACAATATCTGGATATCTATGTGTATCATTTATCCCAGTCGCGACAATCTCCGAAAATGTAGTTGATATTTATATCCTTAGCCTATACTATATTGGTGTTACCTTTAACGGGAGAGAAATAATTGTTCAAACTTAAGTGAAGTAAAGACAAGTCAATTATTTGATAAGAAATAGCGGCGAAAGGAAGCTGCTGGTTTCGTTTATCTCGTGCTGAATCTACGGCACGTTTGCCATTCCCTTGCGACAGTTTCAATTTATTTCACCGGAGATGCAGACCGGAGCTGGAACTCGAAGATCAAAAATTTGCATCTCGTGGTCCGAGGTGAATGACGTTATTTAAATATCCATGGAAAAAACGGAGATATTTCGAATTTCATTGAGATAACTCTCGCAGGTATTCGGATGCCAGTTCCACCGCGAAAAATCATTCAGAATAATTGCCAACGGCAATGAATAAAAGAGACGTCCACTCAGGTCATCAATTGTCATTTTCTCTCCTAGAGTTACGGGATCAATCACAATTACGTTCTCTGAATGTGACCGATGGCATCTCGCGGTTTGTTATCTAAGAGGGTTTCGGATTTCAACCTCTTCACTTTCGCCTTGAAATGTCAGAGACTCGAAGATAGTCAAATAGAAGCGAGGATCATTCGATACTTACTTACTCAGAAATTTATCGAAACCTTGCGGTTTCGGTCGATAAATAAATTGCGAAGTGCACGGGGGGAGGTGCCGATAGTTGATGCACCTTTCGACCCACTTCTTCCTCTTCTTCTTCTTCTTTCATCCTTTTTACAAACTGCGTGAAAGCTTTCTAAGAAAACATCGAATTCCCGTTTCAAAGACGATATTCACCTCGAAAATAAATCAAGAAAAGCTTAAATTGCGTTGATATACTTATAGTTGCTACTTAGATCGGCCTAAAATCTTTGGCACATCTATAATCTAGGTTAGACCTTTTTTTTTTTAAAGATAATCGCATTTCCGCTAAAAGGCTTTTTAACTAAACGAAGGTATTAGAGCGTTCAGACTCTTTTAACGGTTTCAGTAGATCCTGTAACGCAACCATTTAAGGGATTGGATTCTCATTCATTGAAGATATTCCTGCTAATTTAACGGAGTCAGAGATATCACAATCTTGTGATAATCTGGTCAGATAACGTCGTTTCAATACGTTGTGTTGATTAGCTTCAGAGAATAGGAACATCGGTTATCATTTATTATTTTTTATCTTTCCCGTGACGCTGCATGCGTGTGATGTACCCCTTTTGTTCCGTAATAATTTTTGATAACTTTTAAAAGCAATTTTGTGAGTTTGGATATTAAAAGTTAGTGCGACAAAAAATGAAATAAAATTGAAAAAAAAAAAAAAAAAAAAACGAAAAAAGATGAAACAATAATGATATTTCAATATAAAAGTTTTTACCTCGTTTCACAAGGACGTGACTCATATATCCATACGTGAATAGATTACTTTATTTAATACCATCCAATAGATCCCTTGAGGACGTTGTCGAGACGCGGTAGATGTACGGGCAGGATATTGTAATGTGGCTAAACGTATACATTTTTTGACCAAAATTTAGTCAGTTTAATACGAAATACTATGAAATATGTAATTTTGGAAACGGGACAATTCTAACCTAATTCTGACCTACTGCAGCAACGCCACCACGTTAAATTGACGTCAACTCAATGCTATTACATAAATACTGATCGGCATTGCCCCAAAAGACAATTTACGTTAAAAATACTGTAAGTCGTTATCAGAGTAAAACGAAACATTGATTTTGGACTCAATTAACGCGAAATTCCACAACGAAGAATGTATTATGACCATTATATCAGAAATGAAGTTTCTAGTGCCCGAATTCATCCTCGAGACCTGAATAATACAATTATCTTTTTTTTGGTTATACTGAAAAACGAACTAACTACCCCGTATTTTCCTGAGTGTAAATCTACCACTGTGAGATCACATGGTAGAAAAATTGACAAATTTTATGATCTTCAGACTTTTAGACGCATAAAAGCGAGAAAGATTTCGTTTTTCTGACACCAGCGTTCGGTTTTCATCTCATCGTTGATCCATTGCGGTATATAAACGTCGCGTGCATCTGGAACCGATAGAAACGCGATCGAGGTACTTAGAACGACGTCTGTCACGCACATTGCGACGTCAATAACATCGCGTACGTTATACCAGTACGATTCACAGTCTTTTCTTCCCATACCATATTATAACATTGATTTAAACGTGTCAACGACAGAATCTGCAGACAGTTGAACGCGGTGTCCATCTCTTCGAATCCCTCCCAGTGTCTAAAATTGTTTATTTATGAAACGAAGAGAGATTAGTCGCGAAAAAGTAAATCGGTACGAACTTGATGATCGACAGGAAATTTTTCGCCTTCGAGACGAAACTACTCCCGATGCCAAGGACAAAGTACCGACGTCGTCTCGAAAATGGAGTTTGTTATCCCGGAAATCCTGTATAAGGTACTCGTCCCTTCAGGCTTTACCAAGCGAGGCTTTCAACTACGTAGCTCAAGTCGGAGGGTGTCACCGTCACCAGCACCTGGCACGTGTCTGGCAAAGTGATCTCACAGACGAACTCCGCTTATATCCGACCCCTTGTAGATCCTCGGTAAGAGTGAATCGGGATATAGAGGGGCGAAGGATAGGATAGGGCTATCAGAGTTGTGTAGTGATTAAATTTTATCGACCGTCGTAAGTTTATTGTCCGGTCATATAGATATATACCTATATGTATACACCCACCTCCTCTATACGTTACAGTCGGACCATCGGTCTAGGTGGATATCGGTGAAGAATATATGCAACGTATAAGCCGGTGTGCTGATGGGTATCGAACGTTATACCTACTACACCTTCGTCGAACGATGTACTGGTATAAGTACATCCGAGTCAGAATAGAAGTCTTAGTTTCATTCTATACAAGTTCTCACTGAAGACTTGGGGGGTGGGAACTAGAACTTGAGGGTACCTACGATTGTGGATGCAATGAAATTCTGATTTGCACCTAAAAGTGACAGTTGTTTCCGTTTTGAGCAAGTTCAAGCGCAGACTAGACTTTTGACATTCTAGTTTGGATCTCGAGATCCCAGAATTTAGAGAGACTTTGTGATGCTGGCTTCGACCTATAGCACCTAAATCTTTGATAAAACGTTTTGCGAACTGATTGACGAATGAATTCCAAGTCGGAAATAAAATTGATCATTGGGCTGATGCTAATCGGAATTTCAAGTGGAAACGCTGATTCTGATTGCACCCATGAATTCTCACGATGGACGTAAGTCTACTGGATCGGGATTACATTTCCATCGACAAAACTGCAAGAACAATGGCATTAAGGTTTTCGAGGGTAAAACTATAATGATTATCAATACGCATTGTGATTCACTGTTTTCGAATGTACCTAGTATCCACTAATTGGACGGAGTTGAATGACATATAAGATCTGGCAGACGTAGGATGAAGGTTTGAGTCTTTGCTATATGGAATGTCGAAGGTAGATGTAACATGAATACCAGTGCGCTCGATATTTGAACAAAAAATCGACAATGTAATGAAGACTATTCTACGAACCGCTATAATTGGTGAGAAATTTAACAAGGTAGACCCAGACTTGAGTTCGAAGAATAAATTGAATTTATGAAGAATTTATGACGGCGCACCTAAATTCATGTTTACCAGTTTTTATACGCGTTGATCGAATTATATCAACTATGAGTGATTTGATTATAAAAAGGTTCGCAAGCACCGAATCTAGGCCAGACACATCGTCACACGGTCAATCTCACAATCGACGTATCACCCCCACAAATTACCTACCGTTTTTATGATCAATGGAATTTTACCATGAAAAATACCAACATCGAGTATCGAGTCTTATGTTACACGGATAAAGTGCATTGGATGTGGCCGTATACCCAGCCTCCCTCGAAAGAGAAAAACTACCAAAAACATAGTCCTGGGGTTAGGGGTTTTATAGTGCTGATTTTTATACCGCAGTCTTTTCACGCGATGATCTACTCCGACCTAATTCTGAAACCGGTATTTTGTCAGCGATAATAGAACGCCGTGCAACAAGTTAGGTATTACATACGTCGAGCTTTCGGGATCGATAGTTTGACTATAGCTAAGCTATTCGCGACTGGTCTGATATATTAACCGGATAATGAGTGAGCTTGTAGAAGGAAAATGATAAGAATTAACTACCACTAGTCCGAGACCCTAGTTCTTGAGTTTTAGATTTTTACCGATTGTGTAGTACCTAGATAGGTACTCATCATAGCTTGGAACTTGGGAGGGTGTAATGGTACAAAGATGTTAGAACGTTGACACCGTTTCATGACACGCTACGGAAATGAAACAAGATTAATTGAGAAAATAAATTCACCCTTATTTTCTCCTTCTGGTGTCCTTGCGGTCAACGATAACCAAATTATTTCAGAATAAGCCGAAAATTAACATTCGAATACCGTTAGGATTTCCAAAAATAAATTTCTGCCTTCGGGGATAAAATCAGTTCCTTTCTTCACTCAGGATTCGTAAAAAAGGGTCTTATATACCATCCTTTGAATGGGGGTATGATGCCGGAAGCTGGAATTATCCGAGAAACGCACGGCAATAACGAGGTCGGGTGAAAAACTGGAAATGGTTCAAATATAGGGACGGAGGGTTGATCCTTGCAAGCTGCACGCGTGCGTCCCATGTATATACTATGTATAAATGTATATAGTAAAGCTCTATTTATTCGTTTTAATCAAGCGTATTGTTTATTCATCTCATAATCAAGGAACCCTCCTTTTTGGAGCGTGCGCAGACGCGCGTTCTCCGCAAGAACTCCTGTACGCCGTAAGTTTAAGCTTCATCCGCTAGTCGGCGCTGAGACTCGCGCCAAGCACCTCGTGCTTCGAATCTGCACCTAGACGAGCGAGCGGTGGTGCTTTTCCTGTCTCTCTCATCAATTCTCTCTCCCTCGCGGGCGCGTAAATAAAAGAATAACGAAATTCGAAGGGTTTTATAATAGTAAAAGGGACGAAGCGAGAAATCGGGAAAACTAAAAGAGAATAAAAATATAAAGAAATAAAAATAAAAATAAAAATGAACGAATTGGTGAATAGAACGAAATGATGAAACCGAGGGAATAATTTTTATAAAAAATATACATACAACAAATCCGTGCGTTAAAGCGGTGCGAAATAATTCAAAATGAAAATGCCATTCTTAAAGAGGAAGTGTCGCTGCCTCGAACACGAGTGTCCGACGGTGCCCAAGCGGTAAAGACAATTTCTATAAACTGCAACATAATATCCGGTTTGCGGTTGCTATCAAAAAGTATGAATAGCCGAGGGCGTTGATTATGAGAATGATGATCGTTCTGAAAACTAGCGATCGAATATAAAGCGTATTACCGTTTTTGTGAAATTATATCGACGGATGAACAAGAAAATATTCAAACAAAAATTAAAGAAAACCATAAATAAATAAATAAATAAATTTTACGGTGCAGATCGAGTGGTTATTATTATATTATCGTACTGATATATATTTTTCGTGCATAAATGAGCAACAATTTATTAAAAATATTAATCTCTAACGATTAAAATATATTCGTACCTGCATGCGGTGATTTTCGGTAAAAAGGGGATCAATCTGACGGATTTTTTGATAAAATTTAAATAAATAAATGAATGAATGACTCTATAGAATTTATCTCGCTAATTTTTATCCTTTTTTTTTTTTGTTTATTCAACTCGTGAATCGAACGACGATGTATCGATTAAAGATTGATCTGATATAATTTTCGTTAGTAGATAAAATCTGCATATTTTTTTATAATTATAATAATATAGGTATATATATATATATATATAATCATCGAGCAATAGAATATTTTGATGAAGTTTAAGGAACCGTTTTTCCCGGGCATTTTCTATCTCTACCAAAACCTCGATAATTTCACTACTAGCTATACACATGCTCCGAACGTTGCGGTCTCGAAAGCATCATAAATTATGTAGACTGATAATTGTTTTTTTACAACAATTCCGTATCAATTATTATTAAACTAAACAATGATAATGTAAAAAAAAAATAAAATTGAAAAATAAAAAAAATAAAATAAAGAGAATAAATTAAAGTATCAATAATTGTATATTATAAATGACTTACTATAAAATTGTACGAAACACGACAATTTTGCTGTAAAGCTCGTAAGAAATGAAAATATCGGAACATTGCGGTGATACACAAAAGCAATATATTTTTTTCGATGATTGCAATGAAATATTATACAATATTCGTATATACATAATATATCTATAAGTAATAGTTATTTAACGTATTTAAAAGAGGATATTGAATTGCAGCAATATCTGCTTAATATATAACTGAGTGCTGGTTGGCGGGTCCAAAAATCGTAGCTTATTTTTAAATAAAATATAAAAACACTTAAACGCATATAAATAAAAGCGCGCGCGCACACTGAAACTCTGTCCCTTACCCTGACACACACACACGCACATATATATATAAATAGCTATTTATAAATTAACAAACATACGCACGCAGAATAAATTGAAGAAGAAAAAAAAACAAAAAAATTGAAAAAGTCATAATAAAAGAACCATAATTATTATAGCATTGAAGAAAAATCTAGATTAGATTTGATTAAAGTGGTCCAAAAAATAGTTTCGTGGTCCAAGGTATAGTGGCTTAGAATTTTAAACCGATTAAATATACGATTACTAATTATATGTTAGCAATTTATATTTTTTACGACAACGAGAGAACAAAAAAGAAAAGAAAAGAAAAAAAAAAGTAAAGTTTGTTCGAATGTTTGAAATTGAAATATACGTATATAAATATATTTTAAAGTTATATATTAAACATCATTTTTTAATATTCTAAATTAATAATTAATATATTATAACTAAATATATATATACCTATATATATATATATATATATATATATATATACTTGAAATAAAGTATTTTTAAAATAAAATGTATAAATAACGAGAGAATATATTATTGAATAATCTGAATAAAAAGAGTAAAAGTTTGATACCGTTCTTTCGTATGCGATATGATAATGTTATATAAGCAACGTGAAGAATCGTGGACAGAAATTTCTATGAGGTAAACGTCGAGTGTGTTACGTATAGAAAGTTGCGTAATTCGTTCGGAAGACCGAGTTTTGATTTCAATTTAATGATATCAGCCTCTACATCTACTAGGTATAAATTGTAAAAGGATCTTCTGAATAGAGATCTTCATCGGCGTTAATAGGCATGGCTTCGTCAAGCAGATACAGTAGCTACAATTGTCTCACTAGCTGGGATAGCTACGATAGAATTCCAAGGTATTTATTCATATAGAAATATTAATAAACGCACGATAAAATATAATGCATTTGAATTAATTAGTCGTTAAAAAATTAGTCATGTATTTCTGCGTATAATCTTAAATTTTCTTCGACTTGCCGTTTCTGCGCTGCCGCAGTTATAGTATACGTTTAGAAAACCGCGAACATTAGGTATACGATGATCAAGGGACTTCTTCCATTACGAATAATGAAATTGGGGTGAAGGGGGAAAGAATGAAACGGAAAGAAAGGCAGGAAACACGCGGAAGAAAAAAATTAAATAAAAAAGTTTATAGCGTCGCGATAGCGAATTGGATGAAGATTAACGTGAATAATTTTCATTCGTTATTACGACACATTAATCGACGAGGGGTTATTTCAAATTATGCATACGTATAATAATCGCGAGATTTTACAACGAAATATGAGTATGGAAAATTTCTCGTTAGGGATTTGTTTTCTTCCTAATGTTATCCGTATATATACGCGTGATTATAACGAAGGTTTTCTATTTTACGAAAAAAAAAAATTCCAAACCGAATTCTACGATCGGAGAACTTTCATTCCGTGCTCATTTTTACGCGGGTACTTAAAATTTCTAATTATATTAACAGTTGAAAAAAAAAAGAGAAGAAAAACAACAACAAAGAACAAAAAAAAAAACGAACAATTTCATCATTTTATCATTTTCTCTGTTGTCAAATAGAATTCCATAAGCTCGGCTTTAAGGGGGTATGTATATGTATAGCTTTGGGACAAGCCAATCTTTTAATATGAGAACATTTTCAATTTTGGGCCAATTTTTTGTTTTTTTTTTTCTCTCATGTTCGGCCCGAAGCTATACATACCCGTGTAAAAAATTCCCTGCGAAGTCAGATTGCAAAAGAATTTGCAACAATTTCTAATCGCGAAAACCCTGCTGGAATCTGAATTTAATTCATTCACTGCAGAATTCCGCAAGAGATTTTCAGAAGTAGGATAATACATTGCCGTTGGAACTTGGATTTCGATATCGTTAGCTCTTTTGCATCGAACTTTTAATGCTGCGGTATTCAGTTCTGTTTTATGTCAATGGCCGTAAATCTGGCGATGATTAAACGCGACGATGACGTGACGTTTATTTCCAACCCAATTGTTCTAGTTTTAATTCCAGCTTTTATCCGATAATTTTCACCTCCATATTACTAGCGCTGTATTGCATGTGGTTTTGTCATTTGCAGCAACGTCAATCTGCATGAAACCTACATACCTATATATATATCAGGGTGATCCCTAATTTGATCATTTTCGAATTTCAATACTGCCATGGGCCAGGACGTCTCGAAATATAGAAAAAAAATGTAGCCAACATCCCAGGTTATTCCTATCTTAATTTTAAGTACCGCTCTAAAGCCTTCGAGTTTTTCCATTCGAATAAAAAACGATTTGCGACATTTCGCGGTTAATTTTTTTTCATCCTATTGCAGTACAGCTCCAAAAGATCTCAAACTTGGTGCACCCGTTACCTGTGGCAGTAGGTATTTCATGAAAATTCGACAGATTTTCAACGGTATAATTTTCGAAGCTACAGCGCACCAAAAAAAAAAAAAAAAAAAAAATTTCTCATCTCCAAATTGTGACGAATAAAATTTTGCCGTCAAAAATCTGTGAATTTTTCACTGAAACCTACTACTATAGGTAAGAAGTGTGCGGAGTTTCTGATTATTCGAAGCTATAATGCGATAGAAAGTAAAAAATAACCCCGAAGTACTAAAGATCGCGTGTTATTCGAATGGGAAAGTTCAAAGGCTTTGTGGCAGTACTTAGAATTGAGATAGGAACCTGGGGTTTTGACTACATTTTTTTTGTATGTATTCGGAGACTTTCTGGCCCATGGGAACATTGAAATTCGAATAGGACCGAATTAAGGACCACTGTGATAAGTTCAAAAAAATTTATTAATGTTTTTTCGCACTCTCACCCTCCCAAATGTTTCTGTTTGATGAGAAGAAAATCCTCACAAAAGAGGGGCGCTGTAACTCAACTCTAAGAGATCGCTATTTTTATTTTAGTTTCCTATTCATTTAACATGGGAATTTTTGTTTCTTCATTAAAATTGAAACTACACCTGATCATTAAAATTTTTTGCAAACGACCATTATATATTCAGAAAGCTGACTCTTTGAGCTTTTCAAAACTCTATAATAACGCATGATTATGATAATTAGAAGACCAGTTACAGCCATCTGAAGAAGAAATTTGGTAATTTTCAGATGGCTGTAACTGGTCTTCTAATTATCATAATCATGCGTTATTATAGAGTTTTGAAAAGCTCAAAGAGTCAGCTTTCTGAATATATAATGGTTGTTTGCAAAAAATTTCAATGATCAGGTGTAATTTTAATTTTAATCAAGAAACAAAATTTCCCATGTTAAATGAATAGGAAGCTAAAATGAAAATAGCGACCTCTTAGAGTTGAGCTACAGCGCCCCTCTTTTGTGAGGATTTTTTTCTAGAAACATTTGTGAGGGTAAGAGTTAAAAAAAAAATTAATAATTTTTTTTTAAACCACCCTAATAAACATACATAAATCTATTCAGATCGCAGATCGAAGATTGAAGAGACTAGTACACTCGATATCATATGCTATTGGCGATTATTCTGCGGCTAGACTTTGGGGCAGTCTAGAGCACCGAGGGTTGGACAAATTATGCACATACCTATGTATAAATATATATATAGGTATATATATAGGTATGTATACGCTGGCAAATTATCCGCAGTCAAGTGTTTACCTAAATCGGCGATAGCCCCAGACGTCGAAACCACTTGAGATTCTATGACGACTGACAAGCAGGCGAGAACCTGAGTAAACGAAATCAATTGGCTAAATTGCGGTTGAAAATAGGAGTGACTGAGTCATGTCATGATTTAGCACCAGACCACGATAGGACAACGTCTGGCAAATATGTCGTGCTAGAAGCGCATCAGGGTAGAAAGCAAACAATTACGATTATGTCTGGCTTGACAGTTCGTAAAGTCAATACCCGTCGTTTGATTCTACCTATAGGCGAAAATTCTGTATCAATCAAAAAAAAAAAAAAAATCAACTGCAGGTTGTTCAAATTTGCAAAACACGTGGATTTTTGGACTCGGACTATCCAGGAGAGGGTGGATTGTTTATTAGTCGGAGATTTTCGGCGAGCTAGGTGTTTCGAAGTACTTGCAAAACGAATCTTGATAAAAAGTACTTTCAACTTTGAAGCTGTACTATGCCAGGACCAATTTTCGTCCATAATTCGTCGTCGAGAGTCCTTATTCAACCGTTTGTTCAGGTGATTCTACCTGTACAATAGCCGAGTTTTAATTCAATTTTATTATACGACAGGGGACCTGTACAGAAGTCTCGACTAATACTGTAAAAGGATTTGTACTGTGGAAAAGTATGAGCTAATCCAAAAATAAGCTACGCGAATCGCTTCCAATTTTATTCAAAAATAAGATAGAAGAGTTTGAACCAAAGAACTTAAAATTTGTGACACAAGGAGCTTTCTGAAATATGATTGAAATATCCTTCATTTGTATCTCGGATATGAGGTTTTTCGATTCCAAAATTTCTCGCTAATTCCAATGAATTTTTATCTGAAAATTTATTCGCTTCTTCAAAACCGTATCAATAAAACGAATACAGGAATCAGCTGTCAATTCTTGAGTTCAAGTGGAGCGAGAGAGGTCTTATAGGTATATTGATCTGTAGGAGTTATCCGGAAAGCTTAGATTTTTACGTTCGGTTAGAAATAAAAATATTTTGAAGTTTCAGCTGAATTTTTAATGGGCGTAACGTTTAGCCGAGGCAACTTTCCTTCGACATTGTATAATTCAGGGTAATTATTTACTCGGGGCGGAATCAGCGTGAAAATAAAGTTAAACAAGGAGGAAATCTCCCCAGCAGGATGTAGGCGAAGACGAAACTCCGGTTGGGAGGTCAGCAGCTAGTTCAAACACGTTGGTAAAATCCTATGGAAAAAAAGGCAAAAAAAATAAAATAAAATAATAATGACGTTGAAAAAGGGAAAAGTGGATAAATAAAAAATAATCAAAGCCTCACCTCGCGTTGTTCACTCCCTATGCGATACCTATATATAATATTCAAACTTTGCGCGCCCTTGTGGATTTCGTCGAAGCTCTAACAAAGCCGTATAATAATTAAAAGATCGTCAAGTTTTCGCTAACTGAGAAACTCCTTAATTCTCAAGTTTTCTTTCTCTTCGGTTTATCTCATTTTTATTTTTCTTTACTTTTTTTTTTCTTTTTCTTTTCTTTTTTTTTTCCATTTTCTATATATTTTTCAAACCACCCTTACTTTTACCAGCTCCTTTAAAGGCAGCGACGACCGTCGAGTCAAGTGATGGGTAAATATTTGATCCTGTGTCCCAGCCTCCCGTGATTCTAACTACGAGGCGAAGCTGGAATCTCGGTTAAAGCAGCGATGGTCGCAAGCTCGCTCAAAATTTACCGTCTCAACATTTTTTTCCACATTTTCTCTAAACCACTAAATCTCCCATTACGATATAATTTCAAATTAAATAATCCACAAGACGTCTCTACCGTGAAGTTTCAGTTTTCATTTTTATTCCCATATTTTTCCTCTCAAGATAAAAGACAAAAATTTCTGAACCTTCTTATACGTCACTGTTTACCTCCGGCAATCTTCCAGTTTACGAGTTTGTACCGCTCCAAGGAAGCTTCTTGAATATCGTAGATCTCTCCTTCTTTTCTATACTTTCTTCCCGGGTTTCTGGATTCTGAAATAAAAAGGGGAAAAAAAAAGAATGCCAACATTTCCAGCTAAGAAACAGATACGATATTATAAACGATAACCACCAAGCGAGATTCTCATATCAGAGGGGCTTACGAAGCTCGAGCTTTTCTCAACTCTTGAATCGAGAAACCTGTCATTCGTATTTCGATCTTTGCTTACCGTACGATTTTGCAATTAGGTATTTTACTTATTGCTATATTATCGTCGCCAAATTTAAAGGTTGATCTTTTCAGCTCGTAGATAAGTTTGCAGACGAGTTGGTGAAGCCTTTGTTTACCTTGGAAGTCGGGGCTCAGAAGTATTCAGACTTCAGTCTGCAGGCGTCAAAGAGAAAATCACAGCAGCCTGACTCCGAGTTATACTTGCGATTGCGACTCGTCGACCTAGATATTCTTCAAAACGGAAAACGTCGACGTTGTACGGGAGTTTGTTCGCCAGTTTTAGCCTCACTCCACCCTTCAACGAGCGCAACAAATCCCTGGGAATTTTCAGTTGGATCAGGGGAGTTGACGGCTTCAGACCGAACAATACATATTCATCTTACATTGGTATATCCTACGGGTGAATCTCACTTTGAACAACCACCGAGGAATTCGAGGGTGGTAATTATTACTGTACAAACTTGCTATTGCCCGCACGATCTTTGATAGTCGCTACGGAACATTGGTAAGCTCGTAATCAGGAAGAGAACGAGTCGACGAACCGAGTTCCAAACTTTTCGGAAACTTTAATCGAAACCATTTCAACCAAAACGAGACTCAAAGTCAGGATTTTTCACGGTACTTTTCGTCGCCTTGTACTAAGCCTGTATAATTATTAAAAGTGGGATCAAGGATGATCAGAAGTCAGGGTTTTCATTCCAAAATTTGGTGTCGCTTTTTTTCAAATCGAATGAGAAACGGCAATTTTTCGAAATGAGCAAAGTCTTTTTTTCGCCGAAACTAATACGTGAAGAAAACCATTCCAACATTTTTTCTGTGACGTACGGTAATTTTTAATAATCCACAAAGATTTACACAACAAGAAATCCGCACAACTTCCTCTTCAGGGATTATAATTGCTTCTTTTGACAAAAATCTACGAGATAGCTGCAGGTATCTCCTGCATAGCATAGGCATAAGTCGAATACTAAATTTCCGAAGTAATTACAAGACCGGATATTGACGTAGCGTTATGTCAGCGACCTGGAAAGCAGATGGTTACAACGAAAGCAGAGAAACTCCGAACGACGTTACTAAAGGTTGTAAGAGGCTGGATAACGGAACGTTTAATACGGTGCACTGCAACCCTTCTCCGAGTTGCTAAATTATTATTTGTGTAGGTGATCCTATTTACGGTTAGACATTTATTTGCACGAACCTTTGCGGAATCCTGCCATAGCTAATACACCCGCCCACTACTCACGATCCCTTTTATAAATTACCACCATTGTCATTGGGGTAACATCCTCGACCGCCATCACGTAAATATGTATAACGTCTCTTATACTGCCTAAGTAATTTCATTCAGCCCCATATGCTCACGTATGTCAACAGCACTTGTGTAACAGTACCTATGTACAGAACAAATCCTAAACTCAAACTTTCCTTGGCGTTACGGGGGTATATATTATGTACGGTCACTACGTTACATCTAAATGGTTCATTAGTGTTTTGCCCGTAACGGAAAGCTCGCGCGAACCGTGGCAAATAATGAAGCGAAACTCTCGATTCCCTTCGGCGCAGTATCGCACTTGACTTTTCTCTGTGGGTTCGTTCAAGCCTGATTAACCGCCGGTCATTGTGTGGCTCTGCAGTCATAGATGAACGTAACGTGGTCGTATTGCGAAGTCATGAACGAGGATCAAACGGCCGAATAGCGCCTCCGTGCGGTTAATGAATTAGCTCCGTCTCTCCGCTTGTCCATCCGTTGTACGGATGTGGGGTGGCACCCTGTCAAATTAACAGCTGAACTGACAGCCACCCTCTTGGAACTGGCTGACCAACCCACGGATCGAAACAGCTCCCACAAGTTATACTACACTAAAAGTACGAGCTTCGGACATTAGGGTGTCTAAAAAAAGTCGAAGGTTTATTTCCTATCCTCGAGCCACGCTGGACGTTCCACAAGATGGGCTCTGTATATCTCCATTTTTCTATATTTATTCAACTTTTCGAAAATCACTTTTGAGATCTAAAATCGAAATACAGAAATTCAAAATTGTGGGCCCGATCTGGCGTATAGAAATTTTGAAACGTTGACTATTTTGCATTAAAATTGGCGATCGAAGATTTTCGGAGTCGCTAATTTCAAACGTACCCTGAGTAGCGATTTTCATGCTACTCAGTCGACTTTCTACTATTTTTATCAGATCGGAAATAAGCGCAGTGCACTCTTTACAATTTTGTTCCGCCATAATTGCCCCACGATTGTGATTTCTGTATTCTGCCCTTAGATCCGCTCCTGCTCCTTTTTCTTCATTGAGTCACCCTATCAGACATATGCCGTTATCAAAAAATGTCCAAGTAGTCTGAATTGGGATCTGAAAAAGATCTTATTACGAATTTTCCACATATGGTGAAGCAGTGGCCTGAATTTTGGTAGAACTGATTCTGTATCACATAAAACAAGGCTGTACACCGAAGGAAGTTAAGATACCCCATATCGTAGGCCATGCTTCACTTTGGCGCTTTAGTATTCCATGGTAGCCCTGCGTAACGGCACCGTTACCTACCAATTAGCTGCGTAGCCCCATTCATGCCTCTACACCGACTTCAGGGTCTCAGGGCCCGAGGTAAGCCACCAATTAGAGTGATCGATGTCTGCTGTCCAGCGGTGAGATTGGCTGGCTGAATCACAGTCGAGATATCTCGTGCTGTCAAGATTGCCAACGCGTTGTGCCAAAATTCCTACCTCACTAGATACTTGACGTAAGACGTTTCAATCAGCTGTTCAAAGCCACATCTACTAGCCATCTGGTGACCGGAACCGACCCTGATCACATGTCAGAAATAGTTACCCCATCATCGTTTAGTCAGGGAGGTTAAAAGTTCATTTCGTTTAGAGTCAGGAACTAGATTAGGCGATGCTGATCAAAATGTCGGAAGTTTATAAACGGGAGATTAATTGTTTTTCATTCAGAGCTTGACCCCTTCCTTCGATCAGAGAGAAGCCCGGTATTTCAGCTGATTTAAACAACAGGATAATATCATTGTGTTACACGCCAGGGGAGGATTGGTTGATCCAACATTTATCAGAGTTAATATAATCGCCAGCTGTTTGCATGCTCCGTTGTTATTTAGGGTCACATCCTTTTCGGTGTACACGGTAATCCGATCACTTTCTTAATTGCAAGCTAGACCGGTGCTGGACTAATTGGAATTTTACATCAGCCCTTAAACCACTACCCGATCACAGAGATCATCGCAATAGTAGTTCGCCTCAATCCTCACGTGCGGGTCGCAATAAGAATTTAGGCGACTCCAAAATGACCAACGTTTATTTCTAACTTGTACAAAATCCTGAATCCACCTTCAAAATGGTGCTTTTTCATTAGAAAAATACTCAGAGGTTCCCGATGAGCATTACATGTTGATGACACATGTAAATAAGACTTCTAAATTATTCTACATAAAATCCACCAAATTTTTTTCGATTTTATAAATGGATATGAACAGTCTGTACCAAACGACATTCAAGTGCAGTAGGAACTTCTTCTTCATGTTTTTCACGTGAAAATACACCGCTGCTTGCGTTCCAATTTCTATAACTCTAACGAGCTTTTTCTAAAACTCGAAAAAAGTACCGGCAGTGCTCTTCATCGCGATTTTTTTCGCAAGCAATTGTACACAAACGCTTTCGAACATGTCCTCGACGGGATTTCATCGAAGCTACTACGCAGCTCGATAGTTTCTGAATACCACCAGTCATTTAGAATTGAAGTACATCTGGTTCAACTTTTGTTCATTTATTGCGGCCTGAAAATTCATAATTACATGTTTTTGTATCACTGTAAAGTACTCTGATTTCTATGTGCACAAATGTGAGGCTCGAACTATTGTGATCATACGGAGGGTTGCAAGTGAATAAATAGACGGCGAATTGATACCGCTGTACAATGTTCGTATAGTGTAAATATGGCTCTGTGCCCCTTTTCCAGGATAAATTCACAGTGCTTTATTTTACCGGGGTATAACGAACGCGTCGTTTTTCCTTCGAATTTTTTCGCGTATTGCAGAAAATTCTTTGAGAGAGACTCATGGCTCGGATTTAGTTCATGACGGAGATTTTATTTCGGGCAATCAATAAGAGTTGAAGGCTCCATCGCACCCCGTTTATGATTAAACTTGTCCGATTACTTTTCGCAAATCCTTGGAGGCAGAATCTCCGTTAGACAAGTCGGAGGCTGCTATCCTGGCGTGAAGAAATCCTCAAAGCGTATTGCCGTCGGCCTCCAATCAGCTGAAAATAAGAAAAAAAAAAGAAAAAAAATTGATTTCATACGACGAAGACGGAAAGAAATCGCTATCGATATTTCGCTGCAAAAATCGCATACCATCACTCGATGCACCGGTTACATCGCTACGTATGAAAATCCACAGATATCTCGAGGGTTTATACTCGTCGGTCATATTAGCCGTGTTACTAATTAGTATAACGACGCGTTCATAATTAATGACGTATATAAACGCCGGTAATTAAATGTGCTAATATTGATTAGGGGAGACGGCTGTGAAATGGTTAAAATTGTACAAAAACGATACGAAAAAAAGAATACAAATTTCAGTTAGTTCGATGGGCTCCTGGGGTTTCGAAGATGCTGGAAACTGGATGATTAAATCATCCTCTAGAGCCCATGATTTTGACGCTGAGAGACTCCCTCATATCCAAAAGTTAACCGAAGAGCTTCAAGCTTGAAAATAACTTATTCAAAATTGTGTCTAAAAAAGAAGGGATCGCTGCCATCGCAAAGGCTCAAAAACTAGTGTAGTGATCGCAATTCAATAGCAGATTTTTGTGCGAACTGATTTTATACAATTCCGGTTATCTTAGAATAAATTAATATCCATCCATTTGTTTTCACATATTGGTGTTCTGACTTATACGGGATCAAAAGTTCTTCGAAAAGGTGTTAAATATGTGATAAAAATTCGGACGCAACGGAATTCAAATTGCAAAAGTTTCATCTTTCCTTTCCAAACCTTGACACCCCCTGAAACAGATATTTGCCAGAAAAATTGTGGAATGAAATCAAACGCATTCCGTACATTGAATTGCCTTCTTTCAACTATAAATTATTTTGAACCCAGTGACGAAATTGCGACTATGGTTACACCGGACCTCGATTTATTAAAAAAATTGATGGATTGTACAGAACCTCAAGATTTCGTTGGATCCTTTTTCGTAAGATCTATTTTTCAACCTCTGTCTCTTCTTCTGCGCAATCTGTATTCTATCTCGTCAGTTTTTCTGACTACTTAAATTCTTGGTCCTCTATAGATATATGAGCCAAAAACAAGGCGAACGGTCCCCATGGGGTTATTGGACTCTTCGAACGTTGATGTTAAAAAGAAAATTTCAAAAGCGAACACGCGGCTTATCGGATCATGAGACTCCTGGGAAATAAGATCTGCCGGATCATATCCTCCTCTCGATACCACTGTATGATTTTCTCGCTGGACAAAGGTGGACACATTCAGATACTGCAGAACGCTCTTGAGCCGTGCAGACCACTGAATAAGGGCATGATATCCCGTTCGAGTGGGTAGTACCCCGTACGAGTAATCCTTGCCTCTTACTACTCGCCGGGAACTCTGATTTGAATTCTCTCTCGTCGGAACGATTCCTTTTTCTCTTTGCTTTTCTTTTTCTTAATCGCGGATATCGTATTTCGGGATTAGAGATTTGGAAGAGGATTTCCGCGGAACAAGGGAAGGCCTGATTGCATAATATACGGATTCGTCCGAAGAACTTGAAGCTTGATTTAAATATGAACGCCGTTTTCATTTGCCCGGATTTCACCTAAAACAAAGAACTTTCGGAGGCAGGATAATTCCCAATTCCCACCTAGGTAATTCTTTTTATTGTTTTCAATCCAGATAGCACTAACGCACTGAAAAATAACAAAGAGAGGATTACCCGCCCCCTTCGAGAGGGACAGACTCATTCTACTCAAATACATATAATTGTTCGAAATCCCTCGAACGGAGTTCGCTCAACGTGGGTATAGTTATCACCTACTCAAATCGACGACAACTAAATCTCATGAATAATGCCATGAATTAGATCCGGTCTACCGGGGTGGACGATTGCCCGAACGCTCGAACGATCCGGTCGACAATTATTGCTCTGGTACCTCTTCAGACCGTCTCCTACAAGC
This sequence comes from Tenthredo amoena, assembly GCA_963966615.1. Taxonomy (NCBI): domain Eukaryota; kingdom Metazoa; phylum Arthropoda; class Insecta; order Hymenoptera; family Tenthredinidae; genus Tenthredo; species Tenthredo amoena. The sequence goes on along the minus strand of OZ016488.1, from coordinate 9,412,996 downwards.
TAGCTACGCACATACCTCGATGTAGACGAATTCAGTGACGAGGGTCCTATCCTTGGCCTCTTGTTACCCTGTAAACTCAAAAATTCTCCCATTCAATGATGACTTGCTCGCCCGTACCCTAGTCAGCCCTGAGACACGAGTAATCCTAATCCGTGATCAGCGAATGAGGTCTTCTATAATCTAGAAAATTTATGGGATTCTAGGCTCTAGGGGGTTGCGAATGTTCTCTATTGTAACCACCAGAAAATGAAAAGTTCATTTTTCCCTAGATTTTTGGTCGATCGTTTATCCGACGATTTCTCGAGAATGAATGAACGGATTTTGGTGAATTCCTCTTCTAACCGATAGGATTTGTTCCGACTTGAACCTGTTCTTAACCCTTAGCGGCCACATGGGGTAACTCATTACCCCACGCTGAAAAACCTAGTTGTACAAGACATATGGGTGTTTCAAGACTTCTAACCGACTGTTTCATGTTTTTTGTAGAGTTCTTCAACATTTCTAATGA